>VRYO01002772.1:27520045-27563305 GCA_009812075.1 Sialia sialis
GGCTTATATTCGGGTGCGGCTTATATATGGACAAATCCCGAGGTCTTCCCAGCTATCCAGAAGTGCGGCTTATATTCAGGTGCGGTTTATAATCGTGAAACTACTGTACATAAGCAGTGATGGTGGTTGTAGTAGTGAAAAGTCATGTTTCCTATGCTGTCTCAGCACTAACATGCATTCAGAAATCATAAAAAATTTATTAATTAATCATAAGTATGGAAGGTTCTTTAAATTCCAGATTGTTTGGGTGATAGGGACAATAAATTTTTAAAATGAAAGAATCCATTTTATAGAACAATCTCTTTGACACACATTTTGACTCACTTACTTTGAAATGCAATAAAATAAAATAAAATAAAATAGATTAAAACAAAATATGCTGATAAAAATACTAGCTGGAGGATCAAGGATGGATGGCTTAGAATTAAGGAAATAGTTATCCAGTGACTGCTTCAGCCAGAATTGAGGTTATCAAGAACAAGAGTAAGGTGAGGCATTTGCATGCTACCTAACTAAGCTTTGCTCTTCCTCTGCCTGAATTTCTGTCACTAAAAGGGCATAGATTTTTGGAACATGGCATGTTGTTTGTAACATCCCAGCAAATATTTTCCATAAACAAATGCGAGCTTGCTCTCTGTGGGTAAGAATGTAAGAATTCAGTATGAGCAAGTTGCAGAGAGAGACTGGTCTTCAGAAAGATACGATGTTTTTCCCATTCCCTGACCTGGATGATAACAATTCCAGAGCTCTTCAGGGGGTAGAACTGAAACCAATTTCTTAGAGACAGCATCAGGGTTTGCAGACTTCACCAACTGCCAGGCTTTCACCTGCAGTTTGGCAGGGATCACACGAGTATGTGCTCCACAATAATGTGTTTGCTTGTAAAATATTCTCATGTAAAATATTACTCGAAATAGTGTTTCAGGAAACCAGATAAAAGTTGTTCTGAAAGCCAATGTAAGTTTGCAAGTCTTTGCAAATATTTTCTTTGGTATTCTTCGAGCTGTACTGGGAGAGACCAGTTTCACTCTAATGCCAGCACCCTTAAAGTTAAGTAGCTACTTTCAGCATGTAATTGAACAAAAGTTTCTGCATGTGATGGAGAGAAATAAGTGCTGCAAGAGGGTAGTTCATTCTGTCTCTCTTAGACATCATTTAGGGGGTGATGAACCACCCTCTGGAGATACACATATCTCTTGATTGCTGAGAGAACATAGATGATTAGTTTGGAGAGCACATTGTTGAGTCAGATTACTGTTGTTAATGAATTACCTTTTTGCCAACTGACACACCTTGGACAGGACTTCCTGGAAGAAGTCAGTGGCTGTGATCCCTTTTATTGGAGTCAGCCATCATTCTCTTCCATTTGCTCTCACACTCATGGGGTAGGTGATCCCAGTTTGACATAGAAAGCACAACTTGAGAAAGGTTCAGCTGTGGCAACCACCTGCTGACAGGAATTACACAGGCCACAGCTAAGAGTGCCCCCACGACTGCCTTCTGCACTCACCTAAAACAACCATTTACAAGACAGGGCTAAGAGACAGCCCAATATCCACCTGCTGGAAGGAGAGCTGCCAAGATGATGGAGCAAAACTACTTTTAGTACTGGCAAATTGTAGCAAGAAGGGTCACAAACAAGAAGCACAGATTGAGAGGTTGAAGTAGGAAAGCTTTATCAACTAGGCAGGATATACAGTCCTGGAAGAGGTTATTGAGACATGTTTTGGGTTGTCCATCTTGGACAGACTCCAAGGCTTGACTGAAGAAAGCCACAACCAAGCTGGCAAAGCACCAGTGACAGTCCTGCTTCTAAGCAGGCAGTTGGACTGGATGAGATGGAGAGATCCCTTCCATCTGGCATTTCTGTGGGAGGCTGAAAGTGTCCCAGAAAAATTCTCCACTTGAGAGTGCTGTGTGTGCTCCCTTCCTGTTCTTTGCTTCTTCTATGCTCCATATACGTCAAGCAGTAGCTCCCAGAGGTCATACAGGAAGGATTATTTCCTTGGTATGCCTTCCTCTTCCTCATACTCCTTCTTCCGACCTCAGCAGAGCTGCACACATTTGACTACAGAAAGAATGTGACCTTTTGACAATAGAGTCACCCAGCAATTTGTTCTAGTTTGAAGCTATTTCCCCCCCATTACCTCTTGGGTTTTAACTCAGCCTCTTTGCCACCAATGGAAAGATTTGCTATGCCTGGAAAGAGAAATTTTGGTTACTACTTACTACACTATAGCGCCCAGTTCAACAACAAGTACAAAAACCTGATTTCAGCCAAGAGCTTTTCTCTTCAATGGTACTTCCCAAATATTGGGGTTTTTTTAAAGCAGAAATGGTTGAGAAAGGTAAGTTTGTTAAAAATTATGCACTGCATCATGGAAAAGCAAGTAAACTAGTCTGAAGCAATAGTGATGGCATAGGTAAACATATCACCAGTTATGAAGTTCACACTTCAATTAATATTATAGATATGAGTTGTGTACATTTATAAGTAATTACCTTGACATACATCTCCAGTTAAAGAGAGATACATTTTACATGTTGATATATGTATATATAAAAATTAAGCACAAATTTTTGTGCAGATTAATTGCTTTGTGGTTACAGAAGGCTGATACTGCATAATAATGCAACATGTAGTAAGCCACTTGTTTTTGACTGCCTCACCTGCTCTTTCTACAATAACTGACTTACACAGTATCAGTACTAAAATTTAATGTCAACAGGTATACAAATACAGAGCAAAATAACTACCTGACAACATTTTATTTTTCCCATTTCAGTCTCACAGTGCCACAGAAGTCAGGCAATACAGAATACCCAGCATTCCACTATGCACAAGCTGCAAATTGGCACTTACGTAGAATTAGAACTTGCTCAGAAGTGAGATCAGACCTTAATGAAAGATGCAAATTCTTCACTTCACAGCCCATTTCTCTTCTAGAAATTCCCAAAATATAACGGGCATTCTTTAAATTCATTACAAGTTCATTACAAGTCTATTTTAATCAGAAGCAACCTCTCAATAACAAGTAATACTTTTAAAAATGGAAGACACTTTTCCAGGTAACAGATCTAGTGACTACAAAACCACGATCTTATTGTATACATGTAAAGTTTTGATGGATATTTTGAGCTAACATTTTTACTGGCCATAAACTATTATTCCCTGCCAGACTGAGACAGCTAGCCTGAGGGGGGAAATTATTTTGGTCTTAGAAAGTACAGCACATTAAAAAAAAAGTGGAAAAATGCTATTTTTAAACAGATTCTGAGCATTTTTCAAATAGTTTTTGTGTAAAATATGAAATATGTTGCAGTCACTGAGCACATGGTGTCAGAAAGCTTGGATTGGGTTTCTTTTGGGATGTCTTGCACAATTTGCTCGTTTTATTTTTTCCCAATACAGATTACCACCGTTTCCCAGAAAGGCAAATTACCTCTGTTAAAAAATATGACAGGGGCTTTTACTGCTAAGTTTTCCCTTTTTTCTGCAGCAAACATCAATGGTATGAGTGGTTATAATGGATGGTCAATTCCATCGAGTTTAATTTACCAGAAAACCCAGAGCACACAGAATCACATAATAAGCTGAGTTAGAAGGGGCCCTCACACTACGTTTTGTTGCTAACACCTTTTCTGCTTTATAAGCTGTAGGCTTTCCTTGCTTGGCACCAAGGACCTGCCCACTGTCAGAAATTGGCCACTGGAGCCATACCAGGAGTGCAGGTATCAGACATCCAGCACTACACAGATTGGGATCCCTTCCTGCCCTCCCTCACCTCCCTTAACATATAATGCGAGTATTCCTGCATAACTTCACCTCCTTCAACTTGTAGTGTGCTTCCCTGAAAGATGACAGCTCCGGTGCAGCCCCGTGCCTCTGATCATTGTCCCTCTGCAGCAGCCCAGCAGCCATAAGTCTGTGGAACCTCTTGTGCTCTTTCAGCATAGGCTAATCCATTCGTGCTGACTGAGCAGATGCACCAAAATCCACATTTTGCTCTCCAGTGCTTTGTCTTCTTGCTATACTGCACTCTTCTAGGGCATTTTTGTGAGAAGAAAAGAGCACATGGCTTCATGAGACTTTGAAGACAGAAGACGAATAAAACAGGTACATACCTATTGCACATCTAGAACATTAATGCTAACTCCCTCTCTATGCTACCTGCAGAGATAAGGGGTAGGTGCCTGTGAGAGACCATGCTGGGTCCTCATCAGGAACAGCTGCGTGCTGTTTTCAACATTGCCACTACTTTGCCTGGTGAAGACATACCCTGGAGTGAGCTTGCTGTGACATAAAAATGACTCAGGACAGAAACAGACACAAAACCCACCCACCTTCAAAGTCAGAGCCCTAACCAATTAAGAAAATAGCTCCAGAGTCCAGTCGTCATCAGCTGCTTATAATTAAGCTGCATTTCCAAAACATTGCCTTTCCCACCCACAGAATGGCTTGAAACACATAAGCTAGCACATGAAGGAAGAGTGGGACATTGATGATCTGTTCTCTCTTGAGAAACCCATGGTACATAGCATTTGGCAACAAATCAGAAAATTAATCCAAACAGTGGTATTTAAAACTCCCAGAACCCTTCTTGTTTTTTAATCTTCTAGATTATTAAATTCTGTGCACATTTTCAGTATTAACATTGAAACAGATATTTCGGCCTTCTTGTATATTTTATACAGGTGTTCCAATATCCTGAAGAAAGCAGAACTATAAGCCTCAAGTATGTGTATATTATAATATACAGTAATTTCACATGTATAAGGCGCATCGGCGTATAAGGTGCACTTTTTTTTGCAGCGAGGATCCGCGCACAACAAAGTAACAAATTACTAACGGATCGCAGGGTATACTGGCAGGTGCTGAATTTGCAAACAGTTTTCACAGATCAACGTAGCCGTTAAACGCAGCCCCAGGTGCCCTCCCTGTGCCGCGGGCCCCAGCACTCCTGCCCGGTGCTGGCTGCTGTGGCTGCCCTCGCCACAGCAGCCCCACCTCCCCGCGGCACCCGCCCTCGCCACAGTGGCTCCCCTCGCTGCGGCGCCCATCCTTGCTGTGGTGGTCCCTCTTGCCGCAGTGCCCGCCACGGCGGCTGCCATGGCTCGCACTTCCGGGTTGGCAAATTTCTGAACTTTGTTCATTATATAAGGCACATCAGCCTATAAGGCGCACTTCCGGGTTACGATCAAAATTTCACTCAAAAGGGTGTGCCTTATATGCGTGAAATTACTGTACTCAAAACAGATTAGAACCAAAATGCTTTCCATCTAGCAGCTTCTGCTTGTCACAAAGGCAGTTACATGAAAATCTTTTTACAGCTCTCACCATCATTTCCACCAAATGCCACAGTGCAAGGCATGTCTTCTACTGCTTGCAGTGAACTGCTGGGGCCTCTGTGCTTCACCATGCCTTGCCAACCAGGCAAGCTGGCAGAGCCTCTGCCAGCCAGCTACAACAAAGGACGTGTCCCATCAGGACCTGCAGCCAAAAGGTGCCTATGGGAGGGTAACATTCTATGCCATGGGCTGTGAGGCTCTTCTGCACTCCAGCACAGTGTGCCAGGCATGCCCTGGCAGCATTGCTCACCCACTTTCAGGTGTCATTTGCAGCAGTTTAGTCATTGTCCCAAATGGTTTTAGACTAGGTTTGGCTCCTAATTAATATCTATCATGTAGGAGGTGAATTTGCTGGGTCAGAGTATGGTAAGAGTATTGCTCCTGTCCGCTCCAGAGAGGACAACCCTGAGGAATTTCCCAAGCCCTTCAGACAATAGCAACTTGGCTGCTGTTCCTTGCATTAATTAATCCAAGCCAGATGTTCCTTGAGAATCCTGCCAGGGGTATGAATGGTGAGAACACCTTACGCTTTGGACTTGGTGAGTAAAACAAGGCCAGAGATGACTGCAGAGTATAAAATATTGAGTTTAGCTTTGGGTAACATGGCACTGTGTGCTGGGTTTCCCACAAAGTACTTAGATAACCTAAATGGCCTGATTTTATGCAGTAAGTATTGCAGATTTGTTAGAGGTAAGAGCATACAACAAGGAGAAAAAAATCACTTGGCATCTTACATCATAGATGCCAGAAGAATGTGTGCACAAATTGCACCAAGATTCTTAAACCTTGTTGTGCAGATGACCCAGAGACATACCATAAAAAAGAGAATCATTTTCCCCTCTTTCAACAAGCCATTACAGAGACAGGCCTTACTTGACTTTCATAGGTGAATTACTTTGGTTAGGGACTAACAAGGCTGGGGGTACTTTGAGGCAGCAACACAGGTATGAAGCCAGAGCAGCTGCCTTCACTCTGGGGGTCCCTGTGTGAGTGCCACAATTTTGTCCCAGCCTCTGCTTCCTTTACTAATACTCACCCCATCTTGAAACAAGTTGACTTGTATCGGCTCTGTCAGATTTCAGGCTTTTCTTTTTTGAGGTTAATTTTTCCTTTTCTCTTTCCACTGAATCATAGAATGTCCTGAACTATAAGAGACCCACTAGAATCATCGAGTCTAACTCCTGGCCTTACACAGATGCCCCAAGATTCACACCTTGTGCCTGAGAGTGTTTGTCCAAATGCTTCTTGAACTCTCTTGGGCTTGGTGTTGTGACCACTTCCCTGGGGAGCCTGTTCCAATGCCCAGCCACCCTGTGGGTGAAGAACCTTTTCTAAATATCCACCCATCAGGTATTTATAAGAAAGGTGCTGTTCCAGCCAAGCAGAGGAAGATTATATTCAAGTTCAAGACAAACTTCAAGCTAAGACATTATATTCAAGCTAAAACAAGTGACATACAGTTCAACACAAAAAATCACAGAAAGAAATTCCAGTCACAGAACAGTTTCCAAGTAAAAAATGCTTCTTTTGTTAGTTTTGTAACTTTTCCTCTCACGGGCATTTGACTGTTGCCTCCTCTAGTTGGCCTACACTGAGCTTCATTCTGGATCTTGTAGCTATGAGGGAAATCACTTAAATGCACTCATAATTAGGAAAACAGCCAGAATCATCTTTAGCAGAAAATCTCCATGTTTACCCAAGAGCTGTATTCGATCCAGGATTGTGATTTACCTGTACCCATAATTTCACAGGAAAGACTTCCAAAGGGCACATCAGAAGAAGCTGCTCTTTGGTCTTCACACTTACTTCTGACAACAGGTAGCCCTCTCTGGTCAACCTTTTTATTACATGCCCCAACATACAGCCTGGCTTTTCTTCCTTTCCAAATGCCAGGGCTCCAGATGAACTCCCACATAGGCCACTGCCCGTTCAAGGTGGACAAAGACACTTCACCAGCCCTTCACTTCCGCAACATTCCAGAGAAACGGGCAAGGCCAAGTTACAGCATTCCAGGTCCTGGTGAGGAGACCACAGCCTGGCTACAACCAATGGGAATCCAGACAAGTGTCTGCTCCCTTTCTAAGAAGAAACCAGAGAATAAGAACATGAAAATTCCTGGGCCTGGCCATGTCCATCACACTCCATGTACTGAAGCAAAGTACCATCAGTGACTATTTTGGTCGTTTGAGGAGGTTTAAGTTAGATAAAAGCAAAAATGTTTTCATTAATAGGATGACCAAGCAATGGAATAGGCTGGCCAAAGTGGCAGAATCACCATCCTGGAAGTGTTCAAAAGATGTGTGGATGTGGCATTTAGTGCTTTGGTTTATTGGTGAACACAGCAATGCTGTGTTAAAGGTTGGACCTGATGATCCTAAAGGTCTTTTCCAACAATGATAATTCTGTAATTTGAAAAGCAAAGCCCAGCCTTGATCACAGCTGTGAACACTGTGCTTCTCTCCCCCATCATTGGAGTAGCTGGTCTGCTCCAGACAGGTAAAGGAAATGGAAGAGGCATTGGCAGATGGAGAGAATGCTTCTTATTGAGTTTCAAACTGTGCTTCAGATAAGATCCAAACCAACATTTCATGTGTTGCTCTTTTCCTGGTGGAGAGCAAGACCAGCATTTCTGCATCTAGTTTCAAATCCTTAGTGGGACCTATCCTGAACTAAGTCCATGTTTGATCGTCTTTCTAGTCTTGATAAAATCTAAAATTAAATAAGATGTGACCATGCTCCTGCTTTCATCCAAAGCAGGTATGGAGCTTTACTGGAATGTCTTGTCTCATGTGGCCCTGTAAACACAGCACCAGCACTGGCAATCTTCATCTGCGTGGACACAACCACTAGAAGAAAGGACTTGTACTATGATATAAAGACAGTAGCTTCTACTCTGGCCCAGAGAAATACCTGGTGATTCCCCAACCCCTCCAGGAAAAGGGTGGGGAACTGGGCTTGTACAAGTTCAAGACTTTCAGGTGTATCACAGTGTGGGAATCCTTTTTTCATGGTACTTAGTGAGTCAGCTCCCTTTTGCAAGCTTATCAGGTTAAATCACTATTTTTCTGCATCTCAGCAGGGTTTGTTCAATATGAAAACAGACTACACAGGGCATTAACTTGTCTGTCCTGGACCTGCTCCAGCAAAATACAGAATTGCCAGCATGTGAGAAAAATTCACACTGGGAACCT
This sequence comes from Sialia sialis, assembly GCA_009812075.1. NCBI lineage: Eukaryota > Metazoa > Chordata > Aves > Passeriformes > Turdidae > Sialia > Sialia sialis. Next base: position 27,528,586 of record VRYO01002772.1, read on the forward strand.
TGCTCTTTGAGAAATTACTACATTCAGTGTTGGTCTCTTCTGGTTTTTTGCAGTGAATGTATTGGAATTCAATACCAAGTTTTCAGCAGTGCATTTTTGCAAAGATCAGACCCTTCAGGAAAACATTTCAGGATATGTTGAATTTTACAACTCATTCTGCAGCTTCCATGAAGGAACAGTTCTTGGTCCATCCTTACTAACTCAAAACTCAAAAGCAAGTTTTCCCTTGGGCAGGTTTGCACAAAAATAAAAGAAGCACTGAATTTTCCACATAACATTAGAGAGTGAAAGCTGTGAGCTCAGGCTGAAGTCCAAGTCACCACCAGTGTGTTGTCAGTTAAATTGGGACCATTGGCCAATGGCACATGCAAAGTCATCTGTCTGAATTCTATTCATTGTGAGCTAAGGCTAGATAATAAAAATACATCATATTTGTCAAAGGCTGCAAGTGCACTCATGGACCTTAAATGGCTTGCAGTAACTTGTTATGGCACTCTTGAGTGGGTTTGCATCTGAGCCTCGAGATTTCTTTATGATTTTCAAATCTTTCAGCTGCTTGCAATGAAACAATTCACATACCACAAAAAGAGAAAACCAATTAGACATTTAACCAATAAAGAGGCCCATATGGGCCCATGTACTCATCAGTGCATTTGAAGCCGTGCTGTTTTACAGAGTAACAACAATTAGTTAACATTTCAGCGCTTTGTATTTGAAGTTTCAGTGCATTACTGTTGATTGCATTAACCAAGGAAAACACTTTTAATTATTAAATAATTGCATATTGTGGTTGTAGGTCCACTGGGAGCCCTCCCCAGTCCCTGACCAGAAAGCAGCACCTTGCTGTACCAGAGCTGCTCCAAACAGCACCCAATACTCCATGTGGCTGCAGACAAGCAGTCATGCTGCCACCCCGATTACAGCAGGGCTGTCTCCAGCCTCAGGCACTGCTCTGCTCCCAAAAAGGGACAGGAACCTCAAGTCCTGTGCCTCACTGCAGCCTTTGCAACACAGCCTTTATTTCAGATGTGCTTCCCTCTTTGGTCTGCTTTGCAGTGATATGTGGTCACACCACAAGCACTGATCTGCTCTGTGTGACCACACTGCCATTAAAGTTTTTCTCCTCTCAGGCCACAGCACTGTGCCAGCTGAAGTAGGGATGCTGGCAGTCTGAATAGCATAGGGGCCTTCCAGGGAGGGAAACATGTACACTGGCAGCATTGGCAGCTGCTGTGTGGTGAGCTAGCCCTGCCCAACCAGCCCTTACAGCCAGGCAGGGACAATGCACCTTGGCCCATGGGTCTCACTGACATCAAATCTCAGGCTCTTTCATCTGTGCATCTTTCATCTCTCATAAGCTATTTTTTTTCTCTCCAACCTTCCAACACATAAGATGACAAATGTGCCCTGGACAGCAGGTTTCTGGGAGCTTTCTTCCCTGCTCAGATGGTGGAAAGCATGCAGGTTTTTGGCACCTTGCCCCATTTTCCCCAAGACAGCCAGACCCCTTGTCTCTTATTGTCTTTCTTTTTCCCCCCAAGGCATTTCAAAATAAACAAAGACCGGTGCCAGAGTCTATTTGCTCTTTCTTCCTAATCTTTTTGCATTTATCATAGCACAGTCCAATGCTTTATTACATGAGTTGCCTATTTCCTCACACTGGCATCCCATATCTGAACCTCAAACTCTCTGCCTAGAAAAAACAACTCCAGGCAAAAAGCAGAAGAGGTTTCCCTTTGCTATTTCAAATTCATTGAACAAACACCAACAGCTTCACTTGTCCCAAAGGGACCAAATGAAATTCAACATTTCTGAGAATAAAAGACCTTTGTTAAAGCAATTCTCCCTCCTGCTAGCCCTGAGCCAGTAAAACCTAGCCTGGCCCAAGTACCCTCTAAAGCAGCATAAGAGAGCATAAGGTCTTTGGGCAACTAGGAGACAAAAGAGCTCAGAAAAGGCCATTGTCTCCCAGTCAAGGGGAAGACCCAGGTTGAAGATCCTCCTTTCCAAAAGATGGGAGTCTCCCAAGGATCAAGGTTTACTTCCCAAAAATATACAGCTATTCTTCAGGCTGGCTCTGCACAGAAGCAGCTGTGCCTCATTCTGGGCTGTTCTTGTGAGTGCTGCTATTGCACTTGTCAGAAGAGCATCCCCCAGACCATGACCTTCATTGTGTGGCCATTCAACAAGGCCTTCTGAACCTGCTGCTGTCTGCTGCTGGTGGCACTCTTCTGCAGGTGCCCTAGCGCTGTGCAAGCAGTGCAGCCTCATCTGCAGCCACTGCCACTGCCTTGGCAAACCAGGACTCCCATGAACCACACACAGATGTTCTTACCCTGGAATTCCCCTGCCCTTTCTCAGGCTACTTCCACTTCATTATCTGTAAGTAGTCTCTCTGGTTCTTCCCTTGCTGAAGAAGAAAGAGGTTTTCCCCACATTTCAATCTGCTTGATCCAAGACCATACCTAGGAGCATCTTACTAGGACATGTGATGAAAGTATTTCCAAGAAAGGAAATGTCTCCAGGCAGAGATAGTAGCTCTGCTATGCTGTGACTACCAGCACCAGAATTTCACGCATAATATAGAACTCACACTGTCATGTAAGGGAACAATCCCTCCTTTTCTATGGCCTCTTCTGTCTTCTTCTTTCATAGAATCATATATTAGTTTCGGGTTAGAAAGGACCTTAAAGATAATTTAATTCCAACACCCTGCCATGGACAGGAACACACTTTCCAGCTGAACAGGTTGCTCAAAACCTTCTTTGCACTGAAGGCCTTCAGTATAAAACACCTGTGGACCCTCACCTCACTGGACCATTTGGCTGATGAGGATCAGCCTCTCCACTAGCACAATTTGTTGTTTCAAGGCTGAGAGCTTGATTCATTTGCCTAAATACAGGTGAAGAAGCCACTGCCAGCTGCCAGCAGCATCTGAGGCACTGGTACAGTGACAACCATACCCTACTGAAGCAAGAGCCAGAGGCCATAGCAAGTACCCAAGGCTGCCTCGAACGGCACTACATGTTTGGGTTTAGGCATCTGAATCAGGTCCACAGCATGCACACAGCACACTTCTTGCCTTGGACAAAAGTGCCAACCTTGTACTCAACCAACTACAACCTCAGCTCCATAAACCAAACCAGAGAAGTCCATATGCTTGGGAAGGAGTATTTTGGGGTGTCCAAGCCATGCCAGTGTGGCCAAAAGAGCTGCATGTTGCAAAGCCTTCATCTGAGGGGACACAGTCTGAAATCTTGTCATGCATGGAGCACCAAAAACTACAGGGGCAAGGTGCTGAGCTTGGAGCTGTAGGCTTATGCAGCAGCCTCCGCTCTGGTTCCTCTCAGCAGTAAGTTTACTTCGATGGCTGATGCCATTTTAGAATGTTGCCTTATATTTATTTCTCTTTTTTATCTGTGCAAAAAGTTAAAAAATGCCATATGCCTGTTTTTATATTCCTCAGCTTCATCTCCACACACACACACCATACACACAGTTTCCAGTTGAGTAAGGAATGCGACGCATTTATCTGTGGATCAGCACAGACACTGGTATACCAATGCATACATCCAGTGTGGGCGTACGAGAGATATAGATGCCATATGGAAATCACATCTGACACATACAGCTTGGGACAAATGGGAGAAAAATCTGTGCTGCTCACGTGCACCATGGAAATAACTTTTCCTGAAAATCATTGCTCTCTTTGGCTTTGTAACTCTCAGATACACCAAAGCACAGATGCCAGCTTGTTATCAGAAAGGAGTCAGAGGGAAAGATGGGACTTGACTGCAGCACAGAAGGAGAATTGGTCACCCTCAGCTTCCTCCCCTCACCCAGATTTGCAAACAGGCTGGACCCAGCCTCAGGAGGCAGCTGCACTACGCCCACCCACCGACTGGCAGCTCCACATCGACATTCCCATGACTGCCAGGAAAGAGCTGGCTGCCATCCTGCCTCCCAGAGCTCCCTCCCTTCAGGGGACAATAAACACCTCACCTTCTAAAAACTGGATTGCCAGATACTTTATACAGCCAAATGATAACTGATAGGCAAAGAAGATAAATCAAGCACGGCAAGGAGTTTAAGGTGGGTTGAGAAAAAGATAAGTTAGAAATAGGATTTAATTATACAGATGTTATGGTGATTAGGGTCATCCAAGTAGGTAGATGGATTTGCAAATCCAGGAAGTTTTGCTCTGGTGACAACAATTTCTTCCCCCTCCATCTTGCCTCTTTGCACAGCCCTCAGAGCGCCTAGAGGGAGACTACCTGGGCAGTCTCCCTTCTCTAATGGTAAGAGGGGTTGTACCAGCACTGATGCAACTTGTTTTGGTGCTCAGGGCAGGCTTAGCCCCCAGCAGCACTCAGGCAGTCTGAAGGGAGGCTGCTTTTCTGGGGGTGGGGAGGAGGAGAGACATGATTTATGGAGGAGGCTGGCACCAATCCACCGATCCAGAGGTTTGCAAGTAGAAGGTTCTATCACCCACTCTCTATGCAAAGAGACTCATACCACCATCATTAGAAGTCTGAACAAAGACTCAGGGGCTGGGCTGGTGGAGGGAACATGTTGTTCCCTAGTGTGAAATGAATGTGGAGTTGAAAAAGTTGGGTTTGGGTGGAGCTGGGGTGGTCATGCTTCCCAGCAGCTGTGGGTGATGCAGGGAGAGCCCTTCCCTCAAGCCGCACAAAATCAAAACTGCAACACTGGGAGCTAAACTGGGCAAATTAATTTGTTTAACTGTTGGAATGCAGCTTCTAACTGGCTGCAGTTGCTCATAATCATCTCAGTTGAAGTGACTAATGACAAAATTTCCCAGTTTTTTATCTCCCCAGCACCAAACCTGTTTTCAGTACTTACAAAGTGCTTTGGGAGGTGGTGGTGTCGGTTGTTTGCATTTCCCATACAAACATTTCCCTCATTATTCTCAGTCAACCCAATCCAACCTGAAATCCTAGCACCAACATGGTCCTAGAGAAGGGACTTCTAGTTCATGTCTGTCTGACAGTGATAGAGGAGGAGGAGGTCATCAGAAGACAGAGGCAGGCCAAGTTATTAAAACAGAAGGGAACCAAAAGAGCCTGACAAAACAAGGGTCAAGGAACGTGCCTGCTCTCCTTCTCCTTCAAGCACTGCACAGCAAGGTACTGACTGTAAAAACAAATACAGCATTGCAATGCAGAGGCAGGAAAAACCAAATCCTAATCACACAGAGGCAAAGAAGAAAAAAATTAATCAACTTATGCCAAACCTAATAATAACAGAGTCCCCACCATTGGCCTCCCCAAAAGAGAGGAAAGAAAAACAAAGGCGCTGAAACATTAAACACAGGAATTAATGGAAAATATCAAGCAAATGTAAGAACAACAAGGAGTGCAAGACTGCACACTGGCCTCCATTTCCCTTTCCCCCATTATGCATACAGAGACAGAAAAAGAAAGTACCATTCCCAGCCATAGTAATTCTGGAGTTTGTAATTAGGAAAATTATTTGTAAGCCAATTGAACTAAGATAGCGAATTTTTGTTCTTCCAGATGGTCTTGACTTGGTAGAGTCATTCCACTGAATTAGGTATGATGTGAATAGATTCCATTTGAATCCTGCTCTGAACTTTTGCAGAGAGGGTCCTGCATTGCTGAAGCTTGGGAGCTGTCAGGGGAAAGCCGAATGTTGCGTGTTTCTCCCTGAACAGCATCCTCCAGCCAGGCATGGGGACAGGCTTCTGCAAAGCCAGACTGTCCTGTTTACCAGCACAGTGCCCAGGCAACATTTTGCCATGTCTTTGGCACCAGTCCTGTCTGAGGGATGGAATTCATTTCACCCAGCTGCGAATCTCTACAGAGGGGACATTTCCAGATGACTTTGTCACCTGAGGGGTGCACTTGGCATACAGTGCAGAGAAACAAGCCTTTCTAAGGTGAGATTCACCTCACCTTCAACAAGGTGTCTAAAGTTAATCAGATGAGTCAGTCTCAACAAGTGCCAATTGCCCTCCATTGCCTATTAAGGGACCATAGGTGTCTAGTTCAGGTGAAGGTATGTAGTTGTGCGAGACTAATACCATCTCTAGTTTATTTCCTATACGCATATTCAGAGAATGCATTTATCTATATTTAATTTATTTTCTTGCATATGAGCAAGAGATGGGAGTAAGCACATTCTCCTCAAGCAATGAGAACTACAACTCATATTTACTTTCCCTTCTAGCTCCCAAGCCTCTTGATATGATGTTTTTCCCAACCTCAGGCCCTCCATAGCCCCATTATCTTTTTAGTCATGCAGTGTTTCCTCCTAAATGGTCCCTTTCCTCTTCAATCCCTCCCACTGGCCACCCAGCTCACCCAGCCCAAGTTTCCCCAAGCAGACCTTTCACTCAGCAAATCCAAAGCTTGTTGTTGTTTCCCCTTTGCAAGAGCACTGAGACTGCAAGAGAAGTCCAGTCCCAATGTCCATGTTCAGACACAGATGTGATAGGGGAGGCAGCCGTCAGGCTGGGGGAAAATCCCTGTTCACTCAGTTGCTCCTGCCTTGCAGAAAGCAGCAAAGCTTTCATGGATGTAAGTCACAAAGCCAGTCATTTATAAATGGATGAGAGTTTTGCAAGCACAGGCAGATTTCCACACAGATACCAAGGTACATCTCTGATGCAAGACCACCATCCTGCCAGATTTTGAATCCACGTCACAGTGTGGGGGTCGCAAAAATTATCAAAGAAAAGGCCAACAGAGCTTTTTAATACTGATATTTATTTCCCCACTGTTCCTCTTGGAAATTGACGCATCTGGCTGGGTTTATTTTTTTCCTTTCTCACATTTCTCCACGTGTGTAAAAAAACTTGAGACAGGTGAGGAAATTCTGACATGGTTATGAAGACTGTCTCCAGCAATTTCTGTAACAGTGGTGCTGTTCCCACTGGCTGTTCCCAACTAATAAAACACAGCATAGCATCATTTACTCACATACTTCATTCAGCTCTGAAGCTCACATGACCGCTTCTAAAACTTTCCATGCCTGCTTTCCAATAGACAAATTCTGCTCTCACAAAGAGATGGACTTTACTGACAACCATGCCTAATCTTACATAAACAAGGTAAAAGAATTACACACACTGGATCTCCATCGGGTTTATTCCTGGCCCTGATTCAGTAGATGTGAGTATGCTGAAACACTGAGTCTATAGAATCCATACCTTAAGGAAGTTCAACTCAGTACTCACACATGGTGTTTTGTAACATGCCTTTCTCAAAGAAACCACAGCAATGTTCCTAAAACTTGCTCAGAGTGCAAAGATGATGTGTAGAAAAAGGCTTTGAAAAGCTAGGGGCATATCCTCATCTACTTTTATGGAGTTCTTCTTGTATGTGAGCATGTGAATGGGTCCCTGGGCTCTGGTCCTCCACTACTGCCCTGATTGTGTTCACTTACTACACCTATAAAACCAGTGTCACATCAGCTATTTTTCTCACACAGAATCATTAAGCCAGTCATTAAGTTTCTCCAAAGCAAGGTTACCCATATCTGCATACTTCTGAGGGTCCAACTTACACTAGAAGCCGAGGATTCATCGTCTGTGCACAATTTCCTGCAGCATTTTACTCTCCCCACCACTGATCTAATCCTGACTTTCCTTGCTGCTCTTTCAACCAAACCTATTTCCCCACCATGGAGACCTGGAAAGCAGATGGTGTCCTTCAGTCATACAACAATCTTACAGAGGTCTGAAGACTTCTACCACACTCTAATTCCCAGCCCTCTTTTCTTTCCATTAAATCAGATTTCCTTCACAGCACAGGACCTTCAGGTCATCAACCACTGCCATGGATCTCTTCTGAATCACCTTCCACACTTTTGTCACAAAGCCCAGTCTCCAAACCAGCCATGTCATAGCTGAGGATCCACTAACAATGGGCAGGATGGACAACTGAGGGAGCTTGTCAGGCAAGATTTCTCCATGTACATAGACTGGCTTGGGATGGAAGGGATCTTAAAGATCATCTAGCTCTAACTGTCCTGCCCTGGTCAGGGACACCTTCCACCAGATTCCTCAGAGCTCCATCTTACCTGGCCTTGAACACTCTCTGGGAAGAAGGATCCACAATTCTTCTGGACAATTTGTTCCAGTGTATCACCACCATCACAGTAAAGAATTTCCTCCTAATAACTAATCTAAATCTACCCACTTTCTTGAACCCATTCTTCCTGGTTGTAAATCATCTCTCCCCCTTATAAATTATCTCTCCAGCCTTCTTTTTTATAGTCTCCTTTCAGGTACTGGAAGGCTACACTTGGGTCACAGAGCGTTGTTCATAGCAGTGGCTGTGTAATGAAGTCTGTGCTGTTTCCATGGTCCTTACAGCTCTCTTAAGGCTGTATGGCAGAAATAGAGCTGGAATATTGACTGAGGCACTTAAATTAGCCTGCCCAGGTGGAAAAAGAAATAAGACATGCCATTCAGAAGGGGATGAATAAGGATAGGCAGAGTGCACTGTGGAACAATGTGAGAAAGAGCTGACAAAGAGGTCTAAAGGTGTGACTTGTGATTAAATAGTTGGAGGACATTAGTTTTTGGTTCATGGCATGTGGAATGAGTGCCCAGCAGACAGGATACCCACCAGACCTCTCCTGGGAGCTGGTAATCCCCACCCAATGGCACCAGTCAGGCTCTTGCATCAGTACCACAAACTGTAGAAGGGCACCTTGCCAACTGTTTTTTTCAGGGTGTCCATACACTTGGCATGGCTGCACTCACCAATTTTCAGCAGGCTTCGAGCCTTTACTCGCCTCATCCTCTCAAACCACAGAGCCTGGAATATCTCTACTTCTGCTTATATAATACTCCCAAATTGGCATTCACATTCTCTGTGAACCACACACAAAACCTTTGCCTTAAAGCAAAACACCCTTCTCAAGCAAGAAGGAACCATAACAGGCACAGGGATTATTACAGGACCAGATTCCCACTGCTCAGCGAAGGGCAGACCCATCCCACATCATCCCCTGTGTGCAGGGCTTGGAGAGGTGTGTGAGAGGAAGCAGCTTTTCCCAAAACACCTGCTGGTCCCCCAAACTCCCCCGCCTCAACCTCAGCATGCATATAGATTGTTGCAACTATGTCAGAAGACCAGGAATGCATCACGGAAACCCTCCTCCTGTAACCATAGCTGGATGTAACATTTGCAAGTGCAAAGCGCTTATGTTTGTGCAACAGCATTTCCGTACGCCGTGTTCCACCTGGATCATGGGAAGAGGAGTTCACTGTGACCCTGTCACAGCATCACATTTAGGCACAATCACACTCTGCTGCCATGAAGGAGGTGAGGGAGGGAGCGGGGAGCTGAAAACTCTCGTTCAGTGCCAGCTGAAGCAGTAAATGACAAAATTCAGGTTTCCACCCACTTCCTTCTAAATTTGACATTTTGCAGCTATCATTTTCCACAAATCTGAGGGAAACATACTTTTAGGAATAGCAGCATGACTCTAGTCCATAGAAGTCTTAGAATTCAAGTCACTTTATTGATAAATGTGCCAAACAGCAATGCAGGCAGTTAAGAGAGAACATTGGTAAGAGTACTCTAGAGGTCAGTGCTACAGGACTGCAGGGGGGACAACACAGTGACTGCCAGGTTGTCAACAAAAACACTCAGATGCTCCTCAAAGTCTTTGTTCAAGGGTGAATCTGTTGTCATTCCAAAAAAATATGTGATGAACTCCATTTCAGCAAGGGGTAAAGGATCTATACACCTCTATTTAATCTCCCCTTAAGTAGAGATGCTTTTATAAGCTCGACTGTCTCTTTAGTGGAGCTACTGCCTGGCACATGGCAAAGCAAATGGAGGAGAGACCACACAGCAAACTAGGCTGGGAACTTACCTGCCCTTTGTCAGTTTTCTAAGACTCGTGAATGGTTTTTGAATAGGTAAAATCTAGCGGCACAAAGGGAAGTAGTTAATGAAACTAATGAAAATGCTGCACAGGAGTGGCCTGCAGTCAGGTGGTGTGTGGGATTGGAGGCTAAGACATGCTCCACAGCCCAAGGGTCCTTGGAGAGCTGTGAGGAGGTGTCCCCCAGTCTCCCACTGAACTGCGAAACAGCTCAATGCTCCATGGAAGGAAACAGGGCCCAGGGACTGACCATACAGCAGAAAATTTAAGCCAGAGTAGAGGGATCCAGACAACATTTCATCATTCCAGTTAATCACTCTGTGCAAAGTGCAACAGCCTAATAATGAGAAATAGGGAATAAACCATGTCAAAATGTTCAATGACCTGGCAACTGAAGAAATATTCAGGTCCCATAAGAATGCAAAGGAAGATGTATCCAAATCTATTAGACGAAGAATCACATTTGCTTCCCCATAATTTTGTGTATCTTTCAAGAGAAAGTTTTCCAACACATCCGTTCCACTAATTTAAGTTAAATTTAAAGAATATTGGAGTCAGCTCAAAACTGCATTTCTCAATTACAAAACTATTTTTTACAAAAAAATAATGCAAATAAGAAGGTGAAGGGAGAGGAAATGTGTAATCCCATCCTGCGGCTCCTGGAAACAGATGGAGATGAAGATGACTTCAAGGAGAAGAATGAGACTCTTCTGCTCCTGGGGAGCTCAGCAAAGTAGAGGCATTGTAGCAGTGTCCTACAACTGCTGCTTCACGTGGCAACAAGAGTTTGTGGTCCCTCTGCTCTGCTGCAGCTTCAGCTGCAAATGTGGGTGACACTGGATACATCTGCCAGGGCTCCATCAATGCTGCCACACCTAATTGTTGTGTGAAACACTTCCCATCCTTGCCAGAAGCAATTTTGTGAAGGTATGAATTGGAGTTTTGCCCTCCACTTGGCATTTATCCTACCTCAAATGCAATAAGATTTTTTTAAAGGTAAATACATTTACTCAGTGAAAAAAAAAATCCAAACCATAGAGTTTGTTACGAGCTTATAGACGTTGCCAGCAAAGCCTTAGCAAGATTCACAAGATTTGTGTAGCAGAAATCAGAATTTGCTGTTTGACTACATACTACCTTATGTTGCGGTGTCCCAATATATCTGGATCCTCCAAATACTCTGAAAATAATACGGTCTACTTAAAATAGCAATATGTTTCAATAAAGCTACTAGTGTTACTAATTATACTGCTATTCCATCAATACTCTAACAGATTATTAGTACCATTAATTATGAAAGTAAGGTAATAATAAGCCAAATTGAACTAAACCTGAAATTTTTTTAATGAAGATTCCTGAAATCTCTTGCATTTTAAGCAGTTTGCTGAACAAATGGATGTTAGCCTGTGAAGAAGCAGCTCATTTGTAACAAGTCATCAGAAAGACTGACAAAAGTCAGCACACAGAGCATCATTGTATTTATGAGTTCCAAAGAACAGTATCTGGATAAACAATTTTAAGTCTCTCCAAATAGAACCTCTTTTTCTGAAAAATAGATCAAAACTGTCTCCTTTGGTAGCTAAAAGTAGGTGCTTTCTAGGTTTTAAAAAATGTAGTATTGACCTAGACAGTCCAAATGTAAGTTAAAGTCAACACCGAGAGGGACCCGAAGCAAAACCTCAGACCTAAATAACTCCAGTTTTAGGAAAGTTCTAAGTCTGGTTCATATAGATGCTTCACATAATAGGGAGGTGCTCTCTGAGCTTCCTTTGTCCTGAGGACTTCCATAGTCCTGCCAGCAGTGACATGCAGGTTGCACCTATGTATCAGGCAACCTGCCCCATTTCCTGCACTACAAAGGGGGTTTCTGGATTGTTCTGCTCTCAGCCACCAGCCCTCAGGCCTGGCTCAAGAGCTGTCTGTGTTGTGGAGACCCCTGAACAGGACAGTGCTGCTCTCAGGGTGACCTTACATGGCAGGCACCTGTGTGTGTCCCCACCTGTCTGTCACTGCAGAAATGAGCTCCATGATGTGCAGACCTGCTCAGACCTTCCCATCACTTGCAGCCCCAATGCTCACTTCAGCCTCCATCAGTCGTCTGTTTTTTGTTGTTGCTCCTTCTTTGGAGAGTGTGAGAGAAGTCAACACTCATGTATGAAAACAGAACTCACTTTATGTTAAATCAGTAGCCTATTGACATGGAACAGCACAGTAAGCTTTCTTGCTGATAAATAAAAATGATTAGTTTAACTGATGGTTGCATATTCATCATTCTTGATACCCAGCAAACATTCTGGTTGTCAAGCAGGTAATATCTGACACATCTGCCTTGTTGTTTATCTCTCAGGCTACACTAACTCAAGCACCTCATCCTCGTCTTCATTCTTTGCCCACCCCCTCAAAAAGTCTGATTGATAGCATGGCTATGTTTGCATATTTTAATGTTTGGTTGTTTTGGGTTTTTTTAAATTCCAATAGTGCTAGTTTAAAGTGGACTTCTGAAAACTTACAAAACCCACAGCTTACACTTAGTACCATTGTTAATTCCAGCAATTTGCTACCTGCTAATATAATAAACACATGCTTAGGGTTATGTTCCGACTACCTAAAATAGCCCTAACACTCCAGCTTTGGAGCCAAAGCTCAGGGAGACAGGAGCAGTTTGGCTTGGCTTCCCGCAGAGCCTTTGGAGACAAATAGTCATAGTGTCTACATGAGGCACTGTATAAGTACTGGTTAGAAAGCACAGCCCCTATATCTCTGTTGGCTGGACAAAAAGACAGCTCTGTAGCCCTGCAGAACCAGTGGCTTTTCAGCTCTCTGTTCCCTTGAATTTAGGATTTGTATGTAAGCACAAGTCATGTGAGGCTCTCTAAAAGGCAGACAGGGTGCTGCTTGAAGGGTCCCATTTAGAGAGACTAGAATTTTAGCTAAATTTGTACCTAAAATCATTCAAGCCTTTCAGGCACTTATAAAACTTTTCCAGAGCAATTTAGAGAATTTTCTCAAGGTACTAAGTGCCATCTTGTTACATTATTGGCACGGATTCAGAAGTCAGACAGTTCTTATGTCATCATGACAATTTCTGATTAATTAGACCACGTTCTTTACATACAAAAGTACATGAAACCTGACTCTGATCCCAGCTTTCAGCTTGCACAATGAACAAGTACAAAACTCTGTTTTTTCACTCTTCCACCAAGATTTAATGAATTTCCTTTTGGAACTGTTAAAAACAAGAACAGCAACTGAAATATCAACCTTATAATAATATTGATTTACAAACTTATTACTTTGGCAAAAAAATTGAAGGAACACGGGAAAAAATAGAGAACATTTTCAGTGCTGGGTCTCACTTGCAATTGGATTTCAGACTCCCAAAATTGATGCAATGCTATATGCTTTGTCCTGGAATCATTATTTTTCTCACTTCTCCGCTTAAAATTGCCACAAAGTATAACATTACCCCAACCAAAAGACAGAAAGGAAGAGACAGAGGAGAAAACTGAAACTTTTGGGTGATGAGTGGACAACCAGTAGCATCAGTTCAGCAGCAGGAATAGAGGAGACCATAGAATCAAGACGAGATAGATGCTCCTCACGACTCCCTGCAGAAGGGAGGCTTTGGGTAGCAGTGCAGGAGGAAAAACACTGGCTGAGCTTTTATCATTTCATAAGTGACACATTTTATACTATGGGATGCTTCACTGACCACACAGTCCCTGCCTCAAATGGGTGATTTCGGCAAGTAGAAAGCATGCAGATGTGCACCCCTTTGGTTGAGCTCATGTCAGGCAGCTGTTCTGTACAAGCCCCACATTACCCCTGGACTCTGGACCCTTGCTTACAGCTTATTCACATGGGTTCAGATCCCAAGGAAATCAGGGAGTCTGAGTGGCATTGGAACCCACATGTGGTGGGAAACCTTACCCTCTCAAGTGAAAGAGAGGATGGATTTTTTTTTTTTAATTCATCTCTTGTTTTCTCCACTGTAAACAGTCCTGCCATTTCCTTTCCAAGGTTCTATCAAAAGTTTTCGTGTCTTGATAACTGGACAAGATCAAGAGACAGTAATTGAAAGTGTGTACTAAAATAGGAAGGACAGTTGGGAATGAGAGAATTACAAAAAAGCCTGAGTCTGGAGAAAGAGATGGGGAAAATTCCATGAAATGGATGGCTGAGGGAAAGGCAACCTGACAAAGAGCTATGTTGTAGGTGAGAACTGGGCGGATTTGTACTGTACAAAACTTTGACATTAGACAAGCTGCCCCAGAAGGAGTTTGGCCCATGGAGCTAATCTGGAGAGATAACCAGGAGCACAAGAGAAGATGGGGAATGGCAAAAAGGAAGAACTCCTCAGCAAAGAGAAACACGACAAAATGAAAGTAATGCAATGTCAAGTGGGAATCATAAAATCATAGAATGGCTTGGATTGGAAGGGACTTTAAAAACAATCTAGTTCCAAGTCCTCTGCCATGAACAGGGATACTTTCCACTAGACCAGGTTAGTTCCAGTCAAAACCAACTGGGGAATTTGCATTGGAAGGTCATTAGAGCACCTGCTGAATGAGGAAGCGGGGATTTGACACAGGAGAGCTTACAAAGAGAAAGGAAACTGGCTGGTCATGGAGAAAAAGATTGAAACAAGCAGCCAGATTTGGCACAGGATGAGGCAGAAGGATGTGTTGATATTGTACACTGAAGTAAGCAGTGCTTCTGAGCCCTTCATCAGGAAGTTAAAGATTGTGCCAGGAAATAGACGTAAAAAATTATTATTAAATTAAAAATCCAGAAGGAGCCTTGACACTTGGCCTATTTTGGAAGAGCTAAATTTTGCAGCCTTGGAGTTCTTGTAACATGCTTGGTATGTACATTTCATGTATATGTTTATACTTTAGAGCACAGGAGGGGTTCAGTCTATTCCCTGCTAGAAGCTAAGAGTGCGAAACTAGGGCTTTGCTTCTTTGTGATTTACAGCTTCTGAGTCTTGAGCTGGAAAAGTTCGTTGGCCTGTCTTATTTGTGCTCCACATTACAGTACCTAATCTCACATCTGATCAGTTGTCAGACAAGGTTCATCAGAGCTGTCTCATCTCCATTACCTGCCCCCCATCCCAGTTTTTCAAGCTTACTAATCCACCAGTTTCTCATTTCTGTGGGAGGAGACCTTGCATCACCTCTACAGGACTGGCTTATTTTTACCTACATTGAATTTCATCGTGCTATGTTTTCCACATATTTTTAAAACTGATGTATCTCATACTTATTGTTTTTCTTTACTCAGTAGTAAAGAAACTTGGATAATCGCTTTAACTTCCTCGGGACATGTCACCGTCATTCATGAGTCACCATTCAGCAGAGACCTTAGCAGGCCACTCCTTGGGGTGCAGCTCTGGGAGGCCACCAGATAGCCAGGTGCTACTGAAGTAGCAGAGGAACAGACCTGGCAGCAGTACTAGGAGGAGGGCAACAGCACAAGGCAGCCCCAGCTTTCAGTCCTGCTTCACAAGCAAGACCAAGCTTCTTGTATAGCACCCAATGGTGTGCAGACACATCCCAGCCTGAGCAGAGCACTTTCCATAGGGCTCCAAGAAATTCCACACAGATTAGGAATAGCCAAGAAGACTCACTGTTAACACCAAAAAAGTTCATGACATAACAATCTTTTCCTCTCTTGCCTGTTCTGGTGGAAGTCCTCTTCTTACCCTTCTTCAAAACCCAGCTCCCTAACAAGTACTTCACAGATAAAGCACTCACTGCTGATCTCTTTCACAGCCCCTTTCCCTTACTTTCTGAGCCCATCTCTCTCCATATCTTCGTCTGAAAACATTGACTCCAACATTTCCTAAATTCCTCACTGAAGTGCTCCAGGGATGGCCATTGGACAGATATCAGAGCCAAACTCGCCATGTTACACATGACCACCTGTGAGTTGATCCTTGCTCAGCCATAGCAGCTCCTTTGCTCACCCACATCATTGCTGCACAAGAATTTCTTCTCTATCACTGCCTTAATGCTCCTAAAGTCCATGCAGTCCTAAGAGACTAGGCAGAAGCAGCTGATATCTTCCAGCCACCTGAAAACTAACATATGGGGAGAATTGCTGATGAAGTTTGATATGTATTATGTGACAGGTGCTTTTGGCTCTGGTTATCTGAAATGAGGGGGAAGAAGTGGAAAGGGTCTCAGATGGAGAGTTTTCTAGTGGAGGTTTAGATATGCCTAGCCATGAATCATTCTTGTCTATGCTGACCACAGAGCATCACATCTGTTGTTTTTATGGTCAAGAAAAATAAAAAAAGAAAATGACTAATACATCCTTATATAGACAAGCCACTTGAGTCAAGCCTAAAGCAGAGTCTGCTAATTGGACCAAACCATGGCTCATAATAGCATTTTAACATTTCTCCTGCTTACTGTTTGTCTTTCGGTTAGTTACTGACGGGTGTTAACCTAGAAGTGGTCACCATGAGGGCTTGAAGTTACAGTAACACCCCATTAAGCAGTGCATGGCAAATTTACTTCACACCTGGCTTGTCAGTGGTAGCATTTCACTTTGAAGGCTGCCAGCCAAGCCAAACAGCAGCACAGGCATCCATGCAGTGACTGGCAGTTTTACAGCCAGGAAAGCAGGCAGCATTGTTCTATCTCTTGAAAAAAAAACATAGGGGGTTTCAGGCACAGACTGTGAATCACTCACATCCATATCTACAGCTCAGCTATGTCTTCTCTGTCAGCACTCATTGTACAGAAATACGTACACATGTGCTCCACACTGGGCAAAACTACCCAATGCATGTGGCAGGAACAGCATCCGGATAAACTGTCTGAAGCTCATAGAATCAGCACATAGAACCATATCCAAACAGGGATAAAAACATATAATAAAAGCACACAAAGCACTGGAGCCATGGAAATGGATCAAGTATTTCTTTGTAGAAGTGAACCTCACCTTCCTTTGCTGTCAGTAAGCTGGAGCCTATGAGGTTTCAGTTGTGCTCTGGATAACACTTCTGGGCACTCCAGAGCAATCTTCATGGCTGGGTCTGTAGCTTTCAGTCCTCTTTGCCCTTATTCCCTACTGATAACACTTAGCAGATTACGCCATGTGGCCTCAAATCTCTTCTGCTACCATTAGACCAGTAAAAATACAGCAAGGGGAAAAAATATTTCTGTATTCCTGGAGTTCCTCAGTCTCAGTTACCAAACATCTTCTGAAATTATGCCAGCTGCTTTACATAGGTGCTATTCATGTTTTTATTTATGTATGAAAATGTATTTAACCTACAGGGTGGGGTTTGCTTCTTGTCCACCAAACAGTGTTGTCTTCAAACATGCAAATTTGATCTGTTTGCAGCATCCAAAATAGAAACATTGCACTAACAGTAATTAGATCAGAGTTTAAAAGGATCAGATCCTCATTAAGGCTTTTCCTCAAAGACTTTACAAGCTTAGAGCTTGAATCTAATCTTCAGTGTCAGCTGAAAGGGAAGCCAGGGGGGTTGATAGAGGGGAACAACAACCATATCTGGCATTGGTTGCTGTTGGTGAAAAGAAGCTGGTTAGTGCTGCAAATAGTTAAACTCGTAAGATCTTTGAGGGACAGCCACATCCTGGAGGCTCTCCTAAGAATCCCTGCTTTCAACAAGACTTTGGTGTATTGGTAAGGAAATAGCTGAAGTGTTGAGTGCCCTGACTTTCTCACCCTTCCTCTCCCTCCAAAGCAGATGTCACTGCAGGAAGCCACATTGAATATGTGGAACATCTTTGAAGAAAAAATTAAAAATGAGGGTGTCAAACCAGCCAAATTTACTCTGGCCTGGCTTAATTCAGTCTTCCCAGGGTTTCATTCTCTCTTTTTTTTTTCCTCTCTGTTTAATCTTGGTTGTTTCTTCCCTCCTTCCTGGCTCCCCTTTTTCCACACCCTGTTTCTAAATGACACAAATGAGTCACAAAAAAAAAAAAAAGAAAAATTTTGGTGAACTTGCAATGTTTTTATCATCCATGTTTTACAGATAGAAAAGTGAGGGACAGAAATATTAGGTGCCTGACCAAATCCGTTCTAAGAACTGGGTCAGGGCACAGACCCAAGCTACAAAACCATCTTTCCTGTCTGTCCATTCACATACAACACTCGCACAATGTGTTTCTTTTTTACTGTCCTTGCAACCAGCTTTCTTTTCTTGCCTCCTGTTGAAATCTTCAGTTTCATTACCCCTCTGCTCCTTAATGTTTTCATTTACTTCTTGATCTTTTGCTACCATCCTCACTTCCATAGGTCTTTATTGGTACCCCAAAACATCCCCTTAGCAGTGGATTGTGCCAAAGCTTTGCACACCCTAGGAAAGCTTTACATTTAAAGAGTATGAAAGGCAGCAAGAGCTTAATAGACAATGGCAGATTAATTTCGAACTATAAGGATGGGTTTAAGATACAATTGATTCTTTGAGCCTGGGATTTAATATGGAAGATGAGATGGAAGAAGTAATCCAATTGATCTAAGTCTTAAATATGGCCCAGGTCTGCTTGTAAATTAAAAGTGATAATTATGCATCACTTGTAAAAGCATTTGATTTTATTTTAATGGCCTTTGCAAATTGCATTACTAGATCATTTGTTTACAAAAGTAACAGACTAAAAAAAATCTATTACCTATTACCCTTCTTATCACACTGATTGCAACAAGTTGTACAGGACTGACTACTGAGTGGAAATACATCCACATGTTTGACAATGATGAATTCCACATTTCTTTCACATAAGAAGAATACTTTTCCTCTTTTAAAACCCAAGACCTTCCTGGTCTAAATCTTAGAGTTTTAAAAACTGTATTTGAAGCAGATGAATGGTGTAAAAATGCTGTACACAAATGGATGGATTATAAAGATTCATGAGGCAAACTGCAGTCTATAGCCAGGAGAAGCTGGTCTACTATGAAGCCAAGATCAGAACATTGAGCTCATAAGCCACTGAGGATGTGTGATGTTACCGATTGTCTTACCTCTTGATATTCTTCAAATAAGAAGGAAGAATCTAAAATATTTTTTCAGTGTTGCAACAATATTACTTCTGCATTACATTTCACTTCCATTCATTAAGATGGATTGTCCACTTCATGCTAAACCTTGACATCCTTTTAGTCACTAATTAGCTAAATTCCCATCAGACCTGCTGCTACACAGTTCTGAGATTTGTGTAATCAGTTAGACCCAGCCTAATCAGAGTGGTTTCATTGTACAATCAGACCTCAGAGGCATAAAAGTACATGAAAGGATAAGAAAAAAAAAACAGTGTTGCCTCATATTGATTTCAGTGAGTCAATGGGAGGTCTGAATAAAGACTGGGTGAGAGCCAAGCAAAGAACTTGATAAAATATTTCTCTAGAGTGTTGGTGGCACTCTTTTTACTTACTGGAATAGCATTCTATAAGCTGACAATGTCATCTGCATTGTGCTGATTTCAGTGCCTCCAACTTGAAGAGAAGAAACAAATAAAGAGATTAAGTATTTTGTACAGAAGACCAAGAATCTTAGATGACAAAGTAATAAAAACACAGTGAAGAATCTATCTTGTTCAGTGGCCTTCATAATGAAAAAGGAGGGAAAAAAGAGCAGACTATCCAGACTTCGCCCCCCACCCCTTTTTCCTCTCCTTAACTGCCCCCTGAGGATCAATCGCAGAATATTATGAGCTGGAGGGGACCCACAAGGATCACTGAAGTCCATCTCCTGGCCCTGCACAGGACCATCCCCAAGAGTCACATTATGTGCCTGAGAGCATTGTCCAAACTCTTTTGAACCCCGTTAGGGTTGGTGCTATGACCACTTCTCTGTGGAGCCTCAGTGCCTGACAGCTCTGGGTGAAAATCTTTTTCCTGATATCAAACTTGAGCTTCCTCTGACACAACTTCAGACCATTGTTGAAGGTCCTGTCACTGGTCACCACAGAGAAGAGATCAGTTCCTGCTCCTTCTCTCCCCTCACGAGGAAGTTGCAGATTGCAATGAGCTCTACTCTCAGTCTCCTCATCTTCAGGCTGAACAGACCAAGTGACCTCAGCTGCTCTTCATTCAACAACTTCTCCAGGCCCTTCACTATCCTCATCCCTCCTTTGGACACTCTCTATCAGTTTAATGTCTTGTTTATACTGTGGCACCCAAAGCTGCCCCCAGCACTTGAGGTGAGGCTGTCCCAGCTCAGAGCGGAGCAGGACAATCCCCTCCCTTGCCCGGCTGTGATGCTGTGCCTGATGCACCTCAGGACAGGGTTGCCCGTCCTGGCTGCCAGGGCACTGCTGACACAGATTCAGCTTGCCATCGACCAGGACCCCCAGGTCTCTTCCCATGGCGCTGCTCTCCAGCCTCTCATTTGCCAGTCTATCCATACACCCAGGGTTGCCCTGTCCTAGGTGCAGACTCTAGCACTTGTCCTGTTAAAATTGATACGGCTGGTGATTGCCCAGCCCTCTAAATTTTCAGGGTCTCTCTGCAGGGCCTTTCTGCCTTTGCAGGAGTCAACAGCTCCTCCCAGTTCATTGCCATTAGGATTAGCTGAGCCTTGGGGAGCCAGATGCAACACTCTGTGGATGCTGCATCCAGACCATGTACAAGTCCAATCTCCCACCTTTCTGTGGGATCTGGGGCCAGGCCCACACAGGGATTTCCCAGGATCACTGTAGCAGAAGAAGGCAGTGTGTATCGACACTCCTGACTGCTGTACTCAGAGAAAGGTAGAAAGTTTGGAGGAGGGGTTAGTGAGGCATAGTAGAGGTCATGTCTCTGGGAAGATGGGGTCTGGAGGTGGGTAAGAGAAAGAAAGACAATTTATTAAAATGGAAATAATTATCCAGTTAAACTACTAGTGAATTGAAATAAATCTGGGGTTGTTTCTTTTTTACAATTGAAAGCTATGGAGAGGAAAAAGGGAAACCTGACTGAGAATTTCTGTCCTACTTTACAGATGTGCCATTATACTTGCTGAAGCAAAACCAAAAGTAATAGGACCACTACCTAAGATTAAAAATTCTCCTGCTAAGTGAAACAGATGTCCTGTTCACACAGACCATCCAGGGTTCTGGATCCAGATTCAACCAATAAAAGAAATAATAACTTCATTTTTGTTTCTACTTCTTATTTCATTTTTAAATTATAACCAAAAGTTTATATCTTTAGTTGCTCATTAATCTGATCCCTTCAAATTAGGCCTTTAGATTTAAAAAAAAAAATCTGATATTTATACCAAAGAAAGAAAGCAGTGATATGAAAATGAATAAAGAATCTAGGCAGTGAGACACTGTAATTTCAGAAATGCTAAAAGAGAGATTTTTGTCCATGTTAATGAGACCATGCTCCTATCTGAACTAGAATCAGGTACTTTGTTCAAATCTTTTCTGTTTGTCAAAAAAAAAAGAAAAAAAAGTCAACAGCAGTAAGGTTGAAAGAGGTAGAGAAGTCTCATAGGACAATATCTGCTTTCTGAAACAAGCAATGGCTCATCTGGACTTCCCTCAGACTCCTAAGGCATGTCTTCATTCAGGCTATGGCTGCAAGTGAGCACACACTGTACCCAACATGAATACATCATACAGTCAGAATGAGAAAAAAACCTTTCTGCATGTCAAAACATATTTAGTAACTAAACAGAAACATAGAGATATCATGGACGATCCTGTATTAACCATGCAGATCCCACAGTGAGAATGGGAAAATATTTGAAAGAAGTCAGATTTTGCCTTTCTCTCCTCATGAAGTTTTGCCATCTTATTCCTCCAGCCTCAGACATTGAATTTCATCCCTATTCTGGTTTGCTTGGGTGCAGCCACCCTGTCACCCGTACACCTGTTCAACATTCTATTGCTGTGGCCTTCACACAAAACAAGCAACAGCAGCAGCTACCTAAAATTAAAAACTGAACAAAATCTCCTCCTGAATTGTGAAGATACATGTATTATAGACACAGCACAAACTGTGGTGCTTACCAAATGACTGTCCTTCACTTTGTCTTGTCTTTGCATTATTTACACCCATATATCCCCACCCTGATGCCAGATTACTTCGACTGCCACATAAACAGTCTCTGCTTTATTATTTCAAGATCACACTTTGGTGCCCTTAAGTTGTCAGAGCCTGCTGGGGTGCAATAAAATGTTTACTTTCTTTCACATATTTTGAATAAGGGGTTCCTATATAGGAAGCTGTGAGATAAATTTCTGTCTCCATCATGCTCTTAAATTGTTAAAGTCTTAAATTATGGGTCTAAGTCTCTGGAATGCAAAGCTCTCTATATCTCTAAGGTCTGGGTATGAGGTGAAGGGCAGGTATACCTGTGTAGCTTAAATATACTTCAACAGACTATCTCAAAACACATTCTCCAATTACATATTCCTCCCCTATGCCCTGTAAATTAAATCTCTAGACAGTAATTGGGCTTTCTCCTGTTGGTTTTTTTGATTGCTTTTTCTGGAATGAGGATCCTCCACATTCACACCTAACTTCCTAGGTCTGTATCTTTGTAGATGTCTCTCTAATGATTCAGATCTTTTTTTAATGAAGCATCAGATATAAAGTGTGCTTTTTTATTACATTTGTTCTTTTAATCCTTATACAAAGAAAATATTGGTTCCAATTCCCTAGTTGTAATTTCTTGTTGATTGATTCATTGTTCAGCTATAAGCTCAGTGATCAAAATATTTAAAAGGCTTTCAGGAGGTCATCTAGTACTGCCCAAAGGCAGAATTGACTATACATCAACTGTTCTTGGCAGCTGCTTGTCTAACCAGTTCTTAAAAACCTCCAGTGATGGAGATTTCATCATTTCCCTAGGCAACCTGTGCCAGAGCATAACTACCCTTATCATTAGAAAGTTTTTCTTCCCAGAAAGTAGGATCATCTACTGGAAGACATATCAGTCACTGAGAAATGCTTTGAGATAACACTGTGCTGTCATCCAAATCCACCAGGTGCTTACTCAGGCTTAACATTTGGTAAGGAATATGCCATCCTTGAGAGACACAGAAATGTTTTTGAACCACTCCCAAGACAATAACTGATAGCAACCGATTCAGATTCAATTAGCCATTGGCTCCTTAGTGGCAATAAATATCTCAGTGACTGCTCCTGGATGTCTTCCACACAATGGATAAGAATGAACTGGGAACTACATTTCTCCAAAATATGCCATTCTTAAAGAATAGACATTAAGGGGGGAAAAAATTGCCTGGATCGAATACTGAAAGCATTCAGCCTGTGATGAGATCCAGATGGCATTGTGAAAGATCAGATTAGGCTGGATTAGGCCAAATATATAGTCCAAGTTGTTTTGCCAGTGAGCAAAAGGAAGAAGCTTCCAAGAAGGCCTAGTGAGTTTGCAATTTAAAGTGGCACTCCCTGCAATATAATCAAACCACTTTAGTGACAGGCAGCCTCATGAATGTGTGCTTATTTCATGCATGGCTGTTCTAAAACAAAACAAAACAAAACAAAAAGAGAGAGCAGTTGTTTAATGACACAAGAGAAAGGGCATTTTCATTGGTGTTTTGGCTAGCAGCTCTTATTTGCTGTCCACATTTCAAGAAGGAAAATGGAGGCCAGGAGAAATCAATCCATTTTGGCTAATTATTTTCCATGTCTGAGATTCTTGACTTTAAAAAGAAAGAAACAGAGATGAATCTTATTTCTTCATTAAATTTTTAAAGGAAAATACTGAAGCTGTTCTCTTGCTCTATTGAAAAAGCTTTCCATGGTAACCAGATAATGAGAGTCAAAAAAGAAAAAGAAATTAAAAAAAAAAAAGCCAAGCATAAACTCCAAGGTGCAATCACAAACCCTCCATTAAAATTTTATTCTATTCAGTTCCTATCATTCACTTGGTCTCCATCCAAATGATGGCTGAGCCACCTCCTTTTTTACTTCCATTATCTGGCAAGAATATCTGCAAGCTCTGTGCTTGTGTGGAGGCTCAAACACGTGCAGAGGCTATGATGTAAAAGAAAATCCTACAGCCCCCAGAACGAACCAGATGGCACAAGAAACACTACAGATGTGAGAGCAGATGAACACTGGAGTGGTTTTCAGTGGTCCCATTCTGGACTTCCAGGGGCTTGTGCACAAATTCACCCCCTCTGAGTCAGGCACTTAATTGAAGAGCCTCTTCACCCTTGGTCACCTCACTAGTCAGTGGAGGGAGACAAATATTTCCAGTCCACTCAGGTCCTGTGCTGCTCTCAGGGATCTCATTCTTCTAGCAGTGCTGATGGCAGAAATTTGGAGCATTCAGATTCCTATACTAGATAATTCCTTTAAGAGGCAAAAATTAGGAAAGAATGCCAGCAGAGTTTACAGTTTGGTGGAATGCCATCAGGGCATCTTACCCAGGCAGCTTCATGCCTTGAGCAATGTGTGTGGGCACACAGGGACATGTGAACTTATCAAAGAGAAGAGAGGCCTATAAGTTTTTCTAAGAAATAGCCACTGAGAAAGTTTAGAGCTTGACCCCAGAGTGCAGAAAGAGATTTTCATCCCTTTTAGATTCTCCATGACATGGACAACATGGGAATTCTGTCTCCTGTAGACTCAGTCGAAAAAGGCAGTGCAAGAAACCATAGTGTCCCTGTGGACACCAGATCCCCATGGCAAGCCCTCCTCCAGCTGAGGGGGCTTCAGACGACTTCACCCACAGGACAGCTGTAATCACAAAGGCATGGAGCATCCAGAGGAGCTCTGTCTGATTCTGGTTATATAGTTCCCATCTTGGCAGGCCAAGGGATCAGCTCATTTCTGTAGCTGTGATTAGAATACATCAACAGGGTAGGTCCTAGAGCAAAACTGAGTATACCAAGCTGAAGGTCCGCTTTCTGGCTTTCCTTGGTTTTGTGCACATAGGCATGTCTGCATGTGACTTTCCCTGTGGACTCCTTACCAAGAACCAAAAGCCTGAAAAGCTGAAATCAAGACTCTCCCAAAATGATGCATCCCAGGATTTAAATCAAACCTCTCATTTTCTGGCAGTGGGAACTTAGTCAGTACATTGTTAGTGTTCACACATTGCAGACACGATCATTTAAAAAGACTTAGCATTGTCTGCAGCCCAGACTCCCTGTTAGACCCCTTCATTTCGCAGCACTGAGGCTGTGTCCTGGAAAGGCTGTGGCAGCACTCCCTAATCCTTTAAACTCAACCCTTCCAGACTACCAACAAGCAGGGTCGATTATGGTTCAGCCTGTGGTTTGCCAGCTGCATGTTAAGCTACCTCTTTTTCACTGTCCCCAGCCTAAGGCTGGTATTTTCGGCTGCAGCATTTGTGGTGTTTTCCTCATGGAGGGGCTGCCAGAAGTGCAGCTGCCCCCCTGCCCTGGGGCACTCTGGACTGGGAGGAAGAAGGCGATCACTCAGTCCTGCAGCCCTGAAGGAGCTGCCCCTGCCTGGCTGGGGAGCAAGTACCTGACTGAGCCAAAGGGCTTTCCCTGCTCAGGCTCCTGGGTCTGGAGCACCTTACCTGTCATGTCCAGCCTTTATCCCACAACAGCCACCTCTCCAAAGCACAAAAAGGAGTAGAAATATGTGAATATAGGGAAAGCAGGGTGTCCTCACCCTCTCCACAGATATATTTGCGTAAACTATTAAGTCTATAAGAAGAAAAAAAAAAAAACCCTCTAAGAATTCTTTAATCTTAGTTTGGGCATGACTAGTAATTAAGCAAAGTGTTGTATTACCAATCTGTACAGAGTCATGGGATTCAGTTTCTCAGTGACGAACAGAAATAGAAATTATTCTTTGACAGACATACTTAATTCTATTGGTTGAAAAATCTAGCTAAATATAATATAACTAATATATAGCTATCAGTTGGTCTGTTTTCCATGTAACAACAAAACTTGCCCTGGTACAGCCTGGAAAAAGAAGAAAAATAAATTACTCAAATTGTCTGTCTCTCTTTTCCCTTCCCACCATGAAGTCATGTAGTGCCATGCATTATCCTAATATGGGCTAGTTAATAAATAAATTTAGAAAGAATAAGTATGCACACTTTCATGTTGTGCCATGATTACTTGCTAATAATAAAAATAAATCTGATCAGGCAGGAACTTTGGAAGGTTCAAAGTGGCCAAAAAAGGGTATGTTGAACAATTAACATTAAGCTATTTTCCTAAATCCTTAGTGAAGACCAGCCCAGCTGCAGATCTAACACTTTGAGGTAGGTCAGAAGTCTATGGTCCTTTATGGGTTAAGCTATGTGCAAATTATAAAAGGTACATCCAATGGGAAGCCAGACAAGTGGGATTAATTCATAGGTCTGGTAACTCTCAGCCTCCAGATTCCTCTCTTGCAGTTGCCAAATCTGTACAAACCAAAAATATACTTCAGTTTTCCATTCCCCCTTTGCTTCTCAATGAAGACAGGTCAGATAAGCTTGTTCCATGTGAGACTGCTTTGCTGTTTGATGTAGGGGGCTTATTTTGGTACCCCTGAATCAGGGATTCATAGTAAGCCTTCATTGCTATCGCAATCTTGACTGCAATCAAAACTGCAGGGGTAGTTTACCATTGCAATTACAAATAACAGTGGCTTTGTCCTACTGGAAAGGATCTATCAGCAATGAAATATAAAAAACCCAAATCTTTGATGTGTCAGGATCTTCCATCATTCCCTGCTGAGCAGTTTGAAAGGACAATAGGTTCCTGACAAAACTAGATATTCAAGCCAAGATCGGCTTTCAGGTAATACAAATTTTTTATTTCTCAGTCATCAAACTGTTGTTGTGATTGTCTGGAATTTGTATGTTTCCAAAATAAATTACTGACTGCAGGGGATGGTCTAATGAGTGGAGGTTGGTATCCAGTCACAAAGGAGTATCCATTTTTAAATAAAATTATATACTTGCAATTGCACTTTGGCTCCTGGTCACAATGGACCAAACCACAATAATTCTCAGTAAGACAGTCAACCATCAACTACTGAGCCCCAAACAACTCAAACTGAGTTTGCCCTGAAGGATTAAGGTCAGAAAATCGCTTCTGCTAAGATGCGATGTTATGAAAATGTTTCAAAATACAAGCACTGGGACATAAGGTCAGCTTTGGGGCAATCTGCCAAGCAGGCTTTGCTTTCAAAGCCTTGCTTCCCACTCACCAAGCCAGGGAGGGTCTGATTTGGTGTAGATGTCACAGTTTATGCAATATCACCCAGCAGAAAACCAAAATGCACGGGTCCCAAACTGACTCAGCAGAACAGGACTACAGGCATGTCGTCTGATGAGGAGGGATCACGCAAAAGCTCAGGTCACTGGTTCCCCTTTCATGGCCTTTCCCCTCCTAGGCAAAGAAACAGTCCCCAAGCTGGCAGCCTCTCAGGATGTTCTGTAGCCCACAGACAGGGAAGTGCAGCAGATTTGGGAGCACCCACTCACTACTGACCCCAAAATGCACCTGCAGATATGGGACCAACAGCCCAGATACCAGAGAGCTCTTTGTGAGCTCAGGGATGCTGCTGCATGGGAGTCATTTTGTCCTCCTTCCCTCTTTCTGGCTTACTTCTTCCCTCCCCCAAACCCACTGTCTCTCTACCTTTCTCCCATACCCTGCTCCCACTAGACCCACATCACGAGAGGCATTTCTTAATCCTTTCTCATAGTCCCACTTCCTGCATCTCCCAGCTAAGAGCTGTAATGCGCAAATGCCAACTTTGACATTTCTGGCTTGTTATGAATTCATGCTCCTCTCTTCTTGAACTTGAGCTCAAAATTCAGCTGGTGGGAACAGCTGTCCTTTCCTTTTCCTTTTCAGTTACTTGCTGAGGGACTATCCTTCACATCTGACTCACCACCTCACTGGCAGACCCAAAAGTTAGCTTCCTTGTCACCCTGCTTTGAGGTTTTCTGCTTTGATTCTGCGAAGAATGAAAAAGAAAAGGCGGGGGGAGGGGGAAGCCCCTCTTGTTGTAACACTTGGTCACAACCTGCTTGCATGAATAAAAATCACGCTCCTATTTCTCTTGAGTTGAAAGTGATCAGGACTATTTCCCTGCAACCAGAACTAACTAAGCATCCGGCCAGACTGAGTGGGGAATGAGGAGCTGCATTGTTTGACATACAAGCTGCTATTGGCTTCAGCAGCTCTGCCTGTACCCTGCAGGTGTGGGATGTACCGACCAGCCAACATTCACAACATTTTGGGATTATCCCTTGATAGCAGAGATGCTGTATTATACAGCACATGGCCCTGGATCTCTTCCACTGTGGTTCCCTATAACAGTATCAGATCCATAGAATCATAGAGTATTTCGACTTGGAAAGGACCCATAAAGATTCAACCCCTTGATCATCACAGGACTACCTAAAGCTAAACCATTTCACTGAAAGCATTTTCCAGACGGTCCTTGAACTCTTGAAAGGCTGGGTGCCATGATGACTTCCCTGGGGAGCCTGCTCCAGTGAATGAGTATTATTAATTTTCATACATTTCTTACATGAAAATTTCGGAAGGAATGAGGATTTGGCTCTAGCCCAAGGTATAGTGCTATGGCACTATGAGAGGGCCCGTGCTGCTTACTCCTGAGGGGACAAGAGAGGTGTGTGGCACAGCTGAGGGCACAGAGCCCTCTGAGAGCAGAGAGTGACTGGGCAGGGCAAAGGCATGCACACCTGCTGCCCTCCTGGGGAACAGGAGCTGTTCCCAGGACTCTGCTGGGACTGTGTCTTGGACTCAGCTCACTGACAAATTTCAAAAGAGAGCCAGGGAATGAGTCAAGCTGAAGAGTCAATCGTGGCTCCAGTGCCCACAATTCTTTCCTGGCCTTTTCTGTTTAACACTATGGACATACCCTGTGGGGCCAAGGGCATGGAGTGCCATGTGGACACACAGACTTTCTGGGAATGTGGCCTGCCTGCAAGGCTTTTGTCACTGGGAAACAGGAGCCAGCAAGGATGCAGGACCCATTAAAACCAGTTGAGCTGATCCATGGCAGCTACATATGAGTCTGTTCTCTGTGTGTAGCAAATGCAAAGAGGGCCTAAACCACACTAATAAGGAGCTAAGCTGTTCAGATTTCCTCTCATGTGCTAAAGGGTAGGAGCATGCACTCAGTCACTGTGCCCCAGCTGATACTCAATATATTTATTGTGCTGCAATATGCTGATCATATGTCTGAGCCTCGAGAAATGATTAACATTTCTGGTTTGATTAAGTGAAGGTCCCTTTTGAAGCTGCAAATGATGCCGCTACAATCTATCAAGCAAATATGTATTTATGAATATTTTAAAATGCTAGTTATGCAAATGTGCACTTAGGGAATTTAAAAATACATGTAATTAATCTCTTTGGGGTTGCTGTGATCTGTTGAGTGAATACATATCCAAGGAGAATAATCAAGTCAATAAGCCAGCAATGACTATTGCATACTCAGTTATATCTCTCTTCTCCACAGATGATGGTAACACACAGTGTTTCTAGAGTAGATTATCATCTTGCTCTTCAGTCATTTCTCGGTTAGGTTGCAATAACTCAGGAGGGCTAACAAAGCAATCCCTGCCACAGCCACACTTAATCAGGGTGCTAAGACTCACAACAAAATCATTGCTGCAAAAAAGAAAGTATGCAGCATCTTTTCTAGATAAAATGTTTCTGTTTACATCCTTCATTCCACCGTTCACTTCAGACAAAGTCCTCGAAGATACTCAATTTTTATTTCTGTAATGTCTGACCGCAGAGCACACCACTCCATGGTGGAATCCTCATCCCCAAGTGCATGCAATTCCCAGGGAACATAGATTATCTAAAGAAAGAGATCCTGGAAACCAGCCAGGCTGGGATTCACTTAAGCTAGCAAAGACATAAAGGAAAGAGATGGTGCTTAAAGTATATAAGGGTTGTTTTCATTTCTAATAGCTCTGCTTCCATGCTTACACTGCATCTTGGTCCTTTTGCACCCGCACTGCATTTATATATCTCCACATCTGGGATCTCTTTTGTAGAATTCAACAAGATAAAACATCAACACAATAATAGCAGGACAGACATAGCCTAAAAGGCTGGACGGAGCAGCACCACATGTCTCCTGGCCACTCAGCATTCCCACACTCTAGCTGCCCAGTTGCACTCTTGTGACTTCCACTAAGCCTAGCAGTCTGTCCTTGTGGAGCAAACAAATGGCTCTAGAAGCCACACATTGTCTCCAGGTTACACAGTGTAAAGGGCCATTGGAGAAATCTGGCATCTTTGAGATTTCTTTCTATTTTCTTAATTTGATTGAAATTTATAAAGGATTTAAAATGTATTGAGGGCTTGGGTGGGGGAAAAGACAGCAAAAACATGCAGAATATATTCTCATCAGACTTTTGTATAATTTTCTCAGAAGACAGTATTTTAGAAATCTAATTTGCACATAAATCTCCGTGGTTACTTACCTGGTGATTGAGTAAGAATCTGGAGCCTAATTCATCTCCTCTTAAGTCTTCAGATATTATGGGGTGCGTTTCTGGCTAGAGCTATTTCACTTCTTCTTCCCTTATCCATGTCAACTGGTAATTGGCTTCATAATCAGTTCAACAGGGTTTTCATCTGAGGTACAAGAGACTGAGGATCAGATCCCCCTCATAACTCATTTGTACAGCATTCAAAAACCAAGAGGAAGAAAGTCTTACACCATAATTCTCCACAGGTAACAGCTCACCTTGCTACCAAGGAGAAGAATTTGAACCTGATGGAGGAAGCTTTTGACTGTCAGGGTTCCATTCTTCCTGCAGAGGATTCAGTCAGCAGCAGGTCCCCTGTCTCTGGGGGACTCCAAAGCATGCTCCAGAACCTACGCTCCA
Source organism: Sialia sialis (assembly GCA_009812075.1). Classification (NCBI taxonomy): domain Eukaryota; kingdom Metazoa; phylum Chordata; class Aves; order Passeriformes; family Turdidae; genus Sialia; species Sialia sialis. The sequence continues at coordinate 27,559,274 of VRYO01002772.1, forward strand.
AAAAAGGCACCCAAGAAACTGTACAACTATTTAGTCCTTACACTCAGAGGAGCATTGAGCCCCAGATATTGTACACTGACAGCTCGGTATAAGCAGCATAGATAATTTTTTATTTATTTTGCATATCAACTAAGACAAGCAGTCAATTTCCATCTCCAGACTTGCCAGAATAAAACAGAAAGCATTAAAAAACATTAAATCTTCAGTGACAAAAGTGAGAATGCAGTACAGGTATTTTAAAATAATTGCTTCAAAATCATGGGAGCTGAGTCCATTGTTTCTGGAAATGAAATATATCAGGATCTTCCAGAAGGCATTGAACAGGCGACAGAGCTGGGATAGAGAGACAGTAAGGGCAATGTTGACTCTCTGGAGATGTCTACAGTAAATTTGTGTTGCACCGTGAAGCTCACAGTCCACAAAGACCTGAGTACTCTCCATCACAGACATTGTAACACAAGCACTCCGCCACCCCACCCAGGAAGAGGGCTGGTCCCAGAGAAGGCTCAGGAAATGGAAGGGCAGCTGGGTACCAGTGCAGTGCTGCAGGTGAGAGGGGGGTGGTTTCATTCACTTAGCAATTCCTTTCCAAAAGCATGCAAACACAGCAGAGTCTTTCACAAAACTGATGGTGAAATCTAGACCTAGAGCCAGGCTTATGCAAAGAGGTGAAGCTCAGCCTTTAGGGAACAGTGTTAGCTTCACAGATACCATTAGCAGTTACATCTGAATCCACTTGTGACTGCAGGAACAGCATGGGCACCTCTAAACCCTGCCTGGAAATGTGGCTGGCATGAACAGGACCAATGAACTGCAGCATAGTCAGCAGAACTGACAAAAGTCTAGGAAATGGCAGCCTGTTTCTCATTTCAGATGTCTGTGAGAAAAGGCAAAAAATCAAGGCCATCATGTTCAGCAGTGCACTGACTGATATTTTCATATGCTAAGTTTCAGTAACAAAACCACATCTCTAGTGGAAATATTGACACACATATGAACAGTGGCACTAAATACTTCTAGAAAAGCATTTTCTTTCTGAGCTTAAGACTTACTGTTTCAAGCGGCTACAACTAGTAGTTCTCATAAGCAAATTAGGTCCAATTATCTGATGTCTAAATTAGAATCCTCTCCCTCCTCAACTCCATTTGCAGCAATTTTTAGCACAAGAGCAATAACAGTTAAACACACTTACCTAATTACAGATAATGATCTTTATAAAGAGCTGCTAGAATATGCTAAGCATCTTAGCATAAACATACTCATTCATTCCTACAGCAGGATTATGGTAAAGCCTAGTGATCCTGGCAAATAGTAGCTCAGTGGAAGCAACCTGCTCAGTACAAGACACCATGTTAGTCAAATGACCTACCTCCTCCCTTTCTTCCATCCCATCAGCTGCAGGTGTTCATTTCCAGCTCAGAGAGATCTCAGCCCATCCCTCACATCAGCAGTTTTGTTGAAAGCATCCTTCATGGCCTCTAATTTGTGACACCATCTCTTACTGCTGCCATGAGGCAGGCCAGCTTGAAGACTCATTTTGTCCCAGACCTACTGTTAGATAAAAATTAATGACCAAATTCTTCTGCCAGGACAGATTAAAGTCACATAAGGGCCAGATTTCTGGTCTAGGACAGTCAACATAATAGAACTCAAGTTCTGTCCAATCCTCCTCCTTCCTTTCCTGACACTGCATCCTAGGAGCTCAGGAGCACATGCTGCTGGCTCCCAAAAGGACATTTTCCACCCTTCCCTGCTTGACAAGACCAGTTTCATCTCACAGACGGAAGCTACTGAAAAGACAAGCTCTCCTTCTGTGGCCATGAACTCCTGTTGGCACGTCGCTGACAAACACCTATGCTGCTAAGAGAGAACTATTGGGAGCTGAAACACGACCCGTGCACAGGAGAAGCAGCTACCAAGTCCCTGGGGGACAGCCAGTTTTGGAGGACCCAGATCCTAATGTGCTGTCTGGAGCACACACACTCTATGTCTGAGGACCAGGTCTGCAAGCTCTGGGAAAGCAGCAGGCAGAGCAGCAAGAGCATTTCCTCCCTTGCTGCCAGCAAACCTGAAAAACCACAAACTGTGGGGCTGGGAGGGACTGTGGTAGCAACCTCTGCACTGCAGACTGGTCTGGCACCTGCACTTGACACGAGAGCCTCCTGAGAGATTGTGCTATCCGGAAAGTTTCCTCCAGAGCAGTCTGTGCTCTTGCAGCTTTGAAGCACTGGGCTCACTCTCCTGAGATTTTATTCCTGCTTTGCATCCCTGTGAAATAGCAAGAGAGGAAGCCTAGTGCAGACTCTAGTGTGCAGCTCTGTGTTCCTGCCCACCAAATTGCCAGCAGCCACCTCACCATTTTAGGCAATGGCAGTGGCCTGCTGTAGCAAATTTTGCTATCCTGGTCAGAGCAGAAACAGAAATTCCTGCATAGAGCACTGTGAGAAGCATCATATAGGACACTTAAAATATGTCTCGCCATGAGTTGTTGAGGGTCTCTATCTCTTGAGACTACAAATAAGCCACTTCTGTTAGGGGAAATACACAAGGGAAGCACCTTTGCTGTGGTCAGGAACAAAAGAAGATGCAGCAAAAAGAGAAAATTAGAAAATAGCCTCATTAAGGCATCAGCTGTTTGATGCTGCTAAATTACAAGGTCTAGTCAGAGAACAGCATGGTACTGAAACAAAACTGCTTTGAGAGGCCAAACCCATGCTTGGGAAAAGCAGTAAAGATGAGCTGGTTACAAAAGAAGTATGTCTGGTGAAGGACCTGCTTTTACATGTGGTGTACTATCTGTGTGAATATCAGCACATCTGATGCCAGCTCCTATGACAAGTTACTGTGCAAAACCTTTCGTAAGCCAGAGGTGAGGTTGCAAGACTGCTAAGAAAACCATCACAAACCTCAGTACTGCAGAACTTATCTCATGGCTGCTGCTTGCAGCCTACAGCCAGACCCTCCCCATGTCTCCACACTAAACCACCGTAAAAAATGGTTTTGGGAAAGTCATACCAATAATGTGCAGAAGAGATGAGTGTGTAGCTGGTGTGCTGGGTTCTGAAGACTTCCTGCCTTTTACCCAGGAAGGGCAGGGTCTGCAGGTGTCATCTGAGGTGAAAAATAAAGTGCAGCTCTCAATGACTTATTCCTAGTTACTGCTTTGGCTTTCAAGGTCTGTGTTAGTGAGATAAACTGAACTGTATTTCTATGTATTTATACATCTACAGACCACATGTGATAGCAGAAAAAAGAAGTACCACATTATTTTGTGCAGGCAGAGTGCAATTGCAGCTGAATGCACACAAAACCCCACACTTTGCACTGATAAAAGAATGGACAGGCCTGTTTCCAACACCTGAAGATGTGTCTGCAGTGCCTTTGCATGACTGACTTGAAAGCAGAGAACCCAGGTTGAGAGAGATTTTCCACCTCAGCCATCTGTCTGTCATAGAAGCTCTGTGAGAATCACCAAAGAATGGCCTGGGTGGCTTTAACTGGCAAGAAAATGGCATTTCCTTCTGGTGTGAGCAACAGCACTGACTCTTTCCTACACAGAAAGTCATCTGTCCCATTTTACATTTAAGAAACAAAGAAACAGAAAAGGGCTGCTTCACCTGAGCTGGAGTGAGGCCTAGGACCCATCTGAACTGGGGAAGAGCTTGCACCATCTGTTCCTGTGATTCAAGGCTCTCTCTTCAGGGGAGCACACCAGAAAAATCAATATTAATAGCATCAGCCAGGAGTTATCCTCTTTCAGTAACCTGCAACTGCAGATTTTCTGCAAAATGAGCTCTGATAAGTGATTTTAAATACTCCATCAAATACAATCGTGAATGGATGACCTTTTCCATAAAATACTGCCTCTGGATAAGTAGGAAATATGAAGGGCATGCTCTCTTCTGCATACGCAGGCTTCTTGCTGCATGTCCAACAGGCATTGACAATCCTTGTGTTGACAACTACCTGCTATATACCTAATCTGGAACAGTAATGAGAGGAGAGGAGAGGAGAGGAGAGGAGAGGAGAGGA
>VRYO01002772.1:27563575-27590423 GCA_009812075.1 Sialia sialis
ATAGCTCAAGCATGTTGAGAGACTACATGTGTCCCTCCGGTTCTCAATTTATTTCCTAATTGTCTTGATGTGTAAAACTTATATATTACCTGTAAAACTTATGTATTATCTTACATGTAAGATTTAGTTTTGTACCTACTTGCAAAGCTTGCTTCCATTAGATGTTGCTTCCCTGTGAGGTGCTGAGCTTCATCCACTTTAATCCACTTAGGAGTTGAGCTGCAATTCACAATGAGCTGGAGGTGATGGTAACTGCATAAACATCAGGAAGAGTGTGTTTTCTTTCCAGCACAAATCACTCCACTTGGCTAGGTCTCTGTCAGCCTCATTTACAGAGGTGAAAATATTTAGCCTCTTTGGAATCTACAAACACAAAAGCATGAGATAAGTGCTAAGTATTAGCTGAGGGATTGTAACACTTCAAAGAGATGTTGCCACCATGATGGAATTTCCTTAGCAATGAGGAAAAGACATTGCTTAGAGTAGAGGAAGAAAATATAATTCCTTCTTGTTCACTCACTGAAAGCATAATTGTAAATCAGCCTTGACCAGATGGCATGAGAGGAAGAAATCCTGTTTCCAAAGTTGTTGAAATCAGTATATATATACAACTAGCACTGACTGCCCCAAACAGTTGTTCTTAAACTGGGGACAGAAAAATTATAGTCCTTGCCATGCACATCAGCAATGATAGATAACGTAACTAAACAGCTTCTATTCTGCAAATTAAATGCAAAATTAAATGCAAGTGCTCTCAAAGGGATGAGTTTATATTCATTCAGTGAACAGCCACAGGCAATTGATTACTGAGTGTGTGCATCAGAAAAATTCCCTTTCTCTGCAAGCAGGTGGTTTCAACTATAGACCCTATACTGCTACTGCAAGGTGCACATCCTAAGAGCTGTGGTGTTCTGTCCATTTATGCCAATAGAAGTCTATCCAATTATAATCAATGTACTTATCATTATTTGAGTCTCTGTAAAACACACACACTCATACATACCATGAGCTGGAGGAAATTACGAGCGAGCCATTATAATGATTAAGTAACCGAGCAACCTCTTGATAAGTTCCAAGTAATTTCGTTTCCCCTGGAGCCACACTGTTGAGTCCATAGAGAGAGCAGTGCCAGCAAGAGGGTCTGGCTGGGAGGGAAGCCATCCAGCAGCCCTGCTCGTGCATGCAAACAGAGTTTCTGGAACATTCACCTCCTTAATCATGCGTCCACTGAGCTCACTTTTTAAAGCTACAATTATGTTACACGCTCCTGCCAAAAAAGCAGCTGACACATGATGAAATTTTAAAGAATTCTATTTCCTCTCTGACTCCAGCACTTGTCCTGCCCCACATTATTTTTCTCAATAACTTCATAGAAAGGCATTCATTTCCTCTAAATAAAGATTTGAGGAGTGAGCACCTGTATGGCAGAGTCCAGGTCTGCCAACTTTCTTCTTTTAGAACACTGATTTTCAAGAAACAGGGAGCACTCTTCTCAGACAGAGATGCTAACAGACTTCTTTATATTAAAAGTACTTCTTAGTACAGTCTTGGTGATTAAGAAACCAAGTCTTAAAGATGGATTGTAATTTAGCTAGGAGTAACCCTGAAGGAGATGGATATGAGCTTCCAGAAAAACCTGGCTTAGCATCTGGAAGTATCTGCAGTGCTATGTTCCTCTGACACAAACCCATAAATTATGAGTGGCCAAGAAGCACTATTCTATACACACAAAAATAATTGCTCAGGGCCCACACGCAGACCTCCTAGGCAACTTCAAATATCTCTCACCACACAAAGAAATACCCAAAAGGTTGGAAGGAAGGAAATGGGTATCAAAGCACAGGAGGGGCTCCCTGCTGCTGCGAAATCAGATCCTTGGAACCATCATATCCAGTATTCAAGTGCACCTTCAGATACTTCTGCAACTCTGACCCTAAACAAACTTCAGTTGCTGGGGAATGACACATCTTCACAAGTGTTGTCCTCATCTTCATCTGCAAAATAATCAGAATCTGGTCACCCTATTTTTGAGGGTCAGATGTTCTACTTATGAATACCTCTTAATCTGCAGGAATATAGCAGCATCCCTGTAGCTTTCTTCACATTATATGGAACCGTAGCAATGAGACACCAAAACCTTCTGGTTTTAACCACAGCCCATTAGTTAATGTTACATAGGTAAACATAGTTCAGAGGCAAATGAAGTTTCAATCAAAGGTGATGAGTGTCATTTTTTTAAATGGGAGAGAAGCAAACACAGAATCCTAACATAATGCATTTTTCCATGTTATTCATAAAAGAAAACAGATATTTGGCTGTATAGATCTGCTCTTTAAAAAAAAAATACGTGAGTGGCATTTTTTTGTGATATTATGCTGGCCCATCACCACCATCACTGAAGTCAAATGCATAGGGAGACAGCAGCTGATTTCAGTAGAGCAAGGTTAAACCTGTGCTTGCCTGCCTTTAAAGACCCAGACCCTGCCCCAAGGGTCCTTCATGTGCAAAGGCTTGGCAAAATCAGGGCCCAAATAGCAGAACTTCAAGCAGGAAGGAAGTAGGTGAAAGAGACTGCAGTAAGTTTTGATGAAAGGGGAACTATCAATCTGTGGAGAAGTACTAATAGAAATACTCACGGACTAGCCCAGGGTCTGTCTTCTTTAATGTTTTTGCAAGTGACCTTGATATGCAAAGCAAGTGTGCTGCTGGTACTTGCTCATAGCATAAAGGAGATAGGCCCCCATTTTTCTAGGAGAGGCTTGCAAAGCCTAGAGCTGGAGGAGAAGGTGACAGGAGACACTGAAACAGGATGAAATTCAAAGCTACTCAACACAAGATCATATATTTGGGGAGTAATAGTGAGAACTGCCACCATAAGCTGAGAGCTCATTAACTGGAGATGACTGAGGAGAAGAAGCAGAGAGCATTAGTTAATTATAGGATGACTTAAGCTACCAGGTGATGAAACTATGAGAAAAAGCAAATGTGATCCTAGGATATGTCAGCCAAGATATTTCCAGAGAAGACGGGTAATGGTTGTCATGACATAAAGCAGTGGTGCAACAAGGGATGGCAATAACATAAAAATGGCTTTACTAGCTCAGGCCAAAGCTTCTCCTAGCCCATTACCCTCTCTTCAACTGTGGCCAGAGTAAGAACAGGAAGAATAAGAATAGGACAAGCGCATCTAAGACTTCCTTCTGATACTCTCACAGCCTTGAAACATTTTCAGCTAAGGGGATTTCCTTCATTAATTGTCATTTGACTGTTAAGCAACCCACAATGGATTTTTCTTCTAAATGACTTGCAATCTACTCATGAGCCCATGTAAATTTCTTGAATCCATTTTGTCCTTCTGCAAGGACTTCCTTACATTTACTGCTTATCACATGAATAATCACTCCCTTTTTTTAATGTTTTGAGCCTACTTTCAAATAATTTCATAATGCTTCCCCTAGTTGTTCTGCAGGATGCAACACAGAGTAGCCAATTCCCATCAGCCTTTTCCCAAATTTTGTAATCTTTTGTCAGAAGTTCCCAAGAGACCTCTCTTTCAGACCAAACAAGTCCCATGTATTCAGCCACTTTGTACCCCTGGTCATTCCTGCTGCCTTGCTTTCAGATTAAATAGACCTTTTCTAAGCAAAGGAGAGGAGGACAGATTTCAAGGTTGGCTAAGTCACACATTGTGTCATGAAGATGTGTCCTCTTTCTGCTCCTAATAGTTCCTATATTTTATGTAGATGGGGATTTTTATTTTGCTTTCTGATGGGTATAATCCAGTCATCCACGCCCAAGAAATATTAGCTTCACCTTAAAGAGAAACTGAAGTACAAAAACTAAGACAATGAGTGACATGAAGAGCCCATCATATGAATGAATTAAAAAGAAAAGTTATGATTCTTCTCTGTACAAAGCACTGAAAGCACCAGGAAAAGAGCAGAGTTATTGAAAATGAAAAGCAGTTTTGGGACAAAGATGTAAATTTGGTTTGGATGTAAATGAGGCTTGGATATTAATCAGACTGTTGATTAGAACAAAGCCTGGAGACTCTGAAATGACCTCTCAACAGAAAAGAGGGCAAAAATGAAATTAGTTTCAGGATGTGCCAGAGTCAGTTTGTGAAATGTTGGTTACCTGCAATACTGTGAGATTTATAACACAGGAAGGCCCACACCATGCATTTAATAACAAATGAGGTGCTTCACACCAGCTCCCTCTGTGGCTGCATTTAGGCCTTCCCAAGGGTGATGCTGCTTGCTTTCCCTTTAGGACAGAGCACAGTTCTTTACACAGAGGCGTCCAGAGAGCTACCAAAAGCATGAACAGAGAAGTAAAGGCAGCGAAAGCAAGAATGGCTGTAAAGCTTGCTGCTGGTTAGGGTTGCAAGCCATTTTGAGATGAAGAATTAGCTTGAGCAGATATATGGGAATAAGAAACCCGTATGAATCCTACTGTGGGGGAATGTGGTGGGAGGATCAGGCAACATAATCCCTAACCATTTAAATAATTCTATACATATTAAATAGTTACATCATTTAAGCAATTTTTTATGGATTGACTAATCCCCTCATTTATTGTTCCTTGTGTAGACAATCTTGGAGTAACCATTACTGCAAATCCCGGAGCTTGTAATAGGTCAGATAACAGAAGTGTGCAACTAGGCACCGATAGACAAAAAAACCCAACAAAAACAACAACAACAAAAAACAAACAAACAAAAAATGAAACAAAAACAAACAAAAACAAAACAAAACAAAGAAACACACAACTGATTTGGTTTGGAATAAGGGGCTTTTTGGTAGATTTTTGGCTTTTTTTTTTCTCACCAGTCTTAGCATTTATAAAACCTCAGACTACCACCACACTAAAGAGAGGAAAAAAAAAAGAAAAAAAGAAGGCAGAGCTGCCAGAAGTCTTCAGGATCGCTGTCTTACTTATCATTGGATTTATGACTAAAACACTAGAGGATACATGCTGGAAAGCTAACTAGCCAAAGGTATTATTGTATACTCTGGCATAATGCAGACACATTTCAGTGAAGTGTAAAGCAACTTTAAGGCATTTCTCTTGGGAAGTCAGAAGACTGGGAAGATCATTTCCATTAAAGAGGTCCTATCTCACAGACAGGGAAAGTAAAAGTCTTCTTTACTAAATTGCCAGTAGAGGTGGCAACCCTAGTTCAAAAGAGTAAGACTAGTGCAGCAAAACTCTCTTTACCTCAGCTGCCAAACAGCTGCCAGGCTCTTTGACACTGCTTGCAATGCTGTGTTTTAGTGCCAAAGTCACCCAGGCAAAACCCTACTGACCAGAAGGACAAAGATCATGAGTTGACTACAGGTAGATCTTGTTAAATAACCTTACAACGTGAAAATATGGAATATGGAAAAAAATGTCAATTTTCTTTAAAGTGCATGGAAAAATACATGTAAAGGTTGTTTAAAATTATTTTTACTTTGATGTATGTCGGTAATGCAAAATCATTCTTTTCTTGACAAAAATGTACTTTTCCCATCACAGAAGCACACAAATGTGTGACTGATAATCACTCTGTAATTTTTCTTTCAAGACTAGAGGAGGGGTGTATCACAAAGGCAGCTCCAGAGTTGCAGAGGTACAGATTCACACCACCCACCTATAAACACCTCCCAAATGTACATGCATAGAGATCAGCAGAGAACAATGCAACCTCTCTAAAACACAGTCCCAAGAAATTAAAATTCTTGAAATCTTGTTTGGAAAAAAACAAACAACAACAACAACCAAAAAACCCCCTCAAAATTTCTGTTTATTCCCACTGGGGTTGTGTCATCTCATCATCAAGAATAACAATAAAATCAATTCATTATGTTCCATTGAAGGCAGCCTCAGGAGAGAGATCAAAGAATAAGAGGAAATGAAAGCTGACCGACTTTATCACCTTTGGAGTCAGTACCAAAGATCTCAAATTAATTTAGATTGGTGGGGTAGTGCATAAAAGCTGGCAAGGTCTTTCGCCAGTGCACAGCCCCTATACAACCAGTGAAGTGCTATTGTCTCTGGGGCTTTTCAGTACGCCAAACGTTTTTGTGAGTGCTAAGTACTTTTTCCTTTGGCCATTTCAAGTTTATTATCATATACAGGAGGAATATTCTCATGTTTTCCTCTCGAATTCTGCAGGGAGCCATCTGTCTCTCCTGAAAGACCCAGCTCTGACATTTCTGCATGAAAACTCTCCCCCCATGGGAGGCTGCCGGCCATCAGCCCTTTCTGCTCCCAGCAGCATCCCTGACTAGTCATCCACCCTGGAACACCATCCCACATAGACAGCAGTGTCTAGAGGAGCTGGGTGCTGCCTGCAGCAAACCTTTCTCTCTGCTCAAGAGAGCAAAGCAATTCCCCAAAGCTGCAAGTCACAGGGAACGTGCCACAGTTGCTGCAGCACAGAAGCTCTCTGGAAAGGGGCTGTGACCAGAGGGGGCTGCTCACATGGGGAGCACAGATCACCCATCCACTGATTACAGTGGGCAGCACAAAACCTGACTCCAGCCTCTCTTCCCTCATCCACAACAGGTCCCAGAGATTCCTCACCCTGCCATTTATTTTTGTCTGTCTCCTATGAATATGATTTCAGATACTTGAGAACCCTCTGAGCGCTAGTTTTCCCTCCAGACTTTCCTTGCCATGCCTTATTGTGTTTCATTTTCAAACCAGATCACTATTTCCTTTTCAGCCTTTGTTTTAACACCCAGGCCCTAGACAACCAAATATGAGACTGGCTCTGTGCAACTTCTGTGTTATCTCAGGCCAAATTTCACAGCATCTGGGGCACCACATGCCAGAGAGAGAGAGAGACATTCAGATAGACACCTTCCCTTCCCTTCCCTTCCCTTCCCTTCCCTTCCCTTCCCTTCCCTTCCCTTCCCTTCCCTTCCCTTCCCTTCCCTTCCCTTCCCTTCCCTTCCCTTCCCTTCCCTTCCCTTCCCTTCCCTTCCCTTCCCTTCCCTTCCCTTCCCTTCCCTTCCGTCACTTCTTTGGCAAACAGCTGTCTCTTGGAAACACCCAGTTAGTCAGTGGATCCCATTAGCCCCAGTGATTCAAAGCTGTGTAATCTGCAGCTGCAGACAGGCACTGCCTTTTTCCTTTCCACTGTGTGCAACTCTCCAAGTGGCAGGAAGGTATTTAGCATCTCTGACCTGATTTCTTAGCAGACATCAATGTGGAGCCTAAGACTACAAGGCTGCAGCGTCTCCTTCAAAAAGAGATGTGCTTGACACCTTAACACCTCCTGCATGAGCTGTAGAATGCTTTGAACTCTGTGTTTTAGAGAGGCCTCCAGGTACCTAGGCATTCCTCACTGCGTGGACAAGTGTGAACCCACCACTGAACCCAGGGCTCTGTGAAAGGACTCTCCTTTTAGCTCCTTTTACCAAACATTAAAAAAAAAATAATTAATTCCTTCATTCAGCCTTAGTTCTGCATTCAGTAGGAAGTAAAAATCTCATAAAAAACTGTATTTTATGGAATAGTTCATGATCTTCCAATTTTACTTCTTAACTTACCACGTGAGGACTCCCACAAGGGAGTTCCAGAGTACAAAGTTTACATATCCTATTATATAAACCAATTTCCAAAGCCCAGCCATGAAAGAAAGCTGCTCTAAAGAGCAGCTCTAAATTTACTGCCATCAGAAATCTATACTACTCACAACCAGTTTGACAACCAACACCTTCTTTTGTTAGCCCCCCACTGGAGAGCAGCTAATATTTTTAGAGGTTCTCCTTGCCTGTTACTTAGCATGGTGGAAATACAACATGAATAAGCTGCAGCACGAACTGTGTGCTCCGAAGAGTGAAACTCTGAACTAAGTCCATCTATTCATCCACAAGCATTCAAACTTGCACATAAATAAAAAATAAAAATAAAAAAATTGGGGAATTTTTTTAACTGTCTGACCAGCTGCTCCTGAACTTGCGAAGAGTCATTTGTCCCAGTGTAGCTCCTGATGGATAGATCCACATGATCAAAACCACTTTCAAAAGCAAAGTGTCAGGCTGCTGGCAAGCTCAGAGGACAGAAGGAAAGAAGACAGAAGGACTTTTCAGCTGCTTTTCCTGGTGGTCAGTTCAGCTGAGTGTCAAAGTACAGCAATAGTCTCAAGAAGAGATGCTGTCACAGGCACATGCCAGCCTTGCCTGTAAATAAATAAAAGGCATCATTTTCCTCTGCTATGAACCTGGCACTTTTCACCAACACTAAATTGATTTAAAACCTTCCAGAGGAAAAGCCTCAATGTTTAATTTCTCTGGCTAGCCTTAGATTCTTGGCCCTACTTTTATTTTCCATAACATCCAGTTTATTTCTTTTGACGTTTGTTATCCTTCAAAAATGCTATTGTAATTAGATCATGACACTCTACAACTATCTCCAAACTTAAATATTCCCTTTCATTTAAGAGACTTTGTGTGTAAATTTCATGAGGTTTTGAACAATGTTATCTTGAAAGTACACTGTGTTCAGAGCCAGGGTGAAAGGAAAATAAACCCATAGAAAATAAAAAGCAATTCAAACTTCTACCCCAAACTCAAATTAAACTCTTTTGATCCTCCAGAATAACTTACTTGATTTTATTTATTTTCCCATTCTTCTTTGCTTCCTCTGTTCAGACTGGGAGGGAAACACTGAAATACTGCATGAAAAAAACCTCCTTTTTACTGTATTTTCAGCTCAGCAAGGACTGGAAAAATAAAGAGAAAGCAGTGTGGCCTGAAAGTAATCTCTGTTCATTCACCTCAGGAAAGTTGTCTGACTAAGGGCTGTTATGTAATAAATTATCTGAAATATGTCTGTTTCAAACTGGTATGATTCTACAGACTCGACCTAAGGTCACTGGTACTGCCAAATTGTTCCCCAAATTACTCTGAGTTCAGCCTCACATAGTTCACCATCAAGTAGTCCTCTCTTCTCTTTTTTCCAGAGTGGCTGTGGCCTAAACCAAAAGACTGTTTTCTTTTCCCAATGAAACTCATCTGCTGAGGAAACCTCTCCAAAAAGCAAGCAGTCTAAATAGCAGTTGGCTTTGAAACATGAAAGGTTCATGGTCAGCCCTTGCCTGTCCCCAAGTGTGTGTGACTGCTTCAGAGTTTGGTTGGAACCTCTCTGTAACTGCTGGCTACCAGCCTTGAGGGCCCCTTTCCACAGGAGCATCCAGGGATTCTGCCACAGATTTCCCCAGGTTTATATATGGGCCAGAGGCAGATGCAGGCTTTGACTTGGCAAAGGTTCATGACCAATTGCATAAACACATCTTCAAGATGCTGAACACAAGAGCTAATGAATGCCAGGGGAGGAATCTCTGAGCTGCTCCGAAGCAAGCCCAAAGAAAGAAGAAGCAGGTGGTGGGGGGAACAACATTCAAGAAAAAATATTAGAACCAGATCCAATAATGTTCACATTGCCTTTGTATACTGATGGCACAAAATGTCTGCAAACCAGTGATCCCACCAAAACAGGGTAGTGTTACACAGAGAACCCAAACAGCAAGACAAGAAACTGAGAGAAACTGAGTCCCAGAGGTGGTTCCTTTTACCATAGTCACATTATGGGGTCCAACCACAATTACCCACAGGCTACCTGACCCACCTGACCTACCTGATCCTGCTGCTACACAATGGCCCACTGTGCTGGATATGACTCCGATTTTATGTTCATGCTCTGGGAATATAATCTCCACCTAATCTGCTCAAAGTGGCATCTGAATCATGCTTGCCTTGTTGGCTTGATGTCCTTAAAGCTTCAGAATATTCTCAGGCTAGCGACTCTCTCATCCCCATCTCAACCACTCCATTTAATAACAAAGCATCAAAAGTCAGCATTTCTAGATGCAAAAAGGACACCAAGCATGCTTCTTAACATGCTGAGGAGAGAAGAGACCTTTTTCTACTGTTGATGGTCTCAACATCTAGGAGCCCAAACCAAGCCCCTGGGACTTTTAAACTCTAGAGGGTCTAAGGCACTTGGCTTCGGATCAATTGGCAGACATCCACTAATTGGGCGATTCTTTTTGTGTTGGTTGGTGGATTCCAAAGCAGATGAAAGTAACATACCTTTTTGGCACATTTTGTGGGTGAAAAGCAGCTTTCTTTGGCCTGCCTGTGAATTTTTCACTCCCGTTTCAAAGCTGACTGCCTTTAACATCCAGTCACTGTGGCTCCTTGCCCAAATCATCAGCTGTTCCTGGGAAGTTGCTTCTTCAGCCCAGACTCTGCATTCCCCCAGCCCAACAGGTATGTTCTGGAGAGCAGCCGTGCAATGAAGAGTTAATGAAAGCCCTGGAGGGCTCACAGGATCCACATGAATGCACCCAATCTCCCCACAGGGAAACACCTACAGAGTCCCAGTGCTCCATACAGCCATCTCCAGCAGCTCTTACACAACAGCCTTGTTTTTAGACACGCTGCCCAGTGCTTATGCTCCTGTTTCTTAAACATGTGGGAAATGTTGATTCAGGCTGTACTTAATGTAAAACTTCTTGGAGTATTAAAAAAGTATCCTCAAGCATGCCATCTAATAATTAAGAAAACTATTTCAAGAAGTTTTGGGGTACTTTTATTTGAGATTCAAGTTGCCCCACAGGGCCATTTGGATTCAGAAATGAAGGATCAATTCAGGATCTTTAGGATAAAAGCTGTAACTGAAATCCATAGGCATTTTTTTCTGAGAGGTCAAAAGGAGTGACTATTATAAGACTCTTCTGAAGGTCTCCCCTTTAAAATCTCATTTTCTTAATCCAGCCTAGTCTCTAGAAGTAAGCACATGGAAATATCATTAATACCCTTTTCTGCCAAACAGGTTTGTTTCCTTCCTCTGCTGATATCCAGGACAACTCACAGCATCAATTCACCACTAGAAAGGCTGTGAATGAGCAGGGGTTCCAGAGGTTTCAGCTCTTCTCACATTTTAAGGCACTGGAGTAATCCTCAAAACATGGTTCCACACCTCTCAGTTTGAGTGCCCTTTGGAGGCAATCTGACCTCCTCTTGTACTTTTCCTCTTCTGAAAAAAAACAAAAACAGTTCATACTGGGAGGACTTAATTCCCCCAGTATAAAACTTGATGACATTTTGGGTGTTGTATGAGCAGATCAGAGGGACTGACTGTGTGCTTTGTGCAATTCAACTAAGTGCAATTCAGGTTTAAAAAAATGTGTGAAAACAATAGAAGTGCGAAGTTCCTGGGAATGAAACTGACCTCTTTCTTCTACTGTTGAGGGAATTCAAGGGGGTGCTCTTTCCAATTAACTGTGGTAGCAGAGTCAGTATGTCCCAGGGTCAAAATGCTCCTCCAGTTTCCGCAAGTACAAGATGGAAAGAATTTCATGAGACATTATCAGAAAGAATTCACAGTGAGATAAACACTTACTTCTTCCATTTGTTTTCATTCAGGCTTGACTTGTCACTAGTAATTATGACAGAGGATGTGATAAATGTCCGTCCAACATTTGTAAGAACAATATACTTTACCTACACATGAGAACATACAGGAAAAAAAGACTAATCATAAGCTAATTACTTCTTTCACTAATTGTTACTGCTCTGAGTCACTGTTTCTACACAATGCCTCGCTTTTTTTTTTTCCTTCAGGAGTGAAGCAAAGGGACGATTCAACCTTGTCATGTTTCTTACTTTTAATCCTTTTCTTTTAAGATTATTTATTTCTTCTTGACAAGAGTCTGTTGATGTTCCAAAACCTACACTTGAATTTTCCAGTCTTCATAAATCTATTTAATGACTAAGAAGAGGTAAAATACCAAAATGCTGTGTTTTCTTTCATCAAAAATGTCCCTCCTGGGGAGCTACACTCTTTTCATGGAGCTGGAAGGAGCTTGAATGACAATTTAGACCTTTAATTTAGATGCTTTACTCCTCTTTCACCTGCTACTTTTCCAGGGGGTGGAAGACCTCTTCTGACACAGAGATAAGACCTGTTCTGCTTTGTTTTCATACCTTTACAATGGGTGAAACATCTCAAGCAGATCACCTCCTTACCATTCCTCAAGGAAAAAATAAATTTGATAGTTTCAAAGTCTTGACACTTCCTGCTGCCAGGAGACTAAAAATCACACCAACAGCCCTGGAGAGCAGGTGCCATAGGTAGGTGGTGAGGAAATTGACACAGCCTCTGTTGGAAGATTACAACTGATGAACCAGACACATTTAGAAAAGTTGACATTTCACTGAGTTGAACATTTCCATCATGAACTGTTGCGGTTCTTTCATCAAAATGTCGGTGTAAAATAGCAAAACTGAACAAATATTTTGGAGTCTTGTAATTACCAAGGGAGTTTTACAGATACTTATGCTGCTTCTGGGTACAATCTATAGAGCCATGTGGGCTCTCAAACCCACCATCTCACTGTTCAGAAATGGATCCATGTATCATGCTGGACATCTTCAGGGGCTTGTGCTGCTAAGTGGGGTTTCTACTTACTTATTATTTCATCTTAAATGACAAAGTGTAGATTCTGCAAATAACTGTGTAACTCCTGAGTGCACTCCCATTCTCTTAGCTTTCTAAAAAATTCAGGATTCTCAGTGCTTTACAGTAGATTCTCAGCAACCTGCTGGATTTACCGCTCGAAAAAAAAAGTGTGCTGTTTTTTAAGTAGGAAACTCAGGTCTGTCATTTACTTAACATTTGAGAAACATGAGAAGTTCTGTATATTCCACAAACTCTGGGGAAAAGAAGAAAAAACCCACTAACTACCAACAAATGAGCAGGGGCAAAATAAACAAATTGCTTTTTAGAAGCTGCACAGTCTAACAGTTACACAGCAATTTAGAGTTATTGTCAACAGCCCTATCGCCTTGGAGACTGGCTGACGCTGCAGAGAAATATTAGATGGGAAATTAAGGTTAACAAAGGGTTTCCTACTGTTGTTCCTGGTAATATAAGCACTTTACACATCAGTTCTAATTCTGTTGAAATGGGGAAAAGGAAATGGGAGAAAATTTAAACAGAGACCACCCATTAAAATTAGAGGTACCCTTTCCTCAATAAACTCACTTTCCCACCAGAAAATCCCTGCTGCAGCCTTACTTCACCTTGACTGACTTGTTGGGAGACAATTTTTTGATTGCAGTTGCTTTGAAGTCCTGTGATTTTGCCATTAACCCAAGTTCAGTAGCTATTTTTCAGCATGGTCTTGCTTTTGTTCAGGTAGAAACATGGCATGGCAATACCCTCAGAGACAGGACGAATTGTTTATCCAAAAGAGACGCAGCGTGCGAGCCCAACAAGCAGCGCCACTGATGCAGTGCTGTCTCAGCACTGCTCACCCCCACGCACACCCAGTGTTCCAGCTGAATATCAACTCAACACTCTTGATAACAGCTGTGTTGTGCTTTGCTTTCCAGCAAGACTCTGACGTGAACCAAGTGAAAGACAAAAATTCCCAATTCTCTTACGCAGATGCACCAGCAGTAATGAAAATATTTCAAGAGGTCTAGAAATTCATTTCCAGTCAAAGGCTGCCTTTTCTGCTCTTTTCTCCAAGTGCTGTAATGCTGCCATCTTGCACTGAGAAACCCTCAGGTGTTCAGAGATCATAGTCCCAAGTCCACATTAATGTGAGTGGTTATGGTTCTCCATGTTCGCACATGCTTGGGCAAAAGAAGTTGGTAACACTGAAGTAGAAGCAGCACAATGTGCTTGCTTAGGGCATTTTTCATTAGGACCCTGAGAAGGAGCAAACATTTCCCAGGTCAGGATCCTCTGAGGAGAAAAGCCTCTCACCCTTCTCATTCACATGGAGAACATACCAGCCTTGGACACTGGACTTCACTGATTACTGTTTTCCCTGTTCAGTCAGTCCCAGCCTCTCCTTCTCCTCAGCCACAGAGCTGACTCTGTCTTGCCGTGCACCTCCCTCTTTGCTAAGTCCTTCATCTATTTAAACTGAATTTCTCAGCCTCCATGTCACTATTTCTCTCCCCTCTTGCTGCCTTGACCTCTGAGCTCCATATAAATCTCCCCATATTTGATAAGACAGCCTTCTCCTCCACACTATACTGTGGTATCAGGAAGAGACCATGCACAGGAGAGCCGTTTTCACTCTGTTCTCACTTCCAGCAGCTGTCCAGAGCAGTTCAAGACATCATCACAGGAGATGCTTCCCAGCCCACCACTAACAGAGATGCTCTGCAGGGATGGAGTCTGCACATGGGGACATTGCCAGGGCTGGAAGCTGGCCAGTCAGGAAAAGTGTCTTCAGGAGATTTGAATTCTAAAAAGACCTGCAAGTTTTCTGCTGTGCAAATTTGTGCAAAATGCATATTTCACATGACTTGTAACTTGAATTATCTTGGAGAGATTTTCAGAGGGATGGAAAATAACCATTTTTTTTAGAGAAAAGTAACAATTTCCTACAGTATTTTGAATCTCTTCTACAAAGCAGAGGTAAGAATGGAAATGACAGCATTAAAAAATTACTATCACTAGAGTTACAATAAATTTTAATTTGTTTTTAATTCTACCTTTAAGTCTTCTTTGGGGCGGGGGGAGGGAACATCTCTGGCCTCATTTGCCTGTTACACCTATGGCAGCACACTGCATTGAAAATTTCAACCTGCCCACCTAAGCCTTGAGAACATGAGTAATAATTAAAAACATAATATTGAGCTGCCAGGTATCACAGGACTTTAATGATAGCCAAAGCTACCAGCTCCACCTATAATCACCTCCTTAAAAGAACAGAAATGATCCATCCATTTCTAACCTCTTTATGTTCATTATTACTACGCCTTCATTTTTTTCCCACCTGCCACTCATCTCCAGCTCCTCCCATCCCAGCCTGAGCACAATGTGAAAAGACCAGTCACAGCCTGAGGGCTATGATTGTTTACTAGGACGTGTACACAGAAGATTTCACTACATCTGGCCATTTAATGCTACAGCACATTGCACAGCAACATCATAACATTTTCAAGCAGCTGTGTAATGCTCTATTCTTTCTGAATCAGTCAAGAGTTTCATTATCTAAATCCATGTGAGAACACAGGAAGCTGTGTTTCCCCAACTCCTGAAATATCTGCCCCAGGAAGGAAGGTATATTGTCTTTTTGATGCCCCTGTTTTGCTTGTGAGGTGGTTCTGTGTGCCTGTTTTGCAACAGCACTATGAAAGCAAACTAATTCAAATCTTCTATGGAAATGCCATGTTTGCTAGACGCAGTTTGCATCCATTTAACTCAAGGGTGACTAGATCTTGAGTATATCTCTAACGTTATCAAAATCTCTATGATCTGAGGAGCTCCAAAGTATGATTGTTGCAGTGTGAGCTGCAGTAGGAAATTAAAAATATGAAAATGATACCCTGCATTTCAATCACCCCATGTTTTTGTTTTAAGAAAGGGAAATATACTTCCTGAAAATCTTTGGCTTAGTCCAGGACCAGAGGAAAAAAAAACAAACAAAAAAAACAACCCTAGTTTAATCCTTCCTTTTAGTGTGTGAAAAATAATATCTGTGGCAAGGGATGATTTTATGACCTCTAAAGCTATGAAAGCAGAGCTGAAATAATAATGATTATCCAGACTTCAATCTTCCTTACTCTTTGGCTACACAAATCCTACTCCATGCACCAGGATTTTGATCTAACCAATAAAAACTAAAGATACAGTGATTTAGCACAGTTAGGAAAGCAATACTAAGCAAGTGCAAGTTGCTGACATGATAAATCTCAATTCACAAGTGTTAATCAACATATTTCTGTGAAGTTCAGTTTTTTAGACTTAAAAGGAGGCTAGCTTTATAAGGCTTCAAAATAGTTTTTGGAAATCATGCTCTTTTTTTCTACTCTCTGCTCTTCCTTCCCTACCAATGAGACACACAGTTCAGAGAAGTGCTCACACATACATGTACAACAAGACACCATCCAGTCCCACTAGTGTCAGCTGGGAACTGCATTTGCATTTACACTACCCCACACTACCCCTTTGACTGGGTTTAGACCTGGGAAAAGCATCACAGCCGGGCAAGGGAGGGGATTGTCCTGCTCTGCTCTGAGCTGGGGTGGTCTCATAATATAAACAAGACATTAAACTGTTAGAGAGTGTCCAAAGGAGGGACAAGCATGGTGAAGGGCCTTGAGGGGAAGCCGCATGAGGAGTGGCTGAGGGCACTTGGTCTGTTCAGCCTGGAGGAGACTGAGGAGTGCCCTCATCCCAGTCTGCAGCTTCCTCCTGAGGGAAAGGGAAGGGGCAGGCACCGATCTTTTCACTCTCACAACCAGTGACAAGACCCCAGGGAATGGGCTGACATTGTGTCAGAGCAGGTTTAGGTTGGATATTAGGAAAAGGTTCTTCACCCAGAACATGGCTGGGCACTGGAACAGCTCCCCGGGGAAGTGGTCACAGCACCAGCCTGACAGAGTTAGAGAAGCCTTTGGACAATTCTGTCAGGCATGTGGTGTGCTTCTTTGGGATGATGCTGTGCAGGGCCAGGAGCTGGATTTGATGATCCTTGTGGTTCCCTTCCAACTCAGAATATTCTGTGATACTATTAATTACCATGAGTTCAGGCAGAAACACACAAACTTGGGGACAGTTATCAGCTACTCCCCTTCTGTGCATCATTTTGGTCACTACGGAGTAGCAGGGAGGGCAGAAGAGTGACCAAGAAGCCGTGCAGAACAGGTAACTGAGTCCACTAAGGAGACATCTCCCACGACAAAGAGGGATGTGGTCAGAAAAAGTCAAAAATCAGAAAGAATTCTTATACAAGGAAAAGGAGCACTGGGGATCCAGAGCCCTGCTGCAGCATGCTGTGCAGATTGGTACTTATTCCTGTGGTGAGAACACAAGACAGCTGTAAGCAACAGCTTAGCCTAGTGCTCACCAGTAATTCAGGAAATTTTATACTCACCACATCTACTGTTCTCATATTTAATGGTGTGGGAGAGCTGGCATGTTCTAGCAAAGCTAGTGGAAAGGGATAATGCTTCAAAAAGATGAAAGGGGGGGTTTCTTCTTGGGCTCATCAATAAATGTTTTTAGAAAGGCAAAATTCTATGTTTACAGGATAACTTCTCCCCCTACTACTTATTAGACTGGATAAACATTTCATAGCAACAAAAAATTCTAGAAATTGCCCCAGGAGGCTCTGGTAGTCTGTATCACTTATTATTTCTATCTCAGCTTAAAAAGACAACGTGATTATTTTTAAAAGTTCGCATATCCATCTTTATAAACAGTTAGCATTGGTCTACTGGTATAAAATAGGGAACAAAAACCCTGAAATGTTAAATATAGTGCTTTTGGTCCATGTATATGATCAACTCAGAAATCCCCAACAACAATCTACAGTAAGAAATGAAGAACAAAAACACATGAAAGGCTGCTGAATAAGAAAGAGCAGTTGTTCAGAACTCCTTAATGTATTCTCCCATGGATATATTTGTACTTTATAATTCAGTTTCTCCACTGTCTAATTATCTACAGACAATTTAGTTTTGGGTGGATTATAATAGGTTCTGCTTCAGTTCAGCCAAGACAGAATCATAGATGGTTGGTACAAGGCCAGCAGCAAAGGAGTAGAAGACTGTTGAACTATTTTCAGGGTCACTTCTTATTGTAAGCTTCCTAGAGTGTGTCCAAGCATAAAGTAATCTTACCTTTTTATGTTCTGCACAAATACATGTCTGAGGTAGAAGTTTTTATTTTCTTGCTTAATTCAAATATCTTTGAGATGTGAATAATTACCAGCTGACCACTTGAGCAGGGTCCAACTATAGCCTCTCCTTCTAATATCACTGGTTCTGTCCTTTTTTCAAAATCAGATGCTACAGACATTGCTTTCTATTGACTAACTTATCTGATGTGCAATTAAGCATAAGAGCTTGGTTTTCACTACTTTGCTACAACCTCTTAACTTAGGAGGACCAGAACATGGGGGAAAATTCTCTTTAAGTGCTTTTGAAAATTACAAGTCTGTGTTCCCCAGTTCAACCAGTGTGACACTGCTTGTGCCTGGGAATATACTGAAAGAGGGATAAACTGAATGCCAGGAGACCTCCATTATTACAGTGCATTAATACCACTAAATACCAATACCAATAAAGACTTTAACTTCTCTGTAATTCTCACACGCAACTTCCTGTAATGTTATAAAGTCCCTATTGTCTTAAACAGAGCAAGAGCCTGGTACTTTCCTCCTTTTTATAACATACTTGACATTTATAATACCATCAAAAGCTTTGAGGTTTTCTGACAGAAGCTCTCAAAGCCTTGCTTCCTGTTCTGATCTACAAGCAGACATAAAATTCACAGCAGAACAATATGTGCACCAGCAAGCTCTCAGTTTCGAAACTGAGTTTTCAGGTTGTATTTTTTTATTTTGCCTCTCCTAGCATTGCTCTGTTGGTTAATACTCTATTTGAAAATCAGCATCAAGGTGGTCTTAAGCTCCTCTTTGGGCAAAGGTAAGCTTTCAAACCTGCCAGACACCAACACACACTTAAAAGAAGATTCTTGGAGGCCCTGTATGACCTTTCCATCGCCTGGTTTGCTTTTTCCATCCCTCTTCACAGAGCTAAAATCTGCTTTAGTCTGTTGATGTGGCAATCAACATTCCACTTTGTGAGCTGGAAGAGACCCAGGTGGTGCAAGTACTCACTCTAAACACAAAGGGTGTCCCTGATCCCTCAGTCGTTCTGCCAAACCATGGGAAGAGTCTACCTGGTTCACGTACACAATACAAGTCCAACTTCAGTGGATTCAGTGGAGTCCCTGGCTGGCAAGAGCATCCTGCTGCGTAGGTGTTCAGGGTGACATGAGCTTTAGCTTCTGCCAGCAGAGACATGCCTGGATCCTCCCACAGAGAGCACCCAAGCTGTTCACAAACAACTATCCTGGAGAGCAAATGTTCCATTCCCTCTACAGGTTTCTCGACATTTTTGAATTTCCTATTGTTCCCAGAGAGGTGACTCCTGGATTACAGCCCTGTTTGGTGGAGCACCTTTCCCTAGAGCTAGGAATATGTTGATTGTGTGAATAACAGAAGGACCTTGGCAATAGCTTCCACCAGATAATATCCATTTCCTCCCACTAAACAACTCAATTTCCATCAAAAAATATCCTTAAAAGGATATTTTTCATTTAGATAGTTGTGCTGTCTCCAAGATCAACAAGTCAGACAGGTCTATAGGTTTATTCCCTTCTCTAAAAATTTTTTTTAGCTGGATACATCCTTATAACCCAAAGGCACAACTAAAAAGCCAATATCTTCAGCATCATTAACTCCTTTGCAAAGGATTTAAATTCAAGACAATAAACTAATGTAGTCAGTGGGCTAACATAAGCTGGTTTTCACTATCTAACTTCTGGCAAAGACTCTGCCAAATTTATTTGGACTGATTACATTGTAGATGACTCCTTAATTACCTCTACAAAAATCAAGCAGCACATCTTGGTCCACACCCTTTTTTTACAGCAAACAGCAATGCCTTTCAATGGCTCTGAGTGACTGTTGTGAAATAATTAAGCCTGTTTTGCAGGAGTCTGTGAGCTGCAAACAGCTAAGGACACTCAACTCATTGCAGTTCATCTGTAGGTCCGAAGGGAACCACCAAGCAAACTTAGGTCCCTGGATGTCTTTTTTCATGGACTATTTCAGAAGTAATAGCAGAGTCCATCATATCTGGTGGTCTGAGAAGTACTTCAGAGAAGAAATTAGTATGCTGTGATCCAGTTCACAAGGGGAGATTGTGGTCAGAGGTTAAGGAAAGTGAACTACTCCCAGTTCACAAAAGTGAAGAGCTCACATTGCAAATGGCAAACCTGATGTGCCAGTGAAATACGAAGGGCACTTACCATGGACTCAGAGATCAATAAGATCCACAAAATGCAACTTAAGACTCACCGGCTTAGGCATTAATAATACAGACAGTCCATATATGGCTTAAATTTTTTGTCTAAACTTCCATTTTTATGGATCTGCAGACAAACAACAGCTTTTCTCACAATCACTGCTCACCTTCTAAAGCCAGGTTTCCAAGCCTCCCATCCAGCATTTTTAGGTTACCAAAGGAAAAAAACCTCTAACAATAACAAAAACAATAACAATAGCCTTAAGCAATAAAAATGTTTTTCGAGTAGCATAATAAAGGAAGTCCAAATGCTTATAGTCCTGATTCATTTGTACCATAACTTCTATGTAACTCCATCCGGAATATTAGCTTTGTGCTAGGGAAGGTACTAGGCAAGCTAAAGATGCACACACACCAGGACTCCAGAAACCCTCAGCACTCAAGGTTGAAAGAAAATTTGGAAAATATGAAAAGCATGGACAATTTGTAATGTCAAATTAGTACCCCAGGTTAATGGATAAAAAAATAGGTGAACCCCATTCTATCTACCCCAGTCTGACACTGACCCTAGTAAAATATCAACACGATTGACAAAAGGATTGAGAACTACATAGAACTATATATAGATAATGATAATCAACATATATGGAAAATAACTCCTATCAAATAAATTGATGTCCTAGCATGACAGTTTTTTTTACAGCAATAATAGGGATGGTAGAACAGCTTAAATACTTATAAAGGATTTTGATGGGCACCAACATTTGCACCGGAAGGACAGAAGATGAAGAAATCAATAAAGTGTATGGTAAGTTTAATCAAAACCATATGGTCAAAATGGCAATGGCAATGGCCATCAAGCAATAGTCCTAAAGGTTGCTTCATAGGCAGAGAATCCCCTCAGACATCCATGGCTATGACTTGATGCAAACTTGATAGCAAACTTGCTGCACTTTGGCCGAAATACAAATGCAAACTTTGTATCTTTGAACAGATCCATACTAAATCCACTGTGGCAATCATAGGACTACTGTTGCTTCAGTGCACCTACTTCTGACGTCAGGGGGAACACTGGAAATCAGATAGGATCCCAAAGAATGGCCAAGGGGTTTTAAAGATCTGCCTTATGAAGATTACAACCCATCACTCCATTTTTTTTTTTCCTCAAAAAGATAAAGAAAGAAAACTTTACCAAGAAGCAGAGGTTCATCCACTCTATCAGAAAATACAAGGACAAGATTCACAGGCTGAAGGCAGAGGAAACTGATGCAGCACCTTCAGCAGGGTTGGTTACTTTGGACTCCCTTGATAGCCCACAGACAAAAATAGGTTCTTGCAGGATGCAGTTCAGCTACCCCCACCTTAGATACCTAACTTTGGATGAGATTAATCATAGCCCAGAATTGCCCATGGCTCTTCGCTTACCAGAGAGAGAATCTGGGGTGGAGGGAAACAAGCTTCAATACCCCTTATGCAGAGATCTGAAGCTGGGAGGGAGATAACCCATCCAGCTTAACTGGAGGTCAGATTCACTTTTGACAGCACTGGGACAATATATCAAGAGTCAGAGCAGATTTCCTTCAACAAAGGCATCTAACTCAGGAGCAGAAGGTGCATTGATGTTGTGACAAGTCCCATGGCCTGCATCATGCAGGCAGTCAGGCAGTGCTGCTGCAGTGCTTCCTTCTGGATTTCCATCAATCTACACTTGCCTAAATTCCGTGCAATCCTACACATGAGCATTTAGGTAAACTATCAGTCTTGTTTCACTGACTACTGTCATGTACCAATGCCTATACTATGAAGGCTTAAATAAACATTGTTCGTGTGCTTGTGTACACATTTGTAAATATATAACACATGTACAGACTTTTTACATTTATGACGGGATCTTGATCCAGGAATGAGCAAGCAGTTCACGGTTCACAACAGTGTCCTTGCATCAGTTGGTGACTTTCTGATGCTTTCTTTGGTGACCAGCAGATCAAGGATGGTGATTCTACCCCACAGCCCTGCTCTAGTGAGATCCCACTGGGATCCTACATCCAGCTCTGGAGGCATCAACAAAAGAAGACTATGGACCTACTGGAGTGGGTCCAGAGGAGGGCCATGAAGATGATCAGTCAGAGGGAAAAACTACAAATGCGGACTAATTAGCTAGAGAAGTGAGGGATTTAACTACAAATAGGGGAAGTGAATAGTAATTATTTTTTAAAGTAATGTTATCTGCGACCAAGGAATGCTGATGCATTTGTTAAAATGTATAAATAGTATAAATTTTTGAAGACTGGGGAGCCAACCCTTTGTGGGTTACCACTCAGCTCCCTACTTCGCACAAACTGTAATAGAATGTAGAAATAGCTTGCCTCGGTGTGTCAGTTGGTGCCATGCACCGTGTAACAAACACCCATGTTGGGCTGTTCAGCCTGGAAGAAACTCAGAGGAGATCTTATAGAGGCTAGAAGAGCAAGGGAGAATGGCTTTAAGCTGAAAGAGGATGAATTAGGTGTTAGAAAGAAATTCTTGTGAGGGTGGTGAGACACTGGCACAGGTTGCCCAGGGAAGTTGTGGATGCCCCATCCCTGGAAGTCTTCAAAGCCAGACTGGATGGGGTTCTGAGAAACCTGGTCTAGAGAAGGTATCCCTGCCCATGTTAGAGGGGCTGAAACCTGATGATCTTTAAGGTCCTTTCCAACCCAAACCACTCCATAATTTGGTGATTCTATGATTCACCAAGCAAACCCTTGCTTTAGCACAGCAGCTGTTTACATCTAGACACTTTGAGTGGTGAAAAGTCACCAGTTTGTTGACATAGTATTTAAAAAATTGGCAAAGTTAGTTAATACTGTTTATTGATGCCCTGTGAAGCAGTGACAATCTTTCTCAACGCAGAGGGATGGGAGCAACTGCAGAAACATATCCAAAAAAGACCATTTAAATTGTTTTGCTCAGTAACTAGACATAAGGTCTTGCCAGCAGCTCTTCTTGGTTTGTCATGCTCTGGGCAAAAATGGAGATTTTTTAAGAAGATACCTAAAAATGCTGGCCTAGCATCTGTAATAAAAACATTCCCACCTGCTGCTTGTTTTTGTGCTCTCCAGGTTCTGCCTTGGTGAGCAGCAGAGACTGAATGACGGCAGGAGTTACCGGGGCCAGTTCACATCTTGTGTTGCAACTCTGTGGGAGGGAAACTTGCTCTCGCTATTGTAAATTAGGAGAATAATTCCCTCATCTCTGTCGGGTGGAGCTGCCACTGAATTGCACACCTCTGGTTTCTGAAATCAAGACAAGGGCTATTACAGTCCCATATGTGACCAAGAAGCAGTCAATCAGCTTAACCTGACCGTGCTAGTTTGGTTCTGGTACTCTGACTGTCCTGGCAGCCCTAGGAACAAAGATAATAGAGCAATGGGTAAAGAAATAGAAAGTGACATGGCTATTTTCAGACTGTCAAGTGAAATCTGCTCTTCAGCCCAGCAGAAAACTCCGATTTGTTGGGTCATTGTTAAACCAAATAAGAACAGCTGCCTACAAGAATCCAATACAGTGACAAATGGTCGAGCTGACACATGGAAAGAGGATAGTGTTACTAAGAAGTTGCTCAGAGTAGAGGATGTCTGGTCACTTTCTATATGCCAGGTGACAAAACAAAAAAGATTGCAAGATGTGGAGCTTTTTAGGCACTTTTTAAACCCTGTGTTTGCTCTGAATCCAAAATTCTAAATTAGCTTAAGAACCTGTTGTATTTACCGGCCTGGTTCCTAAAAATATCAGGGGATGGCCAAAATGTTTCTCCAGTTTTCCTATGCACAGCTTTTGTACATACAGATCTCCATTTTATGGTGTGCACAAACGTGAGAGGGAAGCTCTAGCCTAAGTGAACAACCTCTGTAGGAACAACATTTAGGCATTCTTATGGATTTTCATCTGAAGAACTCAGAATATTTATAAACTGTCATTAACTAACCTCCCAACATTTCCTGTGAAATAGATAGGTAGCCTTATAGGTTTAGGGATGTGGTATAGAAACTCTGGAGTTATTTATTTATTTATTTATTTTATTTTACCATCCCATTTCAGTTAAAATTGAGATGGCTGGAAGCTAAACAAATGCTGAAATGACCTTAAAACTGGAACACATTTCTCTATTTAGTAGCTTAAATTTTCCAACAAATGCAGTTTTATAGCATGAAGTCTCCAAAGCTGAACATCTCAGACTTAAAGACATCAGGCTTAACCTATGCTTAAAGGTCCCTCAGCACCTGATAGTCTTCGCAGCTGCTGAGTTTTATTGCTAGAACCAGACAGTTCAAACTGGGGACATCAGCCAGTTTAATAAAAGCACAGCAAAATATCTCAACTGTGACCTGTTTCAAGTATCATGTGTTATGGGCATGCTCATGCCTTATCACAAAGCCATGAAAGCCAAAGTTTGGACAGGATGTTGGAAACAGCAGCTTGCCACACCTGGCTGTGGAGCACATGGAGAAGCACAACTCTCTGACAGTGAAATACACAGTTACACCAACCACAGGCTCAAAAAATTCCAACAACACTGCAGAGATCAAAACCAAAGGAAAGTCATGGGAGAGGAAAAAGTCTCAACCTTCTCCTCCAAAGAGACCTTTTTCTTCAAAATTTTTATGAGGAGCTGAGAGTAAATTTGAGCATCAGACTATGGTACAGAGAGTCTTATTTTGCAGAGATCCATCCATCCATCCATGTCTAGGGGTAAAGGGCCTCCTAGAAATATTTCTATAATGCAAATAAGGCATATGTTGGTTTCTGCTAGTTTCTGAAGGTGCCCAAAATGTGCAGCAGAGCTAGCAGAGGGTGGAAAGTGGGTAGAGAGGACAATTGTCATGAACTCTTTCACATAAATGGGAATGTGGTGGCTAGCACCATAAATAGGGCTAGACCTCTCAGACCAGAATTGAAAAAAGAAGCACTGGACTTTCCATGTCTGCCAGGAATAAGTTTAGACCCCAAGTCGACATTCCTTACTGCATTTGTGGGAAAATTTAAGGTGCTAAATCCACAACCGTGTTCTAATTTTAAGGCATTTGCTTTGCTGCAGCCAGCTCACTCTCAACTGAAATAGGCTGGCAACAGGATAAAAAGATGAAATTATTCCAGATTTCTAGACCAGAAGCACTGTTTGTAGTTCTGTAAATCAAATGGACCTGGCTTTGCAGAGAAAAAAAAAAGGAACTGATATGAAGAAATATTTAAAGCATGATCCTTCAGGGCTTTCACAGTGCTCACTATCACTTGGGTTCACAGGCACAGGCAGTGGTGTAGGTCCCCACACCTGCCTTTGACACTGGATAGTAATGCCTGGGTTTCCCTGTGCCTTTCTGTGGAGGGAGTGCTGACCTAGCACAGCTCCATCTCTTAGCCACAACTGCTACCTCCGTCATTTCCAAGGCCTCTTTTCTGGCATGTTATGTTTTACTGAATCAGCTTCCTGGGCTGGTTCCTGAGCAGCTCCCCTGCACAGTCAGCAAAAAGGTCAGGACAAGTAGCCAGCGTCTCTGATGCTCTGTAGTCACCAGCCTGTGGAGCCACAGACAGTGCTGGGTTTGTCTGGAGCTGAAAGGTGTGTCCCAGCTCTTTGTTTTTGCAGGTGACTGCTGGTTAGGAGACAACTAACAACCTCATCCCAAAACTCAGCACTTGGCTAGATAAACCCCATTTCCAGTTTCCCTAAAGAAAACCAGCCCTGGAAACAGGTCTTTGAGGTGCTCATGCACCCACCACTTTCTTGAGACTGTCTACCTACACAACACAAATTCATCTGCATCACCTCAACCCTGTGAGCAAATAGGTGATAGATAAAAAAGCTGATTTAGCAAGCAAAGACATATTTAGCAAAAACTGAGAACAGATTTGATGTCTTGGAAACAAAGCCCAGGGCATTTCCCTGCTTGTAGCCCTAGGCATTCAGGAAACATTTTGTCTTTTGAAGACTGCTTTCAGTTCTGAAAAACTTCCATTTCCATTGCCATCAATTCCACTGTTTCCAAGTGTGCACTGACAACATCTCTACCTGATGTCACTCTCCCAGTGACTGAAAATGTGCTCACATTTATGGTTCACATCTGATCAGCTACACAAATTCCATTAATGACTTCTCTAGGAGCTGTTACCCAGCAGCCTGGTGGCCAAATACTTTCCATATGCAGTCCAGACAATTCATTTCATACAAGACTTTGAATACACTCCATAATATGCCATAACTATTAATTTAGCCATGAACACCTCCACCAAGCTCACTGCACTGGCTTACTTTATCATCTTTGGCAGAAAGACCACACACTGTCACATTGCACGAAGGGGCTGTGAAGCTGCTTTGCAATATAGTGAGTCCCAGACCAGATACATCTTGCCCAGCCACTGGTTCAAATGACTGATAACTTTCCCTGTCTCTCTGTTCTGCACTGACCAGTGACTGAATCTGTCCTTTGCCATTTCTTTCTCCACTGGCCTTCACCTCTCCTTCCCAATCTCCTTCCATTTACCTTCCTTCCTTTCTGCAACTCATGTCCTTCTGGTTTTCCTTTCCCTTAGCTTCCTTCTTCCTAAAACCATCAAAACCAAGTATGAAAGACTTGGACCGTAACACTGATGGCCAGCATGCTATTCCATCCATTTATTTGTTTCCCCTTTTCCCAGCCTTTTTACAACAAAGACCATAGAGACTGCAAAGCAGA
This sequence comes from Sialia sialis, assembly GCA_009812075.1. Lineage (NCBI taxonomy): Eukaryota > Metazoa > Chordata > Aves > Passeriformes > Turdidae > Sialia > Sialia sialis. The sequence continues at coordinate 27,590,130 of VRYO01002772.1, forward strand.
AGTGACTTCCTGGAGAAGGTTTTTCCAACACTCATCCCATTCTGCCACATACAATGCTGATAAGCAGGAGTATAAATCTCTTCAGAGTGGAGGACCATAGGAATGTAATAAAAACAGGTACCCAGAAGCCCAGCCCTCCTTGATTTCCATCATCTTTCAAAGAGTATGTCTTTATCTATGCTCCACAATATTGGATTTCTTTAGGACTGTGTCGTATTAAAAGCAAGTTGATTATTTCTCCACAGAGACCTAGGAACTAAGATGTGCCTTGTCCAAATGTATAGATAAAATGTG
>VRYO01002772.1:27591423-27791268 GCA_009812075.1 Sialia sialis
TCGAAACTTAAGTCAAAAAGGTGCGCCTTATAGGCGTGAAATTACTGTACTTTCCAACTGGGTAAACCAAGCCGTTAAAAAAAAAAACATAAAACCAGTGCCACTGTGAGCCTCACATGCAGCCATCAGCAGGGAGGGTTCAGGGCTCTCCATGGGCAGCTCACATATGCTTGTGAAGCAGCAGTGTCTTACCTAAAGCACAGCAGCCTTTCGAGCTGGGGGCAGCCAAGGGTTTGGCAAAGGGATAGGCAAGGCTTGGCTGGCCAGGGCTCATGCTCTCCCTTTGTGCCATGGGTAGGAGTCACATTCCAGCAATTAGCACAGCAGCCCCAGGAACGTAGAGCGTGCAGGGCTGGCTCGCTGAGACCCTGAGCCAGCAGATCTGCCAGCTGGATTTCATCCCCTTGGCTGCCAGAAGCAGCTTTGTATCATCACTCAGTTAACTAATGCGCAAAAGGCAACTGTGATGCTGGTATGCAATTGCCTCCTAAATTATGGAATTATGAGGCCTTCCTCAGTCAAATTATGAGGATGCACAGTAAGAGTGTATAAGGAAGTGTAAGGTCCGCTGTATTCTGGGTTCCCTTTACCCTGCCAAAGGTGCAAGAAGTCGTAAGTTCTCCACAAAGCTGCAGTAACCGAGTAAATACTAGCAGATCACTGCATGAGGGGAAAAAAAACATATAAAAATAATTTTTAAAAAATACTTAATACACATCACCACCAAATTAACTTTATCCAGAGGGAACAGGCTCGCATGTTTCACTTTGCACTTGCAATAGCCTCAGAGTCTGCGCAGCTTCTAGAGTGGGTGGCAGAGAACTTCCTGAAGTTCTCATAATGACCTCAGCACATGTTAACATTGCTAATGGCTAATGCAGTCAAAACAGGGTTCAGCACAAATTAGGAAAATTTTAGGAGAGACATAGAAGCTTTCAGAATCAGTTATACAAAACTATTGCTTACTACAAATTATCAGTTGTAAGCTTCTTCAGAAATAGGAATATTTTCATCATGTTTGGAAAGTGCTCCACACCTTGCTAGCACTGCTAATCAAAGCACACCAAAAAAAAGCTGCTAAATAGCAGCTGATGACAATACAAACAGGAACTCTGGATGCCCAGATGCTGACATTGCACCCATGGTTTAGGTATCCCTAAGCCACTGCCACACCTATCATCAAGGAGAAGGTGGAGGAGAAAAGACAGGGAAGAGAGAATGGATCTGCTTGATAATAAAGTCTAACAGTGCTTTATAAAATGCATGGTTCTCTGCTATTCAATTTGAAATATGTTAAAAAGTTCACATTTCAGTCAGTTGAGGTACCAAACATAAAGTTAATTTAAACACCTTACAGTTTGCATTAATTGAGGTTTCGGTATCTCCCTTTTAAAAGTGGAAATTTAGAGAAAATAACCACTCAGCCTTCAAGAAGAACATACAGAGGCGACAGCTTTCTTAAAAATTCTTTTTGAATGTTTTGAGAACAGTCAGCATTGATCAGACTTCACATTTCAAAGCTTCACAGAGGAAGCAGCTTTGGACACAGATCTAAGGAAAAAAGCTACGTTTGCAATGCATATGGTAGTCCATTAGCATTATCTTTTCAACACTTGAGTGAAGTCTGTGATTTCCTGCATGTTGACTGGTGAGCTACAGCATAAATTCACTCTCACCCAGTATTTATAGCTGCTGGCATTCAAGACTCAGTTGCAATGTCTACTCAGCGTCTCTTCACATGAAGTCCTCTAATAGGCTGGTTTAGCTTCAGGCAGGATAAGACTTACCTTTCCTTCATCTTTAGGTCAGCATTTCTTAATCACTTCCCATGAGTTAACAAGCCTGGTGTCATTCTGTTAACACCCAAAGGAAAGAGTTCGAACTATGGATCTGGCAAGAAAACACTATTCTCCTCCACTGGAACTCCATTCTACATCATTAAGACCTAAAAAAAAGCAGTAAAACTGCACATTTCACACACATTTCTCTTCTGGCTGACTTCAGCTCTCAGCACTGGAGAAGCTCCTGCTACTGACACACCACTGCTTCTAGACCAGTACTACTAAGCTTACTGTCCAGCATCACTGCTGAGTATCTTTGAAAGGCTTTCAAACGCTCACATGAATGACTTTAACTCCTTACTGGCCAACAACTTTAAAAAGAGTAGTGCATTTAGTCATGGGTGTGGGAGGATGGATTTGTAAAACTGTCTTATCCCTGCCTTTTGCACAGCATCCATAGAGCTGCTAGGGAAGAGAGCTGCTTGTGATGAACAGATTTTGTTTCTCCCTGCTCTCTCTTCCTCTTGACAAATATCTGTGCACTTTTTTTCCCCTAAGAGTTTAAAAATGTAACCAGGTATTATGCATTTGTTACATCACAGGTATTATGTTGAGAGCATAGTCTCAGTTGATGCCTCCCAGTGACAGGTCAAGAAAGACACCCAACACAATGTCCATGGCCATTGAGAATTGGAAAGGGACTCATGGAGGTCTGAAACCTCCTCACTCAAGGGTGCCAGGCACCTGTTTCTGGCTGCACTTATTCCCAGCACAATTAAAAACTCTGAAGACAATCCCTGTAAGGTTAGATCAAGAGGTTCATTCACAACAATGTCCAGTCAGTGACAGTGGCCAGCAGCAGATGCAGAGGAGCAAACACTGTAAGGGACGGGCCACAGACTGAGTAATGCCTTCCCTGGAACATGCTCCAGGCTTCCAGCACTGGCCATTTAGAGACTTCCTGAGCTAAGGGCCGCATCCAGACCATTGTATTTAGTAGCCATTGGTGGACATACCTCTATTAATTTGTATAATCTTTTTCTGAATCCATTTATACTATTGGCCTTCACCACATCCCATGGCAATGAGTTTCAAATTTTAATAATACCATGTGTGAAGGAGTACTTCCTCTTGTTTTAAACCTGCAGCCTGATCATTTCATTGGGTGCCTCCAACTGTATCACAAGAAATACTCATTAATCACTTCCTATTCACCTTCTCCACAGCACCCAGTTTTACAAACCCCTATCAACTCACTCAACTATACCGACCCTCACTCATGCTTCCTGCTATTTAATCTCTGCTATGGACTCTGACAGTCCTACTATTATTCCTCCTGTGGTTTTTTTGTCCACAGCTAATTGTGAGCTGAGGCTTGCAAGAAATCCTTTCAACTACTCTACGATGCTTCTCATTGTGGTAACAACTCATCCACAGCTATATGAGCTAGACTCACTTTCCCCTTCTCCCTGAGCATTATTCCACATTTATCAACAATCCTATCTGGTGGTTCATGAGCTAGTCACAAAATTTCTGTACCTACTACACCAGGACCATGGAGACAGACAGCTGCTCAAGGAGTCCGTAGGAAAGAGTACTGTATTTTTAATGCTGAAAATAAACTTACAGACAGATGTGCTTATCCAGAAGGGTTTGTCCATGGCAGAACAAGATGTGGAAACGCTGCTCAGAAAGCTCTCTTGTGAAAGCCCTGCCTTGCAGATCAGCAAGGATCAGTGAGAGGGTTACAGGATGCTGAGGCTGGGTGAGACAGGGCCAAGAGTGGAACAGATGAATGGCTCCAAGACAAGCCCCCTTCCTAGGGACTCCCCTGTCATCTCCAGCCTATTTTCAATTTAGAAGCCTCCTAGAGGAGAGCCACAAGCAGCCACAACTTGCCACTGGAGTCATCCAGGAATGGATGACGGCTCCTGGGAATGAACTTTGGCTTCAGTGACATTTGGGTGTTAAAAGGAGATCTGTTTCATGGGCTGAGAAAGGAGGAGGAAAAGAACTTCCTTAGCACAGCTCAGCCATTACTGTGGGGAATGAAAGAACGACGCAGAGTCTTGCCTAGTCCAGCTTCTCTGAGTGGGGTGAATAAAAAAACCCAACCAAACAGGAACACGCCTCTCAACTGCTGTAAATCGGTGGGGGGGAAGGAGGAAAGAAAGGGAGGAGCAGGAAGTGGTAACTTATTTGGACTCCTGAAATGAAACCTCAGTACTCACAGGGTTTCACAGCTCACCACTTGTTTTCACCTGGTCAAAAAAACTGAATCAACAGTTCAGGCCAGGATTTTGTGCTGTCTGTGGTTGCTCGTGGACACAACTTCAAAATCCAACAAAAAGAAAGCTCTTTTATTTGAAACAATAGCCCTTTCCCCAGAGAAAAACCAGTCATCCTTGGCCCTTAAAGCAACCACTTAACATGCTTCCTCATCCCAGAATTTCTCATCTCCCCCCTCTTTCCAATGCATATACATTTTTATACTGGGCTTTTCCATGAACTCTGCTGACTTGACTGAAGTTCATTGAAAATTTCAGAAACAATTTAGACATTCCTGCCAAACACAGTTCCCTGGAAACCCAGCAAGGCTCTTGTGGAAGGTCTGGGCTGTTGCCCACTCAGGTAGTGTCACTCTGAGAAAGAAGCATAACCATAGAATCATACAATCATTTAGGTTGGAAAAGAGCTTTAAGATCATCAAGCCCAACTCAGCACTGCCAAGTCCACCACTAAACCATGTCCCTAAGTGACTCATCTACAAGGCTTTTTAAATACCTCCAGGGATGGTGACTCAACCACTTCCCTGGACAGCCTGTTCCAGTGCTTGACAACCTTTTGGTGAAGAAATTTTTCCTAATATCCAAACTAAATCTCCCCTTGGGCAACTTGAGGCCATTTCCTTTTTTCTCGTTACTTAGGAGATGAGACCAACACTCAACTCATCTTTCTTGGAAAAGCCCCTTCGTTTAAGGATGGCGTGAGCAACTGTAGATGAGCAGACAGGAAGGATGGAAAATGTTGAGGTTACAAGTTATGAACGAGCTCTTTGTCTGATTCTTCCCTCCACAGCCCCATTATACCCATCAGAAGCTTCCTGCAATGCTCTTCCAGTTGCACTGCAGAAAGCCCTCACCCCTTTTCCCATCATCTCTGTGATAAAACACCCCCACAAGAAGTTTACTTGCAAAAAATACATGCAAAATTTCTGTATGCCCCAGGGTCCAACAGCAAGTAGAAGAATATAAAATAAGATGGGGCGCTGTCCCTGCCTCCTCATTTTAGCTATCATTTTGGCACATGCCAGAACATTACCCCAAGCAAAACATAATCAGGTAATGAACAGGGATTTGCATGCAATTCCAGCAGTGGGCATGACCACAGGCACTGATCACTGCAAGTTATTCCTTCCAAGGAGCTTCACAAACCCCATCTTCGCACACCAGCTGCACAATAAATGGCTGCAAGACCTAATGTCATTTGTAGTTTTAACTGGATTATCAACTGAGGTGACATAGTAGTTGACGTTTCTGTACAAAAACATGTTTATTACATTGATGTAGAACTGACTCAGAGCACAAAGATGCTTTGAGGTTTTCCTGCTTGATCAGCAGATTCAAATCCCTTGCTGCCAGATTGGCATAAATTGCTAGCCAGTCCCTTCCCAAGAGACAAGCTTTGACTATCTCTCCTGACAACAGATACTAGTCATGTACCAATTAGATGTGCATCCTTTCCAAAAACAGCGTCAAGAACACCCAAATAGAGTATCTTTGGATCTTACAACCCTCTCATTCCAGAAGTCAGGCTTTTGAAAATGTCAGGGAAGATATCCTCAGCTTTCCCTAACATGCAAAAACCCTTCCCAAACGTACACTGAAAAAATAAGGGTAAAGTTAGAATAAGATGGAACTACAAGGTACAAGCAGAAATTATTTTTCAGCTATCTTTAAATATTTATATTTTTACATGCAATTAGTTCTTTCATGTTCTTTAGGTCTACCTCTGCTCACTTTAAGATAAAACTGGTGCTTTTTTGCCAGCAATTCATTTAGAGCCTGCTCTCTGCCACCCCTTCCCTCCCCACCTGCAGGCAAGCACGGATCTGGGCCTCACAAGACAACTGTGGCGTGGGTGTTATTGGCTGTCTGTTTTGGCAGCCTCTCATCCTTTCTTCCAGTTCTGTTTTGAAACACAATCTAAATTTAAAAAAATAAAATTTAAAAAAAATAGACATTCCTGCTCTCCCTACTCACTCACATCAGCAGTGTTCCCATCACTACAGCCTAAAGCATGACTGCAAAAGGAGCAGCACCAGGAAGGCTGGCAAATGTCCAGCAAAGAAAAAACTTACTCTGAGAAAAGGTACAGACTTCAGGAGGGGCAGAGGCAAAAACCAGGGGAAAGAGGACCAAGAGGGCTTGGGCCTGCTCTCTTCCACATTTAATAGCATTAGGTTCTAACATGTAATTTGGACTAAGAGACTAATTCTTTCATGTGATTTGACAGATGTTAACATCCCCTTTTTTTATTATTCTTTAATAATGTACATAACATTCTGATACACTAATTACCATCTCATGTCATAGCAATTTTATTAAGAGCTTATACTTACAAATACCCATTCTGAAACGATTTCAGGACTTTTTGCCATTCTCTCTGAACTACGCCTGTTGAAGCACTGGCAACACAGTCTGATGCCGCTTCGCTCATCTTCCAGTAACAACACATCTCTACACAAAGGTGTCCCGTGAGCCCCGGGAATCAGGCATGGATTCTTCTTGCATTTAGTCTCAAAGACTTGTAAACAAGTTACATTTAGCACACTAGGTTGTGATTAAACACTGGTAACACAGCCCTGTTAGGTTCCTGTACCTGCTACAGTTCCAAATCCAGAAGTAACGCCAAGAGAGAAAAATTTCTTTATACCAAGTAATGGAAAATTTGTTAACTATTCTGCAGTTAGTGTTTGCTCATTAATACGTTATCATCTCGCCAGGCAAGACTTGGTACCATGAGGTATTTTTCTGTATAAAATTGCTAATGCCATCAGGATTGTCCAAATGGGATCATCATCATTAAAAAGATTACACAGTGAGGAAAGTGATCACGACAACATCTCAGCAGAAGGATTACTAATCACAAGTAGAATCCTGGTACAAATCTCATTCTCTGTATACAAGAAAGGACACAAAATCTTTTTAACATAATTTATATACATTTATGGCTTTATACAACAAACTGTCAGGGATTGTTCTCATGTGTCTGTAGAAGTACATCAGGCACTTTTTCTGAAAATATCCACGTATGAATTTTAATTTTGCAATGTGACTAAGTCAGAGCAGTGAAGCGTTGAAAAGCTGTCACAGCACTCGCAAATAGAACTAGCAGTATGTACATGCCAATCTCTCAGATATTGCTGGTTTGTGGAACACCTTCAAAAAAGAGGCCAGTTTTCATGTTGAATAATTTGCTTTTTGCTTGCATAAACCATGCTGCATCTTACATTACGATTACCAAAATAATAATAATATTAATAATAATAATAATAATGAGAATACCTTATTTAAAATCAGTCATAAATTAAGAATCCTAGCAATTTCATAATGAAAATAGGAATTTCAAATCAGTAAAAAAATAAAAAAGTACTAACATACATCCAGTGGTTTAACAAGTGCAAATTTTATACTGTTTTATAATTGGTCCAATTTTAACTTCTCAGGGATGCTCTGTTGACTTAAGCCAATAATAAGCAATATAATTTTTGCTTATAAGTGTAGGCAAACTGTCAGTTTATCAAAGCAGAGCTTTCCAATTAATGCATCTACTACCTAAACATATATCATATAGCTATATTATGGAAACAATACATCTTTATATTTAAAATATCTGAACAGCTCTATAATACAATAAACTTTTAATAACAGTACAAACCAGAGAAAAGTCAAAAACAAGGCTGCATAGGTAAGATCATCTGCACAATTCACAAACCAATCATTTACAACAATTCTGACAAACTAAGTTACTCCAGAAACTTGGTACTTTTACTGAAAAAGGATTTATAACCAGAGGTCACATAATGTTTATTTTCAAGGCAGACAACATGCTCCTTCACCAACTTCACAGTATTCCAGAATTACAATTGCAAAACATAAGAATGGCACCACAAAAAAAAACCCAAAAATGAAAAAAAAAAAACCAACCCAGACAAATGAACAAAAAATCCCTCAACATTAAAAAACCCAAACCCCAAAAAATACCAAATCGACCACGCTGCACAAATCTCTGATTACCTACAACCGTTTTCTCACAATAATTAAAATGGCTTTCTACAGACTGTTGTAATTAAGGAATGGCTACATTTATCTTATTAATAGGTATAAAAGGAAATGAATAAAATATCTGTTTACAGGAAGTTATACAGTAGTAGTAAATAATAAACAGGAGATATATTGCTAAATGTAGCATGTTCAGCTGCATCCCCATGGAGTATAGCATTGATTACTGGTGGATTTTATGACTATGAATATCAGTGCCTATTTGGGAGCAAACATTTTGCACATGCAGCAGACAGAATGATCTTCAGAAACCCCTGCATGAGCCCTCCACTCGCTCCACTGCCAGGATTTACTAACACGTTTTAGAGACTACGTGGTAGATGGTGAAGATGCTTCTGGAGATATCTGCCTGTAAAAGCAGGTGGCTTCATTGAGGTTTTGGCACTAAGAACATTTGTTTTTGCTCAAAACAAGTTCAAAGACCAATTTCACGTTGGGGAAGATCCTGCATCACATCAGCCTCTGGAACTGCCTGACAACCCTAATACCATATCTAAAAGAGTAGGACCAGCTGTAATTAATAGTGATTTAAGCCCAACAGGGAGCTAAATGCTAGCACATCCACAAATACATTGCAGAGCCTTAGGAAAGTCGTAACAGGATCATTAAATATATGGTTTGTTACTAAACTTCATTTACTTGGTATGTCCTGTTTCCTTCTCCACCATACACCATCACTACAGGGAACATGAGTTTCAACTAGGACATCTTATGGTTGTGAGCTATTTAGACAAAAGAAAAATCAGAGTAAAAGTATTTGTTTCTCCCCTTCTTCATAACAGCCAGCCATAGCAAAAAAAAAGCTGTCAATTCTGTCAGTGCATAAAAAAAGCTCCAAGGATTCCTGTAACACAAATGTTGTGTAGCAACCGTGAGGCCTGTTATTCACACATCCATGAAAACGGCATCATGCAATTACAAAAAATTTGGAATAATTTATTCCAACACCCGCTCCTGAAAATGCTCAGGTAGCTGTCAGTGTGCTTACTCCAGCAAGACCAAGTTTTTCCACAGAAACCAGATCTCTGTGATTAATGCTCTCCCCTACCCTAAACCTCATGCATTTGTATAACTTTGCCACTTACTTTATCTTTCCTTTTGAAAACAAGTAATGTTTTGTCCTGCAATAAGGTTAAAGTTTTAGTCTCTCACTCAAAAGCAGCATTTTTGCCTCTTCAAATCTACTGCTTTACAACAGAAATACTGATAAACCTAAAACTAATGCTAATTAAGACAAATGACAATTTTGTCATTAATTTTACTACAATTGCAAATTTTCCACAAAAGATCCTGCTCTTGAGTGCACAAACATTATGAGACCTCCATGAAATAAATATAAATGTGAAGCATTGTACAAGCATCTTAACAATGAATACTTAACACTCTGTGGTAGTTAAAATGATAATAGAAGCAGATGACATTTCTAAAAATGCATATATAAAACTGATTAAATATTTCTAAACATGAAGTTGTCTATATTTATACATCACACAACAAAAAAAGGGACAGAAATGTTTTGTATTCAAGATCCTTATTAAGCTTTTCCTTTATTAGCACTCCCAAGTGCTAGGGAAATTTATAAAAACATGTACTTAATCCAGTTAAAATACTGTACAAAATGAAGAGGTTATGAATGCTGCCAGATCTCAGATTTATTTTTTTTTAAGTTGCCTATGTAACAAAAGTAGATTTTAATTATAAGAAAAATAGCTTGGAAAGTATTCCAAAAATTATCTTAAGCCCAACAATAAAGTGATTAATCTGACAATGAAATCCAGATATATTCTTGCATAAATTTACACAAATACAGGTAACTTATCAAATGGTATTTAACCTACTATTTGCTTTGAATAGTCAGTGAGTTTAGTAGGATCATATTTAACAGGCTATTCTATTCCCATATGAAATGTGTGGCAATTTCGAGTAAAATAATGCAGTTCATACTGCTGCAAGGCAAGTCCACAGTTATCGCAATTCATCAAAACACAGGTAATATCAACGAAAGTTAAACTTACTTCGGGCATGAGATCATCACAGTATTCTTACAAAAGTTTATAAACTTTTCTTGGACCAAAACAGATAGTCTTAAAAAACAATTCTTCTTCTACAGATCATACTGTACAAAACCGAAAGCACAACATGATGTAAGTAAGAGTCTTTGCTGTGATTATATGGTGTAGTGAATTTGGCACTTCAGAGTAACGAAATTTCCAATGGCACAGTTCTTATCTACAGCAGCACATAACCTGCAAACCTTGGGCAAACATCCTGTACAGGAAAATACTCTCTCTGCTGCCAACTCTGACGAAAGGAAGAAAAAAGGAAAAAAAAAAAAAAAAAGACCCCAAAAAAAGTTAGTGCATGCGCACAGCTTTGTCAAGAACATTAAAAAGAAAGGTGAAGGACATCTTTGTACTTTTTTTCTCAGTTCCTGCTGTCAGACAAGTCTGGAGAATTTAACCATAGCCTAGGAAGAAAGAAAAAACAACAAAAAGAACAAATTAACATTCACAACAGATGAACAAATCTATTAAAATATGCTCAAGCTAGCTTTAAGGTACTTTCAGTGGGGGGGAAAAGTATTCATTACTGGCTAGTAACCAGCAAGTTTTTTGTTTAAAACATCAATGACAAAACATTAGCACTCCACATGAAGTAAGAGAAGTCCGTACTTGACAGTCCCAATGCATCAGTGCAAACCTGATTCTCAAACTAACAAAGGACTGGAAAGTGACTGACTGTTACTGAGGGAGTTCACATGCCAACACAGAAGAACTCCCAGATTTTAAGCATCTTGACATTTCTTTCTTTTCCCTTCAGCTGTTTTGCAGATTTATTATAAAAAAGCACAGCTTACCTCCTACTACATCCTAGCCTGACACCCAACTGTGTGTGGTTGTCTTTACGCTGTGCTGAAAACTTTGGTTAGGCAATACACTGTCAAAGTTAAAATCTAATGTTTCTCCATCCATAAGGTCATTACGGATAATGGACTCCATGTCACAGTCCAACCGTTCAATTAACATGTCGTCTAAGTCACTGGGAAGCTTCTCTTGGTGGAGGGAAACAATTCCCACCCTCCCGTAGCCATTGCAACTGTTAACAGGGGCGTAGGGATTCATGGCATTCATCTGCATTGGGTGACTCATAGGCACTTGTAACGAAGTCTTCACTGTGGACAGGCGACTCAGCCCTGATGTGTGTGACATGGTGTTCACACTGTGTGACAAGGCACGGCCATTGACTACAGGCGCTGGCTGGTTGTGTCCCTGGTGAGGGCGGGTGTTGGGGTTCATCATTTTGCTGTGGGGTGGCTGGCTGCCGTAGTTGGGCACCACTGAGTTGGCGACCATCAGCACACTCTGGCCCAGCGCCCTGCCGCCCGCCTGGGAAACACCGGTGTCCACTGATGCCAAGATATCATTGTGTGGCGGGGAATCGGAAGTCAGTAACTCCTTCAGAAGTCCCGCAGGACAGTTGTATTGGTTCATCGATCCATAGCTTGATTTACTGTCTTGGAGAGTCTGCATAGGAATCTGGGACAACGAGTTCATACTAGCTTGAGCATAAGTGAATTTCCTGTAGTCAGGATTTGGTGAACCTATACTTGTAGTCGAGGATGCGAATGAATAACCTGGTGTTTGCTGCATCAAGGTGGCAGATGAAGACTGGGTTGACACAGTCATTGATGTATTAGGTGACAAGAGATTGAGGTTATCCAAAAGATTTTCCATGTTCTCAGAATTACTCATCTCTGAAAGGCTTGGTAGAGTAGAAGTCATTTTGGTGGTTGATGACGGGTATACCATGGAGTGCACATCCCCATCTCCAAGGTCATCTTGCTCTGGCAAAATAGGAGAAAGTCTTCCACTAATTGTGCTAGCATTAGAGCTCGTTCTAGGTCGAAATGTACTCCAGTTATCGAAGTCATCATTACTGAGAGAGCTGGGACTTGCAGGCCACTTTGAGAACTGTGATCCGGGGCTGTCACCATTTCCCTCTTGACCAGACTGAAGGGCTGCTTTTTTCTTGGCAGCTCTGCCTCTGCTTTTGGCAAACTTGCTGTTGTTATCCATGGATGCTGCTCGTCTTCTAGGAGACTTGCCACTCTTTCCTCCTTCAGGATTGAGCATCCACCAGGAACTCTTCCCTGTTCCTTCATTCTGCACTCTGATGAACTTGCTGTGCAGAGATAGGTTGTGACGGATTGAATTCTGAAAAACAGAAAAGCATGTAAGAAATGGAGAAGACATGCATCTTTTATGGCATATTAACATCTGCTTTTGTAAGCATACCCTCATTTTGTTAAAAAATACAGGGGTAATCATTAAATAAGAAAACATGCCAGCCTGGAAACATCTTTCATCTGCACACCACTCTGAACTGGCTGAAACAAGCTTGCAAAGAGTAGCCATGTCAATTTGTCTGTCATCTGCCTCCATCACATCTGACATTATAAAAAGTTAATAAAACTGCAGGAACTGTTCTGAAATAGAAATTCCACATAAAGGAGACAAAATAAGCCAGAAGATCAACAAGATGACTGAAGTGAGTTGTCTAATGAGTTAACTTGACTGTATTTATGGATTTTTAAAAATTATCATTTTACACACAGTTCAGGTGCGCTAAGATCCTGTTGTATGGTCCTTATAATGGATTCTTATCCTCCACATCCCAAAACCCTACAGACACGTGACACACAAATTGTCACTATTGCCACTGAGCGTTCGTGAGGTTTGTATCACTTGTGTTATATGAGAAAACATATATAGAAAACCAGTTGAGGATTAAGTTCTAATTTTTGTAAGCAAACATCATAAATGGTGTAAGAAATCATAGAAGATAAAGGAATGTAAAGAGCACAGATGAGCTTGTAATGAAACCCTCAGGCTTAAAACCATCTTTCTCTTTCAAAATCAACAATTTAATGTGCAAAATTGACCCTTCAAATACCTCAGGGCACCAGATAACTTGGGCCAAGAATGACCAGAGGTACTGGAGGTTTTTTTTTACCTCCTCAGCCATGAGTAATGTTTCATGTTTTGTCCTTAAATACAGATAAAGAATTTAAAAAAAGATCCAAAATGGAAGGGCACAGGCTGACCTGTTAACAAGAGACTAATCTTTGTATTACCAAGCTGTAAATAAACTTATTTTTGCTTATATAATTTTCTGCTGAGCACACTGTATGAACAGAAAAGTTTTCCTGTATCTTAACACAACTGCTAACAAAAGGGCACAAGTTCAAAGAGCACTGAAACAGGCAGCCCTAGATGTTAATAAAAGGGTGAGACAGTACCATGGTCTATGCTAGGACTGCAATTCATGCAGAACAAGGAGGAGGGAACCACAAAGCCAACACATGAAATAAATGTGTAAAACCAGAAATTAGACCTCAGTGGCAGAGAAGTCAGTAATTCACTACCTGCCTTCCATTCACAGTAATTTTTAGCGACTAAAGATCTTTGGTAGGCATGCCAGGTGCAGTCATGTCATGGCTTAAACCAGAAACAACATGCTCAAATTTTCTGTAAGAGCCATGATATGTTTTGGACCACGAAAAGCCAAACAGACAAAGCAGGACTGGCCATCTGCAGAGCTCAACAGAAGTGGTTACTCTGGAATCAAAGAGGAGACCTTCAGTAGATGAGGGCAGCAAGGAGGTGTTACAGCCCTGCAACACCTTGCAGGTGTTACTGACTGGAGACTATGCCCCCGGAAATGCAGCTTCACCCCAAAGAGATGGCAGAGCATGGCCTCAAGGCACTGACTGTTCAACAAGCACAGCACTGAGTCAAACCATGTGCCTAAACTCAGAAGCCTTTCCAACCTCTTCTCCAAAGAACCATCTTTACAGGTTATCCCAGTTAAACCCACACCACCAAAAATTCCCCATCCCTGGCAGTGTTCAAGGCCAGGCTGGATGGGGCTAGGAGCCACCTGGTCTAGTGGAAGGTATCCCTGCCCATGGCAGAAGGTATTCAAATAGATGATCTTTAAGGTCGCTTTCAACCCAAAGCATCCTATCCATGATGGCTCTGTGATTTGAGTGTTTCCTTACTCAATTTCAAAAGGAAGCAATTCTCCTAGAAACTGTAAAGTAGGACTGTATCTCTTCACTTCAGGAAACCTTACAATCAAAATACCATTTTGATCTAGCAACAGGGTGCTAGGGAAAGCCTTGGAATTTTATTTGCACCAAGTGCAGCTACCACACAGGGAGGGTAAGCCTGGAAATCCATCTTTGGACTTGCCCACAACCCCAGGGGCTGGCTGAGAAGCCTTGTGAGGCTGGACTGGAGCAGCCCGTTGTTTTCACTCAGGAGTCACAGGCGAATCTGTGGCTGACACAAGTCCAGCTCTACAAATGTCGCAAGAAAGTTGCTCCGTGCAGCTGTTGATTAAAAAACCTCCTGTGCCAGTTCATTTTTTTACTGTATTTTGTAAACATACCCGGTTGGCTCAGGATCACTGTTTACTATCAAAATAGTCATATCAAACACAAAAAACATTGGTCAGGGAAAACACTGTGATGAGGCTCAGCTCCCTCTTCTCTGCTATACAAGTGTTAAACATTTAAGAAATCGCTGTTATTCCTTAGTCATCAAAAATGTTATAATCTGGTATTATTGTACCGAGGACATTTGAGGTCGCTCTTTGAGTAACAGAGCTGTCTCCTAACTCTGCCAGCAATGAAAAAAAAAATTTTCCTAACAGGAAAAGGTTTGTGGCCCAGAGCTTGTTACATAAATTCCTGTTTTTCATGCAGCCAGCGGGACATTAAAGAAGCTATGATTTACTAACTTGGAAAAAGTGTTGAAGAGGTAAATCTTGTGAAAATATGCACTGCTGTTAATGATGTTGTGTCTACAAATCCTTGCCAGATGCAAACATGACCTGATAAAAAAGTATAGTTTCAGCAGTGGATCTTGGCAGCTAGAGGAATGGCGCAGCTGTTAGCGGCTGGGGAGTGTAGCGGCACTGCCAGCCCCAGCACGCTGCAGAGATGCCTTCAGCCATGGGCTTCACCTGGACTTCCAAGCAAAGCCTCACAAAACCTGGCCTGAATGACTCCAAAAGCAAGCATCTGCATTCTGAAGCGGGTCTTCGCACAGCAGCACTTCATGCTAGATCGCACTGAGCATAACTGCACTGGAATTTTATCAAAATCTGGGTCAGGATGGCAGCAAGGCTGCTGCCACCTGTGGAGTCCTTCCTGGGATTGAGTTTTTGCCTCTGAGATAAAGTAAACTTACTTCAGCATTCATCAGGAACTGTGGATATGCTTATTCTACTTTCTGGTTTAAGACTCAAAATACGCCAAACCCGTATCACCTAGGTGCAATGTCAAGAGCACATCCCAGCCAATAAAACTCATGAAGCCAAGATAATTTTTCTGTTCAATCCATATATTTATATCATTCAGCTGTACTTCTGACATTTCCAACAGCTCTACTGATATCCGATACTGCATTTAAACGCAAGACATAAACAGAAAAACATGCAACTTAAGTTAAACTTTGACTAATTGCTGAGAAACATTATATTCCTATCCTAACTTAATTGGTTTTTTTTAGTAAATTGGGTTGGTGTTTTACTAAACACCTGAAAACTCAGTTGCTCTGTTAAACTTGACAACATTATACTGACTGAAGTAAGACCATACAGTGACACTTGACTGTCTTTCTTCCCCCCACACCTTGGAGCACCAAAAGCAGAGGGAAGCAGAGCTGCGCAAACCTCTCCAAGCAGGATCTAGCTGTGTATTTGTGATTATCCGGGGAGCTGCAAGACCCCAAATTTGTAAAAACACCTACAAGTGCTCATGGTCTCTTCTGCCCTCTTACTGTAATCCATGGGCACAGGCAGCACTCATCCCACCAGAGTGCCATGATAGCCACCAAAAGGGAAAGTAAGGAACGGATGTGAGAGTCAATACACTTTATAAAAACAAGTGCATTTGCTATCAAGGTGCATATGCTGACAGCATTGCAATAAAGCATGTCATGGCATCTCAGGGAGATTCACAACTAGTAAAAAAGGTAGAAAGGAATAGGCCTCTGGAAGCTGGAGGCCATAGGAACAACACTGTTTCCATAACACACAGGTCTAGGATTTCCATTAAAATTAACAGTCTAATGACTGCCCACCAATTTTTCATTGAGACCACATGCCAGGAGTCCACTGCTTTCTACACCTTTGCCAAGGGGGTGGCCTACACAAGTTGCCAGCTTGTTCTACCATCAGCTGTGGTAGCACATCCTGTTACTGACAGCTTACAGCAGGTTTCTGAGCCAGCACAATCTCCTTGTGGTGACAACATCAAAACAGAAGTTTTGCAGCAGAGAAGACCCCATTCCCCCAGGATTTCTGTATTTTCTGTATGTCTTACAGAAGACATTCAACCTTTCCCTCTAAGTCTTTGTACAGGGACTCTACAGCAGGTCCAGACGTTCACATCTTCCTCCTCTTGGAGCCTCAGTGGCAAGTGCCACTCTAAAAAGAAGTCATTAACACTCCCAGTAAAAGTGTGCAGAGGCCAGGAAGTTCTCCAGCACACTTGCTCACAGTTCATTCAGCATTAACAGCCGGACAGCAGCAGCAGGGGCTATCCATGGCAAGTGGCACCATGTGGCATCTATCCAAGGCTAAGTTAGATCATGCCTGGCAACACAGGCAGGTTTGCCTGCATTAGCTACACTGCCTGCACCCGTTTTGCTGTGGTTTCCAACTGTGCTGCCAAGTTTACAGGGCTTGGATGAAAAAGCCAAGGAGGAAAGAAAACATTGGTAACTCCAGACCTACCAGAATTTCCTTTGGTACAACAGTCTGGTGTAAGGTAATCCTGTTTGTCTTACCTAATAACTATGAAATACAGAAAGTTCAGATTCTGATGCTGCACGTGCAGCTTGGATTTGTCTCAGAGCTAGTGCTAGACAGTCATGAGCACTTGGTCTACTGACAGCACACGTTTCTCTCCCAAAAAGTTTCTTGACATTATAGTGTCCACCAACATAACCACATTGCAGTGTCAGAGGCCTCAAATGCTAATGAAACAGCTAATTTTGCCACCCAGTTGAGGTATTTTTTTATTACAGCTCAGAAACCTTCTCTGTTGTCCAGTAAGAGTATGGACAGAAAGCATGTCACTTAGCCTCAGGTCAAAGAGTAATATTTAGAAGATGTTGGAAACTTGCCACCTGCAGCTGCATGAAGGTGGAAGGGCAGGATTTCCTCCCAAACAGGTCATGCTTTTTTGGGTCCTTTGTTCTTGGGGAGGCACTTTTGTTTGACTTCATTTTTTCTCCTGCACTGTCAAACAGTTAAAAAGAATCAGCCGGAAAAACTGAAGAAACACTTCTTTCTTCCTAAGGGGACCTTGCACTCTTTCTCTGTGCTTTCCATGACATGTGGTGGCATAGTGAGAGTCTTTCCCAGACCACCACCCATGAAACACTACCTCCAAACATGGAGACACTTCCATAAACTGTTCCATGTGCTAAGATTTCAGCAATGCATCCCTTTTTCCATGCATGAATGTACAAGAAAAGGATGGAGTGTGAGTTATTGCTGCATGGCTGCTATACATGAATCCTGAACACAGAAGGGCTTCCTGTGGCCATATGCCAGTGGCATTAATCTAAGTCCTGCACATTCTGTATTCAAGTTCACAGATTTATACTATCCTGTGATTCCTTCTCACAGCTGTCAAAGATTAGGGAACTTTGAACACTGAAGGTGCTTGGCCATCCTTCAGGTTGAATCCTGCTGCCACCAGCGACTGAACAGGATTTCTCAGCCACTGGAGTTTTCTTCTCTGGATTATGGTAACATTTAGAAAAGAGAAAATGCATACTCAGCTTCAGACTTTGATGTTTAAGACTTGCCCACATGTGAGAGAGGGCAACCCTGTTGACATGTATGACAGTTGCTATACTCTGTATCCTCTTCCTCATCCTAGGCAGACTCTTAGAAAGCACTTTTCCATAATGGCAGTCTGGACATTTCTAATGAGATGATAACATTGCCTACTCTCCCTACACAGGCATTTAGGAAGAATTAAAGGAAAAACCATAAAAAAGGTTCACAGTATGTCAAGTGTGCACAAAGGGCAAGCACACACCTGGATCCTGTTCTACATATGATGACCCAACCAAAAATTTTAATAATTCTTAAGTTTTCTGTACCTCCAAGAGAAAAACAGGGCCACAGATAAGTTAACCATCACCTACTTCAGCGTCAATACAGTTTTATAACTACATTTATTTCTGTGAGCACAATACAAGCATGATGTATCATCTACACAGTGTACACCAAAATTATAGATATTTCCTAGGATTTCAATGCTAAGGAAATTATGTGACACTGGCTAGGAAAAACAAGGGACAAAAGTACACATGAAAAACATGAGATTTTAAAATTAAGTTTGTTGACTGGACCTTCATCCCTCTGGTAAAATCATCTGGGGAACCAAGACAGCCAACAGGTTTGTCTAAAATCTATGCATTTTCAAAAGTGAAAGAAAGGCACCACAGTGTCATTAAAAAAATAAATCAGGATAAATGATGGCTTCATTTATCGACTCTCTTTACCGCAGTATTAAAGTGTAGAAAAAAAGGGAAGAAATAAATATCAGATAAAAAAATTCAAAGATATCAGGGATAACTATTTTTGGTGATCCAAATTCTAATACTACCTTTACAAAATTGATGAAGCAAGCTGCTTTTTCCAACAGATGGAAAACAAGTGTTTGACTAATATAGGGGTTCCATATTTGTAAATAAACATTTCTGTTTTCCATAGATATGAAACATGTATGTGAATGCACATATGCAGCTCATGATGAAGTGAGCTGAGTGACACAGGAGGCCAACAAGGAGACCTCCCTGAAGAGGAATGTTTCAAAGTCAGGATGCCCTTCAAATTAGGGCTTCTCTGCTCTCCTTAAGCACTCTCAGATCTCTAGCCTTCACAAGCAGCTTGTGCAATTATGTCAGTAACACAAAACCAGCAAAGCAGGACAACCTGTGAATAATCTGAGTGGCCAGGTGCTATCACAGAAAAGCTGGTAAAGGATTCAATTAATAAAACATCAGAGGTCAGGGAAATAATCAGTCTTTCAAAGCAGTCCCACAAAATATTGCCATTCCATGTACAAAAGCCTGCATCTTTTGCTCAGGAAAGATGAAGGAACACCTGCATTGTGCCAACACCAGACTGAATGAACGACAGTGCAGTCGAGTGAGCACCCTGCACCACTGCCAAGGTGTACCCATCAAAGGGGTTAAAAGCACTGGAGTCATCTCTAGTCCATCAAGCCCTGAGGAAGGCTGCTGTGATCCGTGGTGGGCAGACAGCCCTTTTACAATTATTCACTGTGGGCTCTAATGCAGTGACCAGGAATGCGACTCTGCAGGGATGCAGGCACCATAGCCATAACGGTCTGAGGAAAAGCTGTCTCAAATGCAAAGCAAAAGCAGGTTATTGCTAGGAAAACATGAATCACAATTATAGGCAAAGTTCATTAAACTGAAAAAACCATAAAAATGTAAGTAATAAAGTAGCAGTCCACCCATACAATGCCAGAATGACTAATAGCTCAAAATTTTATTCTGTAGCTATAGTAAAGAGACTAAGCGGTGTTTATTAGTTTTTTCAGCCAAGTGGGAATAATTATGATCAGTGGGACAAAAAATGTTAATCACTTGTTTCCTGTTTAACAGACAGCCTGCTTCACCTCTGCCACTCTCCACTGTTACACCCAATTCATCACAAAGACTACAGCACTGTTTAGAGAAATCTTTCCCCCCAGCTCTTTTTCTTTGTAAAACTCAGCTGGCTTTTATTGACATTTGTTAGCTCTAATGAAGTGGTACAAACATATATACATGCTAAATATATCAATGCTAATTAGACTAGCAGATCATCTTAAAAGGAACACTGGAAATAAGTTCTTACCAATTAGAAGCAATAAGGTCAGAAGTAGGCCAAGATCTTAAGTGCAAATTACAGAGGTGAAAACACATTGTAGTAGAAAATAGAGTTACTTTTTTGCATTGGCCTTGAGTGCACACAAAAAACTTCCAAAAAAAAAACCAAAATAAAAAAAAAAACCCAGACATGATTACTCAAAAAGCTTGAACTGGTTAAGTGAAACAACTGTAAAGATCCTTGGTTGAGAAGCCATTTGAGTTTTGTGGACTAAAATCCCTTCATGATGACCAAAGCAGATCTCTGCCACTTGTCTAGGTAAAGGCACAAGCAAGCCTAGACCTGTATGTTTGGTTTCAGCTGAATACTTTGCTAGGGAGCCACAGATCTCAGTTTTCATGAATTAAGACTATTTGCTTCCACAAAACCACTGATAACCGAAAGGGTTGGAATAACTGTCAGGACCTGATGGATTTACAGGCAATATGCTGCCCACAACAGTTGAAAATGAGTTAAACTGAGGCAGGTAAAGCCTGCAGGTAAAGCAGGATGTACTGGAGACATGACACTTGTTCATGACACTTGTCCCCATGCACTGCACTGCCCATGGGTTTGCCATGCCTGCACCAGCCCGAGACCTACTGGTATTTCTTAGCTTGAGAAGCAACATGCCAAAGGGGATGTACAGATCCAACAGTATAAAAAGTTCTGTTGGCCGAGCCTTTGCATAGAATAGGAAAAAAAAAGTATCTCCTTTTTAGACTTGTATTAGCATATCAGAGGCAGTCTTTTCATTTATCAAGCAAAGGACTACAGGACTCACACTCTGCAGTCATGGATGTCACTGAATACCAGTTTTTCAGAAACAAAGAGTCAATGAAAGCAGCAAGCTTCCTCTGCAGCAGGGTTAGCTGTGCCCCACAGGAAATCCTTGGCTTGAGGAAGCTGCAAGGCTTGTGAAAAGAAGGGCAAAGCCTTTTATTTACAGGCTGAACAGTATCTTAGGCTACATCTCACTATGCATTTGATCTTTATTTTGACTACAGCAAGTGCAAGGATATACTAGCAAAGTTTTAGTATAATCTCTAAAACTACAAAAAAGAAAACTAAATTTTTTGTTTGGTTTAGGCCATCTTTAGAAACTATTTAGTGCATCTAATGGTTACGATGCTGAAGGTTTCGTATTTGTAAGGGGGCAGTGCCAGCTTAAAAGTAGCAACCACCCATGAATTTCACCTAGTGTTGTAAATATCTGATGTTAATGTAGCAAACAAGAGATAGTGAGAAAAGAAGAAAGGGACACTTCTCTTTCCCTTAGTTTCTTTTGCATCTGAATACAGCCCAGTACATAGTCGCTGTTTTACTATTTATGTTTCCTCTAGCCAGTATCTGTCTCATACATGAAAATAAAATAAAATATAATTTTCCTGTTAACAAAGCAGCAGCAGAAAAGAAATGATTTCTTATATTTTTATTAAAATAGCTTAAATAGGATCACATTTAAGTTCTCTTTAAACTCCTGCTTATCTGGAAATATGTAAAAGATATTGATTTATACAGTCAATGTTTTGTTCATTTCTCTTTACACAAGAAGCAATTATATATTTTCAATTACTCCTCTTTGTTACATCCCGAAGAGGCACCACGTAGACTAGGCATTATGTTTCTCCCCAGCTTCTCAGAACACAGTTTGTCTTGGTACTTATTTTCCCCACCACAGAAGCAGGTCAGACCACCATCACACTCTCTTCAGGAGAACTCTTTCCAATTCAAGCTTGCTCCCACAGCCTAGCATATTCTATGTAACACAATTTACTACTCCAAAGACTGCAAAAAAACCCTCATCCAAATTTCAATCCAGCCTTTGGCTATATTCCAGCATGCACTGCCCCTCTCTACTGTCTGGCCACTTGCAGCCACTCTCTTTCAAAAGGTGAGGTCAATACTTAAAATGATTTTACTTGATTTTCATGGGACTTGGAAGACTCCTGATGGGTGGCTGCACTGTTCATGCCAGCATCTTCCTCTCAGATGCTGCTTTCTGTGATGTTCTTCAGGCTGCAGTTCAAGAATTGCTGGCACTCATCACTGGGTTTTATGACATCTGCTCAATATTACAAAGCCAGAGTCATCCAGTCTTGCAAAACATGTAGCACCAACTCTGAACAGTTACCCCCAGACATGCTCACAGTTTTCAGTAGGCTACAGGAAGGCAGAATGGTATTTCTCAGGGCAAGATGGGCACCCAGAGGAGGGAAATCTAAAGGCCAATTTTTTCCCCTCACACCCATTTTGGAAGCATTCCTAGTGCCTCACTACTGTAGGCTGTGCTCTGTACTTAAAAGACCCTTATTAAATCAAAGAACTATTTACAATCTACATACTGGCAAGTCCACATTCCCATAGAATGTCATCTGGCAACAGTGACTTAAATCATCAACTCTCTATTTATTTGCCTTCCTCCTTCACAAACAAAAAAAAAGTAAAAAGGACAAGAAAAAAACATGTTTTTAATGACAAGAATGGAATTAACAGAGTAAAGCCAAGAGCTCTGATGCACCAGCGCGCATCGCAATACCCAAATGTCCTTCTTTCTTTAAGCAGTAAAAGATTACAATGAGAACAATGAAGAGTAGCAGCACCATTGTGGTGTGAGATCTTTTACATATACACCTGCTGCTAGGACTCTACTAGACACAAAATAAGACAACTTCCAGAGTGGGACACTTGTGAAAAATGAGCTTAGACATTTTGGGTGCTAGATTTCTCCTGCCAACTAGGTCTAATTAACTGTCCCTCATTAGCATTTCTTTCTATTTGATATACACCAGGAAAACCGGCGTTACCACGGCTACTCAGAGATCAGCCCTCATTCAGCCTCCCATTCCCCTGGACAGAGCCTGGCACAGGGAAGCTCTGGGCACAAGTTGCCTTTTACCAGGTGGAACAGGAGGTCTACCAGGAAGGACATCCTATCAGTCATCAGTTCAGAAAAGAAAACATTGTTTTTGAAAAGCCTCCCCTTCTCTATGCTAATCCATCCAACCCAAAAAACTCTTATCAATTTCCAGATTAGGCTCCCTCTTCCTAGAGGTCACAGTGTTCAGGTGGTGCAAGGTTTACCATCATCAACCCCCGTCAATGGAAGGCCTGTGTGTAACTGGCAGCCTGAGCCTGGCAGCCTTGATATTCAGATTTAAGGACTGCAACACTCAGATTCCCAATCAGGAAGCCTGCCAGGGGCCTCCCATCAAGATGAGGAAGACAGTGGAGCTTCCCTCCAGCTTTGCCCAGATATGCATTAAAGCATATTAAGGCAAAAGCACAGCTGACGCTGGGAGCTAGAACACCCCAAATCCTTTCAAAGGTGTGCAACAAGGAAGTCTTAAGTTACTCTACAGGGACTTGCTCAGTATTTGTCTCCTGATAGCTTTTGCTTCTTTCAAGTACTGCAGTTTAGTTCTTCCTTTTGCTGTCAGAGAGAGAAGCAACACAGCCCTCTGTGCAGCTCCAAAGATGTGCAAACTAACTGAGCTAGTCAGAATGGGGCACTCTTTAAAAAAAAAAAATTTAAAAATAAAATTTACAGGACATTAACTTATGTCAGAGTAAAAATAGCAGGAATGTCAGCAGTAGGAGCTGTCATTTGCAATAGCTATCAAGACACAGGAAGTTATTTATTCTGTGGGTCACATAAAGCCCTCTTTAAAAACAGGGATGAAACAGAAAAAAAAAGCAAGCATGTTTACTGAGGACTGTTTTCCAATATTATCTAGCCAATTTTGTTTATGAAATTTTATAATAATTTGTCATTGATATATATTTGGGTTTATGTCCACAGATCTGTTAAACTGCTGGCCACTGCAGGAAACACTGAAGCCCTTGCTGTTCATGCTTAATTTTTGGATTCTTTTCAGTTTTTAAGATACTGCAGGGAATTTTTGCACATTTTCATTGGGTTTTAAAAAGAAATTAAAGTCTTCCCCCGGAAAAGTCAGGTGTTTTCAAGTATTTTGCTTGTTGATTGTTCATGTAATCATAAATTACACAGAGTATTTGGCAAGCCAAGCCTTTCTCTGTTAAAACATTTGTTTTTACTTTTTCAGTTATTGTTTAGATCCTGGTCATAACATGCTTCAGGTTGTTTTGAACAGCAAAGAGGAAATAACCAATATTTTAACTTATATCACACTGTAACAACATTAAATGCCTACGCAGCAATATGTTGCCTATTCAGTATTTTCCACTTTCTTCCTGTCCGCTGCTGGCTTATAACAGCAAGACAATTCACAATTTTACAGTTCTGCAACCTGTAAAACAGGCTCACAAGCATGCTAACACAAAAAGGAGAAAGAAATAGGATATTTTAAAAAAAGAAAAAAAAAAAAGAGGGGCAGAATATAAAGTAAACATATTTGCTGAAGGCTGGTTTTGAAATCATAGGAAAGCCAACAAAGCTCTTCTGAAGTCAGCTCACATGCATCCAGGCATTGCAGGCTGACACAGTTGGACGAGGCAGAGCCCCAGCAAAGAACTGTTTGCCTACATTCACCCTGACACCACGGCAGAGAGTTAGGAAAGAGACTTTGAACTATGTGCCATCACTGCTGCTCAGCAGGATCACGGTCTGCTGTGGATGTGATTACTAAACCCATCCTGACCCCTAGAAAATGCCCTGTGGACTAGAAAAAAGAGGGGCATCATTCCAAACACCACACAATTCACACAAAACAGTCTCTATGACAAAGTAGAAATTACAGAACAACATTTCAAAAATTTCTCAAGGATTTTTTTTCTATATGTTCAAGTTGATCATGGTATTTCAAGCATTCAGTTATCATGGAGAAGATTTCCATCTCTCCTCTGTTTGCGAAGTCTTAAGAATCTGTCATTTACCTAAGAAGGAGAGGGAGATGAAGAGAAAAAGAACGTTTTTTTCCAAGACTGGCATTGTAAAAAATACTTCTGAAACTCAGTTTTGGAGCAATGAGTGAAGGATCTGGACCTAGTACCTTGAAGATATCTACATACCAATTGCAATCTTAAGAAAGTTTAGTAGCTCTTAGACACTCTTTTTAATGAAATCCTCAAGGCATCAGACACGTTTAGGACCTAAAACTTTAAAACAGATTCCTCAAATCATGGAAATTGGAAAAGAAGCCATGGGCTTAATCCTCCTTTTTCCTCCTCTGTCAATTATTCAAGGACCCCACTCATCCACTGCTGTCTACTTCCTTCAATGCCAAGCATTTCTGGGGCATCTGATAAGGAAGTGCAGTGTTATCTTGCTCAAAGCTTTCGTAACAACAGCAGCCACCCCACACACACATGCATATATTCAACATGTTTGATTTTCCAAGGAGAGAAGTGGCTGAGTGATTTTGACAAGAAAATATACAAATCTCTGTGTTCCTCAGCTCTTTTAAAAAATGAAGTAATATTTTAAACTTGAAAGATTGGATTTTTTTCTAATTCTCACTTATTTCTGTCTGGTTTTGTGTTAAGTTTTTAAACATGAAAACATTCAAGACCAAGCATAATCGACCAAAATAAGAAGATACATATTCACCTCTAAGGAGAGTTGAAGAGAAGCCTGTGATTTGTACAAATCCCCTGCTGCAGAGATTTCTGTGTAGTGTGGCTGGTTAACAAACAACACAGAAACCCATTTAAAGCAGATTTAAAGGACTTTTTACCTCAAGAAAGAACTTGCCAGAGGGCAGCAGTGACAAGGCACTTACCTCCTGGCACAGCTAAAAGTACACCATGACTTTTGCATCAGCTTCCTTGACTCCTCTCCACTGCCACAGAGGCTGTGCACACACAAATAGCCCTAACCATGTGGATTTCTAATTTTTTTAATCAAGTCTATTCACAAACTCACGTCCTTTCTATTGTAGCTGTTCTCAGCTTGTAGCCCACATACTCCTCGGGGCACCAAAATATTTGTAAAATCCCTCAGAAGGCAGCCAGGGGAGGTAGTGGCAGTCAAATGTCCTCTGTCTGTTTGCATTGGGCTTTCCTGTAATCCTGGCTTAAACACACGTGCACCACAGGAAGAAAACAGACAATTTTAAGTTGCTGACTCTAGAAAAAGGAGCAAGAACCATCTAAGATTAAACCTGGCCCCCAGACTTTGTCAAAAGGCTGACTTAAAGGATAAGGCCAAAGAAGATTAACTCAAGTACTATGTCAAAGTACACTCAAACAGCAACAGCTTCTTGACAAACACCGAAGGGTTGTAAAAACCAGAATCTTTAAGAGAAGGATTCATAACCCTGCAGCCTGTGCCTAAAGGAAGGCTCTCCCAGCCCAGGTTCTGGTACCTGGTACACTCCAGCAAATGGTTCTGGTGGTTATAATGCAGCACAACTCACTGAGCCCATAACCAGGAATGGAGACAGCCCAGATGACTTCAGAGTAAAATCCTCCAAGAGACACACTGTCCAATGGAGAAGGTGATATTGCCACTCTTCCATGCACTGTGGGACCAGCCAGTTTTCTTTTCATGTGACAGCAATCAGGGAGAGATGCAGTAGTGAAGAAGTGCATGGTTCATCCATCAGCAATGTTAGCAAGGTACAGGGAAAGAGACAGATGCTTTGGCTGCCTCCTCTCACTCCTGCTATGAGGGGCAAAAGGCTTTTGGAATTACTTTTGTGAAAAAACTATCAGCTCCTCACATTGAGGGACCAAACAAGAACAGATCACAGGTCAAGAAGCTCTACGAGTTTGTGGCTGTCTTCTCAAGAGAGTGAAAAGACATTATGAAAATAATCCCCACTAACAGCGTCAACAGAGAAGACCGTGGCTTTAAAGACCATGGCTTGTATTGTACAACAGTTTCATCACAGCTGCTTGACAAGGCACAGGAGATACCAGTCACTCTTGGTGGGAAGGAATAGTGACTGCCAAATCAGGAAATGCTTCCCTGAGCACTCTGGGTCATCCAGCATCTGATAGGCTTACAAGGTGGCAGGAGCACCTGCCTCTGGTAGGGGATCTGCCACTCAAGCTGTTTCTGCTTCAGATGAAATGAGGAACTTACAACCTCCAGCAGCAGCTTGAAAATAGGAAAGCTGCAGCTTCAAACAGATGAGCAGAGAGTACCCCATGAGAGCCTTAGCTGAACACAATCCTGATTCCCAAGCACCACACACTAAGAAACTCAGCCAATGAAAGGAAAGTTTCCCCATACAGAAGATACTGCTCCACACCGCAGGGGTCATCCCCTGAATCTGCACACTACTAGACTCAATCACTGACCAAAATTTTCCTCCTCTTTCTCCTCCTGCCCACACCTAATTTTGCTTATTTCTGCTGGAATGATGACATCCCCAACATGAAGACTGAACACTGGTACTTTCCTCAGTGAAAGAACAAATTTCTCCGCACCAAAAAGCTACCAGTAAACAGGTTTCAATGACTCAATATACGGACAAAACTTACCCGACTCAATTCAACAGAAACTCAACATTTCTCTGTGTTCAACACACATTTTTCTACTGATGGCTTTAAAATACTAAAATTAACACTGCTAATTAGAAAAGTCTAACTTTTTGAGGGAGGCCTCACTGCAGCCTTTCAGTACTTAAAGGGAGCTTTAAAAAAAGGTGGAGAGTGACATTTTATACAAGCAGATAGTGGTAAAACAAGGGGGAACAGTTTTAAACTAAGAGGAAATATTCAGATTAGCTGTTAGGAAGAAATTCTTTATCCAGAGGGTGGGCAAGACTCTAAGAACAGCTTGCTCAGGAAAATTGTGGATGACCGTCCCTGAAATGTTCAAGGCCAGACTGGATGGTGCCCTGGGCAACCTGATGTAGTCAGCAGCATCCCTGCTGATGTCAGGGATGGTTGGAACTAAAGGATTATTAAGGTCTCTGCCAACCCTTCTATGATTCTATGATAGCTCTGCCATATGAAGATCTGCTCTGCTTTAGTTCAATTTTTCCTTTGCCTACATTGTTTAAATATTGTTGTTTCTTTTTTTGCCCCGAATATTACTTTATTATCCGTTCTACAAGACCCAAGGTAAGAGAAAAGGCAGTAAAAGCAATATAAAGAGTACCTGTGGAGATTAAAGACCATAATGACAATGGAAAGTCACACACACAGAGGAGGCTGACACCCTCACTGCTGTTTTGGTTTCTCTCCCAGATGCAGCTCTCCACAATGAGGTGAGACACAAAAACCTGTGAGACAAAATAAGCTGCCTCCCTTATCTAGAGCACCATTAGAAACAGGCATTCCCAGCATCCTGGTGCCTGCTGGAGAGTGAAAAGCTGGAAGGAGAAGAGGAGGGAGACAAAGAGGTGCCTGGCACCTTTGTTGGAGGTTTGGAAAACCCCATTTTCTCTCGGGCAGAGAAGGAAGCAAACAGCAAGCGCCATCCCTGAGCCATGGCAGCACGCACGCACATGCACACGCATTTCCTGCGCTCCGCAAAAACAATGAAGTGTGGGGAGCATGGCTCTCATATGAAGCATACACCGGCTATATATAAAATAAGGAAAGCAGCTGCTTCAAAAGCTCAGTCACGCTTTTATCAACAGAGCTTTAATTAGTACCCATCTGCTTCCTGTTTTATACTACAGAACTGACTTTCACCTGTTTCAGCAAAACACCCCTTCCCCCAAATGGAAGTGTGCACACACACACACGAACACACACGAAAAGTTCACAAACACCTTATGCTTAAGTAATTAACATCTGAAAGCCTTGTTCTGTGTGGGGGCTATATAACTGCTTTTTAAAAAAAAAATTAGGCTTCGCCAGAGCTATCAGATTTCATAGCCAACACCTTTAAATCACACACCTTATATGTTTCACCATTTATTTTAACTCATTGGCACTTGGGGACCCAAAGAACACTGGAGCCCTGTTCTACTGGCACTGCAGTACAGAGAGGCTGCCCATAGGGCTCACAGTGGAAGTGTGGGCTTTTCCTGAGGTCCGTCACACACATGAAAGGATTTAAATAAACAATGGCAAGGCTGATAGTTTGAATCCATTCTTAACTCACCCCATTGTTTGAAGAGAAGAAACAACACGTAGAAGAAAAATATTACTGAGGGAGGAAATAGCTTCACCTTTGAATTTCCTGACATTTTTCCTCCCACGCTTTTCCCGTTCACTCGTCAATTATTTATTTATTTTGCAGGAAGAAGACAAGTGAAAGTTAAGTACACTAGCACAGCTACGTGCGGTCGGACCTGCCCACCTCTCCTGCACAAAGGAGCGACAAGCACTTGCCAGGAGTAAGGTATCCAGAGAGCAAAACAAGAGGAAGCAAAGCACTAGGAGAACGGATTTCTTGCCAGTGATTGAGCAAGGAGCACCACTTGCCTGCTTCTAGGCAGAGCTACAGGAATGGGAAGAGGGGCAAGTGCCCAAAGGAGCAGTATTCATAAGGTCTCTGTGTGAATTTTTTAGGGTATGCAAAGCCTTCTCAAACTCAAAGTTGCTCATTACAGAAAAGAGCTTTTCTTAGAACACCTTTAGCATCAGCCACTACCTACAATGCTCATTTTGCCAAAACAAACCTGGCAACCACCCAACTCATGCTCCAGTTTTGGAGTGGAAGGAGATCATTTTTTCTTTACCGTTAGAAGCCTCATCTGCAACAGCTTTCCCAGATGCACAAAGCTGACATAACTCAATTAGAGTTTTCTTCCATAGTATCTTGGAGCTGCTTCCTGAGTTTTTGGATCTGTCTGTAGGACTCATGAGAATCACCAAAGATGGAAAAGTAAGAAAAAAGTCATTCCAGTGAACAGAATTAAAGCAGTTACACCTTTGATGTAGTTAGTCACGCTGGTAACAAGAGCAACCAGCCTACAACATCCTCCTGTGACCCCTATATCATCACCCAAGAGGAGATCACAGTGCTGGCAACATCAGAAGGAGCAACACTAACACCTTCCTTGACTGTATGACTCAGTATTCATGGGAGCCTACAAGAAATATGGAGAGAGATTATTTACAAGGCTATGCAGTGATAGGACAAAGGGAAACAGCTTCAAACTGACTGAAAGCAGGTTTAGATTAAGTATTAGGAAGAAACTTTTTACTGTGAGGGTGGTGTGGTACTGGAACAGATTGCTCAGAGAAGCTGTGTTCAAGGCCAGGTTGGATGGGGCTCTGGGCAACCTGGTCTTGTGCAAAGTGTCCCTGACCATGGCAGGCACTTTGGAACTAGATGATCTTTATGGTCCCTTCCAACCCAAACCATTCTATGATTCTGAATGGGTACCCTAAGAAATGTATTTGCAGCATACTGCCATTTGTTATTAACACAGCACACCAAAGCACCATCTACCTCTGTAAACATGAAGGTATTTGTGCAGCATCACACAAATCTGATAAAGAATAAGAATTGCCATTCAAAGCTCTCTGCTACCTCACTGTCTAGCAAAAGCAGGATTTTGTACACTAAGGGAGTTATTGAAGGGAATGAGATCTGTTGCTAGACGAAAAAAAAATGAAGGAAAACACACAGGCATCTAAGCACAATTAATGCTCTGAGCATGTGAAATAGGTGAGAAGGGATGGAGCAAAATTAGCATCTAATGTGAGAACTCCAAATATTTATCAGAAAAGTATAGCTGGCTCACTTCTAACTAAATCACTTCATGGGCAGAAAAAATAGATGCGCTTATCTCTTGGGCTGTGTTTGTTGTTCAATTTATAGACTTTATTAACTGATAAACCTGAGTAGTCATTTTTTTCCTTAAGAAAAAGAAAAAAATTCTTAACCTTGTGTTTTCACCTAGAAGATTACACCACCACTTAGATATTTTTCCATGCTATCTCAAGCAACATATTACAAAACTTCATCCAGGACTGAAACAACAGATTGTCTCAAGAGCAAATGACAAAATATTTGTACCAGAAATCCTGGCAACATTGCATGCAGATGGGTTTCTGAAAAATGGGGTTCCAAGAATAAGTCACCCATGGTTCCAAAAATAAGAGTTAAATTCAAACAAAAACTGGATGTTCACTTTGCAGGGTACTGCAGGCCCTCTCCAGGGTCCCACCCTTGCCACACACGAGACACTTGCTAACCACAAGCCTCTGAAGTCTGAGCTTGAGGTAAACACAAGAGGCTGGGGAAACGCAACCAAGGCCGACGTCCTGGATGCATAACCCAGAAATCACACGCTATGGGGTGGTGGTCAGCCGCCCCACTGCCAATGCACTGTGACCTGAGCATCAGGGCAGCCCCGAAATCCATGGCCACCATCCGTAGGGGTCTGCGCTGTGGCAGGAGAGGGATGATGCTGTCCTGCAGGAACACCCCTGCCTGCAGCTGGAATGTGGGCATGCTGGTCGGGTCTCCCAGCCTGCCAAGGCCCAGCTCAGAAGCACAGAGACGCGTCGCGCTTCAGCGGGGGGCACCGGAGCGTGACCACAGCACAGCACAGACAGGTGGCTCAGACTCCTCTCATCAACAGGCACAGAGAAGCTTCAAACCTGCACGTCATGGCTCCACCTCGCCTCTTCTAAGAGGAATCAAAAGCTAAGTTCATAGGATGGGACACACTGCTCCCACACTGCTTTTTTTTTGTTTTAATTACCTTACTCAGCCAGATATCCATGTTTACTGTATTTTTTTGTTGTTTTTATGGTCAGTGCATACTGACCTGATAGGGAATCCCAGGATAATCTGCACTAAGAGGAAGGAAAAAAATCCTTGATTTAACAGATATATTTAGTCAATATATTTCCAATGTCTGCAATCTAGGGCCTTCACCAAACTTTCCACCACAGCTTGTCTTCCTTAGCAATGGCCAACGTCATTCAGATAAATACCGTTCATAAGAGCTATGCAAAGCTAGTGCTGTTTGGCAGAAGGCAGGCACGTATTAACAGCCTGAGATGAAAAAGCTAATATAATTTTTTTGAAATTCAGCACCCATCTGAGACCAAACTTTTCCGTTAAAATGACTAAACAACTGGTTTGAAGTGATTTGCATAAAAGACTTAAGCAATGTAATATGGATATGGAGGAAGGAGAAGTGAAACAAGAATTGGATAATGACATTTCATGATAAAAGAGAGCATTACAGTCTGGTGCACTTAAGAAAACAATGTCCTTCCT
Organism: Sialia sialis; assembly: GCA_009812075.1. Taxonomy (NCBI): domain Eukaryota; kingdom Metazoa; phylum Chordata; class Aves; order Passeriformes; family Turdidae; genus Sialia; species Sialia sialis. Next base: position 27,623,586 of record VRYO01002772.1, read on the forward strand.
TTCCTTTCTTCCCCTCCACATTTCTCTCTATAGATCAAATTAACAGAACTTTTTTTAAAGTATAAAAATCAGAGCTTCAACTTAAAGCTCAGTCATACACAATAGTCCAAAGGCATATGATCAGGGGAATAGAAAACAAACTCAGAATCTCATAACATCAGCAGATACACAATATATATTTTTGGTTATAATAGTTACAAAGCCACACAGTGAAGTTTGTTCATTCTTTGACATAACATAAACTTCCAACTCACAATCTTGAGTTTTCCAGAAAAATCAAAGCTGTTGGTGTTACCAGAGCAGTCACGTGGAGTATACACAATTCTAAACATACAATTAGTTCACATGGCAATTACACCATGTTTGCTTTGTGGGGTTCAAAAAGTAAGTCATCAAGTTGATGACTTTAGAAATACAACTACTTTCCAGCATTTAACTGTCTCTCCATCATATTCGTCTTACTTCAACCAAATAGGTTTACTTGTGTTGGACAGTCATGCGCCATTTTTGTTGCTTCAACACTTTTAAGACTTTTTTAAGACATGGTGCAAATGTATCTTTTAAACAGACACATACAAGAAGGGTTGAATTAATGCTCATGAAGTATGTTTTTGTTTTGAGCAGGTCAAATCACATGGCATTTGGGCATTGCAAGAATTAAAAAGAACAAGAACAAATACAGTTCTTAAAAATTCCAACTTTTTAAAAATATTAAGTATATTAAAACCAGAATTTCAGAGCCATCAGTGTAAGAGCAATCTCAGTGATGAAACACTACTAATCCTCAGTTCAGTTATTCCATAATAAAAGGGTTCAGATATTCAAAGCCAGCATTTAACTGTCACTGTGTCCCTACGACTGCTAATGTATCTCGAAGTCTGATTTACTGCTAGTTAAACTCAAGCACAGCTGTGATGAGACAACTTTCTGCATCCAATTATAAAGATAATCTTATTTTTAAATGGATTCATTTAACTTCAGTGTCATTTACTTCAGTACTATCTCAATCATGGCAAGAACATGCTTCTGCTTTAGGCCACAGACAGATGTCACATTATAAGAATGAAAAATAATTTTCTGTATTAATGCATCAAGACCTTTCACTTTTTTCTACATAGTGATGTTACATATATAACACCTCTCAAAAGGGGGAAAAAGCATGTTCTAGAAACTTTATAAAGCAGTCACTAGACTCACAGCCACCTAACCTTGCCAACTGGTGGCTAATTTGTATTACAAACACAACCACAGACAGGATAGGGTAATACCAGCGGTGCTCAGATTAGGCTGGTCATGTCACCAAACCCAACAGGACCGTACCAATCCACCAGCAACTACATCACTTTTCCCTGCCTCCAACCCAACCACCAGCAGCTTTCTGCCACCACAAGCACAAGGATGATTTGGACAGTGTATTGCCCAAAAACCAGGGAGGGAGTACAGTGGAACAGAGACACAGGGAGTTACACCAAAATTCCCAGTAACCAAACTTCTTCCAGCTTTCTGTGGGCTTCATCTGGCTTATCTTCCTCAATAACCCTGCCTAAATTGATGCAGAGTAGCTTTGATAAAAAACTAATCACCCCACAACTGTTACCCTCCCCTTACCCAAACCAAGCCCAGACTATTTAAGAATTCAGACTTCACCATCTAACAGAGGTCAGCTTACAAGACTACTTAGATTTTTCTGTTGTCTTCTTTTTATAAGTTTTCACTTTAGTACTTTAACCTGACTCTTTGTACTTAACTGTGACCCTTTGGATCACAGGACTCACTGTACAAGGGAGCTGCTCATCCAAGTTCACCTACGTAACAAATCAGATCTCAACATGATAGATCCACCATAATTTTCTTGCTTTGTGGGTTATCCTGTCAATCCAGGGACTGCATCCCATTCTAGAAGGCCTTTTGCAGAGCAGGGAAACCAGCAGCCTCTCAGTCAAGACAACATAGCAGAATACAGGAACAGACAACCAGTGATATGGGAGCAGTACAGCACCAAATCAATGAGGGAACATCCATCTGCAAGGGAGTAGCTTGAGCATACACGCAGCCCAGCCTATCACCAAGGTCTTTAAAACACTTAAAAAGAGCTGAAATAGGCTTTTAATTGAGGAAAATGAAGCAGTTTGTAGAAGCTTTCTCTCCAACAGGAGACCACTAAAATAGGTTTTGTACAGGTGCATCGAGTAGGCAATGGAAACAGACATTGCATACACAATAGAGGCTGGTGTGAACATCACAGGAGTGAATGTAAGTGGAAGGGAAAACAACAGTAGGTTTAATAAGACTCTGAAAGTGAATGTGAGCCATTCAGATGAGCTGTGACAGACAGGGGAGGGTGGAGGAGGTGGTTAGGAAGGATGCGGCATGGCCCAGTTAGGGATATAGGGTGTTAACTCTGCAACCACACTGTGAATGGATGCAAGCATGGTGCTTTCCCCTCATGGTTACAGGCAAAGCTCAAACATAAAGCAGGTTCTTACTTCTCAACAGGGATCTCCAATTTGTTTGAAATGTCCTTCACATCCTTTAGCAAAATAGAAAGCAGTCATCTGCTTTCAAAATACCATCTCACTAGGTCTCCGGCACTATCTCCAATTTTCCCTGGAGGATCACCATTTCTGTGTTTTAAAAAAAGAAACACCTTTACTGTGATGGTGGTCCAGCAGTGGTGAAAGTTGCTCAGAGAGGATGTGGAGCCTCTACCCTTGGAGATATTCAGAACCCAGCTAGATCTGGTCCTGAGCACAGCCTTAAGCAGATCCAGCTGTGGTCAAGAGCCTCAACTAGACAATCTCTCAGAGGTATTTTCCTGCCTCCATTACCCTTTAATTCTCTGGTGTCTCTCTTAGCCTGTCTCCCTCCACTGCTGGTCATCTTACACAGCCCAGAGGTCCTACACTGCCACAGGAAGGATGGTCATTTGCCCCATCTTAAACATCACTTTGATCCACACTGCCTTTCTGCTCTTTTGACATCTTAGCCCACAGCAGTTCCAAAGGAATTGCACTCTCTGTATTTTATGAAAAGCATAAATATTAAATGGAAGATTACAAGCAGCCTCCTGTTCCCAAACCACCTTGGACACTGACTCATCACTGCTGGAAGTTTCCAAAACCGTGTCACTGCTGCTCCAATGTACTCTGCATCCATCCCTTGAAACAGAGCTGCCACAGCACAACTTTGGTTTACACTGCTCTGGAGCAGGTTTTGGTGAGACAGTGGAATTTCCCTGTAGAATATAATATAGAAATAATGACCTCTCTAGAGCACAGGATGGACTGAAGAACAGGTGAGTTAAGAAAATGCTACTGTTTCTCTGCTTTGGAAAACAAAATTCGGACTCAGTCACTGCAAGACGTATTTCAGCTACTGTATTTGTAAATCACCTTTAACAGGCCCAGAGCATGCACCTGAGGAGCTCTGCTCAAAACAGCAGCAAGCCTCTCCTTGCTCCCTCTGTGCCCTCAGGGACATCCATCCGCCATAAGGCTACTTTGAAAAGATCTGTGGTGTCCAACTCTTCCAGCTTCAACCTGCAAGGATGGTGTTGGAGGCATCTAGAGGCTGGGTGACAATGCTGATGGTACTCTGGAGCTGCAGGACAGCTTTCGTGGCCAGAAGCTCTCATTCTGACAAAAAAATAGGTCAAAAAGATAATTAAGTCATTGGCAAAGCAACTAGTGCTTTGAGTAAGGGAAGGTCACCTAAAACTGTATCAAAGATTCCAGGTATTAATGTCCTTGGTATCTACACTTTTACTGGCCTGTGAAATTCTCTCTCCTGAAGAAATTACACAGGCAGAACAAACACAATTACTACAAAGTAATATCCATCAATAAAGACAGCGAAGCAGTTTCCTTTAAATTAATTTGCATTAAGCATTCCAAAAGCATTTCTTTTTCTGAAGAAAATGCTCAGTATAAATTCTAATTCATTTTCAGCTCATTACCTCCTGGTGCATTCAAATGCCATGGACAAATAAAGACACAAGAGAAGAAATACCATCTCCCTCTTCCTTCATTTGTCATTATGGAAGTTTAGTACAAAGTCTGTCCTTTCAGAAAAAAAGAAAATAAAGAAGGGTGGAAGAAAAAAAGGAGGGGAATCAAACGCCACAAGCTGTAACAGTCCCCCAGAACATAATACAATTCTTAATTCTTAATGAAAAGAATGCAAATAGCTGTCCTAATAGACAGCTTTCACGATGGACTAATATATTAATTTATTTTTAAAACAAGAGCATAGGAAGGGAAAAAATTCAGCAGTGAAATGAATCTATATATCATTTTGATGAACCACAGCTAAGACTGTGCAGTACTGCTACAGATTTCTGAAAGAAAATTCCAAGCATGTACACAAAAATCAGACTATTTTGATTTTTTGCCAAACAGGCTACCTTCCAAGAATAAAAGTGTGGGAAAAAATGCTAGTACAGTGACAGAACGACATCCTTACTTCTCACTCCTAAAAAAGAGACAATCTGAAGATAAAATGAAAAGGTTGACAACTACTTGGTGGATCTTAAAGCTCAAGTATTCCAAGAACCAAGGTGTGATAATAAGTGATGTCATCTGGAAAAAGAGGATGAAAAGATGAAAAAGAGTACCTAAAAAAGCAGCGGGATTTTCCTGAGTGTTTATCAGTAGCAAATACTAGAAGTAGTCAAATTTATTGGAAAAGGCATTTATTCTGTTAATTGCTCAGAGAGAAAACTTTAACTAAACTTTAAACCATCATTTCTCTGCCAAGCATTTCTTTTCTTGGGAGGGGCTGATAAATTTACTTCTCCCATATTTTTTTTTCCCCATGATCAATGCAGAGACATCTTTAATATGCAAACTATGTAGGTTCCACCAACCTACACTAAACATTTTTAAGTGTAATCAAATTAACATGGTCTCAAGCATATCAAGTCCATAAATTTTGAATCTGCTCTAAAGCAAGAGGCACTTAATGCAAGTTTCTGTTTGTAAGGAACCAGGCAGTGCTCAATGGTGTAAACACGGCCACCTGTCTCTCTCTAGAGCCTTCACGTACTGCACGAGAGCCAGTGTGAACATTTGTTCGCCTAAAACGCTCGGCATATGGTTGAACTGACAATTTAATAATATCTTGATAAGGATGCTGCCAGATTTTTGGCGGGAGATAAGCATGTTTTATCATTAAATATTTGTACTGCAGTAGCACCCGGAGACCTTGAGCAGAAAGGGCCTCATTGTGCCAGGAGCAGAGGGCAACCGAGTCAGTGACCCACAGAGCTGACAACCCAGGACACCCAGGCTACACAAAAAGACTGAGCAGAGCATGTACCACATGTACTACACTGGCAATGTGTCTTCCTCCCAGTTCACCTAACTGTTAAGGCTTCTCCTACAAGTTGTAATTGATCCTCCTCAAATTGGGAAGATCTACTCTGCAGCAACTTCCCACCTTGCTGAGAAACCACAGTGACATCCATGACTTGTCTGTCTCTGAAAATCAGGATTTTGAGGCAAAATTCAGGCGTGCATTAGTTTTCTGTACGTAACAGCTAAAGGCTCCATTAACAGCACTACACATTGAAGTTCTGCTCCCCACATAGCTTTCTTTGAAGAGCTGCATGTAAACATTGCTCTCCCATTGCATATCATTCCATCTGCAAAATTTGTAGCTTACTCTTACCCATGATCCAGCAAATTAAACCCAGTGGTAACCCATAAAAACAGAAAAAAGTCTCCTGTATGCCACAGCTATCTGAATCTTATCCTTCAACCAATATTTCCTACTCAGTTATTACTCTTATAATAAATGGGCTTTATTAAACCATGTGCTGGGAGAATCAAAATAACTATGAGCCATGGGTGCAGAGAAAATGAGAGAAACAGAAGCTTCTATTTAAAAAGAAACTGTATATATAAAAACTAAGCAGCAAGACTACAACAATGGAAGACCTCATTGCAAGCAGAAATGTCTCACGTCTGATTCACCTTCATCTTTGGACAATGTCACAACACCCTTGCTTCAGCTTTAAAACCATCCCATGGAAATAACTGCCGCATCTGTCTTTGCAGCAACATCATTTTTGTGTTTTGGCCATTTTACATGGCTCTGGTTTTTTAAACATAGACACATCATATACAAATTAGCAACAGAAACACTACTTTTTAAATATTTAATTTTATAGGTAGGTATAATATATATATATATGTATTTCTTTATATATGTCTGTATATTTATAATCCTTACATGTTACGATGAGGCAACTCTCACATTAGTGTAATGTAAGATGAGGCAGGCTTAACGTTGCTCAACAGCTGGTAACACCTCCTTTTCCATACTCCACTCCCAAAGGAATAAACAGAGGCAGGCTCACATAACTTACTTTCATCCAAGGCTCATACCACCACACAAATTCTTGAATACTTTTGCCTGGCATGTGTTTCCAATTGCTTTTTGTGTATCACATTTGCCCTGACTTCATATTTAACCAGAGGTTTAACTTAAATAACCCCCAGTATTTTAATGTGCCTTTACAAGCCCCATTCACGACTGACCGTGAACTCTGTCCTTACTGCTATTTGCAGACATGTCTGCACATGCCAAGGTAGCCTCACTCTGCCTTCTTACTTCTAGGACTTGGGGTACTAGGACTTCTAGGACTTCATTTCCAAGAAGGCTTGCAATGACTTTAGTGAAAGTTGTTCTAAAAGACCAGAGAGCCTCACTGCTTTTTTTTAGGGCAGTCAACAGTATTCACATTTTTATTTAATGAATTTTGCCTCTTAGCAAGAAATATGACTGAAAACTTTAACAGTAGCAAATACTTTCTTGATGACAATTCTCAGCTTGCAAAATTTAACAAGTATTTTATGCATACAAATAATAGCAATACTACATCATATTTTAGGTGCCTAATGTGACAGCAGCAGCATTATTTCTTATTAATTTAATTTAATACAACAGAAAAATGAAAATGTAGTATTTATGAAGATATATGCATAGCTTGAAAATTTAGTGTTCCAGTTATCCATCTACTTTAAGTCATAGGTACATGCTTTCAACAAAATAAATTCAAAACCCTTGCCTGAACTGGATGGATGCATGCCTTCACCTTGAACTTTAATTAGAATAGATCCCAGGCAGAGAAGAGACTGGAGCAGAAGGATCTTAGGCCTTATTCCCAAAAGGCCACTTTTATATTCTGAAATTCCCTTTCAAAACATCATTTGACTGTGGTCAGGTAATGAAAAGAGCCTGCAGGCAGTGCTAAGCACATTCATATTAATTGGTTTTAATCGGGACATTAGGCCTGACAGGTCAAATATCCCCTGTCCTTGCCAGCTACATCCCATGGATTCCCTGCCATGGGATATTGCCTGCCTCCTCCCAGTACATCGTCCCCCTCCAGAGGGTAAGACCGCACAGCTTTCCCTGGACAGACAGCAATACTAATTGGGGAGAAATCCTTTAACAACCAGCGGTCCTCCCCACTCCTTCCTCCCTGCCTTCGCTATCATTGTGCTGTAAAACAAACTGGAAGGGAGATGTCGGGATAACAATCACAGGAAGAGAGTTTGTGACAGCCTGGCCAGAGAGTTATGGTGCCCCGAGACGGGAGGGCAAAGGTTCATGCAGGAAACGCTGCCGAAACCAGGACCCTGCCCCAGCTGGCAGCAGCCTCTCAGGGCTACAGGGTTCGGGAGGAGGAAATGTATTTTGCACTCTACCATTTTAAACAGCAACCGTACAGTACAGGCTGCAGGATGTTTGCACTTATAAAAGATCTCAAGGATTTGAGCTGAGAGAAGCCCATTGTGCGTGGCTCTGCACTGCAGCACAGCTTGAGCACCACGCAAGGAATTCAAGCATCTCTCACTCAAGTTGGGAAAAATTTCAGCACCTTCTCCCAGAGAAGAAGGAGTTTTCTGGATCCCAAGATTCCTTCCAACAGAGGCAACAAGTTAGTCCATTAAAAAAAAGCCAAACCAAAACACAGACTTGTGGCTACCAAGGGACTCGGGTGCATTTGCGAGGTGCTGCAGCTTCCAACACCATTAAACACTGACTACAACAGAAATCATGCATTAAGGAACTAAAAAGTGTCTTTGAAAAACAAATATGTTTATTTTAGATGATTCAGAGTACTGTGTGCTCTAAGTTAAACTCCCTGTGAAAGGATTTCTGATTACACTAAACCAAGTTATACTCCCTTTCTAGTGACTCCCTCCTCACCTTCTGCTGGAGGAGAAACAACAACATCACATGCTGCACTGCAGGTCTGGGACAGGATAGATGTTCATAAACACTTGGTCATGTGTCTATCCTGTTTTCCATGTTTGTAACTCCATGCCATCTATTTATATATTTTGAAATTCAAACATAAACATAAGTTTAAGATCCCCTAAAAGTTGCCTTTTCTGGCAATAGCAGATTTTCTAATTTGTTTACCTAGATATATATACTGAATAAAAATACAACTTTCCCTTGTGTTTCTCTACCCCATTTCAGTCAAAACTCCCATTTGGTCATTCACAGCAGAAACACTGGGCTTTGGCTGCACATATTCCCATACAGCTTCCCTTATATTTCACAGCCCCACTAGTGTGTTACTGCAGCCAGTGACTCCAAGGCTGTTTTTTGAACTCAGCCTCCCCACATAAATGCCTCTTTTTAGAAGCTCCAGCCTGGCACCAATTTCATGCTGATGCATGTGATAGAGGCCAAAGTCTCAAAGCTATAAAACCCGGCAAGTTCAATCACCCACGGGAGCATGAGGCACAGCATTCTGCCCACACACTGCTGTGGAAAAAAGCATACCCAGACGTCCTGATCCGATTAGCAATTCTGGCACCAAATCCTTACCCAGACGAAATACGTGTGACTGATACTTGCCTAGGACCAGCTCAAGGTTTCTCAACAGCGTAGGCAAAACTGAATCTGGTGGCATTACAGGTTCGTAAGTGGGAAGCTGAGAACAGCTCCAAAGAGGTGTTTCCCACTCCCTGCAGTATGACCTCCTCCATCCATCTACCTCATACACACTCCCACTGCAGCACACCCATCCTCGATCTTCTCAAACCCAGACTAACCAGATCCATCCAAGCCTCATTCCTTCTACAAAAGCTATTAATTCTCCACCTTGATCTGCTGCAATCCTTAATCATGGTCAGGCAAATTTCAGGCTGCTGCAAAAGGGAAAAAACCAGGCAGGGGGTTTCTTCGCCTTAGGGAAAGGAGGCAGTGGAATGGGGCAAAAGGAAACAGAATGAAGGTTGGGGTTTCTTCTTTCACCACAGTCCTACAAGGCTAGAGTGATGACTGATCCTGTTGAAGAGGGCTTCCCTCCCACAAAAATGTGGACTGCTCCTCCCAGTGCAGCAGAGAGGTGTGTGAAGGGGAAGTAAAATAAGCCACCTGGACACCACGTCAGTCCTCGTAGCCTTTGGTCCAAGCAGCACTGGCAGCCATCAATCACCCTGCCAGCTTCACACACACCATAACATTCTCTGACACCCTCACATGACGTGCACAAGGGCTGGAGTTCAAGGATGTATGTAGGGAGGTGTCTTCACCCCAGCTCTGCAGTAACCATCATTAGAAGGTCCATTCCCCCTAGGTGTAAAGAAAAAGCCACTAGATGCCATGCAGGACGTCTTTCTGGGAGCAGTTATTTTGTAAGGGAGGGAAGGTAAAAGGAATAATGTAAAAAGCAATAAGCAATTTTAAAATTTACAAAACAAAAGGGGTGGCACTCAGTTGTACAAAGCAATAGAGAACAAGAAAAAGTGTGTGCAGGTAATGCACTTCAAAAAAAGGGATTGCTTCCATCTCTCAGAAAAGAGGAATACTCAAAACCACACCTAAATACTTCTGGCAATGCAACAGCTTAAAACTCCTTTGCTGTCTTCTCTGATTTTCCATGGTTATTACCTTGGGACACAGGGGCTTCTTGGCCAGATACTTACTGGTGAGTTCACAAAGGAAGCAATGGCTCAAAGAAATGAGATGAGTGGAGACACAAAGGCATAAGAATCACACCATGGTTTCTGACGTGCTATGGAATGCGTTTTCTCTGCACTGTGAGCTTACTGTCATCTTTAAATGAAATAACATGCTTCCTACTTCTCACAGAAGTTTTTTACTGTCTATGCATGTATAACAAATTTAGAAGTTGCCCAATTATAAGTACTTGCTCTTCAAGGAAAAATTCCAATTTTTACTAGTGCATGTTCTCAAGTTTTTCTCAGAAATTTAGAATAAGATACACACATATACCCAGCTGGAGTTTCTCAACAAAAGTTCTTATCGTAAAGCAAATGACAAGGGAGGCACACATACAAATCCAGCTTGATAAACTGATGAGAATATAGGGTTAGTAGGATTTAATTAATTCTTAGCCTTTAACCAGTCTTTGATAATAAGTGTGATGCTAATAATACTAAATAACTGTAGTAGAAAGAGGCTGGGCATATGTAGAGTTAATCACCTGTACATTCCTGGTTTATGATTATAAAGATGCTCATTATCCAGCATTGTGCATCTAAGGGGACGTGTAACCACTACATGTTTCTTACTAAACTGGATGTAAGTACCTAGTCCTGCAACTCATATTTTTATTTCATCACTTTTTTCCTCCCATGTGCAGCTACATCTTTTCTGTTTCATAAATAATTATTTGCCGGAATCTTTTTAAGTTTAAAAGAAAGTATGAAGCAGACAGCTCTCTCAGCTGGAGACCTGGCTTGCCTAGAAAAAGGCGTGTTAACTAACACCTAATGCAGTGCTACCACCAGACCAAGTAACAACAGCGAGAAATCTTGACAGCACAAAAATCTCACTCAAAAAAGCACTGCAATTCCCAAGGAACAGCTACTTATACCATCTCTGTTCATAGACATATAAAGGTAATTTCTACTTTAAATTATCCAGCAGCTCTTCCTCCTTACACAGTCACATGGCACCAATTAAAGCACCAATCGACTACAATCCTATCTCCAAACCTGCTACCCATCTCTCCACAGGAGCCCCAGGGCCATTCACATGTCAAGCCTGTTCTGGGAGAAGCTCTCTGATTCTGCAAACAACACAGTCAAAGTCTGTTCAAAACCTGTGCCTTGCAGTTCTCCTTTGAGCACAAGTTCAGGCCAGATTGAAAAGAAAAACAAAAACAAAATAAAAACCAGTCATTAAAGAAACATGGTCTATAAAATAAATAAGGGGTTCATAATATAAATTTACCCTTGGACTTACATTGTGTCAAAAACTTACTGTGTTTATCACAACATCTTTTCCTATTGTTAGATTCACATTATATAGGTATGTATTTTAGCTAGGATCTTGTATTTCCTTTGCATCTTGGAAGACCTGCGCAGACCCATGAGAGCTGACAAGCCTACAGAAAACCAGGTACAATTTTGATGTCTTGGATGATTTAAGGAGAACTACACTGGTTGAATACTTTATTTTTTTCTAAATACAAATATGCAAGGATTCATGAAGATGCAGCTTAACATACAGAGAGCAAGTTATGAAGCCTGGCATTAAATTTAATTATTAAGAAAACTGCATGTTCACCATCAGATTTTTCTTCCCAGAAGGTCTGTGCCTTCAGCCATCATTCATTCTTTACACACCCTGGAGCTTCAGCACAGCTATTCCCAGAAATTCCTGGGCTCCTACAGTGAACTGCTTGTAAGCCCGATTTTGCCATTTCCAAGGAGCCTGAAGCCATGAGACTCTCCCTAAGTTTTAAACCGTGTGCTTTCTTACATCTCGATTATGACAACACATTAAGTAACACACACTCCCTAAAGGTGATCTAAAAACAAAACACCAAACAAAATTTGCTATGCAAACAGGTTTTAGAAGCAGTGTTTGTGATACCTTGCCCAAATTCCAGCACAGCTAAGTGGGAAACCTACATCGGTAAAGAAACCAAATATTCTGACTCTCATCAAGTATTAGATTTTGAATAGATGCAATACTGCAAAACAGAAATGCCACAACACTGGTGTACTTTCTGAGCAACCAGGGAGGGAAGAGACAAAACAATAAAATAAGTGTTGAATAGAGGAGCAGGCTTCAAGAAGACAATGACAGGTAGTCCCCTTAACAAGAAGAGGTGGGGCAGTTTAAGAGTGGATCATGCAAAGCCTAACTTCTTTGGGAGAATAAATGGCAAAAAGTTAGCTCTTATATGTATAGGAAGAGTCATGGAATCTTGATTTAGTATTCATTCTTAAACATGTACTCGGTATCTGGCAACAAAAAGAATATACATATTATACAAAAGATTAACTCAACAGCAAACCTCAGCATAAGCTCAACTCTGAGGTCAACTTCTCCATCTTCCTCACAAAAAAGCAATTCAACTCTTATGCACCCAACAGAAAATCAAGAGGCTAAGATCTTCAGCCACTCTGCAGTTTGTCTCTTGCAAGTAACTTTCACATGTGTTAAATGTGGAAGGGCACATCTGAATCACACTCCATTTGTCACCCTCTGACAAAAATCAAGTCAACACGAGAGGTTATCAGCTATGCAGCTCAGGGAACATTTAGCCAGATTTCAGATTAAACAAAATCGCCAGTATAAATCAATCTACAGAATCACCAGTGACCTCCACTCTCAGGAGCACAAGACCTCAAGTCTCTGCTGTTGGAGGAAAGAGCAGAGCTCCTGTGTGTGGAAGGAGCTGCAGTACTCACCTGCAAGCAGAACTTGTCCCTCTCACTGAGTAAGGCAGTCTTTCTCCCAGTGTAGGGAGATGAGGCCACCTGAACACCAATGCCCTGAGAGCAGGACACTGGCTATGCTCTTATTTTTGAAGACTGTCAAAGCAGACATGACTTCTGACCTGGCTTCCTGCTTCTCTGATTTACTCTGTATGTCAATGGGTTTGAGCAGACTAGACACATCTAGCCATGGGTTGCCGCCTGTGCTGCTTATCAAAAAGCAGGAGATCATTGTGCTTAAACAGCTGTATGGGAGTAGTCTTAGCTCATCCACTAAAGAGGATCTCAATATTCCCTTCCCAGTCATCTTTCAACACCTAGATATCTCACATGGCTCTGAATCTCACAGATGCCCCCATGCAATAGGCTCTTACTGAAAAAGTACAGTACAATGTGATGTCACATGGCATAGTAAAAGGAGCATTTTAGGAGTTGGCTTGGACAATCAAACACCCAATTTCTGGTTATTTTTATTCCCGGGACATATACAAGCATCAAAGATGATGGGAGAGATGCTTTTACAAATGCAAGAATGAAAGCCAGAACTTATCATCCAAAAATGAGCCCAAGCATTTCTCGGGCTATGCACAAGTGCAAGGTTGAAGCCACTCACCCGACAGCAAACACAGTTACCTCTAAGGTGCAATGAAGCAGTGACTTTGCTTCAGCATCACAGAATTGTTTACAAGAAGGGAAATGAAGCTCAGCTTCTCCAGCTGAAGCTGTAGAGGAATTCAAGGCAGCCAGAAAGTAATTATTCAGCTGGAGTTTGGCCAGGACACTGGAGTTAGCACTGCTGTTCTCAAAGACTGTGTCCAGGGACTATGCAGTGACCATCAGCACCGTCTGTTGTCCTCAGTGGTGCTTCCCACAGAACCCAGGTTCTCCTTGGAAAGCTCCCATTTCTGGATTGAGCAAGCCCAGCCCTAGTCACTTTGGGAACAACATAGGACAAGGAGGAAGACTGAGAAGTGTAACTATTAGTGTCACTTTCAAGAGCAGTAAATTTTACATGGATTAGAGGGATGAAATCTTTATATATAGCAAAAAGGATAATTATAATGAAGGCATCTGTCTAGCTGGCACCACCTACAGCAAGACCTGCAAGCAGTAATTGTACAATAACAACGTAATGTTTAGTGTGAGGTTTAGGACATTCTGCCAGAAAACCTAAAGTATCCAGGTTGTAAAACAGTGTAATAAGTAGGTAATCCTCAGCCTGGCGTCCAAGTTACTGCCCTAACCTGTTCCTTATGATTATAAAATGTCTCGGTGTCAGCAGGTTCACTGTGAGTCAGAGCTGAAATAATAAATGGCTTATTCTCCATCCTGATGGAGGAAATACATCACGGCTCATTGTGGCTCACTTAGTGAGGCTTTTTTTTTTCAAACAGGAAAATGCAAAAATAGCCAACTCATTCTGCCTTATTGCACTTATTTTTGATTAACAAGGCCCTTATTACAATCAAATTAGAAAAGAAAAAAACAGCGTGTTTTCAATATGGCCTGCAAAAACAATACTTTAGGAAAAAATACCCAAGAAAAATACTGCACAAACAGCTGAAGAACACAAAATTTGTGACAAATAGTCTCTTTGCCAAAGGGATTCCAACACTAGCTCCTTGTAAACAACAGGTTGCCTGAGCTGAGGTAAAGATCTAGGCTGTATCCTTGAGGCACTTCTGCTCCCAAAAAGCTGTCTTTAGTCTGGTCCCCATGTTCACAAGATGATGACAACTCAAGTGGTGTATCTGCACCTCAGGACCTCTGTGTGTGAGCTCCACAAGAAAGGTGCCATCTCTTGCTTTGCACATTGCTGGCAAGCAAACAGTGCCCTACTTCTGTCAGGTCTGCCCCAACACTAAACATAAACCACTCAAAATGTCCCTCTTGAAAGCTATTAAGAGACCCATGAAACACCAGCAACTCAAAAAACTCATCCTTTACTTAGCATTAACAGCAGGAGTATTGTAAGCAAGGTGCAATCAATCCTTTACACTTCTTGCAAACTGAAAGAACAGCAACAAGTGGAAGAAAATAAGCATCATTATTTTATTAACTTAGACAGAGAGTACAGGTACATTAAGATGGCTATTTCAAGCTCAGATTTGGAGCACATGTATTTTTATACACACACAGAGTGGCTTACATATGTAGAATACTTATAACAACAAAAAAAGTATAAAAACAAGAATAACACAGAAAAATTTATAAGCAAATTATTACATTTTTAAGTAACACACATTCTCAAAAAAGAAATTAAAATACCTAAAATAGTAGAAAATACAAAAAGACTGCATTTCAGAAATTATTAAGGGAAAAAAATGGGAGCGAGTATCACAAAGACAGCCCTAATTGTTTTCAGAGAAATATCTGTCCAAAAGGATTGCGAGTTCTGTGACTTTGCATATTTGAAAGACACAATAATTGCCATTAGATTCACAAAGAATACTAAATTCTTTGAATTAAAATAACATGCACTAAGAAAATAAAATTTCTCTAATATGTTATTGTAGTGAAAAACATCGTCATATTTTCTGCATTATATGTAGTGTATCAAATTATAAATTAATAACTTAGACTGGAGTAGGAAAAATAAACATTAATTCCCAGAGCACTACTGCTAAAAAACTGGTAATCAATAACTAAGTTATTTATAACCAATACTATAACAAAAATGCAGATTAAAGTATGAAATTAATGTTAGAGTGGTGCCTCTTGACTGAAAGTTTTTAAATGTTTAAACGTACAAGTGAACTATTTACATTTCTTGCATATCCTTTCTGCAGCTTCTTGTGCACACTCTGGTAACTCAGTTACGACCTTTAAAACATCAACATCCTGTGGGTAGCAGTGGCCAGGACTCAGAGCTACAACTGCAGCAGGGCAGGTGTTTCCATCCTGTCCACGTTTTTCCAGAGTTTTCCTGTGAGACACTGCAGCGCTGCCTTCCACTCCATGCTGTCTTCTAGCTGAAAAGCCCGAATAATCTGAGTTCTGTTTCTGGTGCTATCCATCAGCCCGAATTCTTGGCAGCTACTTAAAAGGGCTAATGATCCTGCAATGGAGTCATGGGACTTTGAGTCATGGTCCCAGCTCCAGGTTCCACCACCAGCCCCCACACCGCTCCAGGCTGTGCTCCTGCTCCGCTGCCCCATCACCATCACCAGCGAGAACCCCTCTCCTCCTGAGCCTGTCTCTAGGCTTCACACGATTTTGTGACAGCTTCTGATACATTCAAGGCTATCTTGTCCCCCTTGCACCCTCTCCTCTGCACTGCCCTCAAGAGAAATGCACGCCAAAGTAAGTGAAAATACTGGCGTGTGAAATGTGGATGCACTGAGGCTATGCAAGCACAACAAAACACATCATGCTTTCCTGCAGATTAACGCACACCATCAGCCCCCACACCACATATCCCACAGCTTCCCATGGGCATAACCTTAATCCCACAATCTGCACCCCCTCTTTAGCAGCCTCCAAATACCACAAGCCCCAAGTCAAAGGCCTCCAAACTACACAGCATCCTTCAGCTCCCCCTAAAACAATGCTCCTTGGAGCATCACCAGGTCCATAAAAGAGCTTGGACTGGCCAGCAAGCTGCTAACATCAGAAAGAAAACAGGCGATCCCAAGCTTGATTAGTTAACTCTTGAACTGAACCTTCTTTTTTAGTGATGTTTTATGACATCCATAATAATGAATATTCCAGGGATGAGCACAGAGGCTGGATTCATTATTGCCTTGTGACTCTTTAAGGGTTTTTTCTAAACTGGGCAAAGTTTCCATATTTTTTGGGCCACATCTCACATCAGAGCTACACTTCAAGGAAGTGTTACAAATCAAAATAACTTCGATGACAACACTACAAAGAAGAACAAAACACTCAGCATTTGGAATGGCAAGAAATTGGGATTTATAAATATCCCCCAGATACATTTAGAATTTTAAATCCCTTTCACACTTTGGACTTCAACCCCTAAAAATGCAGGAAGAATGGTTCATTTTAAGCTTCTGGACTTTTTTTTTTTTAATTTCATTTCTGTTTTGACTTGTCATGTGAACAGATCTGTTCAGTGACATTACACAGCACTGCATCTGAAAGCAAAAGTCTGCTCTTTTCTATCCTACATGAGTAAGAAAAAAAATTTCCTCCTTCCGACCCAAAGATCACACAAAAGAATATATCTGTCGAAATACAAGATTTGCAGACAGTTATCATACCTTGTACTGAATGACAAAGTGGGACAAAGCACATAAGCTTTGACTTACACAAGCTTTTCATTTAACTCTTTTCATAATTTTCTGAATGGGTAAATTTGTTTCCTTAAATACAACTCATAGCACATTATCTTCCTTGTTAATTGCAGCTTCTTTTAAACACTCATTTAATTCTGTATCTTTTTCTTTTATTCTCATTTGCATTTACAATGCAAATGAAGAGTTCATGCTTCCAGGTAAAGATTGTTTTTTTGAACTGATAGGAAATCCTATAAGGTCTTACAGTTGTAGTTATTCTCCATAACAAATCCCTCCATTACGTCGCAGATTACGTACCTTTAAGATACTTCTTTTCTTTGTGACACATATTGTCTTCTCTTTAGAAAGTAAAACTTTCCTAACTAAGCCTCAATGACAGAAAGCAGGATTTTACAGAGGAAAAAAAACAGAAAAACACAACAACTCATGGCGCTTGCGATTTAACTCACATTTCAAAGTCTTTCTCATTTCCTCTCTTGCCTTTTCTTACAAACGCCACAACCAAAACACATTTGTTTGCTTTGATTTTCAAAATTCTACTACCCCCAAAGACGAGAAAATTTCTCTGCAACCCACTGAGGTTACCAGCATGTTACAGCTTTTGTTCCTACATGAAGACCATCCAACCTTTGCAGACTTTCTAGAAAGCACAGAACAACTTGCAGTTCAGATATGCCCTACGTCCGTCCTGGGAGGGGGCAAGCCCAAGACTGATGGATGTCAAGGCCATCTCTGGCTCAAAGAACGTATCTCATCAAACACAACTGGGACACATCACACTGCTGTGTACGCCTGGTCTTGCTTGCAAAAGGGAAAAGGGTGACAACCCTTGTGGAGTGAATGTGCATGGAAGTTATGCTATTTATCTGGGAAAAAAAAACCCTCTTCTGCATGTAAATGGCGTGGCTTTGCTCAGTATTTAGGAGTGAAGACTTCCCAGTGCTGGCAAGCAGGGAATTAGGGGAGGGTTAAACCCTGTGTATGGCTGTCACCTTTTTACCTCCCTGGAGGAGCAGGCTGTTACTATCAGACTACAAGATACTTGCTTTTTCTACTCATTCTTACAGAACCTTGTTTCCAGTCCTTTACTGGCCACTGTGGTATGGGCAAGAAGAAACTCAGTTCTTGGTTTCCAAAACAGTTTGCCAAACTATAGCATGTACAGAAAAACCCCAGAGGTTCCTGAATTCTCATTGTCTAGACAACATGGCAAATTGGGCCAGTCCCCTGTGGAGTCAAAATGCAAAGTCTTTACATGAGGTGGGAACAACATGGTCCAAGATTACCGTCTTAGTTCCATGCACTTAGAGCTACAGGCCTGAACTTGATGAGGTTTTTTTGTCAACACCTGAAGCTGTCCCTTGGACTCTTCCCTAAACTAATGGTGTCTCATAATTTGAGTCTAAAAAGACCTCTATGGAAGATCACAAGGGCTTCCTCCTTTCTCAGGAATAGCTGTGCCTGATGAAGTTCCTCCTTGTGAACATTTACAAAAGGAACCTATTCCCCTCCACCAACTATCAATCCCACACAGTCCAAACTTCTCAAGCTAAAAGCAGACTATATAACCCTCTCCACATCTAACTATCTACTTTCCCTTCTATAGCTACCCAAGGGCTTTTCCCTGCAACACCAACAGGTATTTTGAATCACAAAAGTCAACAAATGGATAGGAACCACTAGGCCTGAATAAAGGTTCCTTTGAGGCAGGAAGGAACCTGCAGGAAACCTCACGCTGTTCAGAAAAGAGCTGTGCTGTCCACACCAGCTAATTAGCTAGGGAAGCTCTGCTGCTGCAGAAGAACATCAGAACCCTACTGGACTATCCCACAAATAGTTTGCACCAGCAGTTACGCATATGACCTTTAGGTTACTAGTAGGAGATGAAGTCAAACCTTAAACAGGAGCAAGATCTGTTTTTCTTATTGGTGTTACCTAAGTGAACATTAACATGGAGAGGAAAACAGGTGTTAATGAGGAGAGGACATATTCAGTAGAGATATTCTTTGCTACTCTATTTCTATTCCTCAAGTAATAAAATTTAGTGTAAGTGGAACTCTAGCAAATCAGCAGCATTATAGCAATAAAGCCGGTCAGAAGTTTCTGACTATAAAAGTTTTCCAGTCTCTGGGTTTTTCCCTTAAATTTGGAACCAAGTTTAGTATTTCAGTATAATTCAGTCCATGTTAAGAGACATTTCTAGGAAAAGGCACATATCCTACAGCAAAGCTCATTTAACAGATACTTACCAACAACAAACTTAAAGCCTTTTACTAGCAATTTCATCTTCTGCTCTGCGTGATTCATTTATCCCTGGGGTAGGCCTGAGCAAGGGATTCCCTCAGCAAAAGACAGACTAATCAAATTATTTCAAGTCGGTCAGGTATTCACTTTATTCATATCCAGCCCCGATGGCAAAATCACTTGTAATAGCAGATCTCTCAACGTTAGAGAAAAAAAAAATTCACAGGCTAAACACTGGCTAAATCAGAGCCAAAAGACAAAGCTCCCACAGTCAGAAACATATGAATGTTACCACTGTCTCATTCTCACTCCTAACCTTTTACGCTGCACTGGGATGTGGCTTCTATACATACACATAAAGGTCTTTTCCAGCCTGAGCAATGCTGTGTTTCTATGACACTCACCCTGATTTCAGACATGCACTAGACAGAACACAAAACTGCCCTCACATACAAGGCCGCATTGCTGCTTCACATCCCAGTGGCTAGCATGGAGAGGACAGATTTTTGCAAGATGCTGAAAGATCCCAGTACTGAGCTTGAGGCTCTCCACCCCTCTTTCTGGGCGAGTTGTATGCCATACATCCATCATGTGGCCTTTACACATCATGCCTAGTTGAAGACACCTAAGCTGGTAAGCAGTTTTTGGTGTCAGTTATGCCTCTGTCTCACCCTGGATGATAATGTGATAATTAAGAGGTTTGGTGCACTTTCACTCCAGCCTGGTTACTGAAGGACAGGGTGCAGCACTGGTTTATTTGCTGGGCACCTGCATAGCAGCTAGCTGGCAAAGGAAAGCACAGGAAATACCAGCTCTTGTTTCAGGAGCAGACAGGAAACATGAGTAAAAGATAAGCAATGATACCAACAACTATGCAGATTTTTTCTTTTCCTCTGCTGCTACCAACCTCTCTAAACTTCAACAGCTTTCATCCCTCTCATTTAGCAGAGCCATTAAGGCTTCCACCTCTCCTGCTGCCCCTTCTCTATACAACTGCCAATGACGTTCCTGCCCTCATCATCTTTGAAAATGGAAGTATTTCTTCTCAATCATACAGTTTATGTTGACAGCTTTTATTTCACACAGGAAGAATCTCCTGCAAACCTGAAAGTTTGCCAGCTTTTTTCCCATGGTACCCTTGGCTTTAAGAAAAGGCACTGCCTACTTTAAGAGCTCATCATGCCACCATCACCACTGCTGTTCCCTATGTTCTCAAATCCAACGCAGAGGGCAGTCACATGCTCCTGTTTATACATCCCATAATACAAGGCTGCTATTTATCAATAAATGCCTTGAGGTGCAGGAGCAAAGCCCAAGCTAATAAAAATCTGCTGGGATTATCTGCTGGTGTTTCACATCATCAACAGCAGTGGCCAGGGAAAACTGAACAGGAATTAAGGACGTGGCAGAGAGCAAACAACGAGTAAAGAGCAAAAGAAAGGGGACGCTGCAGGTATTCGAAGACTTGGGGATTAAAGACACAAGGAAGGCAGCAGAAGTAGAGGCCCAACTTTTCTTCTTTTTTTTTTTTCCTTTTTTATTTTAAACTTGAATCCAAGGCATTAAAGAGTTACTTAAATATACATGGGATATTCGCTGTTTTGCTCAGTAAATAACTAACCATTGGAACCCATGCCTGCAGGATAACTGCTGGAAAAATGACTTGCAGTGATTAAAAAAGGATTAAATGGGTTTTATAAGCAACTGTATCTGTTGTTAAACATGCTAAAATAAAATTACAAGAGTTAATAATCTGTTTGCTTCAGGGCATAAACTAATCCTCATCTAAGGGTAGCAGATATCTGCTTGCATGTCAACTCAATAGCTGGTGCAACAACTCTCCATTGGCAAGCAGTCCTTGCTTTTGATTCCTGGCATTTAAAAATTGTCTTTCTTGGCTGAAAAAGAGAGCATGCTATTGCTCAAGCCTTTGACTGACCTCACATAATTAAGTAGAGTTTACGAGACATATCATTCCCTTGAGGAGCGGGGGTGAAATGCTTGAAAAGGGAAGAAAACAGTTTAATTGCTCCACATTTCAATATTCTGCACTCAGTTTCTTTAAATACAGTTGTCAGAGCACTAATACCAAGCACATGAGTTGAAACTGTTGGAAAAAGCTTAAAGACATGAACAAAGCACACAATCCATTTGTACTTTTCAGTGCAAATGGTTCATCAGCCAAATCATTTCATGAGAAAATAAGATCTCTGGAACAGCCAGCAAGGGAAGACTTTTAATATATTAGAATAGAAGAATGTAGTCTGCCTGGTAATAGTTAAGGCATTATCTAATATCACAGCATGGTTCTCAAAGGTGGAATAGGGCTGACATAAAAACTCCCCAAGATAATGCCCATGAACCTTACTAACAGATTGGCCAGTCTCCCAAATAACTGCTTCTGGACAAAACACAACACAGAATGTGGTTACGAATTCTTAGTTTCAAGCACCAGTTTGCACATTCTCACAGGTAGGACGGCTTCATGCTGGGGACACTCCTCTCCTGGCTCAGGACAGCTCCTAGAGGAACAAATCTTGAACACGAGCCACACAGAACTCATTCCACAAGTGACCTTTCCTTCCAAACTCCCAGGCTAAACCCCTCACTTCTACTGCTCTATAAATTTTTTATTATTATATTTTATTTTTAGGGAGGTGCAAATTCTAGCTAGTCCAGTTTGGCAACCCAAATACTCAACATTTGAACTGTGTTTTCAGAAAAGGACGTTGCAATGGTCCACATTAACTCACTAGCAATTCAGATCATCTCCAGAGTGCTTCTGCAGTTTGGCAGTGACCACCCAACAGTTCAGTATCAGTGTTGGAGCCCCTTGTTAAACTCATAGCTAAAGAAAGAAATATAAAATGCCTGGTCAGAAAAAACAAAAAACAAAACACAAACAAAAAAGTCCAAACAAATAATTTTTAAAAAGAAACAAAACAAGAAAAACCTCTGAAACTTACAAACATGGTGTTTCAAATCACTGTATGTATATATTCCCTCTCCTCCCCTACTGCTGAAACAGCAAAGCATGTATGGCAGATGGCATGATTCATCTGAAAATTACTCTAGCAGCACTCTATTAGCCTCTAAGGAGTAAACTAGGATAAAAATATTCTGAATGTTAACTAAAAGTAGGCAGTTGTCATGAGGAGTCATCAGGTCAGTCTACTTGCTTAGTTTGCAGAATTTTCCTTTCAATCAGCAACAAGCACTACACATGATAACATCACTTACTTGCTCTACCTACCAGAAATCATTGCAGAAGGGAAGCAACTGGGGCACAAAAAGATTTCTTTTCCCACACCTAAGTGAAAATGTACCAGCCACAGTCAGGCCAAGAGTGACAGGGCATCACATTAACAATGAACTCAGCCATTTCGGGTGAGATGGGAGAGATTCAGCTTCTAGAGACTGCACATCTTAGCTAGGAGAACAACATTCCACAGTCCCAGTAGCTGAATGCAAATCTGCTCAGTGGAACACACAGAAGGGACCTCAGGAAGTCTGTCCTTGCCCCAAGGTATCAGTAATTATGCCCATCAGCCCACATGGCACACAGAGTAACTTGCCAGGAAGTGACAAAACAAATGCCTGCATCACATTCAGTGTCAGGGCATGCTTACCAAGCAGCCTGACTCAAAAATGCAGTAAAAGCATCGTGTCCTGAGTCCCCCTGCCTTATGCAAAAGACAGGAGTCAGCAGTGCTGCATATCTTCTTCCAGAAAAATTAAAAAGTATAGGAAGCAAGGAACTGGGTTGCCAAATGCAAGGAATGCTGAGCACTTGCTCAGTGACCAACTGGACTAGCACAGGATGCCACCAACTGAAATGCCATCATGCATTTAAAAATAAGAAACAAAACACACTCTTAGGTGGTTCAGATAATGCTGACAGCAAAAAAAAAAACCACTACAGCGCAGCCCACTACCCCAAGACTGAGTAGTCTAATTGCCTGGGCTCTGGGCCCCAAGCTAAAAATCTTCTTCACAACTGATTTATTTTTCTGCTCCATCAACAATAATCCTCTGTCAACAGAAGCTGAGTATTTGGTGTGTTTTAATGCATAGGTTAACCAGGTGATGCCAGTAATGCAGTTGCCCTCATCTTTGGGGAGAAGGTGGTGAAACTGTGCTTAATGTCATCTCTTCCAAAAGGCATTTTCTACATATGTATACGCTACCACGTCAGCCTCGTTGCATAACCAGGTTGTGCAATCATTGCAAATTCATTTTCATCTTCTGTTCCAGAGCTCCAGAAGTGGGAAGGATGGATTGCTGTCAAGGGAAAATGGGGATTTTGCAGGAGTGGTCTCCTTGGCCACCAGGGGATGGTCTGAAGAGAGGTTGCAAGCAGAGGGGAGGGCACCAGGACTCCATCCCTAATGCCTCTACTGCTCACCCAGCATTTGGAACAGAGTTTTAGTTAGAAACCTCAAAGCAAAGAATGACTTCATAGCATCAGGGGATGACTAGCGTTGGCTTGGGCTGCAAGCAGAGAAGATTATGGCTTCTCCTTTTAATGCTTATGACTATGTCATTGCCACAGAACTGTAAAGAAGAAATAGGCAGGAGTGCAGTATCAGGTTTTCATAGACTGTACAAACTGGATTATTCAAGAGTGACTCAAGTTCCTAACAAGCATGGAGAAGTCTGCATTCAGATAGCATCTTGATTTTCCCAAAATCAATTGCAACTGGCTGCACTTTAAAATACTGCTTTAAACTTCCATCTTCATTTGTATTTCAAGGTGGCCTTTAGTGGATTTACCACACTTGTGCATAAGGAGGACACAAAACACAAATAGTACCAGGGACCAGACCACAGATCAGCATTAAAACCCCACCAGCCAGAATATATACTCACACAGTGTCAGGAGAAATGCTCAGCTCTCGCCACAAAGGTAAACCCTCAGCCATAAAAACCTGACACCACAGTTTTACTCAGAGGCACATATTTAGTAAGGAAAAATGAGGAAAAAAGCAGTAAAAATATCCCTCAGTTTAAGCCGAAAGCTGGTTCAGCCCTGTCCATCCATCTCTGAGGTTCTGAATCATTTAAAACATCGAACTGCCTTCCAGCTCTGACTTAATACTGTCCCAAAGATGACACAGCCAAGATACCATAAAAATTATGAAAAAATTAAAGCTAAACATGTAGCCACATTCTGAATTTCCACATTTAAAAAGTGGTTTTTTATATCTTGCTTCACTATAGATTTCTAGATATTAATCAAAATCTAAATATATCTAGCTAGATAGAAGTCTACAGAGCATTTTTATTTATGTTTAATTTATGCAATACAATTTGATTAGATTACATATGAGGTTGCATCCTCATCCTGAATTTCAAACAGCTTCTGGTTTGAGCTGCAGACCCATCACTTCATCTCAAAGAAGCAAGAGTAAAGCAGGACAAGTGTAGCAGTACCTGCACGTATCTAAACCTGACCTGGCTCTGGCAACTCAACCCTCCTTAACACCACATCATTTCAAAAAACTAGTAGCAGTAATAATTAATCCAAAAAAATAGTAGTAATAATAATTAATCTAAACAATAAACATTATTTACCTTGAAACAAACAACATTTCACAGAATCATAAAATGGTTTGTGTTGGAAGGAACCTTAAGAATAATCATGTTCTAACCCCACCACCGCAGGCAGGGACACTTTCCACTAGACCAGGTTGCTCAAAGTCCCTGGCCTTGAACACTTCCAAGGATGGAGCATCCACAACTTCCCTCGGCAAACTGTGCCAGTGCCTCACTACCCTCACAGTAAAAAATTTCTTCCCAATATCTGATCTAAATGTGCTCTTGTTCAGTTTAAATTTTCCAAGTTAGCGCAAGCATTGCTTTCCTCAC
Source organism: Sialia sialis (assembly GCA_009812075.1). Taxonomy (NCBI): domain Eukaryota; kingdom Metazoa; phylum Chordata; class Aves; order Passeriformes; family Turdidae; genus Sialia; species Sialia sialis. The sequence goes on from VRYO01002772.1 coordinate 27,648,676, forward strand.
CTGAACCTCCAGAGACACCGAAAGATCTTAGCGAGGAGCAAAGGCAGCAGCATGGCATCCTCTGGAGAGGCCAAGGGATGCACCTTAACTGATCTAAATCATGAGAAATCTATTCAGTGAATCACTAGAAACTTCTCTGGTAACTGCAAGGAGGAAATACAATTACTTTCCCTCCTCTCCACACCTGAGCAGTAAGCAGCGGGGCACCACAAAGGGCCTGGCAGAGGGAAGCATTTCGGCAAGGCTCCGCTGACGGGCTCTGCTCCTGCGCCTCCTGAGCTGCCAGGTCACGGCCGCAGCACTCCCTGAAATGTGCCCAGCAGCACCCTGCCAGCACTGGGGCAGAAGCCAGGCTCCAGGCTTCCCCACACAGCCTTGTGCTCACACCTCCCCACACCTTCCAACGCCGGCACCCAGGGGCACTGGGAGCGGCTCTCAGCCCCACAGCGCTCGGGTGCTGGAGCCTCGCAGGGGAAGCTCCTCATTCCCAGTCCTGTAGGGGAACCGTGCCAAGGGGCCAGGAAAGAAAAGAGGATCCAACCAAACAGCTACAAATTACACCTGCTTACTGCACTTGCCCAGGTGTAGACAACAACAGCACCTGCAATCTCCCTTGTCTCAGAGCACCACCAGCATCCCTTCGGAGAACCAGGTTTTCTGGGAGAAAGGGTTGGGGGCTGGCAAATAATTACATTTAATTTGAAGGTTCAGACTTGAAGAGCATATTTTTGGAAAGAGAAATCAACACATTTAAGAGTGAGCAGAGCACATAATCCTTTCACATCCTGACAGGGTAGCACTGCGGAGGCCTGCTATGAAGCATATCTGAATAACAGCATCTTCATTTCTTGAATATCTAATTAGGAGTTTCTATATATTGCAAAGCATTGCTATAAGATATAATTTAGTTGGCAAACACTAAAGATCTCAGTCTGTAAGTATGCTTTTGGCAATCAAAATTCAAATCTGAATTTATATCCAAGATATGTATGGCACCGGTACCTTTTTTGTTTTTTCTAATTCTAACAATTACAATCAAATTAGCAGATTAACTCATATCAGTCTTAAGCAAATGCAAGTTACAAGCAAATGAGTCTACACCATTACCACCACCACAACAGCATATTTTTGGATTGTTGGTATCCTTACTCCCATTAGCGACTTCACATATATTTAACACATATTAAAGGGCAGTAAAAATCTAAGAAGACTACAGATGCCAGAACTTAGCACCAACTTAAAACTCACATATGCCAAAAAACCATTTGCAACTGCACTAATTCCCACTGTGGGAACTGAAAGGCAGATTCATATAACACAATGGGCAACAAATCCGTTCCTTTAATTTCAGTCGCCAAATTTTAATTAATTTCCATCCAGGCAAACACCAAACATTTCTGCTGATCTTGCAGGATGTAACCTCATTTGCACAATAAATGTGGTTTAACAAGTCACCACATTTATAGCAAGTTGCTTCAGTCTTATCTAACTGCACAGTTTGAAAAGTCAGTGATGGGTAAGTGAAACCCCACCCATGTCACAGTTTCTGGAGTTAAGCACAAGAAAACTGAAGAAGTTGCTACCTTGCCATTGCAAGTGAGACTGCCAACAGTAAATTGACAGAGTCCACAGAGTCCACATTCTGAATTATGTGCACATCCCTTATTCAGGAAGGGGAAAAAAAACATGCACTTCACACTTTTGAGTTTCTCCAACAAAAATTAATGGCCGTAACCAATTCTCCAGAGCTCCCTTCGCCCCCCCCACCCAAAAAAAAAATTAAAATAAAAGCAAAGACCTATCTCTGCTGTATATATTTGATCAGGTCACATATAAACGAGTTCTGTCTATGCTGGCACAAAGCACTGCAGAACTAAAACAGAGACCATCAGCAGGGAGGGTTCTGCCAGCAGAATGGCCAAGTGGGGCTGCCCATCCACACAGGGCCAGCTCCAGCACAGAAATTTATGACCAGGTCCAAGTGACCAGGAGTGGTGTAGAGCCTTCCTAGATACAGCACTTCTGCTCACCTGTCACACAGCTCAGCCTCACCAGCAAGTGGCTGCCTCTCCATCTCCTGCCTCATGCACTTTCAACTTTCCCCAGAACCACAGTTTCTATGGACAGCATGAAGGCTGCTCACACTTATCACTCCTACATGTATCCAAACCTCTCATTTCATTAAAAAAAGGTTTTCATTTCCTGATTTCTGCATGTGATTGAAATTTCATTCTGGTAGCAACTAAATTAAAGGAGGGACATTTCTAACATTTCCTAAGAGAGACATCAACATGCAAGAAGCAGAGCCCAGCCCACTTCATCATTTCACATCCTGGTACAGAACCAGCATAGAGGCCTGGCACTAAGTGGCTCTGAGAAAGGGATACCAAAAAAAATTAAGACGATAATAAAATAAGAATTCTTACATACTGCAGAGCACAGCCAGAAGATATAATTTAGTCAGGAAATATTATGGTTAAGGGCACTTCTGCTTGCAAGCACTTTTCTGGTAATGAGTCCAAATTTAAATCTGAATATGTACTATTTCAGAGACCATGTCTCCATTCTCTCAGTACCCATGTGACAGGCCCCAGGACCTACATAGCAATAGCCCTGACAAAGCTAAAAAGGAGTCCCACCAACATGAGCCTACATTGCACACACCAGTAAAGCACTTAGAGAAACACAGGCTACTTAGAAATGCAATCACAGCCACCTCTGGCATGCTGTCTTGAAGCAGTAACAGGACTGAATGCACTTCCAGCTGCATGGATTCCTAGCATTTCCAAAAACTAGGTTTCTAAGACTAGAACAAAAGAAGATGTGTACCTTTAAGTTTCATTAACTCTAGAATAAGACGTTTTGTCAAACAGAACTATAACACCATTGATACTGTGCAGTGATGCAGGACACCTTTAATAACGCTGAGCAAACGGAGTGCTGCTCTCCACTCCTCCAGCAATTCCTAACCTCTGTCTGATGCAGCAGCTGACAGAGTCCCACGAGGTTTGGAGTGACTACATTTCTAAAGCTAAAGAATGGTCCCATCTATCACAAACCAAAGCATTGCTAAGCCTTTACCATTCATCATGGAAGTGCTTCAAAACTCAACCCATGTGCCTCTTCACATATCATTTTAAGCAATCTAAGCATGAGGCTTAATGAAGATCTTAGAAGACAATAACTAATCCAGTAAAAGCATCTTAGTTCTTTTTATTTTTTCTTCATTAGGAATGGAGATCTACCAAGAAGCCTCATGACACTGCACTGCTCACTTAAGACATCTGCATGTCACAAACAACAGTGCAGGGATAATGCACCTTTATTTGTTGAACACATATGGTTAATGTTTACTAAGTAGATTCATAAACAATACTAAAATGTGAATAGCACTTAGTTTCACAGATCATTTCAATTCATGCTGAAGCTCTCTATGGAGGAGCAGAGATGCTGTTCTTCAAAATGTAACTCTCTCCAATGCACTTAATTTCAACCTTTCAAGCACAACCTATCATCACCAAGAGCAGTGTTTCCCCAATATTTAAAACCCATTTCAGCAACCAGACTGACAAACAAAATGCTACAAAATTCATTAAAATAATAGTATGCACTACCATATGCTTAACTATAACTATCTGCAGCCAGCATCAGTGACTTTGAAGTTCCCTTCTCACAAGAGTTGACAATGAAGTAAATATAACCATCTTTTACATGTTTCTGAAAGAGGAAAACAATAAAGTATATTTCAGGTTATCTTCACTTTGTCTTAGTTTATTATTCATTACTCAAGGTTTTAAAATCACTTCCATCTGAAATCCTTGTTTCATATACGAACTTCTTGCTAAAACAGAAGGAGCTGAGCGTTGAATTTCTGTAGCCACAGCCCTTCATATTTCACAAATCTGTGGCTGCAAAATATATCTGCATTTTTATTTCAGAAGCCAAGCACTTATTTTACAAAATGATTCACCAGTTGAGTAAACAGAGACACACGTATTTAGGCAGCATCAGCTTTGGAAACCGAAAAGATACGAGCAGACATCTCAAGACTACACAATTCTGGTGCCTCACTGAAAAACTCAAACCACCAAAAGTATCACCTAATTTATTGTATTAAAAAGAAAGAAGGAAAAAAAGAAAACAACTTCACATACCTCTCTTAAACATCTTTATCTCCTTGCACCACACTGCTTCCCCTTTCCATCACAGGCAGCAAAGGCTCCAGTTCCCCAAACAACCAACTTCACCAACTACTTGTAAAACCATGTGATACGAAAATAATAATAAGGAAGCAGCTGAGCATGTCATAAAAAATACAGTGGCAGAGAGCAGTTACCTCATATTTGTACTGAAGTTCTTTAAAGTCAGGCACTTCAGGAAAATTTAGTTCAAAGCCACTCACACATTTCGTTTTGGTGTTTAGTCTCATCTATAATCATACGAGTAACTGAACAGATATCACAGCAAACAGAAAATGGGCAAAGAAAATTAAGAGAAAATTAAAATATTATTCAAGGCCCTGATGGGAAGCTCAAAACCACTGATGCAGCTCAGCTATGAGTTATTCAGACATAGGTGAGGAGAGCACCTTGTTACCTACAAAGATTAAACTGAACTTTTTCACACCTGAAACTAAGCAAAATGCAAGCTGGTGGCTCACAGACAATAGCAGGCTGCTACAAGAGGCATTCTGGTGGCAGTGAGCAGGTATGCAAGACACCAAATAATTTTCTGACAACAAGGTGGGCTGAGGTTAGGTATCATGGCAGTGCAGACTCAACTACAGCTGCCAGCTCTTGAGGCTATTTGCCACATGTAAAAAGGTATGACTGTATAGCATTGACCTTGACAGAATCCACAAACAGAAAGCCAAACATAGCACCTCTACCTGCATATGCCTGTGTGTGCTGTATGAATGTATAATACAATACATGATGCTGGGGGGGGCACAGATCACCTGGGGAAGCATCTTAAGGGACAGAGGTAAATGCCCACAGGTATGTAACCAGTACTGAGGGAGTCCGCAGGCTGAGTTAAAGGCAATCTTCAATTGTGATTCTTCCCACCAAAAAAAAAAAATCATAATAAAAACCTCACAAAAATTATATTTAAGGTCCCTCCCAATCCAAACTACTCCATGACTGTGATTATATGTACTCATTTCAATGTAAATACATAATCTAATTCTCCACAATATAAACTGTTTGCTGATCTAGATTTAAAAGCTTTGAAAAAATTCAGTGAAAATTATTCTTAATTCTTCAGTTTAATATTTTTTACTACCTGTGATTTTCAAACCAAATACAACAGAACCAGAACAACCCAGAATTCATTTTGCATGGAGAACAATTCACCACAAAATAGTGCTGACCATAAAGAGCTCCTATGGCAAGGCCACCCAAAGCACCTATCCTATCCCTGTTTTGTCCTTAGGCTTACAACCATTCATCCCTCGGCAGCTACATATCTATTCTCATTCCTTCAACATCGGCTACAAATTAATTTAGGTGAACAAGCTTCCTTGAGACTGGAAGTCAAGGAGGTGTGTATACCTATGGGGCCTTAACACCTGCTACCAAGAATAATCAACAACACATCCACCTCCAGATGAGCGACATCAAAACTCCACGTTTCCTGGTAAAAAAAGTTACAGGGTTTTATTTGAACCCATTTTCAAAAGCACACTGAAAGGATGAGACCATTCAAGGAAGCTTAACTGTGACAGCTTCTTTACAATAGATCTCAACACTTGCCATAAAGCAAAGACATCATGAAATATGCACATCACAGAGATGTTTTATATATGATGAGTAGCCAAAAAGCTATCATGTTTGTGTCAAAAATAGTTATCAACAGCTGCAGTGGAGTTCTTGCCTCCTCTGTTTTAAGCCTTGTGTCTCCCACTACCACAAATAAGGCAAAATGTTGCTTTCACTTGACTACTATATTGCGAGAAAAGTCTCCTTCTTCCATGCAACTTTCACAATTCCTTTGTTATCTCTGCAGCAGATCTTGTTCTTGATTTGCCTTTCTCTGAGCAACACAGGTCACTATCAGCACTCATTCACAACCAACAATGCAGCAAGTCTGGCAGAGCACATCTCAAGTGCTTCATTCAAGGCAGCCACCCCATGCGGGGTCAGAGGACTTTGCTCCCTTAGAGTTCAACAGGGGATTTGGTCATAAAGCAGAGTTTGTGACAAGAAAATCTGGAATAAACTATTGTGCATGTATGTATAACTGAGAAGAATTTAGCTACTTAAGTAATTTCATGCTACTAATTATTTTATGTTAATACCTTTGTGGCTTGCACCCTTATTTAAAAAGACATTTTTATTTTAATCTTTTTATTCAGAAGAGCTTGGATGCTGTTTTGAGCTCCTGCCAAACTTTCCTCGGTGAAAAATGAAAAAGAAGGTCGATACGATGTGTTAAATCAGAGCAGTACATGCTCTCAAGCCTTAGAGCAGTTAGCTCTCAAATTCTGCCTGAGAAACACCACCTTGCCACTATGCAGAAAGCGTGCATTCTGTATCAGTTCTTGTGTATTTCATACATTTTGTGAAGAATTTGAAAGGTGCCTTATTGCACGTGTAAACATGCAAATCCCAACCAGACGAAGTGTCTCGGAGTTTGACTTAAGGGGGAATAAGAGACAGCCCCTGTTTCCCAGCCTGCATCAGCAGTGTGCTCCCAGCCCTAAGTCAGTGCCAGGCTCTGAGCGAAGCCGCGCTCCCTCTCTCTGTCAGCACAAAAGTCACTCGCTAATCTGTGCTCATGTCTGCAGCGATGTTCCTCCTCTGCGGGGCACTCGGCTGACTCAGGCTTCGCTCAGCCCTACGCCTGCACCTACAGCAGGTCCCCGGACCACGGGCAAACCGAGGGCTCCCGAAGTGGAAAAGAAATAGAAGTAATTTTACTCAAACTGAGCTGTGGAGAACTGTTGATAAACAAGGTGAACAGGCTGCACGCCTCGGCCAGGCCAGTTACAGCGTTGACAGCCAGTGGCTGCGGGTAACTAAACTTGAAAGTGTGTTTAAGAAACTCTGCACTTCCTCGGCTTTAGGGTAAAACCTGCAACTTTCAGAGCAGCCTGGCAGTTACACGGCCAAAGGGATGGGGACAACACCTGTCCGGCGCACACCCAGCACAGTGACTATTAAATTATGGAAGGAGAGTCCATGTGCATGTACTGCGCTCTCCCAGAGGGTACTGCAGCCAAAAAACATAGCAGCAGCGGCTCTCCCTGTCACAGCAGAGGTATGCGGGCATAGGATATGCTCAGTCTCTTCGAGTGAGGTGTGTGAGATTTCCTCCTTGCTGAAGCACCACAGGATGAGCAGCAATAAAATAGGAAGCGCCAAGTAAGTTACACTATCAGTGTAGCTATCCGTGTTTCTTACTGGCTCGCCTGAATTTGGGAGCTGTTTGATTTTATTTTGGTTTGTTCGGCTTTTCGTTCTCTTCTATTTACTCTGAGAAGGTACTTAAGGAGACTAAAAATACCACTGGAAAAAAAAAGCAGCATTTTAAAGTGACAAGTTACCTTATTTAAAAGCTGTCAGCTATCAATCATTTCACTCCTGTTAAAGTTTTTCATGTCAGATGTCTTCAGAAAATTATCTTTTAATTTTTTTAGTGAAACACATCAATAGAAACTAACAAACTACTTTCAGAAGCCCTAAACGCTTTCAACTAAAAAACTTAGAGATTAAACTGTTTCCCCAGCAGGATGTTGCTTACCTCTTAAAAAAATAGAAATTTACAAAAAGCCAATGTAACAAACATTCCTGCCAGTGCAATTAAAAATACATAAATGCAGGGTTTGAGCTGACACTTCTTTAAAAAAATAAGGCAGATAACACAAACACTAGAAAGCGAAGCTAAGAGTTTGGCTGGCCTCACTGGAACTGAGTCCCGAGCACAGGAGAGCGCGCCCACGCCGTGCTAGGTGCGCGCACCTCACGCGTTCATTGCCACCATTGAATCCCTCACAGGGCGGAGGAGGCTCGGCCTGTACGCAGACGGCACCAGCTCGTTGTGACAACGCTCTCACACTGCAACAGGGTCACAAAACTCGGCGCTGCCCCGCCGCGCACGGGGACCCGGGTGGGTGACACTTGCCCGGCGGAGGCCTCGGAGAGAGAGGATTCATTGGCAGCAGCGCTAAGCCTTTATCACCCACGGGGATCCAAGCGCAGCTTCGCCCGGCTCGCCCCGCAGCCGTCTGGGGGGCAGCCGGGGCCGCGGGTGCCCCGGGACTTGGGGCGGCAGGAGATCCTACAGGGCTCCGGGCAGCACCGACTGCGGCTCCCAGCACAAATCCCGGCCGCCAACAGGTTGCTCCCACCGCTCCGCTCAGACGGCAGGGACTGCGCTGCGGGAGAGAGGGAAGGAGGGAGCTCCGTCCCACCAAGTAACACGAGAAAGACGCTCCCGCAACTCAAGTTTAGCAAAGCCATCAGATCAAATACTGCGGCTTACTCATTAAACACACGGTATTTCTGCAACCCTTGCTCTGCCTCCGCTCTTTCCCCATCGCCGTTTGCCTCTGTCCCCGCTCCGCCGCCCGACGGCAAAACCCCGCAGCGCCGGGGCGGACGGCGGCACGGACCGCCCCGGTTACGGGCCCGGGCAGGGCCGGGACCGCGGAGCAGCCCCCGCGGCACCCCCAGCAGACGGGTGCGAGCCCCGGGCCCTGGCGGCCGCCCGCGGGCAGCAGGAGGCGGCGGCGCTCCTGCCGGCTTTGCCCGGGGACGGCGCCGTGACACCGCGTGAACTTTTGCTTTCGGCGGGGCAGGGCTGCGGGAGGCGGAGAGCGGGGGGGAGGCCCCGGTCCCTCCAGCGCCCCAGCGCGGGAGGGCTAGAACGCTTTTCCCCCTTAGGAGTTCTCCCTTTGGAAAGGTGAAAGAAAGTAGAAATGCGAGGTTAGACTGGAAGCGCGCAGCCGGAGCCCTGCCGGCTGCGCAGCGGGCATCGTGCAGCCGGGGAGGGCGGCGTGCCCAGCCACCCGCAGCGCCGCGGCTCCCGCTCGGGGGCGGCGGAGCCTCCCGGGACCCCCTCCGACGGGGCGTCCCCCACCACCCGCCTCTTACCTTCCAGCCGGCCGAGCTGTTGCTGTCGCCCTTATCCTTGAAGTAGGGGACGCTCTTGACCATCCACTCGTAGATCTGGGAGAGGGTGAGCCGCTTCTCGGGGGAGCTCTCGATGGCCTTGGTGATGAGGTCTGCGTAGGACAGGTTGCCCCACGCGTTGCGCCGCGACGAGCTGCTCTTGCGGGGCTGCCCGGCCACGGGGCCCGGTGACAGACCGGCCACGGGCGGCGGTACCGGCGGCACCGGCGGCGGTCCCGGCGGGTGGAGGCGGCAGCCGGCCTCGGGCGCCGGGAAGTCCCCGCAGCGGCAGGCGGTAGCCTCCGGGGGTGCGGCGGCGGGGGGCAGCGGCGCGAAGTCCTCGCTCTCCTCTAGCAGACTGAGGTTGCTGATGAAGTCGGCGCCGAGCCCTCCCGAGGCGGCGGCCCCGGCCCCGGCCGCGGCTCCGGCCGCTCCATCGGGCTGCCCGCCGCACGACGGCGCAGGGCTTGAAGTGGCCGAGCTGGGAGGGTTGAACTCCGGCCGCGGCAGAGGCCAGGTGCAGGAGCGGGGCCGCGGCAGCGGCTCGAAGTCGGGGTCGATGTCCACCAGCTGCGGTGCTTCGGCCATGGCGGGGTCGGGGCGGGAGCGCGGCGGGAGCGGGGCGGCTTGGGCTCAGCGCCGCCGCCCCATGCAGGATCTGGGCGCGGATCGGCGCGGCCCCGACGGCGCGACCGCCAGCTCTCCTGGCCCCGCCGCCCTAGACCTCCGGCCTGACCTCCCGGCCCCGCCGCTCTAAACCCTGCCCGGCTCCCGGATCCCTGCCCTTCGCGGCAACTGCAACAGCAGCGACCCGGCCGCCCGGCGCGCACCGACTGGAGCGACCGCCCCGCGCGGGCCCGCCTCCAGCCTCCCTCCTCCTCCTCCTCCTCCTCCTCCTCCTCCTCCCGGCGGGGAGGGACGGCCCGTGCCGCGCCAATGGCAGCGCCGCGCCGCCGCCCGCCTCCCGCCGCGGGGCCGGTTTGGCAGGAGGGTGCCGGTGCCCCCGTGCCGCTTCTGGGTGGTTTTTGTTTCCCGGCGGCGCGGCGGGGAGGGAAGCGGGCAGCCGGTGGTGCCCCCCGCGGCCGGGGCTGCCCAGAGGCTGTAAGTGCTCACACGGCGGGGATGGCCGCGGGAAATGCCCCCGCGAGTGTTTCACCTGGGGGAAATGCCGCCCGCATCGACGGGGCGGGGATGAGCGGGGACGTGGGAGCATCCCTCGGCGGCAGCGGGGCGGCTGGGAGAGTGGTTGGGAGCGTGTCCCCGTTCCCACCGGCATCCCGGTATCTCTGGCTCCGTGCGGAGCGCTGCCGCTCCCGGCAGCCCCGCGTTCCGGACCGGGGGTGCGACAGCTGCCCTGCCTCGCTCCCCCCTCCCTTCCTCCTTCCCTGGCCGGCTGCTCTCCAGAACGTGTCTGCACCTCGCGAAGTGATGAATCTCCCTTTCGGCTGAGCGTGTTTTCATACCGTGAGCTGGTGTTTTGTTCCGCGAGCAGGCACGGAGCACGAGATAATTTCATCCTAAATCAACTATTGGACATACTTTATATTTTTCCCGGCAAACTCCAGGGCTACTCAATTCATTAAGGTTTGTATTCTTCCCTTTCAATCAGGCAGCAGTCACAGGACACATCACCTCTGCTTCCCCTACCCAATGACATACAAAGATATATATGTATATGTTCAACTTAACACAAAGTGTTATTCTGTTTAAACTTAAAAAGAAGACATTTGCATAAACTAGGGAAATAATCCCAAGAATGAGACACGACTCAACACCTTGTTCAAACTGGAAAACCGTACATTTTGGAAAATCTGTTTTGTTTACAGTAGGAGGAGTGCTTTTAAAAAACATACTTCAGACATGGCTTCATAAGTCACAAAATTGACAACCAACCATGGCATTTGAGGTTCCCTGTCAAAGAACCAGCAGAGCTGGATAACTGTCAAAGCTAAGCCAGAAAACCTGTTACCCTTCCCTCCTCTCTGCATCAAGCAGAAAGTGTTAATGTTATTTAAATTGAGTTCATTGTTCCTATAAAAATATTTTCTGAAAATGAGTAACAATAATGAAGGGGAGAGAATACAAGACTGGATTTAGGCCACGGCATGTAATTTAGTGTCAGATCAGACATCTAGATACTCACGCTGTCTATTATGAAAACACTTTTTAAGATACGTGATGACACCTAACTATATAGTTTGTGCAAAATATGCATAAGTGCATAGTAACTGATCGCATTCTAAAGCACTGTTTTTGTCATGTTTATTTTACCAAATGCCAAAGGTGATTATACCTTATTATAGGCTGGCTGCTCATCAGATTTCAGAGTTGCTTTGCCTTTAAGTCATTTTGATGTTTTGTAAATCCTTTAAAGGATTCAACCCACAAATTTATATTGTTTAGCCCACAGATTTTAGAAAACACTGTTTCTTCAGGGTTTTGGTTTTTTTTTCAGTTTAAGAAAAAAAAAGAAAAAAGAAAAGAAAGCAAAGTAGTCCCAGTTCAACCTAATAACTTGCATGCCACGTTTCAGCTTGGAACAGCTTTATGTGGCAGTGTTACACAACTCGGCTGCAGTAGTTGCCCTGCAATAAGGGAGAGCACCCTGCCTTGGAGAAGCAGAGGTTATATAATGGTGAGAAGCAGCCAGGGACGCGCAGAGAATGGATGTGTTTAAATGGGAGCCAAAACAAAAGAAGTGCTTGAGAACACAGAAACATTTTCTTTTTCTTTCCTTGGTGTCTGAAAAAAAAAAAAAAAAAAGAAAAAGGGGTCTAAAGCCAGACTGGCAACCATCCTGCTAAAGGAAGTGGATTTATTACCCAGGCTTTCTTCTAAGGAGTTTTTTTTAAATCTTGCAGTCCTTGCTCTTCTATTTTGTCCAAAGTAAAGATGCTATTCCCTGAACTCTATTGGTATATGCAGATGTTGGAAAAAAAAAAAAGCTTTCCTTTGTCGGATACCAACTCTGAAAACTGGGAAGAAAGCTACTTTTGGGGGATTTCAGAAAGCCCCTGGTGCATTTGTAGTTCAACCCAGGACATTCTGCAAGACAGAGATTGTATTCCCCTTTTTTGGCCCGCCATGACATTGCTGTCGCTCCCCTCATCATCTTGGCAGGCCTCTGCCACCTTTGTGCCCCATGTCACTGATGTTCTTGCAACTCAAAAGTTAGCGATGAATACAGAGAGGGCAGAATAGAGAGATGTGAGGGACTTAGAGGTGAGGAAGATAAAACCAGGACCTTCCAAATGCTGCATTTGCTCAGCAACTGGGGCCCTGTGACTCGCAGTGCAACAGGCAGAGCTGAGCTGCAGAGATTTTGGCTATTGCATGCCAGCAGCTGGGACCTGGTCTGCTGAGGGCTGGAGAAAAGACGAAGGCAAATGAGACAATGCTGGGCATTTTCCTGGGATGAGTAATCACGGTAGTTTGCTCTGACTTTGGCAGAGCCACCCAGGTGAGTGAGTTCTTCTGTAGGGCCCCAGTCCCACATATGTGATCAGCCACTTTTCTTTCTAGAATTTCTTCTCTCCAGTAAGAATTTTGGGATTGAATCAACAGATTTAGACTCAAAGCAACACACGCAGTGCACAGTAGAAGCATCTAACCCCGTCTGCATTGCTCTCCAAGAGCACTCCAAGTCTGCTGACCACCCTTAGGCAATGCCATGTGAACAAACCCACCCATTCAGCTGCTGAGGGGAGCTTCCTGCACCTAAGAGAACTGAGCACAGTGATGGCTCACTACAAGAAATTTTACTGCATCTACAAATGACAGCATTAGGTTTATCTCATCTCCCACAATGCTGAAATGCTGATGAATGCACTACAATTCATTTTCTACTCCCACCCTCCTCCTCCTACGCTCCACCTTTTCATTTCTCTACTCCTACTCCTGCTCCCATTTTCTACTCCTCTACAATGCAGTATCTCCTATCAACCTTAGCATCAACTTGTATTTTTTTTTTCAAATTTAGGACCTGAAGATTGCCTTTTATCATCACTGAAATAAAGAGGAGCCTTCTATTAATATTCTGAGTTTGAAGCAGCCAAAATAAAGGATCTCTGCTGTCTTTTTACTACTGTCTGTATAATTCACGTTCTGAGGTTTTGATCAAATCCAGCAGGAGATTACCTGAAGTTGAAAATACTCATACTCATGTACAGCTCTTTTTTCTACACATATGTGCAGAGTGAGAGAGTACAAATGTTTTTACAGCATAAAAAGCAACAATGAAATACCGAGTTATGTCTGGTATCATCAGAGCTGGGAGAGATCCTATTTTCTGAGGAAGTATGAGGAAGTTCAGCACCCCCACTTTCCTCCCCTGAACTTCAGAGGAGACATGATTTGCAGTGCATGTGTCTGAGCAGCCTAAGTTACTGGAAGACTGGCATGGCACCTCAGTCACATCCCCTCCCAGCCCAGGGTGGCTGAGGGCTGCCCCACACAGAAGGGTTTGGACATGTCTCGTCTGAACCAGGCATTTACACCGCCCTGCCAGGGGAATTCAAACGGTCTGGTACTCTCCCAACCCATCTGAGGCTTCTTACAGAGCCACTGGAGAAAAGCAGTCCCTCTTGCATGGAATTTCAGAGAGTTTTACTACTGTGAGTTACTTCCTGGGGCTGCGCATCTTTCAGCACCAACCGCACAAACCACAGATGGAATTTAAAGATCTGCTGATCCCTCACCACAACTTGATGACCCCACTCTCTTTCCACCTGCCCTTTGCCTCCAGCGTTAGACAGCAGTACCCACAGGCAGGTCAGGGTCTGTCTGGCCTAGGGAGAGGTGGATGTCACATTTAGGGTCACTCCATGGTCAGTGGAGAGAAAGATGTTCTTCCCGTGGGTGTTTCACCACCCCAGATGGTGGAGCTGATCGGACATTGAGGTGCCAGGTTTTTACTCAGGTGGTTCACAGTCATTTTCAGCCAGCTGACTTTAGACCAGCAAATCCCACTTATCCCATTTTATAGAGCACGGAAAATACACAATCTCTGCCATTTCATCAACAGTGAGAAAAAGGCTGTGCACACAAAGGCTTACAGGATAACAGGGTGCTGCAGAGAGATGGCCGAGCAAAGGCAGAATGGCTTGTCCTGCTTTGCAGGGGGGAAAGCTGCCCACTGTGAATTCACATGATGTGCAAAGGACCTCACAAAGGATGCATAGGCAGGGACCAACTTTGGTCCAGGTCCTTAAAATAAAAAAACTCATGTCACCACAGAGTTGTCAGGGTACTTGCTGGTGAGGGGTTTGACGTTATCTTGGTTTAGGTCCATCTCCTTCTACACATGGGGAAAAATCCTGAATGCTCCCATAGAGGCAGCAAGGCCCTTCTGGATTTACATCCATATGGCTGGAACTGGGGCCATGTGCTGACTGCACTGGTTGCCCACCTCACTGGACATATTTCAGAGTTGAGATCTGCACAGTGTGGGGCAGCTCCACCCTCCAGAAAGCCTTCAGGCAGCCCATCCCTTCTTTTCAGAGGAGATGGGGAACTGTGGCTGGTGATGGCAGAGCTGCCCAAACAGCCAAACACCTCCCCCTTCATTTCCCCACGGACTGCTGCAGGGAGCTGGGCTGCTCCGAGCAGGGTTCATACGGCTGCGCCTGCATCCTCCTGTTCCTTCTTCTCCTCACCCTCCTTCTCCTCCTCTTCCTCCTCTTTGCCACCAGCAATTGGCAGTAACTCTTCAAACCAGACAGCAACAACCCTCAGCCAACTCCTTCCTCCTCCCCCGGTTTCTCTGTAGCAGCTTTGGTGGCAGAGAGTGGCCAGAGGGCTTGCCAAGCGCTGCTGCCAGGAGGAAGGGTACAAAGGACTTGTCAAGTGGGACAAAGATGGGGTTGTGCTTCCCAGGCTAGGAGATGGAGCTGCTGGGTGTTAAGCTACCAAAATCTTGGTGCAGACCTAAAGGCTGCTGATATTGGACCATCCTGGCTTAAAAGAAGTGCCGCAATAAATATTTAGTTACAGAAATTTAAAAAAAAATAGTATTAAAAATATTTTTCCCTAAAATAGATATAAAAAATATTTACTATGTGTTTTTGAACAGTTTCCTTTGATGTTGTTCATACCTCATTTGTTTTCAATATCCGCAAAAATGTAAACAATAAACATTTGAGGGCAAGGTTTCATGGAACCATTTCTAAGCGGCAATTTTATAAGGAATCAGAATTTGATTTTAAATTCTCTAATGCCAGCACTTATGCCAGAAGTACTTGCATGTTTTTTCAATCAAAGAAAAGAAATAACAAGACAACTTCATTGGTTGGTGTGATTTATGCAGCTCAAATTCCTACTAAGCATGATTCTTAATATTTGGACAAAAGCATATTCACTGAATGAGCTCAAATGAGGCGTAAGTTACTGGGAACCAGAGTCTGCTGTCACAGTTTGTAAACAGAAGCTAAATAGAAGAAAGTATTTCACACAAGTTCTTCTCTCAACTTATAATCCAGGCTCAAGACCTCCCATTTAAACATACATACTCTGGCACCCACAGGTGTGTACAGGTGTATACACCTCTAAGAAAAGACTGGAGTGGAGCATGACCAAGGAATGATCCTTACCACGATCGATACAATAAATACCAAAGGCAGTGTCTGCATAGCGGTATCTGCTCCTAATGTGTCATGTGCAATCACTGGCTGTGATGTAAAAACAGAAGGCAAGATTTATCAGGTTTCAGATTCAGCTGAATCACCCGGCCCACCCCTATGCAAAGGCCAATGTGCCTGGAAGTAAACACAGTTCAAGTGCTCTGTGTGTTTTCCAGGGTGTTGTGTTTCTGTTTTGCTGTAAATATGATCTATTACAATATTCTCCAACATTCTACTGTCAGTGTTTCACCATTTTCAGGTGCACTTCTCATTCCTTGTTTTCCTCTATGTATTGCTGAAGGAAAGACCGACTGGCTCCGCATGATAGCTTTTGTGTATTAGATAATTTTATTGTGTTTGAGCAACAAACTAAGAACAGGACGCTTGACAGTTACAATATAATTCAGTGGTTTCTTTTCAGCCCATAAGAAGGAAAATTCATGGCACAGTACAATGCAATGCTTGACAACTACTTCATCTTCTTTTCCTTTGTTTCCCTGGAAAACTGATAGCTACCTGTTATCAACAAGAAAAATAATTCACAGGCAGAATCAGCATGAAAGAATAATAAAGGCTTACTTTTAAAAGCAAATATTTTTTCCATTGTTGAATGCATGCTTGGAAAGCATATTTACTTATGGATATAACTATTTGCATACAAAGAGGGATTATGTACATGCTACACAAATACATATGCATGACAACATTATATACATTTTATGCTAGATTTATACAGATGCAAACTTGCCTAGACAATAATGGTAAGACAGTATTTTGACACATATGCATATGTTCCTACCCTGCTGGTGACTGGCACGGCACAGGAGGCCATGCTTGGGCAGGACACTCAGTGCATAAGGTCTGTAGTGAGCATATCCAGCTCACAGGATAAATGCCCTCAGCCCATGGACAGCAACCCCAGGCAGCTTCACTCTTCCACCTCTCTGTAAAATGGGTGTAAGAAATGTCTACCCATTGCTGATGGTTAACTGTGTGAGTGCTTTGAGATCTGGTGCTGCAAACACAGCCCTTGCTTGTGCCTGGCCTGCAAGGGAGGAGAATATACTGGTGAAACCAAAACCAGCATGGTCCCAGCAGCAGGTTCTGGGACAGGCAGAGGCACACCACGCACCGCCTGCAAACAGATAAGAAGAGCAACCAGTAGTTTCAATTTCACATCTGCCAAGCCCCAAAGAGTGAACCTTAACCATGACCAGAGAAGCTCCTGCCACAAGAACAATAATGGGAAGGTACATGCTGGGCAGCAGTTTGGGGGCTTCTCTCTTTGTCCCTGAATGAGATGGGGGTCTCCAAAGAGATTTAGGAGGGGGATTGAGACAGAGAAAGGCATGGGGTGCAAAGGAGACAGCGGTGGGGTTATTCAGATCCATCCACCCACACATTACAGAAATGCTGCTCCAGCTGCACAGAGCTCTGCAGTGGCTCCTTGAGAGCCACCCACTTTCACTCTTTGCCCCCACTGTGGCTATGAACCTTGCTGGCTGATGAAGCATCTTTGCTACAAAAAATCCATCCAAAACCTCAAAAAAAAAAAAAAAAAAAAAAAAAAGACATAAGCAAACAAATTACTCAAAAATTAGTCTAAGACATAAACTGGACTCCCTAGTATCACTTTGCTGGGGATCTCTTCCTTGAGGCATTCACAAGGGATATGCTTTCCTCTGCAACAGGTACCAGAGCCACTGGAGAATGGGAAATATAATGAAGGGAAAGAATGACAACAGAGTAAAAAAGAGAAGGAAATGGTGGGGGAAGATAAGAAAATCACAAAAGTCACAATGAGGGAAAAACTGCCAAAAGAGAAGGAAAAAAATATAAAGGAGGAAAATGAGCATGGAACAAGGAGAGAAATGTCCATTGTATGAAGAAAGAGGATGTGTATCAGAGCACCACATATTGAAACTTTTCAAAACAAAAACCCCACTAAAATACTTAAAAGATACTGAAGGGCTGTCATTCCAGAGCTCCAAGGGACAATAGGCAACCTCCCCAGGGGTCCAGGGTAGGTGTGCATGGGTGTCTCCCTGAGGGCTCTCCCAGGCCACATTCATGTCCCCACCACAATGTGCATTGTGATTTAGTGGGGAAATGGAGCCAGAGCTTCTGCCCTTGGTGCAGTCAGAAGTAATTTTGCTTCTCCAAAGTCGACGCTGCCGTGAAGTTCACATGGCCGAGTGTGTGCTGGGAAGCTGTTCCTGCCTCGCTTTCTGCCATGCAGGAGCCAGTCAGCATTTCCTTCCCATTTAATCCTGGGGCATGGCTACCATCGCCCTGCAGCACTCACAAGTCTGGAGTAAGCACCCCCAGGCTACGATTCCCTGTGGTGTTCCAGCAAAGTCAGGCAGTACTGCAAGAAGAGGCAAGATGTGGAGTTGGCAAAGGTGTCTTTGTCCAGAGATGCTCATCAACCAGGTGGGCTCAGGGACTGAGAACTCTGGATGAAGTGTATCAGGCAGCCAGCTTCTCCCTCCTTGACCCACTTGAATAAATGCCAAGACACCCCTGACAATTCTTGCAGGCCATCTACTCAGAAGGACCCAGCCAAGATGGCCACTGAATGTGGATACACACTTGAAGAAGAACACAAGAGTCAAAATAAAATAGACAAGAAACTGAATTTTAAAGAATTTCTTAACATATATGGGTTTGTTAAAAACTTGAGCCTTTCATAGTTCTGTTGAACAACTAAACTTCTACATTACAGGAAACTGAGTGCAGAAAAGCAGGACTCCTTTTTTACTTCCCAGACCTGCCAGATGTGTTTTCCTTTTGCCTGATACCTTCCTATAATTTTTTTAAGTAAAACGTTTTCCATTTTTTTCTACTTGCACACCTCATCCTACTCTTTCTGTTAAATGTCTGTGGTGCAGTTACTTTGCAAACAAGCAAGAGGGACACTTTCCTCACAAGCCTCTCTACACATCAAACTTCCTGAAAAATAGACTTCTAAAATGAAAAAGAAGAAAGGCAATCCTAGATGGTGAAAGTGTTTAGGCTTTAACAGAGCCAAGCAGAGCTGCCTTCTCCGTTGTTCCTGAGCAAGCCTTTCCAGCCACTCGTGATGTCAGGAGGCGCCATTCAGACAAATAACTGCAACCCACATCTCTGTGGATTTTCCTCAGCCTCCATAAATAGACACTTCCTTTGCTGCTCCATCATGTGAATCTAATGAGTGGGACTCTTTTGACATTGGAACTAAATCAGGAGTGCAAGCACAGGCACCAGTCTGACTGTGTCTAGACCCTTCCTCCCCAAGCCCCTGTTAGCAGAGGGGTACCCAGGGCAAGAAGCAGATGTCCAGCCTCCTCCAGAGTAACAACCAAAATCCTGCCCAGCAGTGTGTAACCCATTCAAAGTCAGTTCCCCAAACCAGCAGGACTCCATGCCTCAGCCTGCTGAAAAGCACAGAAGAAAGGAAAGGACTTACCCTCTACAGAGGCCCAAAGCTGTGGAGAAGGAAGCTACAGAGGCAGAAGTCCAAGGCTGGGAGATGACTTGGATTGTCACCAACAGTCTCCAGGTTTTTCATCCTGGAGACTGACCAATGGACACTAACTGTGTTTTGCACCTCTTCTATTATGGCACATCATCCAGACCCCTCCAGGGCACCAACTTCAAACAGTGAGCTGGCAGCTTGAGGAGGTGGAGAAAGAGTGAAGAAAGTGGTTTTCTGTCATCATGTAGAGGTCTCTGGAAAGGGTGGCAAGGACAAGAAAAGGAGAAGACAAGAAAGAGAGAGGACAATGGCAAAAAAGCCCAAAACAGTGTCATCATGTTCCTACCAAAATCTGGTAGCTTAGAGGGAGATTGTAAAACTCACTAAGTATACTGAATTTCTCTGCAGCAGACTAGTTATCAAGGGTTGTAGTTTGAAGACAGTGATGACCAAATATTTTTAACTCACCAGAAAAGCTCGTAGTTTTATTTGATTTTCTGACAGGTCTTCAGGAATGTGTCTTTGTCCTCCTGCAGTTTTGCAGTATTACAGATTTGCATTATAACCTTTCAATTCTTGTTTCTCTGGGGGCAAGACACTATTTTATGGCCCAAGATATCCCAGAAAAAAACCTCTGCAGAAGGAATCACACAAATCATTTTTATCCCCTCTTTGTCTTCAGCTTGATCCAGCTGCAGGTGAGAAAGGAGACTTGGTTTTACTGGTGGTGTGAAATCAGCAGCCAGAGTAGCTCAGTGGCCAGATGGGTGGTTTGCAAAACATGAGCTAGGGATCACTGGCACATAGGTTACACAACTCCTCATCCCACACACCACTGTTACACCATGGGTAGTACTCCTCCTCCAAGATCAAGATTTTCTTACAGTGGTCAGAAAGAAACATCTATTTGAGCAACATCTGTGAAGTCATGCAAACGGGTCTATGAAAACACCTACACCACTAGATCCTTTCTTTGATATTTTAATCCAATTCGTGTGCCAATGTCAGATGAAATCAGCACATCTCTTCCTCAGCAGGGTTATGGCCTAGCTGACAGATTGCTGTGTGTGCAGAAGCGTCTGAGCCAGCCAACGAGATCTGCAGCAGAGCATGGAAGTGGGTAAGTGCCATGGAGGTAAATGCAAGGTCAAGAAAATGGCTAGAGACAGAGTGCAAAGTGCTAAGCAGAGCAGTGACAGGCATCCAGAAGGGATTTTTCACAAGCATGCTGGCACACTGAGCTGCACAGCTTGCTCTGCTCTGTAGGTTTCAAGCAAAAGCAGACTGTGACAAATATTTTGAGAGTGCTTCGCAGGAATTGAAGCTGCGAGATGTTGAATCTGCACTGGCAGAGCCAAGCAAAAAGTGGGGAGTGAACTTTTTCCTACACAGATTGCACCACGGAATGAGTTCCCTGATTTGCAGAGACTTTTTACACTTCTTGTCTTAGGCAGCCCTGCTGTGAGAAAGTTTCTGGAAACCTCTTCCGCAACACCATGGTGGCGTTTCTTGTTTGAATCAAATGGGGTGAAAAATAGGTCAAAAATGTTGAATATGATTTCATATTGTCGACCCACAGGAGCTGTTGAATGCTCACGTTGGGCATCGTCTCGCAGCAGATGAGGAGAGCAGCCTGGCAGCTGCTACGCTCAGCACGGCAGCGCTGCCGTGTTGTTCCCTTGTGGATGATTCACAAGGGCTTGGTGGGGGAAGCAGGCAATTCGTGACAGGAATTTCTCCTAATGCAGTATGTTTAGCTAGAAACCAAAAGAGCAACCCAGGCCATTGGAAACAATTCAGATGTATGATTTTCCTTTTGAGAAGACAACAGCTTTTGCTAGCCGTATCACTGTGGGCACAGCAAGAACATGGGAGAAAAGCCCTGTTTCAGTATAGTGCATGTGGCTTGCACAAAACCTTTGCCCGGCTAAGTTGGGGGGAAAATTGAGTTAATTAACTTTTTATGGCATTAAAATGGGCCTCTGCTGCCTTCTAACAATACCTCCAGGCAAAGGAGAAAGTACCAGCAATCTTCCCAGTCATAAGGTAGAAGAGCAGCTTTCAAGTCCTTTTTCTGCTGTCCAAGGCTTCTGGGGAGATGAGTGTTTAAGAAGCTGTGTGTGGCTTTATTTAGCAGTGGGTAAGACTTACCTGCCATGACTCAAGCATCTAAAACTTACAGTTTTAGTCCTTGCCAATCACTGTTAACTCCATTTGTAGTTGAGGAAGAAAAACAGGCAGAGAAACTTCACCTATCCAAAGCCTGGCCTGAGAGAGATGAGAGCTCTGTTTTGACTTCACAGAATTATGAAGTGGTCTTGATCGGTCAGGACATTTGATGTCATATAGTTCCAATCCCCCTGCTGTGGGCAGGGACACCTTCCACTAGATCAGGTTGCTCTAAACCCCATCCAGTCTGGCCTTGAGCTCTTGCAGGGATGAGGCATTCACTTTTTCTCTGGATAACCTGTTTCAGTGCCTCACCACCTTCACAGTAAAAAATTTCTTCCTAATATCCAATCCAAATTTACCCCCTTCCATTTTAAAGTC
Source organism: Sialia sialis (assembly GCA_009812075.1). Taxonomy (NCBI): domain Eukaryota; kingdom Metazoa; phylum Chordata; class Aves; order Passeriformes; family Turdidae; genus Sialia; species Sialia sialis. The sequence goes on from VRYO01002772.1 coordinate 27,670,413, forward strand.
ATTATGTCTTTTCCTACCACTCCACATCCTTGTTCAATGTCCCTTTCCAGCTCTCCTGTAGCCTCAGGTACTGGAATGTGTTCTAAAGTCTCCCAGGAGCCTTTTCTTCTCCAGGCTGAACAGCCCCAACTCTCTCAGCCTGTCTTCTTAGGAGAGGCGCTCCTGCTCTAATCACCTTCATGGCCCTCCTCTGGACTCACTCCAACAGGTCCACATCCTACTTGTCCTGAGGACCCCAGAGCTGGATGCAGCACTTCAGGTAGGGTCTCCTGACAGTGAAGCAGAGGGGCAGAATCATCTCCCTTGACCTACAATAAAAGACTAAAAATAGTATTTTATTAATACCATCGTTACTATTATTGCACAGTGCTATCAACAAATTTGCATTTAGCTGTGAGTTTACTGGATCTTTAAGATCCCTCCCAATCCAAACCATTCTATGATTCTATGATTTAAGACCATCTTTTTGCTTCACTTTGATAAAAGCTACATAAATCAATAATCTGTTATTGTTCAATCTCTTCTACTAAATTTACTTTAAAATGCCATGCCAGTGTTGAAGTCCTAATAGCAACCTAAAAATTAGTCTGTTGACCTGAAAATGGGCTGGGAAAGGGAGAGAAGATTAACCATGATTTTGAAGTAGTCAGAATTACCAATGGCGTTTAGAACACCAGAAGATTCTTGCTTGGAAGAACTGCAGATGGAGTCAGCTGGTATTGGCACTACAAGGGATAGGTTCCCCCTTCTCAGATTCCTCCCTTCACCTGCTAACCTGTTATTTTAACAAAGACTTGTTTTCATCAGCCACTCTTCTGCAGGGCTCACCTTACCTACCAGCAGAGAATGCTGATTTCATATTAGAAGTGGAGGCAGGGCAAGGGGTAGAGAGAGAACTTTGTGGCAGAAGCCAGGGATTCCAGGGTGTTGAAGCACCTTGGGAATGTGAGAGGACTTTTTTTCTTCGTGTGAAGGCAGGAAGAACTACTTTAAGGCAATGTGTGCAGAAAGGGGATACAAACTGAGAGTCCAGGGAGACACCAACAAGAAGCACCAAGGATGAACTTTTAGAAAACAGCATGGAAGTCTGTAAAAGGCATGGAAAGATGCACACATTATCAGTGTTTGACTCTCCAAAGATCTGTTCCACTTAAGAAAGCAAACCTTTTAATGAGAGTCTTTAGACAAGGGCTTCTAGTACTTACTGAGAAACAGAGCATGTACAAACCTGCACAGTAAGAAAGAGAACTATTACACAGAAGCAATCTATGAAAGGAGAGCTGTTTCCTGCCCCAGGAGACAGCAATTCCCAGTGCCACAAACATCACCTTGACTAAGAATGGGACTCTTCACCATTAGAAGAGAGATGATGGTTCAGAAAGCAATGATGCACTGAGAGGCAGCATGAAAGGTCTTGAAGAGCAGACCTACGTTTGCTGAACATAGCATCTTGTGGCCAGCTGAGATTTTGAGGATCATTCCAGCAGTGAGTTATTTGGTTGAAAAGCAGAACACAGCCTTGAACATGCAATCCATGGGAATGGTCACAGGAGCAGAGGAGCAGTGCTAGGGTCACATGCCAGGTTTCTCCCAGGGAAGGGATATGATGGCATAAGGGCTTGTGAAGGTAAGAATAAGCGTGAAGGCTTAGGTAGCCTGGGATGACAGCCAGGGATGAGTATCCTCTGCAACTTAATAAGTGCCAGCTGAGGGTAAAAAGGGGGGAATATTTACAAAAACAATGAAAAAAAATGAAACAGAAGAGGCTTTGTGATACCCCATGAGCTGTAACTCTGTCACATGCAGAATCTTATACACATTTGAAGGGGTGGACTGTAGGCTCCAGAAACATTAAGCACATTAAGTGCTTGTGGAGATAGTCCTGGGTGCTTTCAGGGAGTGTTAAATCCAAGGAGATCTACTAGGGAGACATCCCAAGGACCAGTAGGAGGAAGATGAAAAACCTCCATGGCCAGCTGACCCTCTTGCCTTGTTAAAATCTTTTGGCTTTAATCAGCTGCAGTTTGTATTGGCCTGTCAGCCCAATGGTATCCTGATAGCACGAGAAATCACCATAAATTATAGGACAGAAATACAGGGAGCTTTTTCTCCCCTCACTACTTCCTTCCTTTTCAAATGTTTTCTTAGCTATTTTTCTACAGAAGGCACAATGACCTGTCCAGATCATCATTGCCTCCTTCACCAGCACCACCAGCAAGGAGTAATTTCAGGTGACTTTTGGCCAGAGTCAGAGGAGTGGTCTTGGAATGCCTGGAGCCACTGGCTTTGTGGAGGAGCAGGGTGAACCTACCCACAGTGCTGGCCCACAGCAGAGCAATCCTCCCACACAGGGACTCAGGATGAAGCTAAAGCCACTCTTCATTAAAGCACACCTCCCTAATTCCTGTCACGAAGGAGCAATTGCATCATGAAGTGCCGCTTTGCTTTGCAGCAACACCCTTTGGGGAGATATGGTGCACTGGATCTGGGTCACCTCCCCTAGCCTGTGAGGTACATCCCTGCTGTGCTGGGATACAGGAACATCCTGAACCAACTGTTGGCACCTCTTCGGGGTCTCTTTCAGCAGCTGCCAACCACACCTGATCTGATGGTGCTCTCAGTGCTGCAGACACAGCGTGGATGCCCTTTATTGCAGCACAGGAGATGGAGGAGATGATTTCAAAAGGGCATTTAGCAGCCGAGCAGCCCGGGGCAGCAGGTCCTGTGGTGCACTGCTTTCCTTACAATGGGCATCATCCTCACCATCACCTCTGCCACATGGGGAGAGCCACACAAAGCTGTCGTGCTGCCAAGGTGTTCACGGGCGAGACAATCTCCCCTCCAAACAGGAAAGAGGCACGTACAGTGGGTGTAGGAGGGGGAGGATTCCAGAATATGATAAACAGGTATTCACCACTCAGCAATGACACCACTGCTCTCCCAGTGCTGGTGTCTGTGGGTACATCTTCTGCTTCCCACCCACAGCGGGCAGGAGACATTCACATCTGTCCCCAGGGGCATGGACGGGGTGATAGGTCATCTGGGACTTCATGTTCTCTCTTTTGGTGGGTTGTGAAGAGGGGAAAACATAGGGACATTGTCAGAGGCATCTCTTGTGCAGGCCAAGTTCACACCAGTGCTGTGGGCATGGAAGATGTCCCGTTCTGGCTTTGAAGTGCTCAACTTCTCCCCACCAACTACACCAGCCTTTCTGGGCTACCAAGGAGACAGATTAAAGATTGCATTTCAGGGGCCTTCCTCAGGGACATCCATCACCCTCTGCTCCCAGGCAGTGCTGGTGGCAGTGGGCTTCTGGCACAGCGTTTCTTGTCACCCCCTTTGCAGTCCCAGGAGAGCCATCTCCACCCTCTAGCTGGGAAGCATCCTCTGGGATGTAATTCCTTGTTTTCTCCCAAAAAAGAGAGGAAATGACCTCTGCAAATGATGCATTTGAGTACTACAGAGTTATGGCCCTTATAACCAGCATGAAGCAAACACTGAATTGAGGAATAAGTAAAATACTGTGGACCAGCAAAAAGAATTATCCTTTGTGAGTATTTTCAGAGAAGGTTATTGAAACACTGAACAAACATAGTCCAAGAGACTTCTTAAACTTCAAAATATTTCTGTAATATATGTAAAAAAATTAAGCTGGAGCTCCCTGTTCACATTTGAGGTGGGAAAGTGTGGCTTCTTGACGTGAGTAGCAACCATAGCCCCAGCAGTTAAACACAGGAAGTGAAGAAGAATACCACAGACATTTTTCTTGTGAAAAGTTAACTAGTCTCTATTTTACCTGAGTAAGGGTGTGGCTAATCTATAGGGGCTAAAATCTTTTTAGGGTGTAACAATCTACAGTGTTCGTTCTTTCTCTGGGATAAAAGTCTTCAGTCCTCCCGTGAAAACATCACTCAGGATGGAAAAGCCATTTATCAGGACATTGGTTGAAGGGAAAACCTTGCAACGTGCTGGGTGAGAGAGAGGATGAGAGGCAGGCACTGGGAACCGCAGTGCCGTTTGCATGCAATTTCACATCTATTAACGCAACTTCGGGAGAGATTCCAGAGCTTTAATCACTCCGATTGATTGTGATTAGTAAGGATTCGTTGCGGTGATTTGCAGTGTATTTCCTTATAATCCATTTTAAGTATGAATCTGCCTTGCCACTTTCTGGGTAATTCAGATAGCCTGTAAGAATTGTTCCTGTGGGAGTAAAAGCCTGGATATTGTAACACCAATTTCCATCATAAGATGCTTTTTAAATAAATCCAAACAATTGTTTTCACTCAGGTCTCTGCACTGAACTGGCAAATATATCTTGCCCAGCTGCTGCAAACTCTGAACCCATTTTTTAGAAAGCCTACTGTGACAATAAAATTGATACATAAGCTTTAAAGGAATGAGTGTCGACCAGCTTGTCATACCACAACATTCGTAACACCTTCAGGGAGCAGAAGAAACAGTTAAAAGGAAAGTTAGCTGACTCATTTCGTGAGTAGCTGGTGTTACTCGTAGCAGATTGGAAGTTAACAGATAAAAATGTTATCACAGCCAGCAGCAATATAGCCCTAACGACAACAGACAGACTGAGGTATGAAATAAGTCCCATTAACTGTCTTAAACATGGGTGCGTCTTGGATTTGGCATTAATATTCCAGTAGTGTGCTGGAGAGGGATTGACTGCTGTAGGATGCTTTAGAAGAAAAGTCTTGCATTTCCGCATCTTCTGCTGGAGAATAATTTTATTTAAAGACATACAGAGACTTTAAAGTGCTGCTCCTTTCAGGTAACTAGGCCAAATTTTTTATGCAGTCACACCAGCATAACTTCAATTTACAGTAACTCCATTGACTTCATCAGCACAATTAAGCACTGCAACAATTTACTTAGTCATGCTGTGGACTCTCCATGACTGGAAGCCATTAAGTCACAAATCTTTCGTTTGTTTACATGTTTTTTATTCTGAAGGAAGGAAAAAAGAAAAAAAAAAAAAGGTCGAGTTGAAATTAATAAGCCACCCAGCTTGCACTGTACCTATATCAGATTAGAGGGTTATGTTGCCTCCCTTTGAGTTCATGATTCATGAATCACGGGTCTTGCTCACCTGGGAGATTCAGGAGCTCCAGGGTGGCATGGGATGGCACAGATATCCCTACTCCCCTGCAAGCATCTCGGTGCAACACAGCTATCTCTGTGTGGAACCATTTTGATGGGGAGGGACACACATTCATCCCAGAGACAAACTCTTGTCAGGGACCTTTGAACTGACCTGGATTCAAATCTTTATCTCCATTCCTGTGAAAAGCCAGAGCATGCACCCTGACAGTCACAGCTCATTTGTCACTACCAAAAGCCCAGCATGAGAGTGTCTTCCTGTAAGTGCCTCAGCAATTAATCACCTGCGTCACCTGGATTATCAGAGACCACGAGTTATTTGTTGATTTGTTGGTTTTGGCTTCTGTGCAGTAAAATCATGTGTCTGTGGAGGTGAGCGGGTCTAGCAAAAGGTTCAGAAAAGCGTAAGGTCTTTCCATAGCCCAATTAAAAATCAGGGACTGCTGCTAAAAAGGCTGTCTGAGGGGAGCCACAGAAACTACTCAGATTAGTAGCTGCTCTATCTGACCTAATTATAAGAGTCAAAGTGAGGAGAGGTGCATTAAGAGCTACATTTAATTTTTTTATTGCATTTACTTGACAGCCACCACAGTCATTTACTCCTGGGCAGGTTCATGCTGCCAGAGCAGAGGAGTGTGTTCATCCCACATCACAGTTATACCAGACCACAGCAAAGTAAGGAGATTACACTCCAAACAGGGCAGGTTTTGAGCCGACAGCCCAAGGTGAACACTTGTGGAAGGCCCCAAGCCCCTCAACTTCTTCTTTTTAACTATAGACTGAGCAAAAGAAGTAGGGGAAACTTACCACAAGATTATAATTTCTTCCCATTTTATGCCTGGTTCTGCAACCTTTCACAGTGGTAACAACTCCTCCCAGCTTGCATACATGATGGTGACATCCTCAGGCCACAGACAGGCCATGGGTGTGGTGCTCTTTCAGTGCCCCTGACCATTCCAACACACTGCAGAGGCAAGCCATGGCCATAACCCTGGAGCTGCTGCCACAAGTGACCCTCTCCAGGACAGCATGTCCTGTTTGGTGCCCAGACCCATCCTGTCTGGAAGCAAAGGCTGATTTTCCTTCTCCAAAAGACTCTCACCCACACCAGGCATCACACAAAACCAGGCAGGGATTGCATTCCCTCTGCCAAGTTCTCCCTTGTCCAGTGCCTGCCTCCCTCTGCCCACCACCCTAGTACACACCCCTGGTGCTTTTTGCCAAGAAATTGTTTTAATGTTTGGGGTTTTGTTTTGCCAAGCATTAACTCAGATTCACCTCCGTATTTCTGTGCTTGTCTTTCTTGTCTTTTTAAATCCATGCTCAACTTTCATTTGTGTGAGGTGTGTAGGAGCCCTCACCAAAGTGAGAAGGCAAAATCATGACAAAAATTAAACAAACAAAAAATAAACTCACAATAATTTAGCTCTTTTTTACCAGTTTAAAACCATCTTCTTTCCTGAGCAATGGCTGGAGTGACCTTCTCTGTCTGGGAAGAACTGGGACAAGTAAAAAAAGTAATAATTAAATGTTATTTATAACATCCAGCAACACCCCTGACACAACCACAGGTGGGACAGATTTTTCTCTGGGTCGCCTTCCCAGTTTGCCCTGTACTGTTACTATATGAGTCAGGAAAAGCTTTCTCTGCAAGCAGGGGTGCCACACTGCTGACTGCCCACCCAGTGTGCCCATTTCAGGTTTCAGCAGACTCCAGTGAGGTCTCTGAGAGGGATCTCCATGCCCCAAGCCTCTCCTTTCTCCCTTTCACATTGGCTTTTCTCCTTCTGCTTTCAGCTACAATGCAGTGGAAAGTAAAGACAGCTTTTCTTTCCCATCGTGCCCAGGAGAGAAAGGATTAAGGTTTTTCCTTCCCCATTTCCACCTGGTGAGAGGAGGGAGAAGATCTGATTTACTGATCTCAGTGGTTTTTTTCATGGCTGGGTGAGAGTGAAAAGTGCAGCACTCACCCCTCAGCTCTGCATGATGGCCAGAGATGATGCTGCTGGGTCTCAAGGCCCTGGGTATCCTGGAGAGGAGCAGGGATGCGCCTCTTAGCCTCCTGACCAGGTAATAGCTCCAGCTATTTGGCCTCCTTGGCCTCACCCAAGTCTGCTCCTGTTACCAGCACAGTGATTTGGCAACTGAAGGAGATGTGGGGATGGCTCCAGGAGGGATAAAGGATTCCCCCCACTGCACTGCAGTATGGTAGAAATACTTCGGTGGTGGTGATTAAACAGGTGAAACTTGTCTGCTTCCTACTTTGGATTCTGATTAAACACTTGTTATGGGATGTGCTGCAGAAAAAGAGACAAAGAACGAGTTATTGCCAATGTCCATGGAGAATTGGGAATGATCCTTGCATAGCCTCATTCAAACTCCAAATAATACTGCTGCCAAGACAGAGCCCTAAATTTGCCTTAAAATTTTGGGAAATGTGGGGGACAAGGAGCTGCAGGAACTTTAGCCCTGGGCCTGTCGGAATGCAGTTGGGCATGCCGTGGCTCAGGGATGAGGGGGCTGTGGGCCAAGCATCAATGAACCAAGGCCACCTCCCTGGCTATCTGATGCCAAACTGAAACGAGCCCCCTCAAAAGCACATAGCCTGCTCCCTTCCCTTTTATCCAGCACTTTTCCCTGATGAACATGACCCACCATACACACAGGCCAAGGCTTTGGAAAGCCAGCCTTTCCCAGCCCCTTGGCTCACAGAGGAAAAATGTCAGAGATGGGTGTTTGAGCCACAGTTTTGGTCAGTCCTATTATCATCACGTTGCAGAAAAACTGCCTGGGGTGTCGGTTAGGTCCACACCAAACCCACAGATTTCACGGTACACACGTACCCAGGGACTCAGGGCAGCCTGGGAGTAGGCAAATCCCCTCCGACATCTCTCCTTGGCAGATGCACGGCCACAAAGCCTCCTCCAGTAGGGATCTGCCTGCAGGGGGGCCCCAGCCTGGCTGTCCAAACAAGGGTACTGGATTTGTCTTACATGGGAATTGGTGCTGGAATCAGCAACATTGACAGCACAGCTCCTGTGGCAGCCAGCACACAGGGTCAGGCCTCCAGGCTTCTGTGAGGGAGGAATAACCAGCAGCACTGTGCTCTGGGCAAGCACAAGAGGCACAGTAGGAACCTAGAGGAACTTGTTTCACCAAATTATTTTTTAAATTATTAGGCAGGGAAAGGAGCTTTAGCTTTTCACATTTGCAGATGCCCACCAGATTAGGATCCTTTCTCCGTGGAGAGGGAGAATAGAAGCTGGGAAACTTAACAGTGGCTTTTATAGCACCTGCAGAAGGCCTTTACCAAGGAGCAGGAGATGTTCCAGGTCTGGAAGAGAGGGAAGAGGATAGCTGGCCACTGCAGGGCACTGGGCAGTCCCTCTTCTCCCACTGTATCCCAGCTTGACCCATGGCAGCCCCACCAGCCACGGGGGTGCCTTGAGTGGCTTTAGGCAGCCTCCATCCCTCTCTGTGAGTCCCACAGCTTGCAGTGACACAGGAACCAGTTTGACTGCAGCCCTGAATTCAGACAAGCAACCTTTCACGTGCCTGGCAGCTGCTCCTGATTTTGAAGCAATCGGAAACTCGGATTTACACCCTCATGACACCGGCACAATCCGTGTCTGGATATTGCTGCTCAGTATCGCTGCCAATCTGTTAGAGCACTGCCACACTGAGGCCTGGATATCTTGTGACTGTCCTAAAACAACCTTTCTCGAAAAATAACAATATTAAGTTGTTTTCGGGAGAGAGAGAGGGAAAAAGCAACTTCTAATAATTTCATTAGAACAATGTTTCCCAGGGTATTAAGCTCTATGATAACAGGGCCTTTTGATAACAGGACCTGGAGAAATGTTAACTTTCAACTTAAAATTAGGCTAAATTTGAAAAATGTCTTATATTTTATTTTCCACCTTTCCCTTTTATTTTCTCACTTTTCTCCTTATAACTTGTGGGTTTTTACATCCAGCTTTACAAAATAATTTTGCATCTGCAGCTACCATATGTAATATATATATAATAGAATAAGCCATGGTATAAGAGACTGGGAGGTTTTTAGGAGCAGCTGTTGGTGTGTGTCTCCACTTCCATTCTTCCCACTGGAAAGCCCTAAGCAAATATCTTCTCACCAGATAGGCTTGGGGTGAGTTCAGAGTAAAGCCTTGTCAGGTTTAAAATGGCAGCTTGCTTGAGCAATCCCGTTGATTGCAGGGGGTAATCACCAACCTGAGGAACAAGATCGCAGCTCTGCCCTTAAATCTCAGTGGCTGTTTTGTTCACACCTTTTCCCTTATCCAAGGTGGCTGCTGTGGTGCTGAGCAACAGGATGCATTCTATTTTAAAAATTATCTCAAAAGATAACATCATCCCGTCTTTGAAAACTGCCCAGCTTTGCTAGAGCATCCTGGGCAGCCCAGGAACCCATCGCAGCCAGGAGCAAGCAGCGAGCAGAGTCCAGCCCTTGAACAAAAGGCAAAAAGGCAAAATTCCTTAGCCATCAAGAAAATAAGAATAATTATCCAGTGAGGACAAGGGTCAAATGAAGCCCCACAGGTGCTGCAGCATAGAGGGCAAGAAATCACGAGTGCCTCCTTGGAAATCCCCTGATCCCAGAAAGTCATCTCAGCTGTCCCCAGGGTAAGCTGAGAGGACACACCAAGGAAAGAAGGAGTTTGCATCCCCATCCCTACCCGATCTGCACATTGCAGATTCTAGGTGTGGCTGGCATCCCCGCCAATTTAGGTGGGCGAATGCTCGCCCGCACGGCAGATGCGGCAGCGCTTTCCGCAGCACCTGGCTACGAGGCAGGCTGGGAACGGGGCTGAGCGCCGCACTGGCCTCCCTCCCTGCCTCCCCAGTTCCCCAGTGAAATGTGAAACGCGGCTATTTCTGCCGCCGCTGACAAACACCGTCACCTTTCGCTCCCTCCCTGGCGGTGGCAGGGCGAGCAATCGCCCGGGACCGCAATGAATCATCGCCCCGCGGCTCCCAGCCCTCCGGGCAGCGGGGCCACCCCCGCCAGCCCCAGCTGCGAGGACGGGCGGCGGGGCTGCATTGCACTGGGCTTTTATTGGGAAAATGGGAATAGAAAACCAGGCACTGCAAATGGCAAGAGAGGAGAGCTGGCTCTCGAATACCCCCTACGCCTGGGACCGCTATGCAGAAGAGTTAAAGGTCAAGGGGAACTCCCTTCGGCTGAATGCTATGTCCCAGTTTTTTTGCAGGATCGCAGCTCACTGGACATTGCAAGCCCACTTTTCGTACGGAAAGAAACCAAGTAAGCTTTGGACACCATGCAGCCAAGCAGTTACACTTCTCCAGTACATCACTTGATCCAACTATCCCCACAATCTTTCCTGCCACCCATGATGGCCCTTCTAGTTTTCCTTCAGGCTTCCATCTCTTCTTTGAACAAAATACAGAGCAGTTTATTGCACGGGTGCATCTGCAGCTTGTCCCCAAGGGAATAAGGGCACCCTGCTACGAGCAAAGGCCTGCCAGTTTCAGCCAAGGGCTGTGCTCCCATTTCAGGGTGACACTCACCCTCCTCCCTTGACGCCAGCACTCGCCACTTCCATCTTCCACAGGCAACACGTCCCAGAGCACAATCAAACCTATTGTGCAGCCTCAGAACAGTTTTTGCTTTAATCTATTGGAGGGAACAGCACAAGGATTTTTATATCTAATCCAATAAATCTACACTGACATCTTGTGGAGATCCTGAGACTAAAATGCCACAGCCGCTGGGCAGGGTGGGATTTACACCCTCGCCATGTCCTGCTGGACACTAGCACAGAGGCAGCTGGACTTTCCAAAGCAGCTGCAGCTGGGCCTGCAGTGAAAAACAGATCCTGCAGCCTCAGAAGTCATTGTTCTCAGTCCATAAACATAATTTTAAGTGATCCTTACCAGCCCAAGTATTTATTATTAAATTCTCACTGAAAGTAATACTGTGGCCATTCTTACATAACTGCCGCTTCAGGCTTCTCAAAGCACAAGCTTCTGATGAGGAGTTATTTGCATGCTGAAACTTAATTATCTCTGTAAGTGATGAAAAAAAATGGACCTAAGTAGCACTCGAAGACTCCTTTGATACTCCATCTAAAAATACATGGGTTAAGCAAAAACTGTCTGCAGTTTGGGAACCTGTGCAAGATTTTCCTCCATAATCACCCCATTCCTTTTAGCCCCTCTTGCCAAGTCCAAAAAATTAAATTAAGCCATTGCCTTTTTTCTTCCAGTGCTCAGGTTAGTGCTCCAGGAGCACAAGCCTCCTGTTAGGACAGCCCACAATAATGCTGCAGAGCAACGGCTTAGCTGCAATCTCAGCACAGATAATCTCACAATCCAACCATACAATTGTTCCTCCAGTTTTTCTTGCTACCATCTAGGGAGCAAATTCTCCAACTCCTCCAAGATGGCCAGAGACCCTCTGAAACTGCTGGGGTAGCACCAGACAGGTGGAAAATGGAGACTACTTGGACCGAACAGAAAGTGGGGGAAAAGACTTCTTCACAGTGTGGCATCCAGGCTGGGGAAGCCATGACCATCATTCACAGTGTTCACAACAACCACCACTGTCTCCAGCAATAAACCTCCTAAGCCTTTGCTTGCAATTCGCAGCAACTCAGCCATCCCTACTCAAAAAAAACCCCTCCTTCTTCTATGCACCCATTGTAGTCACCTCGGGAGAAGAACTGTCACCCCAAAATTGTACATGGACAATGTTCCCCACAATTATGGCTCCAGACAAGTCTGTTCCATCTTCTCACTCTTCTCAGGGCAGTGTCAACCCCAGACCCTCACCAAAACCAGGCAACTTTCCTTTCCAGGGAGGCACAGCATTAGCAGCACATTACAAGACCTCAGCTTCATGCACAAAGATGGAAATGGAAGAGTGCAGAATTGTAACAACTGCTATTTTACCCGGACCGTACGCTAATGCTGAGCATATTAAGTTACCACATAGCACCACCTCACCAGTTAGAAGAGCAGTGAAAACAAACCACCCCAAGAAAAGCCCAAATCACTCCAGAGTGGGAACCACTAGCTGCAGCACTGGCTCCACTCTGAACAACAGACAGCTTTCATCCTTTGGGATTCTAAAGAAATGGGGAAATTTTCAGGCTTGAAAGTAATTAATCTGTAAGCAATGCTTGAAAAGGTAGCAAAACCTACCACCCAGCAGTGTACACCCCAAAAATCCCCACGCACAGAAGTGCTGCCATTTAGGCTCTCATAATTTGCCTTGAGCAGTCCCAGAAGCATCCATATATATATGTGCAGCTAGGTCTGATTATTCAAATCCTGTTGCCTAGTATTAACTCTCAAATCTATATTTAAGCACCTAAGTAGGAATTACTACAGCTTTCCAAAGATCGTAAGCATCAAGAGCTCTTGTTAAGAGCTTACCCGAGTAGTGACCTCCTAATGAATCTGTTTAAACATTCACCTCATTCCCAGTGTGGTGAAATTTAGTGCTTTCATGCACTCCTGAACCTCTTCCAGCAAGAGCTGAGCTTGTGAGCGTCCTGTCTTTCATATCAAAACACAGACTACAGGCAAATACACAAGAGGAGCTATTTCTAAAATCTTGCACTGACTTCAAAGTCACTGTACCTTGTTTCAGAAAAGGCTTGAAAACAGCAGGACGCAGGCTGTGCGCCACAGTTTGGTAGGAATTTGGGAAGAATATTGTATTTTAAGCAAAATATTTCTGGGCATTGAACCAAAAATTAAAACTATCATAGTACCAAATGGAGATATTTTGATATAATTCTCACTCTCTCCATTCCAAAGCCAGGAAGCCTCTAAAAATTTCTGCAAAACTTGAATCTTGCTGTTCTTACAGTCAGAAAGTCAAAAAGTTGCTTTTCCTTTCCTCAGCCTGAGCCTTTCCCTTTGCCAGAAGGGCAAACTCACATCCTGGAGATGAGCAGAACATAGCAACAATATTCCAACTTACAGAAAAAGGCAACTCTTCACTTTTCATTCTCTTTTGTGTAACTCTCATTTTAAAAATGAATTTGCATACAAAGACAGTATCTTACCTTCAATCTGTAATGAATTCTATATTCATCCTCCTTCCTGCTTGAGTTACAAGGAAATGTGAGAAACACAGGAGTGTATTTACAGGGCCAATACTTGCTAACATGGTTGGGGAGAACAAGGAAGAACACAATATGCAATGCTGGAAATGCTCTGTAACTTTAAGCAGCAAGATGGTCATTCAGAATCCTTTATTACAAGTGAGTAGTTCTGGAAGAAAATTTAACAAAAGGTAACTGAAATAAAATGCATTGCAATAGTTCAATAGATATGCAGGACCATGCATATTTAACTGGAATAAAGCATTATCTAGAAAATATGAAGCTGCTTCAGCAGCATCACAGGACTAGACAGAAAATGGCAGTGGCATCATGTAATCTGCAGGCAACAACGCTCCTTGTCAGGAATGTCAAGTCCTCTTTCTAGCCCTGCAGTTGCAGGAGATAAGATCTCATGTCCAAGCCAAGTCATCAAAATGCTTGCTCTAGTGAAACAGCACTTTATGGATTACTTGACACTCAGACACTTTTTTAAACAATACTGATGGGAAGTTAGTCAAAAGCCTCAAAATGGATGTATGGATGGCAGGAGAGACTTTAGAACCATAGAATGGTTTGGGTTGGAGGCGCCTTAGAGATTATCTAGCTCCAACCCCTCTTCCATAGGCAGGGACATCTTTCACCTGAGCAGGATGCTCCAAACCCCATCCAATCTGGCCTTGAACATTTCCAGGGATGGGGCATCCACAGCTTGTCTGGAAAACCTGTGCCAGTGCCTCAACACTCTCAAGGCAAAGAATTTATCCCTAGCATCTAATGCCAACCATCCCTCTTAGAGTTTAAAGCCATTGTTGGCAGTCCCAACAGCAAACCCTAAGGAACTTGACTCCCCTGTTATTTTCTGTAACTTACTGGTGTAATGCTGTGCACACATCTGAGGAATACAACAGCCTTTCACTGAGCACATGAACCAAAAAGCACACCATTCAAATCACTTTGTCATTACCAAAAATTACAAAATGAACCAATAATATAGTTAATGAAAGGGAGGAAAAAGGATTAACAACATCCAAACACTGGTGTGGATCATGAATTAAGAAAATGAAAGCTTTGCAAGTTTTCCAGAACAGGAAAGATGATCCAACCTGTCAAGATACAGTCCAAATGTGAAGGGTGTAGGAAGTGGCGTTAGACCTAGGATTTTGTCTAGTTTCAAATTTAAAAGACAATTCCAATAAACTAAATTTCAAATGTGCATTCTACAAAAGCCAGTCAGTTCCTTCTCTTGCTGTCAAAAGTATCTACACACACACGGACATGCATGTAAGAAAAGATGATCTTTCAGTTTATTGTTTAAAATACAACTTTCAGGCCACATGATCACTATGCACTGACAGTATTTCCGTCCATAAGAAATCGCACCCCTCAACATAACAATTCTTCATTTCAAGGGTAAGCACTATCCCAAATCTCAAATCTCTTGAAGAAGTTCCTTCTTTTCCTCAAAATAGTTCTGAAACCACTCAATATGTTCAACCTTCTGCTTAACACTGAGGTATGGGTTTTTTGAAAGCCCACAGATGACTAGTTCCATGAAGTGGCGGATAGGTCCTTCCTTGGGAAAGCCTTCAAGGTGTTTCTCTAGAAAGATATGTTCATGAAATTCAGCATCATCTTCCATCCCTAACAGAAAGACAAAGCACAAAAGACAAAGTTGTTATCATAATATAACAGCAAGTTTAACAAAGTAAAAAATAGTATAGTTTGAAAATAATCTTAAATTAGTAAAATTAATGGTTCTTCTTGTATTTCTAAAAATTTGTAATATTTAAATAACTTTCTGGCTTGAAACCTTGATAAAAGCCTGATGCTGGGGTGGAAGTAGGAGGAATAATTATAACCACAAATCAATCTTCTTGCTAAAATCCAGTTTGTTCAATACTTGAAAATTTTGATTCATCATTGGTACCACCTTTTAGATTGCAGGCACTTTCTTCATAAATCTTTAAAGAGAACACGGCCTAAATTCTGCAGAGGATTAACAAATACAAACCAGCCTTGAACAAATAGGGCAACCTCATCAAGTATCAAATACTGAACAGCTAACACACATATGCCCGTTCCAGGTTATGCATTTAGCATCCTGTTGCTATCAAATGGGCACAGAAATTTGGTTTCCTGACATTTTCTGAATCTGTGAGTGTATGATGATGTGGAAGTGTTGTGCATCTCACCAGCTGCTTCTAAGTCACAGCCATCACCAAAGATGATACATTCAAAAGCCTCCACAGGACATGGGACAAAGGACTATTTGAGATAGGGTAAATTTGTGTTCTTCGTCCTGTGGATTTTTTTTGCTGTTGTTCATACTACAATGGTAGAGATAAAGACTCAGAACAAATTTCTACACACAAGAAAAAAGGCTGTTTTTGTTGCTCCTAATTTTAAGGGAAAAGAAACAAAAGGCAGTCTGAGATTTGTAACAAAATACTTTTCTTCAGTTAGATATACATTGAAAATTTTTATTTGATCCCAATTTGCTTGCACCCTTTAAATAAAAATCTGTTCTTAAAGAAAGCTATTGCACCACTTCAAGATGACAAAAATGAAAAGCCTATACCATACACATGAATATGGTGTAGACGCTTTTCTAAGCTAGCTAGTTATGTTTTTCTATATTATTTGATAGAATTAAATCAGAAGTATTAAAATCAAGGTAATTAAGTCCCTTAAGCTCTAGGCTTTGTTCTTTGGTAGAACTACTACAGTTTCAGAAGAAATGATGCACATCTCTGGGATGGAGAAGTCATTCAAATTGTATTTTATTTGTTAAGTAGGCATTACTTTTAACCTGCTTTAAACTTAAGGTATGGCAGTATCTGAAGGAGCTGAGAAATACCTATATTTTTCCTAGAAATGTGTGAGTGCATCAATACCACAGTTGCACACCACTTTTATCCCGGTTGTTCTTAAAAAAAGAAAGCAAGTTTCCTTCTTCAGACTTCTGTCCTTGCTCCTTTATGTTGAAAGTTAAAATTTAAAAAAGCAGGTAATGTCAGTTTCAGAAAGAATGGTTTTGCTGTGCGTGGAAACTATGTCCACGGACAGAGGCAGTGATGATCTTTTCACTATGCCACCCATGCTGGCTTTCCCCCACCAAGGGAAGGTAGCATTTTACTGTACCTGAATGCTATTGGTTGCTTTTTCAAACTAAAAACCTTTCCAGATTTCCATACTTTTGCTGGTCTCAAAAATCCAAGAGAACTAAACCAAACAAACTCACTACTGAAAAAATCTGAATAATGCTGACAATAAAATTTGGCATTCTGGATGTTCTTCTTCTGGGGACATATACAGAGTATATCAGGAGAGATGCAATGTGTCTAATTCTAATTTCACCAATTTTCATTTTTAACCCAAAATAAGCAATTCAAAAGTCTCACAAAAATGCAGATCAGTAAGAAGTATTACGTTACGCATTCTACTCTCCTGTTTGTCAAAGAGTGTAAATGATTTGGGGATGAAGTGTTAAGTCCAAATATTTCAGTTAGACCACGTATTTCAGTCCTCAAAAAAGTAAAGTGTGCATCACAGAAAAGGAGACCACAACTGTTCAAAGCATCAGAGACTGAAGCCTCTGGTGGGATCAGATTAGATAATAACTCCCCTCACCCCTAGGCAAGCTGTGACTCCTGCTGCAAGTCTGTCCCTCAGCCTCTCTTGCATTGTTCTCAGAAATATACAGTAATTTCACAATTATAAGCCGCACCTGATTATAAGCCGCACAACCCGGTAGCCGGGTAGACCACGGGATTTGTCCATATATAAGCCGCACCTGAATATAAGCCGAAACTTATTTTTTTTAAGTGAGGATCCATGTGTAACTAAGTAACAAATTAGTAACAGAATCACGCCAGCGTGGGTTTGGTGTCAGGTGCTCAAGTTGCAACAGTTTTCATAGACCAGCGAAGCCTTTAAAGGCAGCCCCAGGCGCCCTCCCCGGCCGGCTCTCACTTCCGGGTTGGCATTTCACTGGGATTTGTCCATAGATAAGGCACACCTGATGATTAGCCGCACTACTGGGGTAGGCTGGATTCTTCAATGAAAAAGGTGCGGCTTATAATCGTGAAATTACTGTAATTTGAAAGAAAATGCATAGCAGAAGTCCAGACTTTACTTTTTCAACATCAAAAGCAGACACCTAGTCTCAATATCCTGTTTTCACTCCCCCACATGCTACAAACCAAAAAGTTTGGGGAATTTCTCTAGCTAAAACACCAGTCCTTCCAAGACACGACCAACCTTGCCTTAAAGATGTCAATCAAAAAACAGATGTTCATCCCTTACAGTGAGTGTTGCTGACATGCTATAAAGATGACTGAGTATTCACATGTAGTGAGAAGATGTCCCTGTCCATGGCAGAGGGTTTGGACTAAATGATCTTTAAAGGTCATTTTCAACACAACGTATTCTATCCTTTTAGGATTTTTAGAATTACATCAGTCATGCTCTTCAGTAGGTCCCTAGAACAGACCCAGAGTTAGTAAAGAAATCCCGACGCAATGGTTGTGTAACTCTGCCAACACTCTTGGCAAGATGATCCAGTATTTCTCTGCTGGGAACAGCAACTCAGCTAACCAGCAACTAGAACAGGACGTGGTGAACTTTTGCCTGCAAAAGCCATCAGAAGCAACTGAGGAATTAATTTTCTGAGACTGTCCTATCATTTGTGCAGTAACAATCTCTGGCCCACCAAAAGCATTTGCTCCTCATAATGAGGTGCTAAGGCAAATTCACACCTATAATCTGCACTGTACTGTTTAGCTTTTTGAGTCATTATGGCATAAATGCACAGAAATAACACATGAAGCACAAATAAGCATCTTTCCCAACTTTTTGCCATGGCAATCACGGAGCAGCATTAAAGCTACTTAGAAACAGGAGAGGCAAGCAGAAAGAAGGAAGAGTAAGAACAATGTAAACTATACTAATGGTTTGCTAAACTGGTAAAATTAATCACAGGCTGGAGAGATGGAGAGGAAAGAAAAGTTAATTTTCTGACTAACAATGACTTCAACTTCATTGGAAAAGGGACACAGCATGCAGGTAAGAGCAAATAACAGGGCAGTAAGGTGTGTGGAGGGAAGACTGCTGCTGGCCACTGTAGCAAGCCAGTATGTCTAGCCACATCTTCAGATGTTCACACCAAAATCATTTCAAAAACCATGACCTTGCCCTGGTGCAACAAAGCACAGCACAGTGCCTTGGTGAAGCACTCTAACGAGAACACCAGAGATGCTCTGGAGCCAAGAAAAAGAGTTATAAGAGGTTGTCTTTCTTTTTGTATTTGGTTTAAAACTTAAAAGGCTTTCATAATGCTAAAAGTTGAGTATATGTGCTTCCTCAACAGAAAATGTAATTGCACTTACATTTTTTAAGCCACATGTTTTTGGCATAGAAGAATAATCACACATTTCTGGATAGAGAGCAAGCTGAGGTAATCTCCTCCTATTGAGGGAAATGGCTGTTACAAAACTGTAAAATGAACAGCAGAACGGGGCATCTTTCCTCTGCAAAGAAACTGAAATTACAGCATGTTGATGCACTCCGAGGGAGGTTCTTGAGCTTTTAACTGTGCTTTGACACACCTGAGGTGATTAACAGCCTGTAGCTGGCAGTCTGATAGGACGGAACTTACTGACTTGGTATTTCAACCTGAGAGGTGACAGGTTTTGGAAAGCTCCACTGGAATTTTCCACATGACTAGTCTTTGTGGACAAATCAAGGAAGATCCCTGTTTTAACTATATGTAAAGACTCTTTGTCCGTTGCCCGCCCCATCCCAGACAGCGCGGTTCCAGCCGCACGGCTGCAACAGGGAAACCATTGCCGGCCAAAGACACTTTGTCAACTGACGGCCCCAGACAGCAGGGTTCCAGCCACATTACACCAACACAAAAAACATTTGCCACAGCGGTTTTAAGCTTGCAAAAACATGACTAGAGTATACTTGGATTTCTACATGATGGAACAGATCAATTCTGGGTGCAGTGATTAAATTCTGTGAAGAAACTGCCAAATAGGATGAGAATAAACATTAAGAAACAATGAAGCACATTATTCAATTTGCAACTCAGTATAGGACAGATTTTCAAAGACTCCCAGCCTCAGATATGAACCTGTTTTGCTCTCAGTGACTGAATCATTACAAAGCAGTTCTGTTTGATGTCTTTAAAGTCTTAAAAAAAAACCCCAAAACCCACAGCCAAGCTCTCCCTGAAGTTATGAAGTCCCCTTTCCTATACTGCACACTTTGTGTAGTTGTTCTTCACTTCCTTAACATTCACTTTTTCTGCTGGCATAACTTCACACGGAGCTTTTTTGGTTTTTATGGTAATAAAAGAAAATACTGCGCACAAAGATGCCTAATTAACATAGATGCCCAGGGTGAGTGAATATTTTGACTGTTTATTCTTATGAAACAGAAAGAACAAAGGGAACAAACAACTGTTTAACACTTGGCCTGCCCAGATATAGAACTGGCAGATAGCTGTATGGGATCTGGCAAAACACTTGGTCCAAGAGCCACACCAAAGAACAGAATCAGCATTACAAAACATGCACAGCAGTTTTAAGATTCCCCAACTTCTGCTAGAAACTTAATTTAAAGAAGTTGCAGAGTAAAAAGTATTTTGTAGAAGACTTGAACAGCCTTTTATATTAAACACATCAGGGGTAGGGTGGGAGTCATCCCTTTTTGGCAGCAGCCAGTCCTTAGATCAGCCAAACCACTTGCAGGACTTCACCTGAAGAGCTCCAGAATTTGTTCATCTGAAGCATCTCTGATCTGGGACAATCGGGAAGTTAAGTTTGTTTACTATCAAAAGCATGACTCACAGCTGTAACACTACGTTAAAACAGTCAAAGGTCAAACATGCTCTAATTTTCAGAAAAGATAAACTGAGATAATAAAAGCTCACAGTGCACATACCAACTTCATTGTCAATTGGGTACTCCCACAGTATTCCTTCTTTTGTCCACTGGATCATCTCCTCAAAACCGTTTCGGGGAGGCTGTGCAGTTACTGCTGCAACCTCCTTTGCAAACTCCAGATCCCAAATTGTTGGTGAAGATACTAAAAGAGAAATTTTGTAAAGATCTGTCAGCAACCAAAGACTTCTCGCTAGCTAAGACAAAGTCTTTATATCAATCCTTACAGAGACTAATACTTTCAGCTGTGCAAATTTCTCTACCTTAGCTACTAGCATCACCTTTCTCAAATGAGAATTCTCTGTTGACATGAAAGTTCTTAAAGTTCTCAAATGTCTGATAAAAATCTATTCTGAACTCCTAGGGGAATACTTACTTTCATGTCTTTCACATAAAGCAATAATTTATTTTTTTCCACAATCATTCTTCATTTTTATCTTTCAAAAAATGTGGATACAACAAATTCTGAACTTGACTGGTGCATTGTGCTGAAGGAACCCTCTACAGGAGTTTTCAGGTTCTTCACAACTATATTCTCCTTCAGGGAAACAACTCAAATCTATGAGGCATGGCAATTCCTTCCCCAATGCTCCAAAGTGTCCCAGATTTCATCTCTCAGGCTGAGAAACCATGATCTCTTACTCTTTTCACAAAGCTAAACAGCTCCTTCAGGGATGTATTTTTCCTGATGCCTTTTTTTTTTTTTTTAATCAAAGTGCACTTGTATTGCAGCAGTTACTCTTCTTAAGGAGTTCCTGTCTCTCCACCCAGGAGAACTGGTCACAAGCCCAGACTGAACCGCTTCACTGAACTGAAGGGAACAAGCTGTTACCACGGACAGGGAGGGACCTCTGGGAGTGCCCTGGGCTGCTGTTGAGTGAGCTGGCCTAAGCTGCATTCCGCTTTGTTTTCCTGCCTCCCTCTGTTATCAATTCATCCTAAGCTCCTTGGAACACTGATCTTCATATGAATTCAAGTATTACAGTCCACTTGGAGTGGATCATAGCCAATAACCTATTATTTTACCACTCCGGAGTGTAAATACTTGAGGTCAAGATATAATTTCATCTTTGATTCAGTGGCTTACAATTCAACTGTATTAGCACAAAAAAAATAAATCTCCCCCCATCCTTTAAAAGAAAACACAACGAATGGGCAAACAGTATTTTTACATACAGAAAAGTGTTTCCAGGGGTTTTGTGTTAAATCAGAATATAATTATTCAAATTAAGGGAAATTTCTAGAACTATATTACCAGGCTGACTACTTTGATTTGAGGGCTGAAGGCAGGAATCAAATACAGCTACAAGACAACATGAGAAACCACACCAGAATGAAATTATTGTCCACATCATAAAGAAACTAATAAATCCTCTGACAGAGGAAAGCAGAACCTCATTTTTCAAGCTTGCAGTAGAGGTGATAAAGATTATAACTTCACCTCATGAAACAGAAAATAATACTGACATTTTACATTAATAGTTATAAAAAATATTTTCAGGATGACAATTTCCAGACAACATTCAAGTTTTCAAAGTCAGTACTCAAAACTTGCTTTTCTGTTACATATAAACAAATTTTAACCCATTGCTTCCTTTAATATGAACCAAGACAGTGAAAACAAATCAATCAAGGTATCAAGTATCACACTGGTATTTCCCAAGATTAACACTCAAAAAAATGTTTGTCATCAGGCTTACTTAGTAAGCCAAATAATCAGCTTCCTAGTCTAGAATAAACTGTAGATTTCCTCAAAGCTACCTGGAATCAAACAAGGAAACACCACACAAAAAGCTGAAAGAAGCTTACTTCTTAACATCTAATTACAAGTACAATGAACTCCACTTGCTTTCTTAAACAATTTGTACACATTCCAATTTTGTGTTTAAAAACAAAAGTGCATGTCAGCTTTTACCTGGGGTGACTACTATGAGCCATTGTGTCTGTGTTCTGTTCATGCAAAAAATAAATCTTATATTCTCACCATTTTACCTGAGTAAATTTGATTCAACTCAAAATCCAATTTCTTGAACACTGCTTTTGTTAAGACAGCTAAAAACAAACACTACATCATTCATTATGGTTTTTACACGTAAAATGGACCAATTTTATGGATATTGGCCATCTTTAAAAACAGAAAACGGAATCCCATTCTAATAAACAACTTTCATAGCTGTGTGGCTCACAGCTGCTTGATAATATGCAAAAAATATGCAAATTGAACTATATGACATTTTACAAAAAACTAAATAAGTAATCAAATAATATCTCCCTGCAGTTTCAAGTGTAACAGAAAAACAACATAAAAACCTACCCAGCTAGAATCTGGCAAAAAGCTTACAGTTGTACTCTTCAAATAGAAACAAATACTCATCATTTTATAAGATTTTAGATAGGAGTACTATTTCTTCTGCTGCTGCTAGCTTTACATTAAGTTCTAAGTCACTACACTGGAATAAAGTCTGTTTTTTAAAAGGCCCCAGAATAGCATATTAAAGATCAATGCAAACACTGCAGTCTCACTGCTCACAAAGAAAAGAGAGCTCTTTACATGACTTGCCCATATTCACACACTCTTGGCCAAACCCAGCCTGTACTAAAGCCAGGTCTTCATGAGTGAAACCTATCCCTGTTAGGCAGCATTAAGACTGCTCCCACACAGTTGTGCCATTCAGTGAATATGAAGGTGAGTCACACCTGTTCTGACTTTAGTTTTGGTTTCTTTTATCTAACATGAGTTTTAGTATATAATGGATAAGCAATTGGTTGGGTGGACACATCCAGATGGCCCAGGTCTCATGGCCCATTTCAGGGCTCTATCCAGACCATTCAATGGTCAAGAGAGCTCAGTGTCTGGATGCAGATCGGTGACAAAGCGGTGCTGCTCAGGAATCCATACTGAGACCCAAATTGTTCAGTGTCTTCATCAAAACCACAGACAGTGGGGTTGAGTGCACCTTCAGGTGGTGCAGTTGATACACGTGAAGGACAGGATGCCATCCAGAGGGACCTGGACAAACTCAAGGAAGTGGCGTCACAGGAACCTCATAAGGTTCAACAAGGCCAAGTGCGAGATGCTGTACCTGGCTTGGGGAAACCACCAGTATTCTCACACAGGCTGGGGTATGAATTCAAAGAGAGCAGTCCTGCCCAGAATAGGGATATCAGTGGATAATATCTGGATACGAGCCAGTAATGTGCATTCACAGTCCAGAAAGCCAACTAGAATCATAAAACGAAGTGTGGCTAACAGGTTGAGAGAGGAGATTCTTCCCCTCTGTTCTCATGAACCACCTGGAATGCTGCAACCAGCTCTGAGGTTCTCAGCACAGGAGGGACATGGACTGCTTAGAGCAGGTCCATGAAGATGATTAGAGGGATGGAACACCCCTCCTAAGAGGAAAGGCTGAGAGAGCTGGGATTGTTCCTTGAGGAGAACAGAAGGTATGGGCTGACTTTATTCAATCTTTTCAATACTTAAGGGGAGCTTGTGAAAAAAAACACAACATGAAGACAGAATTTTTTATAGGGCCCATTGTAACAGGAGAAGGAGCAGTGGTTTCAAACCAGAAGAGGGCAAATTCAGACTAGATAAAAGGAATAAATTTTTTTAAATGAGGCTGGCAACATATTACAACAGTTTGTCCAGAGAGGTGGTATATGCTCCATCTCTAGAAACATTCAAGATCAGCTTGGGTGGGGCTCTGAGCAACCTGATCTAGTGGAAGAGGTACCTGCTCATTGCAGGGGCGGGTGGAACCAGAACACATCTAAAGATCCCTTCCAATCCAAATTTTCTATGATTCTAAACATATATCAAGAACTTTACAATAGGTGAAGCAAGGTGTCCTTTGTCAGCTGCCAATGGGATCTTCCCAGCTCCATCTGGAACACTAAACAAAAGAAGACCCCAGAGCAACCCAGTGTGTAGTCTTGGGTTCCTGCTTAGCCACCTGCAGGGCATGCTTCTTTCCTTGGGAGCACAGCCTCACATTTCCTTGCAATTGACCAAACAAGTTGTGGCCAACACATCCATCCTCCAGGCTGGCTTTACACACACCGAATTAAGACTGACCTTTGTTACAAAAAGCCAGTTACACCCTTCAAGTTCACTAACAGAGTGCCCTGATCATCACAGAAAACAATTCATTACACTGCATGGAAGTTTCACTTTGTAAAAGTCAGAGCTACATCAAAGTAGTAATTTCTTTTATCAGGCTGAAAGCAGAAAGTGAGCAGGTCATGTCTCCTCACAAAAACAAATCTCTTGATATTCTAAAAATGCAGAACTTAGCCTCACTGCATTTTTCATTACTGAATTTCCACTAACCTGTTTTCAGTGCGTGCTCTGGTTCTGTAGAAGCCTTAGTGAATATATTAAGCCTCTTTCCTACTTTCAGACTTCTATAAACAAAAAAAGAAAACCGATATTTAGTATTTCACAACACCTTACAACATTGCCAGATAACAAATTAAAAAACACAAAATATTTTCATGAACTAACAGATCTCTGGAGACAAAAAAAAAAAGATCGTGACTCTCACTAAATCTTCAGGATTTTAATCAGAGAGTGTTTATGGCTTTACTGTGTGTCTTTAACAGTTTCTCAAAACATTTCCCTGTGAAAGAATGAGCATAAATCAAGCACTATATTTGCAGTCAATTTTAACTGGAATATTTAGGAATCTGAATAAAGGTAAACAGTATCAAACCACAGCACTTAAGTGATTTTACAAAGTTGTGACTATCTGAAGACTTGGGTTTTTTCCCTGTAAAAAAATATTGCACAATTCAGGAACAGAAAAGGCAACAACTAAATCAAATAATTCCTGCTTTATGACATAAATAGCCCTTTTGGAAGATTACACAGCCACCTTCTCTGCTGTCAGCAAACAGTCAGAGTATATCCGTATGATATCAATATCATCACTCTGATGCTTGCTCTTCTGAAGATAAAAATATTTTATTCTGACCATCTATTTTCAATCACAATGTATTATTACTGTGAGCTTATACTAAAAAAAATAAATTTAAAATAAAAGAGATTGATAAGTAATCAAATTCTTATAAATGAAAATTAAAACCCGACATCTTTAGAATCAATTATGTTTTTAATCATATTATCTTTCAGGTTTCGACTGAAATTCTAACAGTTTCTTCATTTTGTTATTACATATCCACTGTTACCCTAGCAAGATTTACCCTTTCTGGCCTTAAAATTATACCCTTCTGGATTTACTGGAGATTTCAGCTACTTCTGCAAACTTGCTCTTGTCATATTACTTTTTAGTGATGAAACTACCCTGGATCTATTTCAGAACAGAACAATCTAGTTACAGAGCCTTAAAAGAATGTTGATTCAGTATTATATTTTCCTATCTGTAACTCCCAATGACATTGGCCAAAGACACATGCACGTCTTGGAAGAACATTTCTTTTAAAACTACGAGTTTAAATTACTATAAAGCAACATCATTCATTTCATTGCAATGAACTAAATGAACTTAAATTTAGGTGTTCTTCCTAACCCATTCTTTCCCTACTATCAGTTGATAAGCAAATCCATTCGATTTTCAGGTTTGCAGGAGGGAACTTAGGCCTGAAACTGGAGAGTTTACTCACTACAGGGATTTTAAAACCTATTTTAAGTTGCTGTTTCTGAAGTTATATACCCAGCAGTTTCACCATACACAGAGTACTGTACATCGGCTCATCCATGAACTCACGCTTTTCCTTTGTTACCCAAATTCTGTCTTCACCATGATCTATCTAATTTGCAAAGTAAATTAATTACAAGAGAAGCTAATTTTACTAAAAATTGCTTGGGAAAGAATACATTGGGAAGGAATGCGATGATGAGCTGCCATGGGAAAATCCAAAGACCACACGCAAGAAAAGCACAGCTTACAGGAGTAAACCAAAAATATAAGAGCACTCCTTAATTCACTAAAAATAGAGTGGCCACATAATACAGAAGCAAAATAAAGTTAAGGAGTACCCTGAAATCACATGTAAATTATAAAATTAATTTCATAGACAATTATAACATCACAGATAATAAATCAATTGCAGAATGAGGTGGTAATAAATACATATATGTATAAATAGACCAACTTTAATATCTCTTTAAAATCCCAACAGAATGGAAAAATCTTTTTTAAACACAGAATATTATCAACTTTTGTAAAGCAGGAAAGCAAGCTTTCAAAACCTCAATTTCCCAAGAAGTTAAGAAAGTGACATAAAATTGTATTACGTGTAGGTGAAAATAATTTAAACTAGTTAAAACAAGCACAATTACATTTCCGCACCAAGTATGTTTAACTATCTAAAATGTAATATTAAAAAAGTACACATTATTTGATTAGCCAGTTGCCATTAACTACCTTGTTCTCACAATTTATTTCAATGCTAACATTTTGAAAAATACTTATGTAATTTCTTTAAGCTCTGAAGTACTGAAACTTTAATATGTAAATCTAAAATATTATCCATTAGTAACTGCATGCTCCTTCTATGGGAAGTGAAAAGCAAAAATACCTTCTGGAGTCCATAGACTGAGCTGATGATCTTTCAAGCCTTATTCTTTGACCATCCTCATCCAACTGCAAGGAAATGCGACCCGATATCCTCACACCCCTCTGGGCTGAGGACTGCCTTTTAACTGTCATTTCTGAAATAACATTGCTGAAATGAAAAACATGAAGTGTAAAAAACCAACAGATTGACAAAGCAAGGAGGTTTGTCTTATATATTAACTAGAAATTCTATTATCAATTTCTTTCATATGTTTCTATGAGAGCTTCTATGAAACAAAATTATACATTCTTCACAAAACACATCCATCTTTAATCCATCAAACATTCAAAGGTGTTGTTTTAAACCATTTGTTACATTCTATGTATTGGAAGTGTTATTTAGCCTATTAAATCAACAATGAATGCTTTCTTTTAAATTATTTCGCTTTCAACAAAAAAAAAAATATATATCTGTATACCAATATTCAGAGTGCACCACACATGTTTTGCTTAAGCAAATGGGGAATTTCTCTGAATACAATAAATAGGGAGGAAAAATCACCATTTTTTTGGACAGGAACCAACACTGCCCAGGGACAGAGCTGTGCTGCTGCAGACCAGAAGGAAGCTTGCCTTCACACATCAGCTGACATGGGCCAATCATGCCACCCTAATAAGTAGGTCACCTTTCCTGATCCACTGCAATCTGTTGCATTGCATAAGCATGTTACAGCATTAACAGACCACATCTTCCTTCACAATTCTGGAGTGAAAATCATATGTGAACAGCAACTGCTCTGATCTCCAGCACCACACGCAGCTTGTTCTGATCATAAAACTCAAATCACAGCCCCTTTCTGCCCATGCCCATGACCTCCCTTCACTGGCAACTCTGTTGGCTGGGAAAGGCCAAGCTGATAACTCCTCTTCATAGCCTCCTCTCCACCCAATCACTTCCAGTCACACACAGTCATCCCAAACTGCAGCACTCAAGTTTTAAGACATAAATGTGGTCTCAAAAAAAAATAAAAATAGGCCAAGTCAAAAATACTGAGTTATCCATTTTATGAAAATTTGAATGAAATTCAAACTATGCTTTTGGCAGCTTAAGTCAAAAGACATTTTACTGACAAGAAAGAAATACTTCTGGAAAATTGTAAAAGCTAATTGCCACAGAAACACAGCATGATTTCTCTTCAGCTTTAAATGTGGTTTCAAATGGCAGAACAAGAATAGCATAGCTCTTCCAGTACCTACTCTGAAATAAAGGCATCTGAAAACAAGTTTGAAATAATTTCATTTTAATTTTAAATGAAAAGCAATCTCAGATTTGTTGCATATCTAACATTAGAAATTACTCTGTGAAGTGGCTACTGGCATTAGTGAGCTGGTGCTGGGCCAGAGGCTTGACACACTTATGAGGGTCAAAGGGACATAATTCCCAAGGTCAGTCACACACAGCCCAGCCCAACAACTTGACTCAGCTGTGACCTAGAAGGCTGGTATGTTCCTGTGCTTCAGGGGAGTCAGGATTGCTCAGAGGAGTTCTGCTCCCTGA
Organism: Sialia sialis; assembly: GCA_009812075.1. Classification (NCBI taxonomy): domain Eukaryota; kingdom Metazoa; phylum Chordata; class Aves; order Passeriformes; family Turdidae; genus Sialia; species Sialia sialis. The sequence continues at coordinate 27,698,647 of VRYO01002772.1, forward strand.
CTTATTTGCAGTTTTGCCCTGTACATGTTGAAAGACTACACTACACCAAGCTATCAGAACACACAATCTATGGTATCATGCTCCTCACTAGGAAATCCTAGTATCACCCCACCATTGGTATGTGAACATTTCTGGCAGCAACATTCATCATTCCATTATGAAAAGCGCACCTGTACTAACAAAAGCAGAATGACAAAGGTTTTTTTAATGCCTTTTGAAGCAAAAAATATTGATGTAAAAAGTCACACTCCAACCCCAGATACCCATACTGGTTATATATTATATATTAACCTCATGTTCCAACACAACATTAAAAACTGAAGTTCCTACATGCACCTGCCTTCCAGAGATGGGAAGTGGTAGGACTGTAGGACTTTTGTAACAACCACAGACTCACTCTCTTTCCTAATCATCAGCCAATAATTATAATACCTAAAAGAGAGACACAGGAGCTTTGGATATATTCTAGCCAAAGCTCTGAATTACTTTTCTTGTTCACCCAAAACAGGAGCTGAAATTGTAGGGCTGCAGATTTTATTTTGGTGCAGTGCTGTTGTGATTTCCACTGAGTGAAACTTTAGCCCACACCGAGGAAAATAAATTCCTGTATCATTAATACTTTCCCCTCCTAGTGAGTGCCCTGTCCCCATGCTTTCTACAAGGCAATGAGATGACTGCATACAACAGTGACCTCTGCAGGTCTTGCTACAATCCTGACAAAAAAATTGTACAAAAGATCTGGACAACACACAACTCTACATATTATAAATCACAACAGCAGTATTCAGTTTTTTGCAGTACAGCACTATGTGACTCTACTGCTTGTGAAAGTATCTTGCTTTTAAATATTGTAAATAACTGAGGACTACATATTGGCTTTTAAAATGTGTCAGTATATTGAATGCAAAACCTTTACAGAAAAAAAGGGAAAGTTAAATTGCATGTATTCTCCTACTGTCAAATAAAACTCAACAAAGAATATTCAGGCATGAACAAAAGTGAATGTTTTCTAATATACCAAAAACATCTTCGCTCATTGTGTGGATTGAGGTATCACGGAGAATAAATCACGCAAAATGAAGTCCAAGGGTTGCTGGGCTTTGCAAAATCAACATTTTTAAACACTAGTCAGAAACCTGAAAGTACTGTATTTGTCTCAAAGAACTAAGAGATCAGTACTAGCTCTAAAAGGTTACTATAATCAAGTTTTTTGTCATGAAAATCAGCACAATTTGCTGGTCTTTCTCAAAAACTCATCCACTGATAGAGTTTCTGTTACCTAACTCTGAAAGAAGAAACTAAAACTTTTCAGCAAATGGCGGCAGGAAGAAGACTCTATTTGCTGGGAGAAACAAGCTAGGTCACAAAGATGCCTCAGGGAATAGAACTTGCCAACTCAGAGCACAGCAAGCCAGACATGACATTCCAAAAAGGCTGGTTCTAGTTGAAGAAAATGCATTTTTCTAACAATAGTTCTTCATCCACAAGCCTGTCATAAAATTTTGTAACATCACAATCCACCAACCAAAAACACAGAGGCACTATGTAGCTGCAGCTTTTAAATTTCTGAAGAATTTAAACTCTCTTTCAAGAGAAAAAAAATATTTTTGCTTTGACTACGACTTCCTTAGTCACCGTCTTTCTTCCACTGCAGCCAGAGCTGGGTCAGAGCTTCAGGGAAAGTGCCATAGGTGATGAGAGAGTGAGCCTGTGATGCCACAAGGCAGAGAAACCACACCTAGACAAGAGCATGAGCACCCTAAGGAAGAGAGACTGGCACATTCCAGGCTGGGCACTGCATGTGTTAGCTCACTCAGTATCTGCAGACCTCCAATATCTCAGGTATTTGAGTAGGTGTGAATTACATTTAAGTTGGTCACCCATAGCCTATGCCACAATTAAGACATTTGTGTACTCTCCCCTGAACAAGCTCCCTGGTAATTAAAAATTTGATGCTCTATATAAACAGTCCTTATATCTGAAGAACAGATATTTTGCCTAACAAAGTTATTCACTGAGCATCGTACACCCCAGTCTATGCAATCATCTAATTCAACCTGCTTGCAAGCATCTGCGTCTTTCTTTCTTAATTCCCACTCAGGCAGACATCAGCCACAGACACCATTAGCTCTGTTTGCAGAACACTGATAATCATTCCAGCAGACCCTTTACTGATACCTACAAGTAGAAATCCATGTAACCTCCAAATGACAATAGATGGGTCAAGCTTAGATCCTCAGTTGGGCAAATTCATTTTCACAGAACAAAACTAAGATAAGCAGCTTGCATTTCGCACAGACATAAAGAAAGGTTTCACATTCAATATTTTGGTAAAAATCCAATTTTCTGCTTGGTTCAGCATTTCACCTGGATTTAATGCCTTATTTTCTGGGTAGTTATTTGACTACTAGCTGAAAAAAAACAAAAATAGAAAAAAATTTGTCTTTAACCATCATCCAAAAGAGCTGCATGCACAACTGTTTGAGTTTCCAAACAAATGTTTCTCATCTGTTTGAAAGCCACACTGGAAACAGAGTTAAGCCAAGAGATGAGTTTCATGCGTTGACTGGAAAGTTTTGAAAGGAAGGGTGGGGCTATAAACAGAGCTGCTCTACTTCAGTTCTGCAGAGCTGTCATGAAAATTCACCAGTCCAGACAGAACGTCTGAAAAATCTACAAATCCATCCATTGTGTGAGAATTTTGGAAGCTTGTGGCAAGGAAAAAAACCAACCAAACCAAAAAAACCTCACAAAAAGAGCTGTTATTTTGCTAGCCTGTCCAAGAAAGCAATGATCCTGAGCATGAAAGCAATTCTGTTTCTGCAAAACCACTTTAGAAAGATGATGGCAAAATTTAGAGAGTTTGGTATAACCAGATCAATAATGTTACTAATATTCATTAATCCTAAGATAAACTGTCCAAAGGTATCTTTTAGGGCCACCTTTCTAACACAGAAGGCAGTCCCCATCAGGATGACATTGCAAAATCAGAATTTCTAACGTAATTGAGAAAAACAATCAATACACAGACCGTATATTAATAGTTCCCCCTTTCTTCTGTTTATCTGTGGTTTCTTCATGTCTTCTTAGTTGTGCAAGGAGTTCTGATTCTGTCTGTTTCTTGTCGCGTGGAAGGGAAGACGCAACTGCAGAAGCAGCCTTCACCAGTTCTGGATTTAAAGGCTTGCCTCTGTAAACAGTGACACAACACATAAAGAAATAAAACAAAAAATCCTTTAATATATTCTAATTGTCATTTCTGTACTGCCATTTTATATCTTAATAACACAGAAGATAGTCAGATATTTTCCCAAACAGGGGTGGCCAGTGGGATAGGCAGGTTTGCCCTGTATTATTATCAAATGCTGAGGATCACTGACAAGCTCTTGCTCCCTAGCCTGTGGAAATGGCAGCCCTGTGCCTCAGACACACAGCTTGGAGACCACTGGCAGCACAGACCTGTGGGGTGATAAATATGATGCAACACATGGGCAGGAGCAGCTCCAAAGACTCAACAATCATGATGTCATTCTTAATTATTTTCTTTTTCCTCAGTTTTGCTGTATTTTATCTGAACAGTATTTCCCCTCTCCCATTAAAAAAACTTTCCACAAGCAGCTGATTAGTGCTATCTTTCCATAACCTCATGGTAGAAAAAGGCAGCATATGGTTGAGAGCATACAGCACTTTTTGCCCAGATTCTCCCGTGATTTACTCCAGCCTACAACTGCACATCACACTCCCTTACAAGATTCTTTTCCACTGTTGGGAATGGTTTATTTTGTCCTAAATAATGAAAAAGAAAGTTGAAATACGGATAAAACAGGCTAAAAAGAGTTTGTTATACTTTACCGTTGTGTGTCTTCTGCAATTCCCTGAGGCACAGAACCTTCACCGTCCATGCCTTCCAGCTTCTTCATGGCTTGCTTCTTGTTCTCACTGGCTTTTAATTGTTGGAGTTTCTTCTTGTAGCTCACTTCCACCTTCATACTACCAATAATGTCTAACAGCTGCTGCTTTGGTGTTTCTGCTCCACCTTCCTGTCTCTTTGCTGCCCCTTCACGTGTGCTGTCTTTGGAAGCAGCAGATTTATCTTTGTCTTTAGAAAGCATGCTGCTAGTGCTGAAGAGTTCCTGTTTGCTAGATAATATACAAAGTCAGGAAACAGAAGCTAAAAATAGGGTCCAAGGCTGAATTTTGTAAACCTACCAAAAACCTCAAAACAACAATTACAATTGTTTAGGCCCAATGAAGTGCAACCTGAGTGTGTTAAGTACATGTCAAACATGTACCTTCTGACTTTTAAGCAGGACTGGGACACCATTTCAAACTCTTGATTACTTACGGTTTCATCACAAATACGAAGTAAGCAATTTTACATACCATTTATTTGTGGAGGAAATAATACAAGAACTTAGAACTTCCAAGTTTTTCTGCATTAGGTGGCAGAGTTTGAATTTACTGGTACCTGACATTTAAATTCATTGATAGTACAGAAAACTCACCAAAACTCTTAATGTAAGTCAATAAAGAGATCACTCCCAGCCATCTGAAAAAACGACTGTACACAAACACACACTTAACTTCAATGTTTTCACACTTGTGGCACTACTGCAGATCACATTCCCCTACTCTGCAGCATGGATTCTGCTGCAAGTTAACCCAGTAACAAATAGGAATGTTATTTGGGTTATAGCTTCTCTGCTTAGTTTAGCACATCATTGCAAAGAAGCTGAAACTGACACAGGGCTGCTGAAGGTGTGAAGCCAGGAACAGCAAGGAGCTGCTCAGGAGATTCTGCAACACAGACACAGCTGCATTCTCTAGGAAAACTATCATAAAATTCAAAGACCTGTTCTCTGTAAGATTCTAAAAAATGCCATATTTAAACCTTTACATCCACACCTATGTACTTCGTTTAAAAATCACCTTCAAGTTACAGAAATAAAAAAATTATTTTGATTCTAAATAAAAAACTTCAATAGATTTTAAAACACTTCCACAAACCTGAAGGAATTGTGGCATACCTCTCCTCCTCACACACATCTCTCTTTGGCTAGAAAAGGAAAATCTGCCAGTTTCAGCAGGCACTGCATCACAATTTGGTCACACTGCACTTGATAAATTGGCAGCATTAAACCCTAAATTTCAATGCTGAGAAGCGACAGGAAAATTTAAGGAAAGCTTCAGAACCTCATTACTGGGAAGATAGTAGAAGCCCTGCTGTTTTACACAGCAAAGTTCTGCAGAGGTCCTGGACAAACTCCTTTTTTTGTTAATTCAGGGGTGCACGCTCCTTAAAACTATGTAACCATTCAGAAATCACAGAATCATAGAATGTTAAAGGGTCAGAAGGGACTTTAAAGATCACGCAGCCCTAACATTCCCCGCCATAGGCAAGGTCGCCTCCCACTAGACTGGGTAACTCAAGGCCTTGAACACTGCTGGCAACCACAACCTCCCTGGGCAACCTGTTCTAGCAGCTCACAACCCTCAAGCAAAAGCATTTCTTCATAAAACCAAACCTAAATTTCCCCTTTTTCCACCTGAACCATTACTCCTGATGTAATTTCTACCCATATTCCTGCCAAAGAGTCTTTCTCCTGCTTCCCTGCAGGCCCCCTTCCGATACTGGAAGGTTGCTGTGAGGTCTCCAGGCTGAACAGCTCCAACCATGTCAGCCTGATCTTTGCCTACAGCATCAGAAAAGCACAGCAAGGCTGAAAGCCTCAGGCACTTAAAGCCAGCAGCACACTGCAGTTTGCAACCCCGTACTTCACCTACCATCTAGTTTGCCTTCTGCTGGGGACCTTGGCCTCGGAAAGCAAAGTTACCGAAGAACCCGAGCTGCTTTATACACGAGACCAATCACAGCATTGGTGCTAGTTCAAAAATACTGAGGAGTTTCAAAACTAAAAAAATAGATGAACGCACAACTGAGCTGTCATTAAAAGCAGTTTAAAATCTTCTCGTGAAAACGAAAAAGAACTCCCAAATACTGCTCTTAGCCCGTACTTGCAGGTACAACAGTGCCTAACAGGCAGCTCCGCTCTGCTGATACAGGGTGCAAAATTACGGTCAGGTCACACATGCGGACACACATTCAGACAGCTCCAGCTGGGAAGGACGGCAAGGAAAGCAGTAAGAGACACACGGCCCACGCCACCCCCCTCCACCCGACTGCATTCCCCGCTGCCTTCTGCCCACCGTGTCACCGCCACCCAGCCACCCAGCCCCGTCCCTCTGAAGGCCGCGCCGTGGGGCACGCCCGGCCTCACGGCAATGCCCGGGGGCGCCGTCCGCCAGGTGAGGGTGCGGGTTAGGCCGGTACCTGCGGGCCCCGCCGTGCGGCCGCGCCGCCGCCCCGAGCAGCCGGGCCGCGATCCCGCCGCCGCCCTGCACGCGGCCCCACATCGCGGCACCGCCACCGCCACCGCCGCCGCTCGCGGCCCGCGCTCCCCGCGCCGCCGGCCGGCAACACGAGCCGCGCACGGACGTTCCGCGCAGCAGCGTTCTGCCCGGCTCCGCCCCGCACAGCTCCCCGGCAAAGCCGTGCCGGACAGGGCGCGCAGCCGCTCGGCGTCTGGAGGTCGGGTGTTGGGAGAGCACTGCCAGCGGATCGAGGGAAGTGATCCTGATCTGCTCAGCCCTGCTGAGGCCACATCTGGAATGCTGTGTCCACCTCTGGGCTCCTCTCTGAAAAATGCCTCAAAAATATCTCCAAGCCTTCACTAGTGCTGGAAAGATGAGCACTGTCCCACCGCTTGCATTTGACTGTAGCACACAAACCATTGTCACCTGCATAAGACCTTACCTGCAGAAGCCATCTCACTTTTCCTCCATGTGATAATGTCCTGCTTGACCCACCTCTCCAAACAGTTAGAACAACATACAGTTCAAGGTGCTGTGGGAGTTTTGAAGTTTCTGCAGCTCTGGCTGCTATCCTGGGACAATGCTTGCCAAGAAATTACATCCATCCTCCTGGACAATGAGGATTTCCGTAGGAATTAGGAAATGCAAACTGCCTTGCAGGGAGCAAGTGGTTTGTCTGTGGCTGGCTGGAGATGATGTAGGGCTAAGAGATAGGCTTGGACTGCCAGTATCCTGCAGAATGGACAGAAACATATCCTGCAAGGGAACCCTTTCCTCTCCCACATCAGACAAGTTTCCATGGCATCCCCCAGTCAGATCTCCATCTCCCAGAGGTCACCCATCCCTCCACTGCCAAAATAATCTGTTGAAGAGATGTTGTGCCTCTCTGTCACACAGTGGACCAAAGCCAATCACACATACGCCAAGCAAAACCCCCTTAATGCCAGCAAGCACTTCCACATTCCCACAAAGCTCTTACAAGTTAATGTCTCAGCACATGTCCCATTTCTGTCATGCCTAAATCCTCTGAGGGGAAGCTTGAGATTAAACTTCAAACAAATTGAAACCTCGTTCAGGACAGTCTTTCAGGAGTTGTGGCAGCTCTTCCACGGTGTCCCTACATATACCAAGCGTTGTTACTTCAGGGTATGCAATTCCCAAATAAATTCTCCTTCAAAACAAATCAAAAAAAGTGCTCCCCGCCAGCACGGTGCATGGACACAAAGTCGGGTTTGGCTGAGCAGCCACGGGTGTAGGCAGCAGAAAAAGCCACGTGGTGGCGATATGCACGTGGAACTGATGCATTCCAGGGCTATGAAATCTCCCAGGAAACATTTCAAGTGCAGGCGCCGTCTTCATCTTTTCTACAGGGACCAGATAAGAGCAGATCAGGCCTGGTGGTCTGCCCGAGGAACGTGGCTATGAAGGAGCACCCTGGAATGCTCAAGGCCTGATGTTTCAGCAGGCAAACAGTTATGGCAGGCAGCCTGTGGTTTAATGGTATCTTAATCGCAAGCGTCACTGCATTAGGAGTTTAGATAGTGTTCACCAGCTGGATCTTCCAACAGTGCTGCAGTCCCGCTAAACAAGAATTCAGCATACAGGTCAAAATTCTTTGCAATGAAACACTAATCTCTATTGCGGATTATTTGGGATGCACTCAAATTAACTCAAAATCACTAATTACAACAGACTCAGATTTTTTTTTTTTTTTTCTTTTTTACATTAGTGAAATTACAGTTCAATTTCATTTATAACCTAGGCTGTTCTTCCTGAACAATTGCTGTACCTGGAGTAACGCATCTAGCTCTGGAGTCATGAGCACAGGAAAGACATAGACCTGTTGAAGCAAGTCCAGAGGAGGAACACCAAGTTGATTAAAGGTCTGGAGTATCTCCACTACAAGGAAAGGCTGAGAGAATTGGGATTCTTCAGCCTGGAAAAGAGGTGACCAACATGCAGACTTCCAGTACCTGAAGGGAGCCAACAAGAGAGCTGGAGAGTGGCTTCAAAGTGAGAGTAGGTATAGATTAGTTGTTAGAAAGAAATTTGTCACTGTGAGGGTGGTGAGGCACTGTCACAGGTTGCCCAGAGAAGCTGTGGCTGCCTCATCCCTGGCAGTGTTCAAGGGCATGTTGAATGAAACTGAGCAACTCAGTCTAGTGAAGGGTATCCCTGCCCATGGCAGGGGATTCAGAACTACATGGTCTTTAAGCTCCCTTCCAACCAATATGTAACATAAACATATAAAATACTAAAATCTGAACCTTACAATTAATTGTGATGGGGAAAAATATATATTTAAGTTTATAATTTTGTTTATGCTGTTTTTTTCCTTGGTTTAAGCTGTGAAAGTAAGAGTCATTAATTTCATTTGGTGGAAAACACCATGGATCTAAGATGAAATATGTAGGTCTGCATGTCTCAATGCATGCAAATACATGTGCAGCTCAACAGGGATTAGAGGGCACAGAGTGCTTCCCAGAAACACTTCCTGGTCTGGAGGAGTAACTCAGTTGTGGCTGATCACTGATACACATTATGGCTGTTGTTCATTTACCTTGCCACAGACTGTACAGTGTCCTACTGCTTTCAACCAGACTTTGTTCCTGATAAGCTTTATTGCAAGCACTTCAGGGCCACTACATGCCACCTTAAAGTCCCGAAAAGCCAGGATCAAGGAAGTGGCAGCTTAGGACAGCGTCTCGGGACTCACGGCAGTTCCTCTCTATACACAAAGTGTTGCTATTTCAGGGTAACAGTTCCTAAACAAATCCCTTAAAACAATAAATACCCCAACAACAAAATCAGCTAACTTGAAGAAAAATCAACAAACAAACATACATCTAAACAAACCCCCAAGAAACAAACAAACAAACAAACAAACAGTGGTTTTAATTAATAAATTCGGTTGCATCCCGCTCAGTAAGCTGAAACACAACCCAGCCCTAGTTCCACCAGAGCCCAGCCCCGCCGCCCCCCCGCCGCCTGCCCGGCCCGCGCCTTCCCCGGGGCCGCGGCGGGGCCGCGCCGCCTCCATCGCCGCCTATTTCGGGGCAGAGGCGGCGGGGCCGCTCGGGCGAGGGGCGGCTCCGGTGAGTGGGGGCTCGGGGACGGCAGCGGGCTCGGCGGGGGTGGTGGCGGCCGGCCCGGAGGGTTGCCGCGGCTCGGGAGCGCGCCCAGGCCCGGGATGCGCGGCCCCTCGGGAAGCTGCGGCTGCCTGCGCGGCCGCCGGGAGAGGCGCCGGGCCGGGGTCGGGCGGGCTCAGCCCCCGCGGGCCTCCGCCGAGCGCAGGCCGGGGCTTCCTGCTGCAAACGGGCGGGTGCTGGCGGAACGCGAGCCCGGAGCCTCCCTCCCTAGGGAAGGCTGGAGCCGGCGGCGTGGCCCGGAGCGGTCCGTGCGCTCCCGCCGCCAGCACGTGTGACAGCCCGTGGTGAGCCCCAGTGCTGCCCCGCCGCTGCTGCCCTGCCGCCGGGGTGCCGGCCTGCCGTGTGACCTTGGGAAACGGAGCTACGGCCTGCCCACGCGGGCTATTGCAAGGAGCAGCGCTGTCTCCCGGGTGTATCTCAGTCTTTGGAGAGTGCATTGGCAGGGAGAAACATCTGGGGTTGAAATAACATCTGCTTGCAGAGGATCCTGCAGGACCTGTTACAGTAACTAATGCTTCTGTATTTCCAGGTTTGAGTTTGGATTTGCTTTGGAAGCCACAGAGCAGCTGCTGCCTCCTTCTACCTACATGCAACTTTTAATATACTAGTATTATTATAGACAGAAACAAAAAAGGTATGTACTGATATAATACTAATTTAGTTTGGACTAAGACTTAAATCTTGTGAAAGTGGCACTGTGCTGATGTGGATAGGACAACTAAACTTCCTTGTCTCTTAAAAGGTCCGTATTTTTACAGGCATATACTTTTTTTCTTCTGCAGCCAAGTTTTCAGTGGGTAATCTGGCATGTGCTCCCTTTGGGGACTGGCACAAGTCGATAAGCACTCAGCGTGATGAAAGCAGTATACATTTTACTAAACACAAGCAATTGTTGCTCTCTAGTAATTCCTTTCATTCGACGTCTGTCTCGATGATTTGTTTTCTCTCCCCTAACACTCAGAGCACAGTGTGAACACTAAGGAGATATACAGGGCAACAAAGTGTAATTAACGAGGCTTGGAGCCTCCTTTTTGAAGTAACACCTAGTGTGCTATGCTGTCAGTAACAAAACAGTTCAAATCTGAAGCCACAATTGTGAAATTGTGTTAGCGCCATTTATTGCGAGAGGAATGTTTTATTTTATTTTAAACTCATTTGGATTTATGTAACAGATCGGATGGGTAAAGTCACTGAGTGACAGTATTTGGCCTAGTGGTGTTTTGGGGTTTTTTTATGTTCAAGAATAATGGATCTGTTAAGAGACAGGCTTTCTTTAAGCCTCTATTGTATTCAAGTGTCTATGTTTCCTGTACAAAGGATGCAGTATATACAATGTGTCTTTTTATGATTCTTTCAGCATAGCCTACTGGGAATTATGTTTCCCATTCATATTATGCCAAAATATATTTTGGGAGGTAACAGGCTTCAAAAGAAACATTACAGTAGGTACAGGAGTGAAAATTGTTATGTTTACTGATGTACTGTGCTTGAAGACAGGCTTAAAAGCCAGTGAGGCACCAATTCATATGTGTATTTGTGACAGTTTTAAGACTCATGCAGCTTTTTGACAGCACTACCAGAGAAGTGTCTTGCACAGTTCTGAAGCAGTGGGAGCTCTTTGCCTGAGTTATTTTACCCCAGATAAATAAGCTTGTTTTAACTGTTTGCCCAGTGAAAGTACCTTGCTACAAACTTGAGAACTGAATTAATTTGAATGTTTTACCTCAAAGTATCACATTTGCATTTCTGCTTTCCAGCCACCTTTCTGAGAGATGAGGTGTAATTCTTATTTATAATATTTTGGGGGCGGGGGACAACGGGGACTTGTACTAGGAACATGACAGCCAGACACAATTCAAGATGTTCACATTCATTCCCTTTCTACTCCTCTTCTGAAAGCCCTATGTACCTGTATCATCATGAGTAGACTGCTCTTCAGCATGAGGAGAGCAGATTCTGTTTTGCTTTACAGGTGAGGAGCTGAGACAAGCATGAAATATTCCAGCCTTGGACACCTGAGGGAAGACTATGGCTATATAATCAATATAAAAGTAGCCCTCAGCACTGTTCCCTGGATGTACTCTCTTGCTTTCATTTGAGAGATCCAGAGAGATGTGAAGCTGGAAAGCCCAAGTAAGCTGAAGCTAAGCAGTAATACTCCAGGAGACCTGCCCAATGCAGCAAAATCGGTCAAAATACAAATATGCTAAGTCTCATTCCTGGGCACAACCATTTTCTGTCTCTAAATGGAAGAGTGGATCTGAAGGCATTTCTGTAATGCTTTTGCCTGTCAAGTCATTATAAATTGTGAATGTTTCATCTTTCTCTTCCCTCAGGAGACAAGTATCTCTATACCTACCAGGAAACGGGAGACTTTGCTCTGAAATAACTGATAAACAAGTGTGAAGCATGAGGATCAACTCTGCTGTTCAGGCTGCTATTGACCTCACAGCAGGTGCTGCAGGTAATGCTTAATTGCACAAAACCTCTGAGAGACAGTTTTAATGCCTTTGACAAATACAAAAGCAGTTTCCAGTTGCTATAAAAAGCCTCACCTCCTGTATTTTAAGGGTATGAGGAGAAGCAGTGACCTCAGCCAGTGTTGTAACTGTATCACTATTGTTCCTCCCTGGCAAAACCCCTGCCATACAGTGAAGAAGACATAACACCTCACTTGAACTAATAATTTCCTATAAGAAGGTTTAAGTTGTGCTTACACAAGTTTAAGAATCAGTCAAAGTATCAGTAGAGTTTTGTAAGGGAGTCAGTGTGTGAGTGACTGAGGTGCTGCTTTTGTCACAGGAACCGTCCCTAAGTGCAAGAAACAAGAGGCTATCTGAAGGGTTTCTGGCTCAGACAACATCCTGGTCTGAGGATGTTGTCTAATCTCTAAAACCTGTGAACCTCAATAGTAGAACTGATGATGAATTTGTGTAACTGACTTCCATTTCAGTCTAGTCTGTGCTGTGAAATTTTGCTGGACCAGTTGTGTGGAAATGGTTGCACTGCCATGTTGGTAATGTCAGTGGCTCAGGGATGCAATTTTGAACTCTGCCAGGGAAAAGGGGTTTTTTTGACACTTTTAAGCTAACAGTGGTTATATGGAAAAGGTGGAAGATTTGTCTGATTTACTTTTGTAACTAGTTTAGACAATTTTAGTGATCTTTTTTCTTTCCCACACAATAAATATTACAGTCAGTCCTTTTATGTTAATGCTGTAAATATGACAGTATTAATGGTGTTAAGTGCATTCAATGGCAGTTATTTGAGGTAATCTGTCAGAGTGGAGGTTAACAGTGCGTGAGAAAGCAAAGTCTGGTCTGGTAATCTCTACACTCTTCAGAAAACGTATTAAGTAAGCAAACAGCTCATTCATCCAGAAAACATATAACCTGGTTTTACCTTCCTCTCCAGATACAGTCTTGTCTACCTGATAAGTAATGAAATATTGAGGCAAGCAAATTCTGGACAAGAATAAATAAGTCATTTGGCTGTATGTGGTAATAGTCCTTTGCCTAGGATCCAAACAATTTCTAATCCCTTCTTTGATTCAGTAGAACTCTTCCCCACCACCGCTTTGTTATTATTGGGACCACACTTGTCTGAATGTTCAAACAGATTTAACCTTTTGGGTTTCTGGTAGGTTTTAGTTTTGTAGGTGTGTTGGGTTTTTTTATAATTCTTTACTGCTGGCTGGAATAATTATTTTTTTAATATTTCAGAAAATAACTAGGACTCTTGGTCTTTATCTTGAGGCTTACAAAGTTCATTGGTGCAGTTTCTTAGGCTTCTTGAGCCAACTCCAATAGCAGCCTTTTTGGAACAGCCATTCTGTCAGCTCCCAAATTTTCAGCTTTATATTTCTGAGACTATTCCTGGTTTCCCTGGACATCTTCCAACAGCCATTATTTTATTACAGGAACCTAGCATTTGTCCTGTAGATTAATATCTACCTGACTTCCCCAAACAACATTGGCTGAGCCTTCCCAGCTCTGCTTTTCATTTGAAGCTTACATCAGTGTTACTGGTCTGAACCAGCTACTTTTCTCCTTGGTTATCCTTCCAGAGCAGGAAAACCTTTGTGCTTCCTTGCATGATTTGCTCTGAAGCTTTTAATGATCCATCTGGTTGACAATGAGGTTTTATGGCAGCTAGATCCTGAGTTTCCCTCAAAGGCCTGAAGTATCTTTTTGAAGAGAAGCATGAACAATGTTATACAAATGTGTTTGCAAAGAGAAAAATGGATTGCAAATAACACTAGTTAAAAAACGCTTACTCTTCTGCCCACTTAAAATAACTAATCTTAATTGGATGCACAGATTTGTTTCCATTTCAATTACTTTGCTATCTGCATTTAAAGATAATTAATTAATTAAATAATTAATATGTGCATGTCAACTGTGCTTTGGTTAAAGATCAGCTTCTGTTTTAGTACAGTTCTTCTCTCTTGCTAAAAAACAAAACCATGAACCCCATATAAGGTACACCTATCATGTGCTCCCTGTCAGGTATCTGCTACTAATAGATTGTTATCACTGTACACTGTTTCTTACTGAAAAAGTATAACTTGAGCTGTTCCTGCAGACTACAGAATTGAGTTAGATCTTACAGAAGAACACTGTGCTCTGAGCAAAATGGTTATTGAGGACGTTGATGGAAATATCGCACAAGTTTTCAGGGTATTGACCTTGCAGTTCAGTTTGTAAAAGATAACATGTTGAGAAACTTTGCCCTTTTTCAGCTTATACTTATCACTTTCATCCAGTCTCCGAAAAGGAATGTGCTTAACAGCCATTTGGAGTTTTGAACTAAAGGGTCTGAGTCATTGGTTATCAATTTATTATGTATGATCAGTTTAGCACTCAGCAGTGTTCCTCTTGTCCTGGTGGAATCACTTGATTACTAATCTTTCAGGGCTGGGATTTTTTGTTATTATTGGAATGTAAAATCAGAGATGCCTTCTGAACCACTGCATTAATGGGCAAAGGAAAATGTTATTTAACTCATTGACACAAGTGACTTGATTGCAGAACAATACCTCTAATTCAGTACAAGTTTATAAAAGTAAGCTGATTCATTTAGATGCTTGCTTTTCACGAGATAAAGAAATGTTTAATGAGAATCGGTGCTGTTACTGCTCCTTTGCCTATTTTTTTTTCTTAAGGTAACTAAATTCACCAGTGACAATTGATGCCATTGTGCTAAAATCAGTGCACTTGTCTTTTCCTACAGGGAATTAATTAATCTTTGCTTTCTGTGTGATATTCCTAATACTGGTGCTCCAGCATAGGTATTTCAGTAAATGATAACCTTCAGCCACTCTGTTAACTTCCACTACTTGCCTAGGTGGAACAGCCTGTGTGGTGACTGGCCAGCCCTTTGACACTGCGAAGGTGAAGATGCAGACGTTCCCCAACATGTACAAAGGACTTGTTGACTGTTTTGTCAAAACCTATAAGCAAGTGGGATTTCGAGGCTTCTACAAGGGAACCACACCAGCACTTGTAGCCAACATTGCAGAGAACTCTGTTCTGTTCATGTGCTATGGATTTTGCCAACAAATTGTGAGAAGAATTGTTGGAGTAGACAGGAAAACAAAGCTCAGGTTAGTAATAAATATCTGCTTTGTATTTCATTTCATGCAATTGCTATTTGCCAATACTCTACTGTCAGGGTGCAAGTGAGATCCCAGGCTCTCCTCTGACAGTTTACAGTGGAATAAATTTTGGAATATAGGCCTTAGTGTGACAACACCGTCCAATATAACAGAGCCGTCTACTAAGCAGTTACTGATACTGATGGTTTAGACGATCACAGATTAACTGGAGTATTCAAAACTTAAACATTTATACTAATAGGATCAAGCATTTCAACACCTGAAAGTTAGTATTCCCTTAATATCTGGGTTGTTCTGACTTTGCAGAGGAGGTAGTGGCTCTTCTTAACAAGGAAACATACTAAAGGGGAAGGGCACTTTTCTAATATTGCCTTGCTTTTAAAAATGTTTTTATTTCAAAAGCTTGCTCACCCTAGAAAACCTCTTACCTTTTCCTACCCATTAAAATGTAGGAGGTAGGCCTACTAGCAGTATGTTTCACTTCTTCTCCGTCTCTTGTTATCATCTGGGGAGGTATGTGCAGAGGTCCTAGGATCATCTCACGAGACTGTGTCACCATGGTCATGCTGGATGTAGGGAAGTTAGTGCAGGAAACTTTGAAGCAGTACATTGCTGTACTACTCTGTCTTTGGAGCTGGATACAGAATGGGAATGTGAGTAAATAGCAATAGCAAGCACCTTTGGCATCTGACAATTCTTTCCTTGGTCAGGTAATGGTGCTTTTCAGATCCAAGATGGCTCTTTAATGCCTTGTTGATTCAAGGTCAAATAGTGTGACTGCAGAGCTTTTTCTAGGACAAAATGTTAAGAATTTAAGTTTACTTGAAAGATTGTCCCTTGGTACTGTTTCCTTATTCTCTTCATCTGGATCATTGTGGGGGCACCTTATGAGGTACATGTAAGAGAGAATTGTATTGACATGGTCTTCAGCAGGGCCCTGATGAGAATACGTTGTCTGTCCAGGATATCCCCACCCATTGTTACTGTACTGTTACACCTTCAAAAAAGGACAAACTATAAAACATTTTTCAGTTTAAGGAATACATGTCACTGATGCATAAGTCACAAAGAAAAGAAATGAAGAAAGAAATGCTGAATTCTGTTTATCTTTTAACATATCCTTAGTTCAACCAACAGATTTCATTTCATGCTGAAATCTAAAGTGGGACAACAAAATGGAAAGAGAAGTGCTAAATTCCATTTGCTGCTCTGCAGGCAGTTACTGATTTCTTCCACTTGGAAAGTTCTCATTACCACCATATCTGAATGTCATGAGCTTTGCTTCATGTCACAACTTGAGTTTTGTGATGCTTCAAGGTGAAAAGTAACAGCTTTAATCTCTGGTACTAGAGATGTATCAAACAAGGTACAAAGCTTGCTGGGCACAAGTCAAGCACCTCCCTCACATGGAAAGAATTCCTATGCTGCAATGAGTTTAGTCTCAGCTGTGCTGACTCCTCAGGTTCTGGAAAAGAAGCTCCACTTCTACGTTATTATGCAGCTGCTGTCCAAAACACCAGTGTCTGTAGGAGTCTGTTTAAAATGCATCATAAAGAAGTGTTGCCCTGAAGTACCAGCCTTTTGAGTCCTGGCAGTTTAGCAACCCAGAATCTGTGGTATGTGTAAAATCACCACAAAATAAGCCCTGGTTTTGGAACACTGAGTCACTGCAGATGACAGTGCTGTCTTGTTTGGTAGTCTGGTTTACGTTTGTGCTGTCTCTGATTCACATAGTTGCATTCATAGCAGCACATCCATACACAGATTACAGTGATCCATTGTGCTTGCTTTCAGTTTCCTAGCATCTTCCACTGAAAGCCTTTATTAATACTGGTAAGATGAATTTGAAAATACTGACATCTACCTATATGAGGTGATAATTGCTCCTATTCTTTTTGAGGAAGTAATTAGTAACCAAAAGCTGCCCAGTAAAATAAGTCTGTCAAAATCTTCATAAATGCTATCAAATCTTCCCTTCCTGGCTTTTATTCTGCTGCAATCACTGAAGTATAGCAAAAAGGGTAGAGGCTGTAATATACCTCTTTGGTGTCAAAAAGGGTGTCTGTCAGTTGTGTAAGAAAACAGGCTGAGCTAGGTTTTTCTTCCCTCTGGTTCAAGTAACTGCCCTTTGTCCTTGAGAATCTTTCCCCAAAACTGTCAGTTTTTCTTGATGCTATTTAGGGTGCAGGTCCAAGAAGCTGATTGCTGGTGCAAGGCTCCACTGCACTAAAGGTCAGTGCCCAAATACCCTATGCATTTTCTTTCTTGCAGTGATCTACAGAATGCTGCTGCAGGCTCCTTTGCCTCTGCCTTTGCCACCCTTGTCCTCTGTCCCACGGAGCTGGTTAAGTGCCGGCTACAGGCTATGCATGAAATGCAGTTGTCAGGAAAGATAATCCAGGGACACAAGTAAGTATGGACCCTGCTCAATATCTTTGAAACCCTTTCTTGTGTATTATTTCTTCGAATCCTGTATTGGCTCAGAGTCACATTTATAGTGTGCTAACCAGAGAAGAGTTGTGGCTGGGAGGGTCACAGCCTGCAGACCTTCTGTGTGATAGTAAAGCTGGATGCCAGAGCAAGATCCTGCTGGGAGCCCTTCACTGAGTCTTAAATGAATTCAGTTGTTTGCACCAATAGGTCAATAGGTCTCACCATTAATTGTTGCTGCAGCTGCCTGTTGTTCTGTAACCTCTCATTATCTGGCTCATAAGTGTCACTAACTGGATCAACCTCTCTCAGTACAGTTTGGTCAGTAGTGAAGAGTGTTATCCAAAAGGATGGACCCCTTGGATTTTATCGTGGCCTGTCAAGCACTCTGCTGCGGGAAGTCCCAGGCTATTTCTTCTTCTTTGGAGGGTATGAACTGAGCCGGACATTCTTTGCCTCTGGGAGATCAAAAGATGAATTAGGTATGGTGCCTTTTTTTACAGGTTTTAGCATGCTGTCATGGGGGACATAAGCAGGGGCATATCTTCCCTGAAGATATACTAAAGATGTAAAATACGTGCAACATGAAGGAAATGAGGCACACTAAATATGGAGGGCTGCATCTTCTGTATACATAGTAATAAATTATTGAAGGAACTGTTTTCCAGTGAAGCAGGATGTATCATAGAGAATTAATACAGTGAGCTAGCACTACAAAACTGCTGAATATCTGACCCCACAGTGTAAATGAACTATTTCATTTCAGCTACCATTCAGAGTGATTTTTAAGTATATAGCTGCATTCTTTTGAACAGTGTGTTGAAGTATATACTGAACTGTATGCTGACCATCAGGTGTAGTTACAAGGATAGTAAGAGAACACTGAGATTGAAAATTAGTAAAGAAAAAAAGATGGTGATGCCAGAATAAAGACTGCCTGTCTTCTGTTAAAAGATTGAACCAGTAAGACTTTGTCTTACTTAGAGTCAGGATTTCAGCTGCATGCATTTTGGACTTGTAACAAAACATTTACAAATATCTGATCTGAAATACAAAATTAGGGTGCATCACAAAAGAAATGACTGATCACAAAATTACTCCACTGCACCAAATAAATCTCTGTATATGTGATTAGTAACACTAGATGATGTTACTCTAAACCATTTCAAAATTAACCTTGGAAAATGATTACAGGTGTTAAAAAAGGAATTTAGTTAATACAGTCAAAACTGAATTCTGAGTTATAGTTTTTTAGCATGGCCAATAATCTAAGAGGCACTCTTTATAATTTTTGAGTTTCTAGTTAAGACTTGAAATTTACCAATGACTTGAAATTAACTTAAAAATTAGTGAGAGAACTGCAACTGCTCTTTTGTCATAAGCAGGTTCCTCTGTTCCCTTTGAGTCCTATAGATTAAATAATGTTATATTTGTGTTGGTCAATACTGTGGTGTATAAACACATATTTCTTAACTTTTAGGTCCCATTCCTTTGTTACTAAGCGGAGGTTTTGGAGGCAGCTGTCTGTGGATTGCTGTGTATCCTGTGGATTGTGTCAAATCTAGAATTCAGGTTCTTTCAATGGCTGGAAAACAGGCAGGCTTTATGGGAACGTTTGTAGCTGTTGTGAAAACTGAAGGTAAGTATGCAAGCAGATCAACTGAATCTATAGGGCTGCAGACTGAAACCTTTACTCTTCAATATGCAAAATCACCTAAGAAACCTACTCCAGTGATAATGTGTTAGAGAGACAATAACTGTTTTGAGCAAACAAGTATCTACTTCATGTAGTGTGGAAAGGTTGGAATCTAAAAACAGAGACCTACTTCATCTTCCCTGCCTCTTAGTTCAAAAAATTATTCACTTAAACCTAGCAGAAGCTTACAATGCATTAAAAGCAGATAAAGAAATGGGGTTATTACCTATGACCCAACCTATACAAATAAACCGAAGGAACTAGGTAAGTTCCATGCAAAAGTTTTCTTCACATCTAGAAGTTAATATATGGCTGAGGATTCATTTATTAAACAGCCCTATCCAGCCTGGAACCTGAGACCTCTATCTCAGCATCTCCTCTCTGGAAAAGGCCTATGTCAGGTGCTTTGCAAGAGGGCATAAGAATATACATGGCAGCAGATATGAATCCTGGCCCCAATGCTAGGTAAGATACTTATCAGAACTGGACTCTGACTTGGGGCAGAGCTCTAATATGCTGCCCCCTTGCCAACTGTAGTACAGCCACTATCAAGTTATCTCAGCTAACCTTGTCATACCTAAAATAAGCATCTAGCATAAAACCTTACATGGCTAAACTCCTGTTACAACACTAGATACTCCCATATCAATATCCAGTACAATGCAATCAGTAGCTACACCAGTTCAACTCTTTGTGTTCATGGTCCTTTGAGCAGAAGCACTGCTTCAGTATCCTTCACAGGTAAGAGCACAGTGGTTGATGCAGGCAGCCACTTTAACAAATTGCTAACTGGCTCTGGTTTCATTTCCAGGTGTGCTTGCCTTGTATTCTGGACTAACGCCAACTATGATCCGTGCATTTGTAGCCAATGGGGCACTGTTCCTTGCCTATGAGTACAGCCGGAAACTTATGATGAAACAAATAGATTCTTACTGATACCATCCGGCAGATGAAGAACAAGAGATTGTTTCAGGGTCATTTAAATAAATGATGAAAAACACATAGATCACATGATGGTCTGAGCGGAACCAAATCAGTGACCTAATTTTAGGAACTCAAGTCCAGTTTAAGATTTGTAATATTTTAAAATCACGTGACTTGAATTGCACAAGCAGAACTATCTCCCTCTTACAGATTCTGCACTAGGAACACTGCATGTCATAAATGTCTTTCCTGACCTGTAATGGTGCTAAAAATATTTACATTGACCTGTGGAGTTTAATGTAACATGCAAGAGTAGGTTGCGATTTGTCTACATCAAAGCGCTGGTTTTAAAACTGTGCTGCAGTTGTGACCTTTTGCAGCTATTGCCAATGCCTGACTCAATAATATCAGTTCTTGTCTAATCTTGATGAGTATATATGACTTGGGCATACCCCTCACCTAGGGACAACTTTACTTACTTCTCCAGTTACACCCCTGTCCTGCTCCCTGCTGCCCTGTGACTTGCTAAGGTCATGGCTCACGGTGTATGACTTGCACACTCTGTCTTATGAATGGGTTTATAAAAGTAGGAAACATTCACCCCTTACCTTATATGAGACTTAGAGCCTGAGATATGCTTACATTTTTGATGAAAGAAGCACAGTAACAACATTAAGGAGGCTATGCTGCACAGTATTATTTTCTAAACCCCTTCAAGGAGTCCTAGAATATGCTAAGCACCATTTGCCATAAGGGACACTGCAGGAAATAGTACTGCCTCTGAGCACAGAATTACAACTTTGTGCAGGCTCCAGTTTAGGTCACCTTGGCATGAATGAGGCCGCATGCTAGAAAGACAGAAGCTAAACAGGAACAGAAGGCCAGACTTGAGTGGTTAACTGACACCACCATGGTCTCTGACATAGCAGTTTTACTGGGCCTGGAGTTTTGCCATTTGCTTTGCCTCTTCAGCTGAGTGGAAAAAGCTCATATGACTTGTATCACCTTCAGGCCTGGAGGGCATGGCCTGCTTGGTTATGTTACTCAATTAAATACGCAGTTAGTATTACCCAAAATGATGCAGGGACACCTTTTTCCAGGTACCACTTTTGTTCTTCAAGTAAAATGCTCTTTGTACAAGCCTGCTCTTCTTTTTAAGAAGCAGCTACTGCCTTATCCTAGAATAAGTCAAGCAGGTCTTAGCACAAACTTGTCCTGGAGCTGTACAAAGATGCTGCCTGAGTGCCCTAAGTGCAGCCCACAAGTGTGAGGGCACAGACAGAGCCCTTTAACTCACTGAGATCACCACAGCTACATGGAGGTTAGCAGCTTGTAACAGCAACCACATTTGTTAGTGACAGACAACAGTCAGAGCTTGAACAACCTAGTTTTGCACGTTACAGCTTCCCTTTCAGATCCCAGAAATAGAAACAAGCTTTAGGCATAGATGAAATCACCTCAATACCTGCTGCCTCTTGCAGTGGAGCCAGGGTGCACTTAAACTGGCTCATTCCTTGCATTGTTGCAACCTTTTTGATGGAAGGTGGTTCCCTTTCAATACACCATGAGAAAAGGCAGTTAAAGCAGGGCATGGCTGAAGAATCCTCAGTCTATTGCACCAATACACCTTGACTGACTGGCACACTAGGGGCAGCACTACTCTGCATTTCCAGTACTTCAAATGGAATTTATACCAAATGTTTAAGTGATTCAGGTAGGAAGATGAGGCTTTAAGAGTTGTTAGATTTCCCTTCTTTTCAAAGTTGTCTAGCTAAGAGAAATAGTATATTTGTACATGTTTCTAATAGTTATAAAAAGGTGAGGACAGACTCCACCTCAGTGGAATACTTCAATCTATTTCTTAGATTTGTCTTTGCTTTCATTTTTTAAAGCTCATGGTTGCAGTTTTTAATACAAAAATTGAAGCTTCAAGAGAAGCAGGGTATTTAAAACAACCTACAGCAAGAAGCTGGTAGTATTTTTGAGAGTTTACCTTCTGAAGTTGATGTAAGCAGTAATTTTTCCATTCAGAGCTGCTTAAGCTGTACATGTGTATCAGTTGTTCAGCTAAAAACTTCATAATGTTGGTACAGGAATTCACAGAAATAAAGTTTCATTGATTAACTAAGTACCTGATGATTGCTTACGTCATTTAACGAGCTAATCAGCTAATCTAGCGAGAAACAAAAAGGTTTAAATCATCATCATCACATCTCTGGAATGGAAAAAAAAAAAGGACTTGATACAATCAGTGAAAGTATAAAGCCCTCAAAACTGAGGGGAAGGGGGCAGCTAGAGTAAGGTGCTGTAAAACAACTGCTGATTTTACATCTATGGAAAATGAAACCTATAGTTCAGCACTTGGCCTGTTGCTTTGTAGTATCAGTGTCGGTTCTAATATTAGGGTTCACCTCAGATTCCAAGTTTCTAGATTACCACAGTGCAGGCTATAAGGTTTTCTGTCAGAAGAATGCTGGGAGTTAAGCAGAGGTCACCTAAATTCCACATGTACAAGGGATGAATGTCCACTACCCTGTGAAGGTCAGTGGAACAGGGAGGCAGGGCCTACTGTTAACCCTCTTCTGAGCAGTGGTGCCTGGATCTCCTAAGAGAAACATAGTATATCCCTTATAAAGCTATTTTGTTCCTAATTCCTGCTTACACATTAGTTTTTACTTAACTGCATGTGCCTGAGCTAGAAAAACCTGACTTGCTGATACAGCCTCTGCTGCTGCTATCTGAGCAAACTGGCTTACTCCCTAAGCAGGATTGGTGCCCTGCCAACTATAACAAAGTGCATCCTAGGGCAGTGATACCCAACTGCCTGAGCTAAGCCAAAATGAACTTGGGCATCAGCCACTTGCAGCTGCAATAAAAGGGCATCCTTTTTCAGCCCCTAGCCACACTCACACGGACACTGAGATAAATACATAGCAATAGCAGAAGTTGAGCTCACATATGGTGTACTTCATACTACACAACTACCTTCAAGTAAGCACATGGTAGGTATATGACCTCTCTGCTAATTTCATTAGCTGGAAAGTTATGCCACTTCCCTTGCACTTTTTGGTTCCCAACAAAAAGACTAACAAAACAGTAGAACCAAGAAGCTAACACCTCAACACATTTCACACAAATGAAGACAAAGTCTCCACAGAACAGCAGCACTGCTAAGAACAGCTGGAAGTAGAATAAGCATCGTGGAAGTTTGTGCATTACAGGTCCTAGTACAACTCAAGAGGAGACAGTGAGCATTTGCACTATTTGTTCGAACAAACAGGTGCACAGATCAAACCCCTGATATGCAAGTACTAAGGCAGCCACACTAACTGATCCCAGGCAGCTGGAATGCTCAGAAGCTGATGAGAGCCAGACTTCAGCCTTAGGGCAAGTGGCCATTGCAGCCCTCTGTGGGGAGGTACAGCAGTAGAAAAACTGCTGTGCAGCTTCCAACCTCTCCAGGCAGCTCCCAGGCCAAGTGTTGCTCAAAGCCCTACATCACTCATTGAGCTGCTCATCATCAGCAATACCAAGGCTTCTGCTCAAGAAGCAACATTCCAACAGAGGGAGACTAATATTTCTCCCTCAAAATTCCCATATTCTACTCATCTGTGGAAAGCCCCAATGCTGACAGAGTCATGTCAAGTTTTTCCAGTCTCATGCAGACTTCCAGTCTTCATCCACCATCATGTTAATGCTCATGCTTAAAGACAGGTAATTGTCTTAGATTACTCAAACAGGAATTAGCTGTAAGCAGAGGTATCTAAGCTCCAAGAATCCAACAGCCGGTGATGTGACAGTCAGCTGACATTAAGTAACTCTGAAGAGTTTTGCCCTGCACAACAGAACTTCATGTAACTTTATTTGAGATGTATCGACACAGAAATTCACAATAAGTACATCCAAATGACACCGCTTCCCTTTATACTGAAATGGCAAGACGTTCTCCATGAAAGAGATGAATTTTACATAATTTCCTTCTTTCAGATTTCCCTTATGGATCAATAAAGTTCACCTCCACAGCAAATGTCTCACAATAGATTTTCCATGTTTTAGACTTGTGAGGATTATCCAGCTCATTCCTGGGAAGGTAGAGTCTGAAAGACAAAATTCAGCAGCATATCTTACAGCCTAAGACATGCTTTTCCTTTCAGTCAGATGAAAGATCTCCTCACTCAGCCCTAGAATATTAAATACAGCCCCAGACTGTGAATTTAAACAGACATCAGTGCTTTGCATATTACATAGTCTCAGAAACAAAGTCAACCTGATCGGTTTGTAAGTTGGCTCCTCACCACCCTCCCAGAGCCCCGCAGTACAAGACAGAGAAATTAACACTGCATTCAGCTTAAGGCCTCCTGATATGATGCAAGTGCCAGGAATTTAATAACCAACCTTCCTGAAGTCAAGGATTTGATTCAGTACTCAACCTCATCAGGCAGGTTCTCCAATTTTAATGTTTACCAAATTCATGTCTATTATCACTTAAAAGCACTTTCACATCAGCCATGTCTGAATTAGAGATACAGAGATAGAAGCATTGCTTTCACAGCTGTTTCACTTCTGATCACACCTAGTCCACTTCTACCACAAGTGGACTACCAGAAGGTCTAGGCAGAAAGGGAGAAAAGGTAGCCCAGTGAGGCATTTGCCATAGTTGTGAAGGAAACAAAGCACTTTAGCAAAACCGTCAAGATGGCAATGTTGCAGGGCCATCAGTCAGCTGGCATACATTTCTCCTGGCATTGGTTCGGTATAACTGGCCTGCATTGGGACACCAAGGTGCATTGCTGCTGAGCATATTAAGTTAACTGTTACAAACAGACTCATGGCCAGCTCTCCTCAGACTCTAACAGGATCAGTAAAGTAAAAACTGTTTTCTTTCTATTCCAGTCATGGAGAACACAGTAATTTTATCTCATATGCCAAATTCACTGTTCCTCTACCTGAATCTGTCAATCAAAGCAGACAAAAGATAAGGTTCTCTTGTCTCTGCATTTCTACCTCACTCCCAAAGCAAGGTAGGCAAGCTCAACTTTCACCAGCTAGAGCTTCTCCAGGAGTTCCAGTCTCAGCAAGCAAAATCACAGTAATTTCTAATCTTATTGAAAGCTTGGGAAGCCATAAGAGGGCCTTTCTTTGTGATCACAAGCATCAGTACCTCTAACTGTGGTCTTAATATCTGCCTGCTAAGCTACTGAGTTCCTGCTTCTCAGGCAGTCAAACTATAGAGGATGGCAGATTTGGATAGTTAACATTACATTTTTTAATTCAAATTCACTAACAATGGCTAGAGAACACCAAGGAAATAATCCAATGGTTTAAGTTATATTTTAAACATGTGGAAGCTTTTTATTTTGTTACAGCACAAGCAACTCCCTGCTTACAAGTTACAATTGAGGACCAAAGACCAGTACCTATATGAAAGTTAGCTCAGGCCTGCCTTCTCTCAGCTTTCAGTACTACGTTTATGAACTTTCAGCTCTATGCAGACACCAGAAGATAGGATCTGAAGGCATTCACTATGATCACTTACCTGTTATTTTCAATAAAGGAAGTGTTGAACCAGAAAAAGAATGGGCAGTCATCATAGCCTTTTGGAAGAGCCTAAACACAAACACCTTTTTTAAGGACTGTGTTACACAAAAGAACTTTTGTTTGTAGAGCAAGGGTACCCAGTTTTCTTCACTAATTTGGTTTACAAAACCACAGTGCCAGAATCAGTACACTTGAAGAGCCCTATACCATAATGTTGGGGGGGGGCTGAATCTACTCTTTCCCTTGGTAAAGGAGCTGAGAATTTTCCCCATTATCATGTTAAAGGTCTAGCAGGGCAGCGGTGGAGCTGTTAATTGCTCGAGACAAAGGATGTGGATGAGGGCTGGCTGGCTTTGGGATTGCTGGTGGTTGGGGGGTTTGGGTTGCTTTTCTCCTGCCGGGGTGGAGACACACTCGCCTGCTGAAACACAGAGGAGAGAGGATCTGACTTCTTCCCTTCAGTTCGGATTTGCCTGCATGTCCCTTCGCTACAACCACGTCCCGCTTCTAAAAACAGCGCTGAGCACCCAGACCCACGAACGGTGAGCAGTTTTCTGTCTCCCACCCGGGACACGGCCCTGCCTCGGCTCCCTGCTCCTGCCGTGCTGCTGCTGCTGCTGTGAGGGACCCGCCCTGCTCCCCGCCGGGACCACGTGGAGAAGAGTGTCTGGGACTGGGAAAAGGACTGAGTTTTGTTCCGTCTTATTGCTGTTTCTTTTATAGCTGCTGTTCTTGTTTTGTCTTGTAGATATATCAGTAAAGAACTGTTATTCCTGAACCCATACTTTTCTGCCTGAGAGCTCCTTAATTTCCAAATTATAGCGAACTGGGAGGGAGGGGATTTTCAGTATCCATTTTAGGGAAAGCTCCTGCCTTTTTCTGGCAATACCTGTCCTCTAAACCAGGACACATACACACATCACTATTTTCTCTGCAATTATTTCAGTACCAAGACACTCAATATTATGAGGTGAGACCCCCATGGCTAGGAGCAGCAGGTACCCAACTGAGATGCCTTGGCTGTACTGCTGTTTGAACAGCCAGATGCTTCCCCTGCTTGCCTAGGCTGGTGTTACACTACTTGCTACATCCCTCACTGCACAGCAAGACACAGCAGGAGACACTGGGGAGGAACAGATTCTGCCCCATGCTGCCCAGTCAGGCAGGACCCTCTGCTGTTTGCACTGCAGCCTTTCCCCATACCCAACTGAAGGTCTTTACACTGGTATACTTACAGAATTGCATTCAAATCTGATTTTCACATCACCACTTAAAACAGGGCAGTCTTCCAAGCCAATTACTACAGAGTCACTTTCAGAATCAAAGAACAGCTGGGTAACAGAATAAAGAATTTGTTTTATGAAAGTTTCTGCAGCAAGACAAGGGACCAATTCATGACAAGATCTAACTAATCATTCATGGTACACAAATACAACAGCAGTGTTAGAATAACAAACAACAGTTTAAGCTGCTCAGAACAGAGTGAACTATTTGCATTTAAACAACTCTCAGGGAAATCTTCCACTATCTACTACATTTCCTAGGATTTGGCAAAATTTAGCTTCTTAGTCCTCTTGGAATTTACATCATCCATTTAGTTAGACTATGTAGAAATTGAATACTGGACATAAAACTAAGACACTTTTCACCTATAAATCAGCTTTTAGCTTCCGTGACTCAACTCTTGTGTTTTCATTGTACTCACCTTGCAGTTTTTTTGACTGGCACATACACACTGTAGTACAACTTGCTTCCTTGATATTATCTGCACTTCCATATCAGTTCCATTGCCTTTCCCAATTCCTAAGAACAAAGTATTGCATTATACTAGAGGCATACACATTAGCTGGAAAGATAAGTAGTCATGAAAACCAAGTGCAATCCCATTCAAAAGCGCTTTCCTTCCAGAAAGCCTTGCTCAAGACTAGAGAGCTCAAATGCTAAAGGTAAGCCAGGATTCAGTGGCTGAAAGCCACATTTTGAAGATCTCCCCACTAGGGGAACAGGCTAATGTAAATGCTAGCTCCCATTTACTGAACAGTAGTTTGAAATCTTCCTGGAACAAGGAGTGATGAACTTCAAGCTGCCTTTGATCAAGATTACCAGTGCACATGTACTGTAGCAGGCATGTATCTAAAGTTCAGAAACATTAGTGGAGGGGGTTCCACATGGAGAGTTAGTCTCACTTGAAAAGTGAATCCCTTTTCAAAAAAGGGCAGGTTATATGCGAACCATTATTTGGTCAGACATCTAGAAAGTGACACAACACAGTGCAATTGATTACAAAATACTCTTCATTGTGTTCTGTGTCATTTAAATTCTCAAATCCCAGTAAGCCTACATTCCTATCATGAGCTTAGCAAGACAGTTATCAGCTGCCTATAATAGGAAACTATTACCAGATAGAGGAATGCCCAAATACAAGAGTTCTTACCATGCATATTGTGGATTTTGATGTTTTTTATTTTGAGTTGCCTCTCTGGTGGGAGTTGCAAGTTATATTTGTTTTTCAGGATCTCATAGTACCCAACATACCTACTCTGTAATGCAAAAAACCCAGACACATTATGCAGTTTCTGTACCCAACACAGATTCATTCTAGGCAGAAGTATGATTTAAATAGATCTTTTACTCCAAGTTATCAGCTCTTCAAAGTCCACAACTAAAAAAAAGACAATTGTTCTCCTTCCCTTTCCCAGTAGAAACAAGCTTCTAGACAAACTCAACATCTAGGTTTTTAATCAACATTTGAAATTTCATGTTTTAAGAGGAATTCTGTACTTTTTAGTTCAGCAAGTGAGGAGCTTTTATACCGTAGCTCTAAGAGGCTGAATGTTTAAACATACAAGATATTTTCATTTTACTGAAGGACAGGTATACTTCTTTATACCAGCAATTATAAGTACCCATCACTAGATTCACTTCCCAACTCTGCATCATGCAGAACAGTAAATCAAGATGTGCAAAACTGGTCTGAGGCAAAAACTTGTGTAGTATTTCCCAGTGAATGCAATCTGCAGAAGATGCTTTTCCCCACCCAAGCTAAATCAGCATCATGGCCCCATCCCAGGCTAGGCTGCAGGCTTCTGTGCACCCTTGTTAAACACTCCGATTGCCTTACAGCGTCATGCTCCTGTGAGGATACCACACATGCTGTAGAATCTGCATCTATGCAGATATTCTAGATCTGACCAGACACATCAGTGCAGGTCACCCTGCTTGAACAGTAGGGTTGTGCTGAAAGCTTTCCTCATCTCAAAAATTCAGTTGTTATCCTAGATACTATATTTTCGATCTGACATTATTATGCAGATAAAGGTATAAGGAAAAGATGCAGGGCAACCCTGGCAGCTGTTCATCTTCCAGCTCTCACAGAAAGAGTACAGAAAGTTCAGGAGTTAAGCAAATAATAGGAACCTACATCTCTGAATCAAGGCAGTGGAGGTGGGGTAGAATAAGCTCACAAAAGGTTAATATTGGTTTGACTACAACTCCTGAATCTGCTTAAGCTTACCTGTGAGGGAGTTTCAACTCCTTGAAACTTGGTGCTTGTGCTTCTATCAGTTCTTCTCTCCCCAAAATAGTCCAAACTTTCCTACACAGGATGATAATTTCAAGGGTTAAGTTATCCATCCCACCATCACTCCCCTTCTTGAGAAGCGGACAGTAAGCTAGAACTACACTACTCAAGTCCAGTAAAGGAATGCAAGTGGAAATATGCAGTAGTTGTTTTGGTACCTTCTAAACAAAACTTAACTGCAAAAAGAAAGTACTAATTAGGAAGTCAGACAAATCTGTCATTCATGAAAGAGTGAAGAAGAACAATATGACTTTAAAGCTATTGCTTTAGAACTATCTATATTTCAAGTGAACACTAGTTCTTATCTTCACAAAGTAAACTCAGAAGATAACAGTGATTAAATGGATATACAGCCTGCACAGACTACCTTGAATGTCCTGGGCCTTCTGCATCCCCAGTCTCCAGCTGATACATCAGACCTGGGATACTAAAGCAGCATCAGCACCTGCCCTGGCTGGGACTTGATCTTTCTACCTTTCCCTAGAAGGGCTTCATTTTGTAATGCTGGCTGTCAAGACAAGATAATGCTTAAAACCACTTAAAACTACTGATACTATCTCCAGGAGAGTTTGCTCAGAAGTCACCTACAGTTGTTGCTCAAGACCCCAGACTTGCTATTCCTCCAAAAAGAATCCTTCAAGTTGTTAAACTCTCTTTTCTCACTTCTTTCAGGTCATTAATAATTTCATCAGAATTTTCACTGTAGCAAGATTTGCACGAACTTTTTTAAAACCAGATTTTTCAGATAAACCTTTTTCTAGTATGGCATTTTTGCAGAATATTAGTGCATTTCACCAATTCAGTAAATCCTAAAAGGACATTTTGAATACTAAACAAATAAAAATAAACAGCAGTCTTTACCTTTGCGCTCTCAAACTGGTCACTGTCTATGAGCCAGGTACACACCATTGTTCCAGTCCTGCCTGTATTAGACACACAATACAAGCTGAATTACATCAGTCCAAAGGTATTTGGGATTATTGTGAAAGTGACATTATCTCCTGTTATGTATTTCAAGAGTTATGAGTGACAGACAAGTATTTCTGAGAAGACTGAGTTAAAGACAAGATACTACAGTTTGTCAACTTATTCCTTGTCCCCATATTTTCATTACTAGAGACACTTAGGCAGCTGGTCAGTATCTGCATATTCCATTCAGCAGGAAACAGTCATGCACTCTGCTAAATGAGACTATAAACTGAAACTTCCCAATGCTATAAGTGTCAAGAGCGTTTCTCTGCTCCAACTGTTTTCCCTGCAACCCTACTAAGAAGCCATCAAGTCTGCTAGTATGGAGATGCCTAGTTTCAGTTTTTAATTAAAAATCTCAGATGTCAAGTCACCATTCCTAAACTTGTTCTTCAAGCTGGTTTTGACCTGCAGATAGTTTCAACATTCAGTTTTGCAAAACCTTTTAAGACAGAGCTCCACCTGGGGGCAACTATTTAATATTAAGAAATCACCTACTTTAAAGCCAACTACTCAAAGTAGTAGCAGCAGGTGGCTAAAGATGTAGCAGGTACTTGCAGGGAAATCTGGATTACTTGCAGTTATTCATGCATTTCAACAGCTCCCACTCCACTGCTGGTTCAGATATCACCTGCAGTTTAGCTCACGTTTGACAGCTTTCAGAATTCTTGTTTCTGTAAGACTTCATCATACTCTATCACCTAATATCATGAGTGTCTTGATTTAAGATCCAGCAGTGCTTGGAACATTCTAGAGGGGTAAAGTTACTGAGCAGATCATCTTGAGTGGTACTACACAATAAATACAGCACAACCAGGATCAGACCCAGCTAACATGGATTTATGAAGGGCAGGTCTGGCTTGATCAAAATTAACTCCTTCTATGAGATAGTGACCCACTTCATGGATGAGGCAAAGCCAGTGGATGCTGTCTAGTTAGCTTTAGTAAAGGCTTTGACACTATTTCCCACAGCACTCTCCTGGAGAATCTGGCTGCTCATGGCTTGGACAGGTGCACTCTTCACTGGGTAAAAATCTGTCTGGATGGCCAGGCCCAGAGAATGGGCGTGAATGAATGGGTGGTGAATGGAGTTACAGCCAGTTGGCAATTGGTCATTAGTGATGATCCCAGGACACAGTACTGAGGTCAGCTCTGTTTAATGTCTTTACCAACAATATGGACAAGGGGGTTGAGTGCATCCTCAGTTTGAAGAGGACACCAAGTTGGGTGGGAATGTTGACCAGCTGGCAGGCAGGAAGGCTCTGCAGAGGGATCTGGACAGGCTGGATCTATTGGCCAACTCTATGAGGTTCAATAAAGTGAAAGGCTGGGACCTGCACTTGGGTCACAACAAGTAGTACAGGCTCAGGAAAAAATGACTGAAAAGCACCCCACTGGAATAAGACTTGAGGGTGCTAGTTGACAGCAGCTGACCATGAGTCAGCATGCTCAGGTGGTCAGGGAGGTCAATGGCATCCTGGCTTGTATCAGCAATATTCTGGCCAGCAGGACCAAGGCAATGCTTGTCCCCTTCTGCTTGTCACTGGAGAGGCTGCATCTTGAATCTTGCATTAAGTTTTGGGCCCTTCACCGCAAGAAAGACATTGAGATGCTAGTGTCCAGAGAAGGGCAAC
The DNA here is from genome assembly GCA_009812075.1 of Sialia sialis. Lineage (NCBI taxonomy): Eukaryota > Metazoa > Chordata > Aves > Passeriformes > Turdidae > Sialia > Sialia sialis. The sequence continues at coordinate 27,730,556 of VRYO01002772.1, forward strand.
AGAGCTGGAGAAGGGTCTGGAGCACAAGTCTTCAAGAAGCATCTGAGCAATCTGAGAGTGTTTAGCTAGAGAAAAGGAGGCTCAGAGGAGACCTTTTTGCTGTAAAGGTCATAGTGAGGTGAGCTTGGTCTTTTCCATCAAGTAACAAGCAATAGGAAGAGAAAAATGGCCTCAGGTTGCCCCATGGAAGATTTAGAAAAAAAAGTTTCTTCTCCAACAGCACTGGAACAGGTTGCCCTGGAAAGTGGCTGAATCACTATTCCTGGAGATGTGCAGATGTTGCACTGAGAGACAGTTTAGTGATGGATCTCATAGTACTGGATTAAAGGTTGGACTTGATCTTAAAGGCCTTTTTCCAACCTAAAAAATGTGTCGTTTCAACTATGTTACAATGTGCAACACTCAGCACGGGTGACTGGCTACCAGAAGACAAAGCAGCAGCCTAACACCTTTAATAGTAGCAGTTTCAGTAGCCCCCAGTCTTTGCTGGGGGACTTCTGTCCCACCTGCCAGAACACCAGAAAGCTATTGAAGAACATTTTGAGAGACATAAGCTTAGACTAAGAATCAACTGAGACTACGTTAAAATGGGGTTGTTTTATACTAACCACAGAGTACTATACTTGTGCTAGTCATCACAGTGTCCGCAGTGTTCATCAACTTACAGTGTAAACCCGCCTCATAGTATGGTTTAAGGTCACACTTTAATCAAAGAAGCTACAACAAACAAGTGTTATTTGTGGCATACACAGATTGCATGTGAGAAATCCTACCTTTGCCTCCTTTACAGTGAATTACTATGATATTCTTCTCATCTTGACTCATCCATTCACGGACACTGGCAGTGAATTTCAGCATGTCCCTAAATACAAGGAAAGTTGGTAGAACAAGGCAAATGCCTACATAGAACTATTACAATGTATGTATTTCTTGACAAGACTCACTGTAGTGCTGGGACATTGTGGTCATCAATGAAGATTCTTTCCACCCTGTAGTGAAAGTACTTGGGGTCATAGCCTTTTTCACCTATAGGAAAATATCTCTAGTTATGCCAGGAAGGGAGAAGGACTGTAACAAAGAAAGTTGTTTGGAATACATAACAGCTGATCTGAGTATGCACTAGTGTCTAAAATACAGCAGTGTTAATAGATTAAAATGAATAAAAACTGAGGTAACTTGGCTAAAGTCAGGCACGCTTATCCTCTGGTTTCATAATTTTCCCTAATACATTAAAATTTATCTCAAATACTGTCAGCAGCTAAACATACTTACTGCAGAGATTGTAGACTTTATAGTGGTCTGGATGTTTGGTGTCCAAAAATCTTGCAACTTCCTAAGCAATAATGAGTTCATAGTAGTTAGTGCTCTACTTGTTATTTCCACTGCCACCTCAATCCCCCACCCCCAGATGGGATCAAGACTGCATTCATGAACAGCCTTTGGAAAGCAGGCCTTTTTAACCTGACAGATCAAGTTCTCATCTGGAATAAAAGTACTACTGCAGCTATCTTCCTGGCTCTCTCTATATATATTTCTACAATATCAAGAAGCAGAGTTCTGACACTATGTATGGAGACCTTTAAAGGCACTTTATTTAAGCGAATATATCTTACCACCATTACTAGCCTGGGACAGAACTGCTTTGATTCTTCAAAACACTCCCAAAGAATAGGAGCATCAAAGCACTGGTGTGTCCCCACTATGAGATACAAACCACCAGGTTTAGCTGTGACACAACATAAGCAGCGCAGCACAGTGGAGATCATCTATGGTGTTATGACGGTGTTACTATCACCATCAGTCATTTCAACCAGCAAAAGCAGCAGAACTAGGACTGACATGATCCAGGCCACATTAAATTAGCGGAAAACTATAAAAGAAACAGGTGTCAGAAACAGTGAATTCAGTAGGTAAGACTTTTACCTTTATAGGATTCCTGTAGAAAGACTGCTTCCCAGAAGATGGAAATGACATTGCAATAATTCGATCTGTTGAGAAGACAGCAATCACAAGTAACAGCAGAAAGCCCCCCCTGCACTTAAGAACTACATGACTGAGAAATATCCTTATGAAATGTCTGATTGATTAAGAACAATCTACCCATTTCTGGTAGGCTTTCCTCTACATTTAGCTTAACTAGAGCAAGACATTATGTTTCCCCAAAGCATCAGCCACAATCAAGCATCAGTCTCCACAGAATCTGAAGCAAATATAAGCAAATAGTTTCCCAACACTGGCTCCCTAGGCCTCAGATAAATTACATACAGCATAAACAATTCTCCCAGAAGGCTAATTCTGGAGAATAGTGTCAGTCAGGAACCCATATTTCAAAATCCCACAAAAAAGGAGTAGGCCTGGTTTGACTTCATACTTAAATTTCTTAAGTCTAAAACATTGTCTGTATTTCATGACAAGCTCTTATTAACTGAAAAACAAGTCTCCACAGGACATAACATGCTGCAAAGTGGTATTTGTTTCTACAAACCAGTAATATAAGTGAGATCCAGATCAAAGCCATCTTTCATATAACGTCTTTTGTTTTCAGAGACCTGACCAAAAAAAAAAAAAAAGGCTAGAGTTAATCTTCCACAAGAAAGCCAATGATCACCAAGTGTTGCCTGTTACCAGGAAAATTCAACCATCTAGACTCTCCAGTTAAGCTTGAGTAGCAGAGATTCATTTCATTACAACATTATCCAAGAGCAAATTCTTGTATTAACTTCTAGGTAGCATCTCTGCACAGAATTTCTACCCTTAAATATCAACATTTATGCTAGTGAAAAGAACACTGCAGATCCTATGAATACTGCAGCATGAGTCTGTCATTGTTATTTGAGTGTTTGGAGACTGAGGGGAAAAAAGAATAAAGTTACAGGTACTATAACCAAGACTGCTTATTCTCAAATAATAGGACATACTTGAAGCTTAAAATACTAATTGAATGCCTGCGATGAAAATAAGAGGCATTGACAGTCAACAGGGCTTCAACAGCTAGATTGCTTTGCTTCTACCCAAAATAAAACATCAGACATTAAAATTCCTATCTTCCCCCATGTGAGGGAAAACAGTCTATGTACCATACAAGCTAGAAACTGAGACACACAGAGTGTTGCAATCACCTTGCTATACTGGCCTTCCAGGTCAAGCTGCTGCTTACTTGAGCAACTTGAGAATGACAAGGCTTTTCTGAAGGTGGAGGCAAAGCTCCCGAGCCCCTGTCAGGGACACTAAACAGATGTGCTGCTTGGGCAACACCATAAATTACAGACCACAGTCAGTCTTGCTACTTACATCCAATGCTGCCTGAAGAAAATGTTGGAAACAGTAATAGTAGTTTAGATGTGTTAAAAGGTCAACTTACCATTCTCCTGGTCACTATTTCAAGTTGCTTCTTTTGTGAAGCCAAACGAAATACTCTTATCAAGATGACAATTCTCAGAATTCGGAGGAAAATAACCATTCTAGATGGCAGGTTCACCATGAAAGAAAATGGACACAAATAAACTTACAGGCAACGATTAAAAGCTGTTTATAATCTGTTTCAGGGAAAGCTTAAACCTTTGTTTTATATATTGAACTAGGACATCTCCGGCTGATTTTGGAACAAATACAATATCATGGGTTTATAGTTAAGGGTTTTTGTGAATACATGTTCTCAACAGCTAACAGAACTAGGAAATCCCCTACTTGCCCAAGCAAGACTTCCACAGGCACCTCTGGCTAGAAAGCAACAAATTCCAGTAACACTACCCATGTTATTATCACTAAGTTTTTTGTTTCTTGAAGTTTATTCTTAACTATACATTTAAGTGTATGCAGCCACGTGAAAAATAGCTAAAAAGAAGCTAGACAGGCTAAGTAAGTCATACATGATTAAGAAATCTGAGAACAGATCTGTATATATCCTGTGTTTAATCACTCAGCAACCTGAGCACTTGGTTTGGTTTGAGGAACTTTGAACCATTGTTGAACTTTGAAGCAGGAAAGAAGCTTAGGTGAGCGGTTCTATCAAAACAACTGAACATGAGCAACTGCTTTCCCACACTCCTACGGACAAGGGCAAACTAATATTCAATTCATTTCTTAACAAGTTAAGTCAGCACACACTTTAAGCAGCATACACATTCTAGGTTTTGATACATTTGTGTAAAAATGCTGGTGAATATCAACAGTAAGGGAGAAAAAACTTCAATTGAACAGTCTGCTCCCCACTGACATGGAGCTTGAAGTTTGCAAGGTAAGGTTGTCTTAGATATCTGGAGGAAAGTTGGAGTTTTTTCCTGAGCTTTTTCCAAATTCAGTATCACCCTCCTGTTTTCAAAACAGAATTTCCTTGGAGCTACCAGCAAACAAGATAAATCAAAACTGGGCTGAAAACTCTACAACCCTGCTTCCACAACTCTGAGAAGCAACTCTTCAAGATAAAAGCCATTTGCATTCTGTCCTTAAGGAAGTCAGCCTGTTAAGCATTAGCCCCAAGACAGATATCCAGCTCACATTCCTAAAGCCCTTTTATAGGTGAGACTTCAAGGAAACAGGTAACTCATCCCTACACACACCCAGCTAGACCAGATTAGAATGAGAAACCATACTCCTCCATCAGGGCCAGTTACCTCTGGTATGTCAATGAAATGTCACTCATGTATAAGCTCTCATTCACATACAAGCTGCTCAAATTCTAATTATTCTGAGATGTCTCAGAATAATTAGAACTTAAGATGTCAGATCACTGTTTGCTTCCTGAGGAAGGACTCAGAAAAGCAAAGTGATAAACCCAGTAAGGCTACTGGGAATTAATTGGATTTTGCGGACACTACTACTGTGTTAAGTGGGAAGAATACCATCTCAAGATTTGGGATTTGATCAAATCTGAGGTATCACCTACTACCAGGTAGCAGTATTTTGGTCAGAACACAATTTTAGAGCCCTCAACAAGAAAAGCCTTACAGAGGGCTTCAAAAATTGAATGGGTAAGATGGTAGGCCCCAACTGAGGGTGAGAGCAGGAGTGTGAAGTTTTCTTTATGTGAGCCAAAAAACTATTCTCAATTCCCATCAACCTCAGCAAGTCAGCATAAAAAGAACTTGCACACTCAGATCTACAGCCAGATGGGTCAGTAGTAGAATCAGGCCTGCTACTAGCATAGCCTAATAGAGATAAGAGTGCAGATTATCCTGTCACACTGCTCTTTTCCCCTCCCTTTATCTGGGTGTTCCTGTGATACGAAAGCTGCTTCAGAAAAATGAGGACACGGAAATGGGAAGTAATAATTTAAAACTACAATGAATGTTAAAGACAACCTAGGAGGAAACTAGGCTGCAAAAGCTATTATTTTGACAGTTTTACTTCTTGATATCCAAGTTTAGCAAGCACTTTAAGAGAAAAGAAGCATTTGAGAGAAAAGTTAGTATTTGTCCAACTCTGGATTCTTAAGTAACTGAACTTTGTTTTCTTCTGGAATAATGTTCCCCTCTTACGCCCATTAGTCAGCTGAATTTGGGGCAGGGGGTGGCTTTTTATCTATTTATTTATTTTTTTAAAGAGCTCAACTTTTCCCTGGCTGATGCAAGAAAGTTTCTCTAAATCAAACCTAGTGCAGACAAACTCATCTTAAAAGTTGTAGTTCTGTCTCCATCAGAAATGGATTCATCTCAGTTTATCATCCGATGAAGACACAGAAATCGGAAGGAAACAGAACTTCAAGCTGCTTAGGCACAAACAGCATGCTTCTTGTCCCCAGAGCATGGCTGAAGAATCCAATATATATCACTATGAGGCTTTTGGGAAAGCAAAGCTAAGGAAACAAGGCAGTTTGGCAACTCTTTCAATTGCAAGATCCTTTAGACAGAGATAACTCCCTTTTTTGTCTGCTCCATTTGCTATAATCCAACTCTTCTTTCTGATTGCCTTCAGACCCTCCTCTCCTATTAGGGCTGCTGCACATCTTTCCCCAAAAGTGCTTGAGTCAGAGCATTTGATGACCTCACTTTTAGTTACCCCAACTAGTATGCTCAGATCCCCTCTCCTTTGAGGCAGGGACAACCTACAGCATAACCACAGATCAAAGCTGTGTGTCTACCCTTCACTGATCTGTACCATGACACTATCACAGTCCCATTTGTGATCTCATATGCACAGATCCGGCTCAGAGGTGCCCAAGAAAATTCTTAGAAGATTATCATCAAGAAAAGAGCTCCTACTCACCAGGTGCCATACCACTCTTACCTTGGTATCTCTCCTGCTGCATCAAGGTCTATGAAGAAGTACATCAAATTAATTAACAGGGTGCCCACAATTATACATGCATCCAAAATATTCAGTTTGGACTGAAAATAGTTCCTGAAGCTGAAACCAAGGAGAATTTTAGACAGATGCCAACATAGGTAGCAAAGACGGAAATATATCATCAAGAAGAGAACCATCTATACAGAGCTACTGCTGGAGACAAGCTCTCCTGCAGCCATTCTTAACACTAAGCACTGAAGTCTCACTAAGGAAGACTTTTATCCCTGATTTATGTACAAGTTATGGCAAAGTTGATTTAGCTTCCAAGTGCTCACTTATACTCAAAAAACTTACAGATTGTTCTATGGAAGGGTAACCACCAACATACACAGCCAAGAAAAGACATGGCTATTATCCACGACCAGAAAATTAACCTACAGGACACTATGTTCATAGTTCAAGCTTGAAGTCTTGCTTCCTTCCTAGCTTGAGGACTTGCCACACAGACTTAATTTTTGCCCATGTCTTACCCTTCAACAAACATTCTCAGGAGAACATCAATAAGAAAGAAGAGCGCTATTGCCAGGGAAACAGCTTCAGGAATCTCTGTATCCTTCTTTCTCTCACTAATAGCCAGATCCAGAATCACAACTATAATGTCCACAATGATAAGTACAACTCCAAATACCCTGCAAACAGAAAAATACAAGTAAGTTTGAGAGGCAGGAATGAACACTTAGTTGAACAGCACAAACCCTGATTCCCAAGCTGCTCCTGCAAGAGTGTGCTCTCTTACATAGACTGAAGCCTGCTTAATTAGAAGCTGAAGGTTTCCAAGTGCATTTTCAGGTGATATGCACAGAGACCATCATCTATGTGGAACCATACATTTACCTCAAACACATCTGTATTTACTAATTTATGATTTCACAGCTATCTAGAAGCAGTACAAACTTGAATGCTTTAAGACATACAAGTGTCATGACTGCTTTCACCTTACTCAGCTTTCCTGCCTCTCATCACTTAATATAGCCCCTTAAAAATAACTGTCTTTAATGGCTTGCCTTGTTCCAGCACCTACACAACTGACCAACTGTTTGTTCAAAGGCTGCCAGCCAAGAATAAGCCATTAAAGAAGTTTTATCCAAGTCAGTGACACTTACAGTTCTGACTTGCAGCTCTTCTTGGAGAATGCAGTCCTATCTGTTTAAGTCCTGTTTTTCAATTCTAGTACTTTTCTCAAGTTATCTTTCCTGGGGGTGACAAGGGATTCAGTACCTTCAGACAAAACAAGCTGGAGTTACTGATGTTTAAGGAATTCTCCAAGTTCTTACACCAGAAATGAGGACTATCTTTACCTTTGCCACATCATTACAAGATGAAGCTTTTACCTGAATCCAAATGACATCACAAATGGGGCAATTTTGCTCCTAGTTGCACTGCAAGAGAAGAGAATTGACATCAAGACAAGTGACATTTTGCTGCAGGTATCAGTCACAAGGGCACAGTTATATTCTTTTGTACACATTCTTTTGCTTTTAGTGTTCTGCATAGTAGTGATTTCTCTAAAATGAGATTATTCAGCTGCATTCATGAAGTAGATAGGTTAAGAGAGTATCTGAAAACAGTGTTTTGATCACTTGTTAGGAAGAGTATTAATAAGCTTCCAGATCCTAGAAATACAGCAGTATGTACTTATCCATAACATTATTCCATGTCACATTTCCAATGACATTTGAACTCTGGCTTAGTAAGCTGTAAGAAGTGGGTAAATAACAGCTATTGGTCAAGAGGAAGATTGGAAGATAAACAACTCTCAATATATTTCATTTCATGTATTAACTTATTGTATTGGACCATTTTTCTTCCCAGGCCCAAGAAGAGCTGCACTTGTTAACAGTTCCTGTGCCTTTGGAATAGAGGGATATATATCCCACTTCTACTTAAAAAGGAAACATCAGTTTGGCTTTCAGATTGAAAATACAAATATCTTTTAAGAAAAAGTGTTTCTGAAGCCAAGTTCTTCTAGTTGTGAGAATTATCTTCAATCTTGGCAGGGTCACAGCTCTTGCTTCCAATTACAGTAGATTTTGTTGCCTCTTTGGTATGCTTTAAGACCTTTGGTTTTAGAACAAAGCTTTTATGTAACTCTTTCTGCCTGGAAGCCTCTTTAGATTACACCAAGAACTAAGGTAGAAGTTCTTGGGGTAGAACCTGCAAACCTCAAGTCCTGACAGTTAGAAAAATAGACTGCAAGCCTGTTAAGTAATCACAAGATTAATTGACTACTGTAAGCATCAAGTCTTTTCTTAGACATTTAGAAGAAAACACCTTTTTCAAGCATATTGCTAACAGCAGGATTTACAATTCGTCCTAATATATTGGAAAAAAGTACTGATAGATTTATTTTGTACTGTTACAAGAGTTTTTTTGTCAGCTAAGTAATGCACATTGCACCCCAGTGATCCTGTCCGAAATACTTGTTTCCTCTAGGACAACTTAAGCATTGCATTTCACTTGGTGCATTTCAACAGCTCAGCTTAAGACAAGGCTAGATACCTTTGAAGTGCTGAGGCAGCGTCTTGCTTGGTTTACTGAATTGACCCACACTTTTCACTACTAGGTTCCTACTCTAAACTAACGTACAAGGTCTAACCAGCAAACATTTGCATTCTCAAGCTGGAAGGATATGCGTGGGTTGTAATACTCACTTTTCCTACAGAAGTCAAGGATGCAATACCATGCCTTGTCCTGAAGGCAGCTTAACAGATAGAAGGTTTTCCTGGTATTTATGAATGCCAAATATCTAAGGAAACACTGCAATAGTGACTCTAATGGTTTGCTGGTCCATGTCTGTCCAATCAATCCTACAACTGTAGTGGTAACACCAAGACATCAGCTTCCAAAGTCTATAGACAAGTGCCTCTAACTAGGTACACTACAGACCAAAGCATATACATACACCACTCCTATTTGGCCGGCCAACATATTAAATCAGTCGAAGGAAACACAGCATTTATTATTACATAATTAGTTTAGAGCTTTTATGAAGTACATTCATAAATTCTGACTTCTGAAATCTATTAAAACACATAGAATAGCTGAAATAAGCTCAGGCTTACTGTTCTTGAGTTTCAGGACTTGTCACTGACTAAGTTTGCTGTAAGAGTAACACAAGGTAAACATTGTCAGGAAATAACTGCTTCAAGAACAGAGTTAACTACTAGCAAGTTCCGAAAATTTAGTCTTGGTGAGTGCCACAATGCTTATTGTTATGCTCAGATACTCATTCACCATTTTCTCATCAGCACTTGCTCTTTTGTGCTGTCACAAATTCATTCCTTTGGGAAAATTTAATCAAAGTGGTTTGGACTACCCATTCTTCATAATATGATGGACTTGTGTTCTTGGGTTGGGCTTCTATCTCTAGAGGGACAACGAGGCTTCCTCAACTTATTAGTCTTCACTCTGTACTATAAGAAATGTCAGTATCGAGCACTTTACTGGGCTTATCTCTACTCCAACAAGCCATCTGTCTTCTTATTTTGGCTCATCAGATTTCACTTCTGAGGGTAAGCAAAGAAATTTCATTAACTTACTTGGTACAGCTGTCTGGTTCATTATTTTCATCACGACCATTATCAATCTTTACTGTGGCCTCTTCAGCTGCTGGAGAGCTGGCAAAGAAATAATACAAGTCACACACTGATAGAGATGTCAAGTCTGTATATTGCTATGCTTTGTTGCTCCAAAAAAAAGAATTAGCTTGCAAGTGAGCAGCAGCCTGAGCCAGAGCACAGGCCCAGTACTAGGGGAGGAAAGACTTCCTTCCCCCATGTCGGCATAGCTGAACTCCTTGGCTTGTGGTGATCTATTTCCTATTAGCAGCCCATTTCTCAAAGGCTTTCTCTCCCCGCCCCCCCCCCCAAAAGAGACAGATGTGTTCAGCAGTAGGATAAAGGGCTTTGATGCAGGGCATCCACAAGTCCGCTAAGGACTCAGAGGGCTCTAGAACTGCCAGAAATAAGCATATGCAAAATGGCTTCAGAGAGTCCAAGTGATGCTAATGATGTTATAGTGACCTTCTTGTACAGAGAATGTTTTCACCAGGAAAAGCCACTGCATAGAGATGTTTTTGTGCCGAGCAGGATACCAGACCGGAAACTGGACCAGAGCAGCAGCTGAGCTAGTGCTAGAACAGCATTTTTTTGGGGTAGCAGCTGCTTGTCATAACTTCCTTAAAAGGGTCTCTGCAGATCAAGTTTGTTTTCTTGAAGGCCACATGACAATTTCAGAGAAAAAGTGTAGCATCAAAATCCAGGAGTCCTTATTTCAGTCACTTCCACAGAAATACTGTAATGCATAATAGCACAGCCACACTGTTTGCTGAGGCTCTGCCTCTGGTTTCTCTGTTTCATGAGCAGGAACAGCTACATAGACACATTCAATATTGAGGTTTCCATGCTGTTCTGAGGCAGTCTAGCATTAGCGTGTAATTCTGAGGATTCAACTATTCCTCATTCTCCACAACAGACCAGCACTGCTGGTCATGCACCAGCACCGCTTCTGTAGTCTGGGCTAACCACCTTTTTAAGCAAGAAGTTTAATGATACTTCTCCTACAGTTTCAGCAACCCATACTGATGCTTCACCACCTGCACTTGGTATCAGGCTCCATAGAATAATTATTCTGATACAACAATTTTAGCATTCAAGCCTCATTTCCTAGCTCCAGTGTTCCCAATGAAACCATTGTCCTCATTTTGTTCCCAGAGCTGAGGCAAAGCGATAGTGATGGATAAGCATTCAGGTTTGTTTCTTAGCTATTCTCACAGACTATTTACTTGGGTGTTTACACTTACTGAACAGCAGAAATGCTTCACTTAACTAAAGTCTGCTGCTGCAATTTTGCTGGAGGTCACTTGCTTATACCTTCTCATCCTCTACTCTGATTAAAATATGCCACAAGAAGAATGAGAAACAGAAGTGCTTTCAGTTAGGAAGACAATCTTTAATACAAAGATAAAACAGAAAACAAGTCCAAGCACACTGTTTCCATAGTGCTCCCACACAAAAATTCAGTTCTAGATAATGCTTTCCTCAGAGGGAGTTTCTTTTGCTGCTCATTCTACACCTACTTGATATCCAAGGCAGAACAAGCTCTCAGTCAGAAGCTACTACAATCTGGCTTTGACTAGTAGGGGTGGAAGAGAATAAAAGGAGGACGTATTAAAAGAAATTGCTCTCTCCACACATACACTCCATACAGAGCCCAAGCTCATAGCTAAAGGCAATTTCAGAGTTGAGGATTTTAAAGCAAGTAGAGAAAGAGCATCTTGCTCTACAAGAGACCTTGACACTCTTGTAAGTCTCTTGATAGTCTGGATGCTAAAAGAGAGCACACTTTAATGCAATGGGCTTATTATACCAGGGATGGAGACCTTGTACTCATTAATCACTTACTAACTACTTACAAGAAGTGAATCAAAACAGCATATTTCTGTCAAAGATATCCCTCCTCTCAGACAGCAGCACTAGTGGGAGAGGGGAGATAAAAAGACTGTATGCTGTATAAACTTCAGACACTCCACCATTATTCCCTTTGTTAAATCTGAAGCACTAAGAACCTAAAGACAAGATGACACACCACATACTCAATCCCAAACCACCTCACTGGCACAGTTCATTTCACTCACCCAGCTGATTCTCTCGGCTGGGTCGCCTGTTCATACTTCACAGCTGTCATTTTGCCTGTTGTTTCCCTGCTGGCCTGAAGAGAAGCACACCGAGTTAAAGTGAGACAGTACAAGAAACAGCGAATAGCAGTATATAATAGCCTCACCCTCACGGTCCCGGCAGCCAGGTTTCTGCTTAATTTTCAATTAATTCCCCCCTATGGTTAACAAAGCTCAATCTCTTAACTACAGCATTAGTGAGAATCAACGCACTCAGCACTCTGATGAAGAGATTTTTACCACACCAAACATGCCACAGCGATAACAGCATCTCTACCTACGATGAAGCTCGGAATTCAAGCTCTGAAACACAGCAGAGCCCCGGCGGGCACGGACCAAGTCGCAGGGAGGAGGTCCGGGAGCTCCCTCCCGGCACATCCCAGTTTCCCGGACAGGAGGCCCGCGCTTGGTCCCGCCGCATCCCCCTGGCAAAAAACCCCCCCGAGTCCTTCCCCACCTCACCTCGGCGCGGCCGCCGGGCTCAAAGTCGACCCTGGACACCGCCCCCGGCGCCCCGCAGACTCAGCGGAAAGTTGGGTTAAACTTCCTGAAGGCTGTATCCTGGCCCCCCCGTCCTTCCCGCCTCCGGGCCGCACCGCCAGCCCCTCTCACGCACCGAGCCGAGGCCGAGGCGCGGAACACAAGCACGCCTCAGCGCCCCCGGGCCGCGGATAGAAGTGCCGGCGGCGCCGCACGGTTGCACCTGGGCCAGGCGGACCCGCCCGCTGCCATGGGAACGGCCCCGCCGCCACCGCACAGGCCGCAGCGTTCGCCAGCCCCGCGGGGGCGTTCGTGGGCCACGCCAGGGTGGGAAGGCTCTGCAGCGTGATCTGGACAGGCTGGAACCATGCCCGGAGCCCAGCAGCGCAAGGTTCAACAAGGCCAAATTCCAGGTCCTGCACTTGGGTCGCAACCACGCCATGCAGCGCTGCAGGCTGGGCAGAGTGGCCGGAAAGCTGCCCGGCAGTAAAGGACCTGAGGCCGCTGGTCAATAACGGCTGTACATGGGCCAGGAAGCCGTGGCCCAGGTAGCCAAGAAGGCCAATAGCATCCTGGCCCGTACCAGAACGAGTGGCCAGCAGGGCCAGGGCCGTGAGTTGGGCACTAGTGAGGCCACACCTCGGGAAATTTCTGGGCCCCTTTATTCAGGGAGGACACTGAGGTGCTGGAGTGTGTCCAGAAAAGACAAGGAGGTGGTGATGGGAGCACAAGTCCTGCAAAGTGCAGTTGAGAGCAACTGGGGGTGTTTAGCCTGAAGAGGAGGAGGCTCAGGGTTGACCTTTTGGCTCTCTACAGCTCCCTGAAAGGAGGATGGAGCCAGGTGGGAGTCAGCTTATTTTCCCAAGTAAACAGTGGCATGACAAGAAGATGTAGTTTGAACCTGGGAGATTCAGGTTGGACATTAGGAAGAATTTCTTCACAGAAGGAGTAATTAGACATTGAAACAGACTCTCTAGGGAGTTGGTGGATTCACCATTCCTGGAGGTGGTTAAGCAAAGACCAGACATGGCACCTTAGTGCCATTGTCTAATTGACGTGGGGGTGCTCAGACAAAGGTTGGTCTCAATGGTTACTGAAGTCTTTTCCAACCTAATTGATTTTGTAGTTCTGTGTGGGGCCACACTTCCCCCAGCCCACCTGACCCCAGCCAGCCCCACCATCTGCTTCCGAGTCCCAGCCTCACAGTTTTTGTAAACTTTGCTGCTGCTGCGGTTTGATGCCTGTCAATGCCTTTCCCATGACATGATAGCTTTGAGGGGCTGCACTAGAGGTATGGGCAGTGCAGGTTGGGCAGGGGCTACAGGCCAGCCAGTCCCCCGCTGTAAAGGGTTAGCTGCACCACCAAATTAGTGGCTTGTCTTCGTTTTCTTCTGCTTTCACTCAGAGTCCGGATTAAAAACACAAAGGAGACAAATTTCTCGTTTGGACTTGGTTGTTTATTAAATCTTACCTAAAGTACAGAGAGTTCTGTAACACTTCTAGCTACCAGCTAAAAGCGAGCAAAATGGAGGTGAACCTAGCTAGTTGCAAGGTCTTTTAAAGCTAAACAGTCCAATAAAGAACTAACACCTATATTATTTATACTTTTGACCCAATAACCAAATACCTGTGACCCGCATTGCAGCACTAACTATCTGAACTACTATCTGAAAGCACGAAGAAGGAAGAGGAAAGAGACACCACCTAAAAATCTCCATCTTGTCCCATACCTATTACTATATTCTAAAAACCCCAAATTCCAAACCCTTCACCATGTGAAATTACACACTTTTATTCCAACTATACACCCATGACCCTAACTCCACCACTCAAATTTTGAAGCCTTCTCCAAGGCCTCATGTCAAAAGCAGTGTTCTCCTGGGGGTCAGTGTCAGAAAGCACAGAAAGTTAAAAACTTCCAGAGTTCTGGGTTCCAACACTGCACAGCCTGTGGCTGCTCTTGCCATCATCTGAGGCAGAGCATTGCAGTGAGCACTTGGATTTTCATACTGCATTGAGCCCTTAGGTTTTCGCAGAATTGGAGCCTCCAGAATGTGATGTGTTACCCTGTGCTCTGCAGAAGCTTCATGCCTACCTCGTTACCAATAACCAAGTGGCAAGCATCCCACAACATCCTGGGTTCCTGGGCGTCCCTGGGCGTCAACAGTGCTGCTGTGGCTGCTGAGGGCAGGGTTGCCCTGGAAAGGCTTTCTGCAGGACGGTCGACACCAGAGGGAGCCCAAAGCGAGCTTTTAGCAGCTGCTCCCGTAGCTGCTGGGGCTTGGCGGGGGGAGATGCGGTAACTGATGGCCGGAGCCGGTCCGGGTGCTCCCTGCCCAAAATGAATGCTGAGAATAGGGAACATTTCTGAGTGCTTGACTAAAGAGAAAATTTTCCCTTCAAATATGTATATGTATAAATATGTAAATATCTGGTAGAGACAGTGATAGCAAGTAACAGAAACATAGAATATCTGGAGTTAGAAGGATCCACAAGGATCATGGAAGTCCAACTTGTGTCCCACTCCTGACACTTCAAGAATGCTGAGAGTGTTTTTCACGCATTTCTTGAACTCTGTCAGGCTTGGTGCTGTGACCACTTCCCGGGGAGCTGGTCCCAGTGCCCAACCACCCGCTGTGTGAAGAACTATTTTTGAATATCCAGCCTAGACCTTCTCAGACACTTTCAGATCATCCCCTCAGATTCTGTCACTGGGCATCACAGAGAAGAGATCAGTGCCTGCCCCTCCCCTTCCCCTCATGAGGAACCTATGGACAGCATTGTGGTCTCCCCTCAGTCTCCTCCAGGCTGAACAGACCAAGTGCCCTCAGCCACTCCTCATGCGGCTTCCCCTCAAGGCCCTTCACCATGCTTGTCCCTCCTTTGGACACTCTCTAACAGTTTAATGTCTTGTTTATATTATGAGACCACCCCAGCTCAGAGCAGAGCAGGACAATCCTCTCCCTTGCCCGGCTGTGATGCTTTGCCTGATGCACCTCAGGACAGGCCTAGCTGCCAGGGCACTGCTGACTCAGGTTCAACTTGTCATTGAGCAGGACCCATCCCCTGTGTAGACTCTGACAACTTGTCTTTGTTGAACTTCATGAGGTTGTTGCAAAGTATGCTTGGTATATTCAGATAATTATGTATTTGAGAAGCAGCTAAATAAAGATGGAAACCAAGTTTGATGATGAGAAAAACTATTCAATTAATTTTCTTTTAGTTATTAAAAAAATTACGTGTGCAGCGATATGTAAGGAAAGAAAGCAAAGGGAACTTGTAATTGAGAGAGCAAAGAGCATTTAGTTAGAAAGAAAAACTATTCAGTCGAGGCAGGAAAGATGTAATAGAGTTTTAAAAAATGTAACAAGTAGCAGGTGCACAGTAATTTATAGAAAGAACTATTATATAAACATATATTTTTGAGAGAAAAATCGGATGTTTCTAGGGAATTGATCACTAATATTATTGGGTAGCAAGCTTATTATTAATAATACTATTGGCTATCCAGGCTCATGCTATTCTAACCTGATGGTGAAAATATTATAAAAGCTATGTAAACTTTTAATAAACTGGTTATACCACAGACTGGGGACTGTGTTTCTTTCATGCACTTGCAGCAGGTTACTTAGAACAGGCTGGGTGGGGATCCTGTGAATTACTCTCAGCAGGAATTTACACCTGTGGAGCACTTTTGAGGTGGAAGTGAGGGGGAATGCCCGCATCAGAGAAGAGTGTAAACAAAAGTCCAATTCCCCCTGTCCTGGGCGCTGGAAGCACCAAGGTGTGAAGGCATCTTAGGTATTGGACTTCTCACAGAACAACCTGTAAAAACCAGCCACAGGAAGGGCTGGAGGTGGGAGGCTTCTGGTTTGGCACCCAGGCTGACTTCCAGGGCTGGCCACTAAAGGTTGCAGGTGCACTTTAAAAGGAAGAACAGCTCTTCCCAGTTTTCATCAAATACATAGATGCTGCATTGCCAGTGATACTGATTGTTGCTGACTGCTTCTTTCAATGTTGCTAATCTTACAGCGTTGGTGATGCTGTAGAATCACCAGCTGTTGCCAGTTCTCATGTGCCATCATGACCTGATCTATTTTCTTAAGACCCTAACTTCTGGACTCAGATGACTAAAATAAAAACGCCGATCTTTTTACTAATAAAATTAAATTTATATCTCTCAGCTGGTAGAGAAAATAATAGGAACAACATCCAAGGTTCACAAAGTCAAAAGTTAAAAGAAAACATGTTCTGTTTTTTAAATTCAAGACTTGTAAATACTTTTCATTATATTTTGCTGGTTAAGTCATGATACTGATATTTAATAACCCTTGAGAATCCAGTTCTGATCCTCTGACAATATTTCATGAGTATAAAATAGCTGAATTGACAAAAAAATGCAAAAAAAAGATTTAGATATTTAGTAAATAATCCAGTGACATACTAGCTAAAGAGCAGGATTAAGTATGCATTTCTCAGAGTGGTGATGACATACTTTGCATTCCAAAAATAACAGAGGAGGTGGTAAACAGAATCTCTTGATAGATTTTAAAATGTGTAGGTATTGCTCTTCTATATCTGATTCTTTTAAGACAGGCCAGAAAAATAATTACATTTTTATTACATTGAGATAGCAGAAATATGAAGATAGGTGGGTAAAAAATTAATTATCAGCCAATATTAAAACCAGGTAGATCAGATGGTGATAGTTTATTAGCTTGGCTCTGCTCCCTGAGAAACGAGAGCAGATTAGACAGGGGGTTTCTACCAATAAAACATTAAAGAAGCTTAATAGTAGAAGCAATAATAATAATATTAATAATAATTGTAAATCAACATTGGATTAGGAAAAATAATTGTGTCAAATATATTTCTAAAGCAAGATTGCAAGTTTTACTGCTAAAATAAAAGTATTTGATTGCTTCTGTAAGCAACTTACTGGCTAGAAAATAACTTTGATTATAAAGGTTCAATCAATCTGTTTCACATTGATGTAAGCCAGCACACTAGTCTTAAAGTAACTAAAAGAGAAACCATCCTTAAGCAATCCTTTTCCTGAGACATTCTGCAGGGATTGGGTGTTATCTTGCACTGTTTAATGTTGTGTTGTTTTGTTTTAAATCATGTCCTGGATAAAATCCTGAGTGATGAAGTTTGCAGCTGACACAGAGGTTGTAAATGTGGTTGGATAGAGTAAGAGCAACTGCCTGGCACTGAGTGAATTGTGACTTATATCCACTGTCAAACTCAAAACACAAGACCTCAGGATGATGTTTGGTACCCTTGGTACCCGAAGAACTGTGCAACGTGTGTTAAAAACATTCTAGGTCTGCTTAAGTCCCTCTAACTCCCAGCAAGGCTCCTGCCACCTGCATGACCTGCGTGTGCATATGTTGAAAAGCTGTCAGCTAATCCTCAGGTGTTGTGAATCGTAGTCTTCCTGACTGCACCTGGAAACGCCATGCAGGTCAGACTTGGAGCATCAGTGACAGGAAGTCGGGTAACACTGACAAGTCCTGGAGCAGCAGCAGGGATTAGCCCAGTGACCGATGATTGTGGCATGTAGCTCTGTGACAAAAGGAGTGAGAGTCTTGGAATCACAAACAGGAAGGATTTTGGAAATATTGCCTGAGCTCTTTATATGACTCAATGTGAGTGACTTAATCACAGTCAGACAGGGCTGGATCTGGAAAAAGGACAAGGTGCCCCAGAAGGGCACCATCAACACTTAGGTCTGGGAAGGTACTTGTTCAGCAATTGCCTGATGTTTGAGGCAGTTAAACTGTTTTTGGCACCTCTCTGTTAGGCTGCAGGGATCCCTGCAGAATCTGAAGTTCTGCTCTTGTCCTGACCACATATCTCTGCTGCTTGTCCCTGCCTAGGGCAGATCAGGCTCCCAAATCTAGGCAGAGTATTGCAGTTCCTGGAGCTCCCTCAACATGCCCAGTGAGACCACCTCCACCACACACTGTCATACACCACCCACAGCTCTTCTCACCTCTGTGCACATGTTCTACATTAAACTGCCCTGACTGAAATCTCTCCAAGAGCAGAACTTGTTCCTGTCCTTCCTCTCCATGCCAGCCAAGTGCCCTACTGATGAGTGTGATGTGCTTGTGCCATGTTCCTCAGCCCTGCCTAGGAAAAGCTCCAAGCGGCCCCTTGCTCCATGACCCTGCTGGGTTTCCTGCACACACACCTACAGCCAAAGCAGATAATGGAGGTTTGGATTCCCAGACATGAGCAAGAACACAGTTTCTATGTTTGGACCTAGCCTTTAGCAGGAAAAAAGGCATTTGGCAGCAGAGGGCTCTTGCCCTTCTCTTAGTAAGGCATCATGAAATTAAAGGGCTGCAGGATGAGACCTGGAAGATTCAGACTCAAGACAAAAAAAAACAAACTGTGCAAGTAATTAAAAAGTGGAAGAACATGCTAAGGTTTGTGGGTGGTTCTTCTGCACTGAATATTTTACAGCAAAGCATCTTTTTCTCAAAGGGATGTTCTAGTTCAAATGGGAGTTAGGTCAGGGAAATTCTCTGACCTGAAGTAGGTAGAAGATCGTGGAATCCACACACTCCCTCTGGTCTTGTGATTTATTCCCTTTGGTACAACTATTCCCGACATGGGATTGCTGGGACCTGTGTTTGCCCTCAGGAACTTACAAACTAATTACATTTGTTGTGTCAACCCATTAGATACTCGTAGGCTGCTTGCAGACTCCTTAGTTAAACTAAATTATAGTATTTGCTCTTTGAACATTATCAAAATATTCAGATCTAGCATGTTTCATGGTCTGCCACCATTGCTGCTTCTTTGTACACAGATTTCTGTGGTTACTCCTTGCTTACCAACCACAGACTTTTCATGCGCAAATGCCAGTTTCGGTTATTTCGTAGGTGGAAACTATGGTGGCTGATGTCATCCTTTTCAATTTATCTTACTTTTGATGAAACCCTTTATTGTTAGATTAAAAACCAATAAATATTTGTTTCAGATCTCATATATGAACTTTGTTTTTAAAAACCTGGCAGCCCAGATTCCTGCAGAGATGTATACTAGCTCAAACAACAAGCCTGCAGGCCCTTGGTAGGTGCCTGTAGTGCCTGCAAAGGAGCTGGTCTCCAGTCTCTCCCAGTGAGCAGGGTGTTCATGAAAGGTGGGATGTGGTAGGAAAGTATAGAAATAATGCAAATGCATAGAGCACCTGGATTCACTGCAAGTCATCTCTTTGGCTTTGAGCTGGGCCCAGACTATCCTGTATTTCCCTAGAGCACAGGTACGCAGTCAGACTCGCTGTGAAATCCTCAGGTCTCTCGACCTCCTTTGGAACCTGAAGCAGTCTGCCTCATTTCTTGCCTTTTGCCTTTAAGAGCAAACAATCAACAAGAAATTGGTCTTGGAAGATTTTTTGAGATGCCTTCCAGCTGCAGTGATGTTCCTTTGGGCTCTGAAGGTCTTAATATCCATCAGGTGTCATGCTTCTGTCTTCATCCCAAGCCATTTTTTCCCCATAACTGTAGGAATACCAAGTCCTACCCCAGAGCCATGCTCTTCAGTCATATTTACCCACCAGTTTGCATGTGCTGATATTTTATGTGTGAATAGTATTTTTTTTGTGACTACTATTCAGTACCTACATGCTTTTGCTGGAAGTAAGGTAGAGGACAGCAGGGTAGGAAGGTTTTTAGTTAATGAGAGTGTTATTTTTTGCTGACAAGATCACTAAGTATCTTAAGGGAATCTGATCTCCTTCCAAGTAACTAAACAGGAATTTGCCTTCCAGAATATTTATGAAGCATATGTATTCCAGGAAAAAGCCCAACCCAGCATTTATTGTCACACTGCCTAGGGATTTCAACATCTGTGAGGAAACATTGGTGATCACACAGTGTCCACATTCCTTATGATGACTTGATTATTTTAGCTCCCAGTCAGTGGAGCAGCACTTGAACACACTCTTCTGCTAGACCCACCTCGTGTGAACTCAACCTCACTGCAACCCCTCTATTGTGCTTCACATATTCCTAAAGCTTTCTCCAGCCTGGGAAAATAAGTTAATCATGAAACAGGTATGCAAGAGCCATGTTCCAGCTGAGTGGGGTATTCACATGCAGACGTTGCTGAGATGAACATTGGTGGAGGCCTAGAGGCAGTGTTAGAGTGCTCCAGATGTCTTGGCTCTGAGAGATATTTTGGCAGCCACTGACAAGGCTTGGAATTTGAGCCCTGTTCCTGCAAAGCTGCAGTGATAAAGCACACATGTGAGTTTCACACACTGCAGTTTCACTGCTCCCTTCTGCCCTGGTACCAGCAGAGCTTAATGCCATGTGGCCTGATGCTCCCTAATCATGCAGCCCTGCAGAGAGCTGCACTGACTGTGCCACCCACACCATGACTCCAACACTGACACCACAGCCTCAGCCTTGTCTTTGATCCCACATCGGATCACAAGGTGCTTATAGACCAAGGAGATTTTTGGCCACCTAGACAAGAGCATAAAATTGTTGCACAGCATCTTGAGCACTGTCTGGATGGGTCCAGCTGAGAAAGAGTTACTGCTGCCAGTGAAAGCCTCAGGGGATGATGTGCAGCCTCCCTGTGCTCCAGTTCATGGCAGCTGAGCACCCTGCTGCCAGATGCAGTTCCTGGCCAAAGGGGCAGAAAAAAGGGCCAAGTACCCACTAGGGAGAAGAGGAAACATTTCATTCCATTTCATAGCTGTCAAACCAGTCTTAAACTGGGGCTGGAAAACAAGTGAGAAGAAAAGCACTGCTTACATAATCCTTTGACACTGAAATGAATCTAGGTTCTTGCGGGAGAAAAGGAATGCAGTTTTAAAGGAATAAACAGCATTGCTGTAGTTGATAGTAGCTGGATTGTCCTGCTTTCCGGAAGAGTAGTATAGACATCTACAATGGGTTTATGTGCCTTGTCTTTTGTGCCCATGGTCTCTCCTCTAAACAAAGCTCTGTTAAATGGAACATTCCTGCTGTTTTCTTTAAAATAATCTGTAATTCCTTGGCCATAATACAAAGGGAGGCACCCATCTGTTTGGTTTTGTGGTTTTTTTTTTCTTTTCCACAAATGTCCTTGTTTGTGTTAACTAGCAAATCTAATCATCCAGCTCACAGGAGAGTTACACAACCCTCCTGAGATTTCAGTCTAACAGCAAATCTTGCTTAATAACCCCACATTTGCTTCTTGCTTCAGATTTGCAGCTTCTTTGGCATTACAGCTGTGCTCTTATAAAACAGATTAAACAGCAAAAGGAATGCTGAATGGAAAAGCTGGGTTATTTCCACCTTGCAGAAGTTATTGAAATGATCCTGGCTTTGTTAAAGCATGAGCCAAAACTCCCCCTAATGCTTCCAGGGAGCATTAAGTCTGAGAGAATCACATAAACACTCAAAGAAGTCAGTCTTGGTTGAGCTTACTAGTCAAGGTAGGTAATGGTACACAAGCAGCAGAGACCCTCTCCCCTCTCCTTTAGAGAGCACTCTTGATAGAAACCTCCTGTTGTTTATTCTCATTGAGAAGCAGCAAGATGAGTACTGGGTAAAAACAGAAAACATGGGGTTTGGGAAACTTTCATACAAGGAATTGCAAGTACCTTTTCTGTGAAACTGCCTACTGCTGTGAAGCACTCTTCCTTTGTGCCCTTGATGTGGGTCATCTGGAGAGAAAAATCTCATCAACCTCTTGAAATGCTGCCAGGTTTATTATCACTTTCTTTTGCAGTTGACTTCTAAGGGAGATAATCTTTTCAGGAGGAGGTCTGAAGAAAGCAAATTACAGGTATGTGCATTTCATGTGTCTTGGTAAAGGTGTAGATGGAGTTGCTTTCTTTCTCTCTGCTCTGCACTGTCTGGTTTCCAGGAGCTGTCACTCATCCCACCTTTCCTGGTAGCTTTTTGCCATCACCCATGGGGACCGTGTGGGGTCTGACTCTGACCTCAGCACCAGCGCTGCAGCTGCCAGCACCACTGTGGGTTGGTGTGGGCAGCACCACTGCTCCCAGGCTCGCAGGGTTCCCCTGCTGCAATATTGAACTCTTGTCTCTATGAGCTGAAAAATTACCAAAGACTGGGGCACCTACCTGCACATCATCTTTTATGGCCAACTTCTGTGGAGATTTCTTCCCTCAGCTTGCTTAGAGCCCTGCCTGCCCATCTTGGCAGAGGGGTCCTCTGTTGCAGCAGCTTTGGTGGTTTGGAAGCAGCTCTAGCATCAGCTGCTGGGGATGCTGATAGAGCCATAGCTGGAACAAAGCACATCACTCAGAGAGCAGAGCTGGGGAGCCAAGTTTCTGCAGCACTTCCAGATGTGAAGAAGGGAAGTTTGGTTTAGCCTATCTTTCATACTTTTTCTTTCCTATTTAGTTTTTTTTTTTTTAAAGCACCATGCAAGCACACTGCGAACAATTTGTACTGTTCACGTTCAGCTGTGGCAGTCACTTAGCATGTTTCCTAGCTAAGACTCTCCAATCAAAACCACATCTGTGTGTTGGGGCAGATTGCCAGTAAACATCTTTTCCCCTGAAAAAGGAAAAACTATTTCATGTCCACTCTGTCACACATGTGACTTGGCCTCCAGGGTAATCCCACCCTCACAGACCATTCCGAGGACTGAGGAGAGGCAATGTCTACAGTCACTTAACCAGGAGGCAAATTCCTCTTAATTCCACTTTGAGAAGTTTGAACTGAAAAAACCCTGTGGGACTTTGACAAAAAAATACTTAAGGAGACATTGATTCCTGAGCAACTTCTTGTCTGTGTGGATACCTGTGAGGAGACACAGAGGCTGCTGGAAAGTCACACAGAGTATTTATTTCAGTGGAAAATCAGGAGCAGACCTAAGCCTTTATCCCTGTCAGCATACTGCACTGGTGCTTCAGCTTCTTCTTAATATACATCTTACCCTGATTTTGTCCTGCCCTGTAGTTTCAAGCAACCTCCCTAACAAATTCTGCAGCATCTCCTGGGAAATTAAACATAAGTGTGAGGGTAGCTTAAGTTGTGAGAGGAAGTAAAAAAGCTTCCATTACAGCTTGTCAATGCCTCTTTTCAGGTGATAAGAAATGAGTGTGATGATGCATTGGTTACTACTGGTCCTTCTCCTGGTCAGCTTTGGCTCACCTGCACCCAGGTTTTCGGTGTGTATCTTTTAGCTATGTCTGTACACTCTCTCAATGGTTCACCATTCTCAGTCATGCAGAGATGGATATTCCACCACAAGGGGATGGAGAGGGATGGAGACCTGCAAGAGCAGAGCAAAAAGGCATCTGCCTGCAGCTAAAGGAATGTCGTCCTGATAATACAGGATTTTCATAGCATTGAGGGCTGTGCAGCTGTCTGGGAGACTGAACTGACATTACTAAGAATTCAAAACAACAAAAAAAACAACAACAAAAATCTATTTTTTTAAAAAATGTATTTTTATAGCCAAAATACAAGCTCTTTTTCAGTTTTACACAAAGCGAATTCTGGAACCTTGCTGGTTTTGCCCATCTGCAGTGCAAGAGCCAAGTTTTCCCTCTCTTATCAACCTGAGCACTTTCATAGTTTGCAAACCGTCCTCTTGAGCTCATCAAAACAAGGGGAGTCAAAGCAAATTATTTTTGTCCAAAGTAAATTTTTGTGCATCTGATCGTATTCTGGCATGCTCTGATCTATGCCAAGGTTGTTGCAGAAACCCCTTTTCCACTGGATTCAATTCAACAGCTCATGCTGTGCAGGATTTGGACATCTTAGGAAGAGATCACCATGAAATCCTGTTGATTCACATAGGCAGTGTGCCGTATTAGGGTAAAGAGAAGACAGATACTCCTTTCTCTGTGTCTCTCCTTACCACTAACTGCAGTGGGTGGTGGGGGGGGTTGTTTTAATTTCTCCATAGGACAAAGATATCTGCCTCCTAGACAACAATAAATTAAGACAAAGGTTAAAACATCTTCAAGACTTGCTTTACGTGTATGAATGGCAGCTGAAGGACATACTGGAGAACACTTACCACAGAACAAGAAGTGAACTGTTCTCAGGCAACAGGAGCATGCAGCATGGGATGCTTTTACCCACCACCAGTGGAAATTTGATAGTGTATGACCAAGGTACAGTTTGCAGTAGTGTGCCACAATGATTATTTTTCCCTGCAGTGACCCATGTGTCATATTTTATTTCTGCTAAAAGTTTTAATTTTTTTTTAAAGTGGATTGTGATATAAAATATAGATACATGGGAAGGAGAAGAGCTGACTGGTTGCCCTGAATAGCTGACTATAAGATATCCCTTGGGGCGGGAGTCACTTATCCCAGCTTTGGCAGCTATTACCCAGGTACAAAATGGACATCTTCAGCTGAGCTTCTTACCTGCAGAGACAAACAGTCACCTCTCATGTTTTCCATCAGATTTACTTTAGGTGTCTGCTTTAGGAAGAGATGTGTCCTGTTCTTGAAGAACCCATATTCCCTGAGTGACTTAGGGGAGCCCAGAGTGCCTGGCTCAGCTGCAGGCATTGAGACCTGTTTGGATGAGCCAAGCCTCCCTGTTCCTCAGCTTCCCCATTACTTCTGGGGGACAGGAACAGTCATGCATACTTTGTTCCTTGGGGTTACTTTGAGAGCATGGTCATGAATTACATCATTTCCTGTGGTCAAGATTTTAGCCTTTGGGCATTACATTGAAAGTGTGAAGCACTGAGATCCTGAAAGGCTGGCTTCTGATACAGCCCTGGTAGAGCTGGACACAAGAGCTTAGCCTATTATTTTAGGAATTTTGTTCCCTGATCTTATCAGAAGTACAGCTGAGGTTACCTTACCTTTCACATGGAAATTAGCTTCTCTGCAAATGATCTTGCTGACAGAGAAAGTTTCATCCTAGACCGGTGTGGCTACTACATTGCTGCACCACTTTCTTTGACTTTACAGGGCTTGCAGAGCTATGTACAGGCTGGTCAAGTGTCCTTGTCCCATAGAGCCTCCCAGTGACATCTTCTCTTGGTGGCACACAGCCCTTGGCTTTGGCCCCAGCCCATTTAACAAACCAATACTGTTGTGCCCAGATTGCTCTGCAGTGTACAGCAGGAAGAGCACCACAAGTGGCTACTACCGGATCAGGCCCCGAGCAGACCGAGAGCCTTTCCTGGTGTTCTGTGACATGTCTGGTGGCGGGGGCTGGACTGTCATTCAGCGGCGGAGTAACGGCAAGGAGAATTTCGACAGGTGAGTGCCTTGTTCTTGCATCAACAGGGCTTGCAGTCAGGCCACCAGCTCCTACCCCTGTCCTGCTGCCAGGCAAAACCCCACCCTTGAGAAGCAGGATATGCAAGACTATATATTAGTGATGATAATTTAGGATTAGGACAATCTGGTGGTACATATTGGCAGCAGGGGACCATTTTCAAAATGAATCTATAACTTCTTTTCCATGGGTTCGCTGCATTTGAATGTATATTTTATCATTATTGAAGACTGCCAAAGGCTCCAAATTGGCAGGTATCTGCAACCAGTGCACAGACTGAGACCAGCTGAACATATCAGGAATTATATTCAGCATGTTGTAACATTTATTATCGTATTCATTTATTATCGTATATCATTCTAAAAGATGCCAAACCAGATTGTCCTTTTCCTATGCAAAATCCCAGAGAGGCGACTTTCATTCTAAAATTTACAGGAGGAGAGATGCTCTGGTAGCACAATTAAGAGGAAATGTCCCCATGAGGGTTAATTCACTATCACAGCACACAGAATTTCAGGGCATATCTAATGCCTCCTAAAGTCTGTGCAGTGCATTGCAAAGTTACCTTAACTGACTCTAAGACAGCTTGCCCAGAGGGTGGTAGCTATCTAGCCATGGTAGTTCAGGTGAAATAAAAACATCCTGAAGAGGAACATTGACTAGTATGTAGGTCAGGCAGAATGAATATCCGTAACAACAACATGAGAGAGGGAATAAACACAGGGTAACTAAAACTGGAAATGATGACACTCAAGGAAGTACATGAGAATATCAAAGGTAATGCATAGATTATGTGAATTATGACTTGCTGAAGAACAATTACCAGATGTTTTGCTGAAGACCAACGTGATGACTGCTGCTTTCCCTTTCCATTTAACTGGAAATATCAGTCTGTGATCATTGCCTCTGGCAGTTTGAAGGTTTGATCCCCATATAGGTGTGTGCACAGGTTTAGCAGGGGAGAAGGTAAACTGTGAGTTGTATTTACTTCTAAGATAGAGCGACAAGTCTCAGCGCAGTTTCTGATAAGTTGGATACTTTTAGAAAACAGTGTCTAGAGATACTGGTGGAGTTTTACTTGTTACCATACTCAAGTGTCACAAACTGTCTAATCCCCTCTCATGATAAAATTGATGTTTATATCTCTCTGCAGAAAATGGGATGATTACAAAGTGGGATTTGGGAAATTCCAGGGCAAGAATGATGAATACTGGCTGGGCAACGATCATATCCACGACCTGCTTGCTAGAGGTCCATGTATTTTTTCTCCGTAGATTTCTTTCTAATTTGCATGAGGTCGTTTATCTAACATGACACATGTTATGTTTAGGAGAGAACTCATTAAAGATTGACCTGATGGACTGGCATGGGGAAAGACGTTATGCAATCTATGAAAATTTCCAGCTTGCAAATGAGCAGGTAAGAAATGGGGAGAGCAATGATTTCCTTCTTTGGTCTGTGAGGGTGGGGCAGCTGCATACGCAGCATCAGACTGGTATCAGGGTTGTATCTACAGCTCTGCAAAATGTATCTGCTCTGGTTTCCTGGGCTTTGTAGTTTGTCTGACTGACAAACAGCCCTGGGATCAGGGGCATAATCCTGTGACTTTTTCCTTACAACCGAGTGCCCAGATCAGTAGGTGACAGGATCAAGTGTTCATGCCCTCTTGATAACTCTGCTGCTGAACAGGGGTTCAGGGGTTCCCACATTATTTGTGCCACAGGGCACAGGGATTCCCACATGTATTTGCCTTCTGGCCTCATGATTAAGAGTCTTCTGTGAGTGAGAAGACCCTTAGGGTTTGAACCTCTGCAACTACATGGAACCCTGTTCTGCTTCCTAAGAAGAGTATTTCTGACTGTCACAAAGAAGGCAAATGCTTAGAGCAAATGCTTTCCACTTGTTTTAAAGTAAAACAGGGACTTCAAATCAAAGCTTTGAAAAAGCAGTTTTAAGTTCCTACCTTAAAGAGAGGTACCTGTAGCACTACACCTACTGCTACAGACACAGAAAGCCCAGAGACAGACACATATTTTCGGGTTGTGCTTTCTGGCTGTAGACAGTGTCGAGTTCCATACAGGTGCTGTTCTTTGCAGACTTGCCTTTCTGAACGCCACATGTAAGCAGCCCAAATAACTAAGGATACTGCATGGACTAGTCGTAGTTCCAACTCCATCACCGCTCCAGAAATATGCATATTACACTCAGTTTGCAATTAGAGGTTTCTTATGAAAAGTTTGAACAGCTTCATTTTAATACCTTACTGACATTTTTAATAAAAAAAATTAGGACAGTAATGACAGCAGAAAGCCCACAACATATAAGTGATCATCCACTTAATATCAAATATCTCTTAGATCTATTAGCTGTGCATAATGGAACCATTATTCTAGGTATTCCTACCAAGACCAGACCATAGAAATCAGATGGCTTCTAGTCCTTGGAAGAGCAAAATGCCTAAGCATTTATTCTAGCTGAAGAACTGATCTGTTTATGAAGGCAATTGATACTTAGCAGTTTTCTGCCAAGTTGTTCTTGATTGGCTGGAGCTTCCCATCTTGCTGTAAAGTGTATTAAATGGTTGTTGAATGACAATAAACCTGAATCCCTTTGTAGCAGCAGCAGTAATTACCACTCCCTTCTGGAAGTTTAAATCCTGCAGTGATCTACACTAGGATCATTAAAGCATGGAGACAAAAGTCACTCTTGTGTTCAACAGTCATGCCTTTGACAGTGGATGAAATGCCCAGAGCTAATTTGACCTCAAAAATGGGAGGTAAGGCAGAAAGAATAAAGGTTTCACATATTGTTGCAGGACAATTACAGGTTATGGTTTGGCACCTATTCTGGTAATGCTGGCGACGCTCTGTCTGGTGGGAGCAATTTTGAAGATCAGTGGTCAGCCTCTCACAGAGGGATGCAGTTCACCACATCTGATAAGGATCATGATCGATTCCTGACAGGCAACTGTGCATCAGAGAACAAGGGTGGCTGGTGGTTTAACAGGTATGGAAAACAGCTGATTCCTCTTGGATGCAAAGGGTGCGGGTGGCTGTACAGCCAAGAGGACTTGCCTGGACTTACAGCAGCTGGAGGTTGCTGTGGGCACTTGCCACCTCACACAGCCAAACCTAAGGTGTTCATACCTACAGATCCTCAGAGGAAAACAATTTACTCCTTTTATTATAGAAAAGCAGGTAAGTTGAATTCACCTTCAGAAGATAGGTCAGAACAAATACACAGGGGACAATGACCTGGAAGGAAAAGAGCCCAGCTAAAATTCCTGAAAGTGCTTTGTGTTATATTCCAGTGAAGAAAATAACTGTAGCCATGGTAAGGTGAAGTGTGTACAAAGGACATTTCCCTAGAGTGGAGCATGTCTAAGGGCAGACCTACCCCCTAACAGTTATGAAGGTATATTTTGCTCTTTGGGCATATGCCACACATTAATGGATAGGGACTCATGTGCAACAGCCCTGGAAAGAGGGATATAACACTCTCAGATTTTCTCTGCTTTAGTGCAGGTTGAGTCTCTTACACCAGATTTTCATCAGATACCAGTTGAAATCATGGAGCTACAAAAATATACATTGATAGTATGATTTAGCTCGATAAAAAGACATCTGTATTTTTAGATGTCAATATGGAGCTGCCAACACTTGAGCTAGAGTGTACCAAATGGCACTACACCCCTTTGTTCCTGCCATGTAGTTCTCATGTCCATCATTAATACAGGTGAAGGAGTCAACAGGCTGAATTATCTGACCAGTGTAGGTGTCTGCTTTAGGATGACCCACATATTCCTCTGTGTTTCACTAAATGCATTAACCATTTAGTCCATCCCGCCCTGGTATATCTAAAAATGTTGTGTGAGAATGCTACTTCTCTGCAAAGATTCAACATCTTCTTATGCTAAACAGAACTCCCTTTTTGTCTTTCCTGCATTGTTTCAAGGTGCCATGCTGTGAACCTCAATGGGCGATACTACAAAAGAGGGAGGTACACTGGACACCATGATGACGGCTTGGTTTGGTCTACATGGCACGGGATGTGGTACTCACTGAAATACTCAGCCATGAAAATCAGGGCTCCATTCTTTATCGACAGTGAGAGTGGAGATGGTGAGAACAGTCAGGCCAGCTGAAACCTGCTGATTTGGAAAGAGAAAAAGAATGGTGTAAGTTGATAGCCAGTGCTCTGCTGCTGCCAATCGCCAAACCTGCACTTGATAGCTGGAGTTGCACCTGCTTCTGCTACCTGAAGCTAACAGCACGAGTTGTTTGAGCATAGCCAGACGACAATTAAATAAAAACATCTGAATCTCAGTCGCGGGATAACCAGAGATTTCTTTTTCAGCAGCTTTCAAGACTTTGTTGGAGAATGCTTATTGAAAGTTCTCTTAGATTTCGAGGGATCAAGCATGTCTTTTAATCAGTTTATATTTTTAAAAATCTAAACCTTTCTCATACTGA
This sequence comes from Sialia sialis, assembly GCA_009812075.1. Taxonomy (NCBI): domain Eukaryota; kingdom Metazoa; phylum Chordata; class Aves; order Passeriformes; family Turdidae; genus Sialia; species Sialia sialis. The sequence goes on from VRYO01002772.1 coordinate 27,760,702, forward strand.
TTTTAACCATCAGTGTTTCAGTACAAGAACATCAGGATAGAAAGAACAAGGGAATGGGGAATTGGACTTTATCTGGCGTGCCTTTGTTAGTGCTTTGTTCTGCATCAGGAGAATGTTTTTAAGCAACTTTCCCTATGGTTCTAATAGCCACACTTCAGTTGCAGAGCGCTCCTGGAGTGTGTGAAACCACACCTGTGGATGGACATGCTCCAACTGCTAATGTGCATGCAGACTAAGGCTGCTTCAAAGTAAACACCCACAATATGGACAGTGTGGGTTCCATTCCAACAGCTTCCTGCTGCAGATCCATTGCCAGAGTACACCACAAGACAATAAAGCAGACAAAGACAATCCTGCCAACCAGATTTAAACCCCAGATTAAAATTAGGCACATTTTACTAAAATTAAGGTGAGCACAGATATTCCTAGGAGTTCCTAAAATGTTGTCACAATTCATTTGTACAGTCTTCTGTAATTTACCAGATGATTTTCCATTAGCAAAGGGGAATCAGAAAGTGGTTGAACTACAAGGCACATTGCTTTCATTGTCTCACTGGGGTAAAATGAAAGAGCAACACAAATGACTGAAAGAAATGGAATACTGAAAATTTATTTTCTACAACTGTTAATAATAACAGTTAAAAATGAAGAGCAGTATCAGCTTGATGCAGATCATTTAACTACCATGCTGTAGAATAAACCTGTTTCCTTTTTTTCTGATTTATAATGATTTTTAACTGGTATTTCTTTTCTATTTACTTGATTTTATATCCATACATATTGTAATTCATATGCATATCAAGAAAGAGTGAAATAAAACCATCTGAGTAGGACTTAACATTTTTCTCTGGTTTCAACAATAGGATTGGGAACAGAAATCTGGATCAAAATCTTGGAAAGCTCATAATATGAGAAATTTATTCTTTCAGTGATGGCTCTGGTGCTTTTTCACTTTGTCCTGGCTAGTTGAAAGGGTCTGCAAGGTAAGTTTAATTTTCATTACTCTTTCCTGGAGACAATGCAGAAGCATGAGGTGAAGGTTCAGTTTAAAACTTGACTGCAAACATGAATATCCCAGTGTAATGGGCTCCAGGAAGCTGTGTTCCTAAAGCCTGTGCCCTTGGCCAGACTGCCCTCTTCTCAAGCATCCTCATGTGGAAAGAAATTTGCACCTACCTATCTGAAACAAGATTGCCCTTGTGAAGAAATAGCTGCAAAAAGGCAACGCTTACTCTTTCCCTTCTGATCACTACTTCTGTATTTTGTTACAGTAAAATCCTAGTACAAGGTTGTAACTGCATGTAGGGACATAAGGAAAAACTTTGCACACATTATAACTGTACTGAAGGCAGAAAGAATAATTTTTGTCTAGGTGGGAGACACTGAGAAATGTGAACGAAGTAAGTTCATGCTTTCTGGCAGGTGATGCTCAATCCCATTCTTCACCGAAGAGAGAGAGCTAAGGAAGTAGGGTAAAGACTGTGCAAACTACAGCACTTAGGGGACAGCATTTGTGGTCTAGAAGTTCATTAAGCAGCTGGTAATCCATCTGATAATGGAATATCAAGCTGGAGATGAAGTCAGCAGGGCTTAATCAGACAACCAGCACCAGTCCAGTTCCCCAGCAAGTGAGCAATGAGCGATGTAAAGTCCAGACTATGGAGCCTGTTTCCTTGTGTGTCAGTATGAAGGGGCAGGCATTACAGCTGGACTGCCTTCAGCCAGCATTAATATTACAGTGCCTTTTCCTGTCTCTGAGAAAGAAAGGGGAGGCCAAGGTATGCCAAACTGGAAGGGAAGTGGTCAGTCCTGCTGCCTTTGATGTAAAATGTATCTAAGAACATCTAATGCATAAGCCAACCTAACACTGGGATAACTTTGCAGAAAACAGCATCTGATTTAGAGCAATGTTCCCCCTTCTCTGCCCTCCTGTGGCAAACTCCCTCTGAGATGCATGGGTCACAGGGCTTTGTGCAGGAGCCTGCAAATCTCACAGCAAACCCCAGGAAGCATTTCAGAGCCTTTAATCTTAATAAACAGGGGAGTATGCCACTAGCTGAGTACTTAGTGGATCTGAGGGCTACCGCCAAGCTCAATTCACTCTCACTGAAGGTTAGAGGAGTGCTCGCTGAGTGTTGCTGCATGCACATTTGATCTCCCAGGGTCTCTCTCCCATGCTGAGAGACTCAATAAGACTTAAACAGATATTTTGCCCTTCAACTCCAGAGATGATGGATCACTGTTTCAGGGCGAAGGTACTTCACACCACAGACCTCACCTTAGTCCAAGCAAGGTGAGTAACCTGAGCAGCAATTGTTTCAGAGGTCTGGTTTCCAGCTCATTTAAGTCAATTTAAAGACTCATTACATTTGATTGCCTTTGGATAACTCTTCAAGCGTCAACATGTTCTGAAACGCTTGGAACAGCTTTTCAAGCTGACAGTTTATGGGAACGCATGGCTGGTACCAACACCACGCTGGGCCACGGGCTGAACATCGGCATCTTGGCACGGTTCCTGTGAAGGAGGGAGGTCACATCACCCTGTGAGACCAATCCCTCACTCCAGCAGCAGCTGCAAAATGTTATCCATCAAAAAGGCCATTCAAACAGCCAGATTTGATTCTGGTGGCCAAATACTGAGGCTTGCTCCCCCTGTGTTGTCACAGCAGGTAACACCATGTGCCAATCAAGCCACCTGTGCCAGCTCTGGACACTGCAGTGGGGTGCCAGCAGAAACCAGCAGCTAACACAGCCATGCTGCTCTTCCTTTAAAATCGCTGTTGGTTTGTGGAGGAGCAGGGAGCAGGAAGAAGTGTGGGACTGGGAGATCTCTCTCTCTGCTCAGGAAGCCAGTTTTGAGAAAGATAGCAGCCTACTTCCTGAGAATGGAGCACATGCTAATTTTGCCTTCACACCCACAAGGCAGGTTAAAGGGCATGTAGGGTAGGGCTCCTTAGGGAAGAATTTATTTAAGACTAATAGTCCACTGCCTAAACCTTTCTTCTTTTACACCAACTTCCATGGGCAGCATCTCCTCTTTTCTTGTTTTTGTCCACGAGCATTCTCCTGGTCTTTGCAAAGTCCCCAGAGCAATGGTTATCCTAACAAATGGCAAGAAAAGTCTTAGTCATTCACAAAGGCCTGAGCTCTGCTTCGGCTGGTAATTGGGGCTCCAACCCAACTCTGAACACTTACAGCAGAATCTAATGGCAAATTTGTGATGCCTGGTTTTAAAACACATGAAAAAAGTCCACCATGGCTTTTGTAGTTCACTGTTACTGTTCTCTACAATTCCCTGAAAGGAGGTTGTAGCAAGGTAGGGGTTGGTTGGCCCCTTCTTCCAGGTAACAAGTGACAGGACCAGAGAAATGGCCTCAAGTTGTGCCAGGGGAGATTTGGTATGAGGGAATATTTCTTCACTGAAAGAGTGGTCAGGCATTGGAACAGGCATCCCAGGGAAGCAGTGGAATCACTGTCCTTGGAAGTGTTGAAAAGGTGTGTGGATGTGGCAGTTAAGGGATATGGTTTAGTCGTGTCATGTTAATGGTTGGACTTAATGATTTTAGAGTCCTTCCCAATGTAAAGAATTCTATAAGACTCTCTGTGAATCACCAGATATTGTCAAGCCATCTTATTTTTTGTTCCCAGAACAGGTATGACTCAATCTTGTTGTTTGCTGGTTTTGTTCATAATTTATTTTGAGCTTGCTGTAGTATTATTGTCAATATATTTACACTTAAAATTTTTAATAAAGGAAAGGATGACAATGGAAAGGATGCATAATTCAACAGCACTCTCACTGCTTTTTACAGGGAACATGGAATAACATTTGAATGTAAATGCAGTAACATTCCTGTGAGGATTAAAATCTGATCATCTGTTTCCTTTGCCCTCCCTGGAGCATGCCTTTTGTACTAATTTCCTGCAAATATTGTTTTCTTGATATATTGACAGTAAGAAAATATCAAAGTCTTAAATTATGAAAATGCCTCTTCAATTTTAAATTCACTCAGGAATTCAGCATCGTTTTCACTTTCACGCAACCAGCTAAAACCCCACTACCATATGAGTTATCTGAGCAACAATGACGAATCAACACAGTTCACTGATGACTATCAGAAAAATGATGAAAACTGCTCACAGCCTGAGCTTTGTGCTTTCTAGATGGGAAATGATTCACTAATCAGTGCACATGATTGAGGGTGTTGAACAGTGGATGCTTCAGTATCTAACAGTCTACCAGTAGAGTGCACAAGGTGGGAAACGTCAGTGGCACTCATATGGGTGATGCACAAAACATGACTGCTTTACACAATAAAATCTATTGGCTATTCCTGCGCCACACCTTAACTTGCACATTCTTTCCCAGGGTACTTTGTGTGCCTCGTACACACATACATACAAAAAATAATTATATGAAAGCACTTTTCAGTAATTCGAAAGGAATATGTTCCCACAAGCCTGACCTGGCGCATTATCCCCTCCTGCTGTGTGTGGAGGTAATGTGATTCCTGCTCTTTGCTCCACCAGAAGCCAACCAATCCCACAGATCCTCTCCCACGCACGCCACTCCTGCAGGGCCGTAATGAGTCACTCAGATCACCAGCTTCTCAACGCTCAGAGTACTTGTTTCATCTTCTTCATTTGAGCCAAAATACCCAGGGAGGTCGATCATCTGCTGCTCTGCCTCCGTTAAGCCAAAAGTAGAATTGTCATAAAAGGCAAACTCAGGGTCCAAGGGGAAACTCTGGCACTTGTCCCTTCGATGCTGGGCAGGGCTGACACTTAGGCCTCTCTGGGAATTATCTTTGCCATCTGGGCCTGTTTCTTTTCGCCACACACCTTTGGGGTTAGGTGAAGGGCCCCTCTTACTTCGGCTGGGCTCAGGTTTCTCAGTTGCCTTCTCCTGACCAGCAGGCTGGCGGTCTGTGATCAGGTCCAGCTTCCTCACTGGGGGACCTGCCCTGTGGTGTGGTTTTGTGCCATGGCCCTGTGGCTCACAGCCCAGCACAATGCTGTGGGGCTGATCCAGCTTTTCACAAGCTGGATTAGCGTTTCTTGATTTTGACCGTGTCCTGTCCTCCAGACCCTGGTCCCACGTTCTGGTCCTGGAGTTGTAGAGAGGATTCTGTCGGGGTGTGAGAGTGGACATGCTTCTCTCTCTGAAAGGCCTGGCCTTTTTAGTTTCATGGAAACTGGCTGTTCTTCTGAACTGTGAGTTTCTGTGACAGCCCCTCTCAGGCAAGTCCACTCTGTAATCCTGGTGCTTGGAATGACCTCTTCTTATCAAGGTTTGGGTAGGGCTCATTGCAGGATTGGCCTGTGAGGATGGAAAATCCAGCCTAGGGTGACAGCCTTCTCCCAGGAACTTGGGCTGACTGGCTGGCTGGTCCAGAAATGGAGATTTGATCCGAAATTTGTTTGCTGCTGCCTCCTCTTGGTTTTCCCCACTCAGAGGAAGCATTGTGGTGGCACCAAGAACTGTGTCCGTGAGGGGATTCTGAGAGACATGGTACACCTTAGTGGTCTCTGTCAGGCCTTTCTTCTTCATCTCTTTCAGTTGCTGCTGTGCCAGGCGGTAGCTGAAAATTGGAGGGATTATTTTTTGGGCATTTGGCTGGAAGTTTTCACTTCCAGAGGCATCATCTTCTTGGGCAAATTGGAGGCTTCGCCTGTAGGTCAGGGGAATGTTAACAGGGGCATCTCCTCCTTCAGCAAAGCTGTCCCGTTGCTTGTTGCCTTGGCAGATGTTCTCCTCATCGGAGTTTTTCCGGAAGCCAGGGGAATGGACAGAGTTTCGTCGGACAGCGGTGCTGCATTTCTGAGCTCTGCAGAGCTTCCTCCAGAGGGTGATAAGAACAGTGGCAAAGATGATGAACAAGCACAGCGAGATACCTGTGATGGTAACTATATTATTTGCTTTCTGGTCCTCTCCTGGCTGAAGAGAAGGTGGGGTGGGAGGCTGGACAGCTGTAAGAAAGAGCACACACGTCTGTCAGAGTTGCATCAGCAGCAGCATTTTGGTATTTGAAGATGGATACTTTATTACAAAGGAAAAGCAGCTATTAATACAGTATAGGAAGTTGTCTGCCATTAAAATTTGCTCATTGGAGATGACTTACTACTTGGTGACTTCAAACTGGCACAAATATATAATTACTTTTAACCAAGGCTCCCACAGACCTTTTAAATGTAAACATTGTTTTTCCCTGGTCTGCCATTTCCATAAGGTATTCCTAAATCTCTGTAAAATGGAGGAACTCTCTTTGCCTTTCTTTATGAAGTACATTTAGATTCCCTGTTGAAAAGTGGCATAAAGGGGGTAAAAATAATTCAACCCAGGCTAGTACTTCAGATATCACTTTAAAACTATTTTTAGGAGAGCTTAAGTGGGTGCGAGAATTGAAATGAGTTTGAAGAGTGAGGCAGCATGAGGAGAGGCAATGTAACTTTTCTAAGCAGTCCCCTGAGGTTGCTTCTACCACTGTCTGGTGCCACAGTCCCAGAGGACAAAACCTTCCCATGCTTCAGCAAGCTTTCAAAGTGCCATTGCTCTTTCTCCAGCATTCTACTATTGATACCCTTCAGTTGTGGAAAGGAGATGGGACTTCAAACACAGAAGAATACCCTGGAAAGCCTTCTTCACTGACAGGATGATTAGCCACTGGGACAGGCATCCGAGGGAAGTCATCATGGCCAGAATTCACAGACTGTCTGGACAATGCTCTCAGTCATATGGTTTAATTTTACTAGTCCTGGGAGAGCAGGGAGTTGGATTCAATGATCCTTATGGGCCACTTCCAATTTGAGATATTCTATGATTCTAACCTGTAATGTGACAATCTCAGAGCTGTTCACAGCATCGTTTAAATCTCTCACTCACGCATTCCCATTACAGATGGCTGAACCAATGACAAATTGGTAATTCCTTTTTTGAATGAGGTCTCAAGCATTTCAGGCACAATCTTGAGCAGAATACAGCATGGTTGAAAGTGGATTAATTGGTCCAGTAGCAAATTTTAGTATCTGTTAGTGCTGCCCAAATTCTTCTGGTCAAAAATCAGCTCTACAAAGCCATGAAGATTGTGTTGGAGGACAAGGCTGATTACTAGCAGTTGACAAGAGCTGGCCATGAAGTTGTGAGTTCCAACAAAACCACCGAACAACTCTGCCTAGTCTCCAGTTTTATCCAGAACCCAAAGCCTTCTGTCAGACTGACAGTCAGCTGTAAGACTTGGCAGGTGCTCCTGCCTTCACCACTGTGACTATCCAGGAATAGGAAATGTGACCTCAGAATAACGAGAACTGGACACCATGTACTTCCCATAATTCAGAAGAATACACACTCAACAACAAGATGGTAGTGCAGCTGTTAGTTGGGCAGGATGCACAAAGGCACTGATGAGCACAGGCCAGAATGTCTTGGGCTGCTATAGAACAGACGTGCAGGGTGCTGGGCTGCAGATCCACTTCCCTATTTCAGGGCTACCTAACAATCCCAAGTCCTCTAAAAATCCTAAAAAAACATTGGATGAACTTTGATCTTTGTGTCATCTGGGAGATTGAAACCACCTTAAAGCAAGACCACTGCCTGTTGAACCTTATAAGAGTATCTCTAAAACTTGCATTTAGTCCAATATCCCTATGCCAGAGCCCATAGCACTGCTGTTCTGGATGCCTGGGCAGGGAGTGAACAAGCTAACCTCAGGGAAGCAGGCAGGGCAGCTGTTTGGCACCACTGCAGCAGAGCAATTCATTAATTTCTCATCCTTCTCTCAATCGTGTTTGCTATGGATATTTTCCAAATACTCCATTCTCTATTTGTAATGCATGCTGTGCTGCATTGTTTGAGGCACACAGCAAATAGCAAGGAACTGCAAGCTTCCAAACAGGACTAGGTCCCTATGGTTCGCTTCTCCCTGCACGTCTTTGGCCCCTGCACCACATGCTGTCCTTGCTCACTCAGCCATTTGCTCCATCTGCTGGGCTAGTGACTGCAGAGTTATGCTGGAAACAGAACTTGTCTTCTTCCGAAAGCTGCACACAGCCAGAGTGGGAAGGGTGAGGGTAACGCTCCCAGCTTGCGATCAGGCAATGGATAAACATTGTGAAGTACAGCGTCAAATCACTTCTCGAGCAAGCTGAGATTCAATGAGATGAAATCATGTATGTGATTCTGTAAAGGAAGCTGCCCCATGTGGCAGCTGGAGGATTAGAAACCATGTACAAGACAAAAGTGAGGTATTTCCTCCAGATGATCCCATAGCAATGGGTGCAGATGCAGGCATCCTTTACATCTGTGCTCTCTATGCATTAACCCTCCTTGTTAACCCAGGGAATCCAGGAATCCAGGGATTGTGCAGACCCGCTGAGTCCAGTCAGACTGCCACAGGTGTGTGCACAGTGTATGCACAGAATGGTTGAAAACCATCATCCACCTTCTACAGCTGCATACCTGCACAGGAGGAGTGACCCCTCCAAGAAGCACCAGAAGCCTGTCACCTCCATGCATGCAAAGCAAGGTCCACACACAAACTATGTTTCCACCACATGCTCTGCAAGCAGGGAACACCCTCCAGCAAGTTCCCTGCACCAGGACTGCTCTCTGAGCTCCGGAGTTGAGGAGTGAAACTGGCTAGCAAGGAGCCAAACCAGATTATAACAGACATATCTGTCCAGCAGATAGTCAGGAGGCATGGGATACCACAGCTCAACAGTAGCTTTGGAAAAGTGCTAACAAATCCCACTGCGTTTTGCTGGTGGCATTACTGTCTACAGCAGCCTCAGAGAGCCTGGCATAGAGAATACAACTAGAGCAGGGCTGGTTTAAGCTGGGGGCCCAAAGCAAAGTTGTTCCTCTCTGCTTTCTCTCACAGCTTTACTAAACAAGCAACACGGCCAGCATTTTCAAGTCACTGAAAACATTAGACCTATTAAAACATTCCCAGTGCTTCATGAACACTGACAGCATGCAACAATGCACTGGCTTGATGGAATATAATTTTTAGTATTTTCCATTCAGCCAAACTTTTGATAAATACAACCCATTTCCTGCTGTGTTCCACATCACATTTCAGTCCTGCCAGTATATTCTGAGGCCTTCATCCTCAGATGCCCTGAAGCTGGTTTAAGCCAACATTTCCATAAAAAACTTAGTTCTCCCCTCTTCCTGCTCCAACTGCACATTCTCTCCCCCTGCTGTCCTTTCCTTTTCAGTGGCACAAGCACTGCAGTTGCCATGTGCTAAACAACTCCCCACAACCCCAAACTGTCCATTTTTTTGCTGCCTCTATTTCAGTTCTACACACTGCATTTTGCAAGCAGAAAGAAGAACCTGCAAGCAGCCAAGGCAATGAATAAGGCACTGGTCACTTTGTAATAGCTTAAAATATCTGTTAAACTATAGTCTGAGATCCTAGGAGCCTACACAGTTCCTGGGCATCTTTCCTTCCCCATCCCTGCCCCCTATGGCACCTGTGGGACACAAAGGCACTGGAGCTTGTAGATCAGATTTTTAGTCTCTGTGGTCCCTTGGGATCAGCATAGAGTTTACAAGGAGCAAAAGTTTTAGACAGACTGACCCACCAGCACCTTGCTAAAAGAGGACACTTCTCAAACCCCTCAATGGTGGCACCCAATTATGGTGCTGGCACAGCCTCATCCAGCCCCACTCGGAGCCATGTGGCTGTTATAATCCACCTATCATCTTACAGAAGGCTCAGGTCTCTTGTATCTGCACCCACTTGCCACAGCCAGCATGGCCAGTTGTTACTAATAGGATTCATAAAGGCTCTGTAACAGCCAGCCTGCCCCTGTCACAGGCCAGCAGCAGTGGCAGGCTGGAGCAGGGGGAGACCTGGCACTGCCAGATCAAAACTCGCAGAATGGCAGCCTCACACCACAGGTCCCAGACGGAACCAGCACCCTTTTCTAACTGACTTTAACTTTTTAATAGGTTTCCACTGGAATCTATTGCTTTCACTACTGAACATGTTCTGATAGCCTCAAGATCTCTCTTTTAGGACTTCCCCACTCCCTGATCATTCTGGAGATTTTAAGCTGCTTCCATTGCACCCACAGCATTCAAAAACATTATGCCTTGGAGTCCTATCTCCAGTGCCCCACAATCAAATGCGCAGAGATTCCTGCCCTACTCCATCCACCACAGAAATGTGACAGCCCCTCAAATCAGTATGACTGAAAGAGAGATGGGATGTTTCCATGTTACACTTTTCCAGGGCGGTCACACGACCAGGGGAAGAGGACAGCAGAGCTACATACACACACACTCCTCCAGCGAGCACAGGGAAGTCTCCCTCGGTGACCCAGCGCAGCCTGGTTTTGCTGGCAAGGAGCTGAGGCACTCACGGAAGCGCTCCCGGATGCCGTCCCCACAGGTGACACTGCATGGGCTCCAGGGCTGCCACCGGCTCCACGTTTCTACAAATACACAAGATCACAGCAATGAGGAATGTGTCTGCCTCCTTACCTTTCAAGACACAGCCTCTTGTCCTCTTTTTTGAGAAAAACAGCAATAAATAAGCAAACAATGCAAATAGCAAGACCAAAAAAGCAAGCGGCATCCAGGGATGAGCCAAAGCTTCCACTTGTTGTTTTCCTTTTTTCACCCCAGTGTCAGCCTGCAACACAGTGGTCAGTCAACCGGCAGGCAGGTTCTGCCTGGAACAACAGCAAAAGGAAATGAATCCACAGATCTGTGAAGTGGACTGGTATATTAATCCAATTCCTGCCTGACAAACAGTGCATTTACAGCAGGATAACTGGATTGACTGAAGTACAGTTACTGCTGATTTATATGACTGTGACTGGATGATAAGCCTACAAGGCCTAATGAAATGGCAATATTGGTTTACTCTTTATTTTCTTCTCAGCACACAAGCATGTTATTGAATCATTCATTTGACAACTTACAGGTCTCTATTGTTTTATTGCTTATGGTTAGGCAATTAACTCAGGATGAAATTTTGCATGTTCATTTATTTATTTTAGGTGGAGGCAGACTTAGGTTCTAACACTCTAATTTTTAAAAGTGTAGTAAAATCTCTATTTTTCTTAGACAACATCCTCATCCAGTGATCTCCACATTAGAGCTGTACAGCAGTGAGAACCCAGAGAGAGAAAGATGGAACCATTCCTGCCTCTATCTGACAGCTGTGACACTAAGGCAGGGCCACAGCTTTAAATTCTAAACTAATGCATGAGTTCAGGTGCAATCTTAAAAAATAAAAGCCCTGGGGATGCTCCTGTAAGTCAGGTGAATTTGACAGAAAGAAGAACAATAGACTACTTAACTCCATTTCACTGCTCACAGATACAGCAGAACACAAGCTAAATAAACATTAAAAATTTTATTAATTTAATAACAAACTAGTATTATTAAACTTTGCTCTTTTAGATAATTTATGGTATTGCTACTGTCAACACAACCCATGATTTTAAATTTTATTACTGCTGCTAGCATGCCCCAAGCCCTTAAGCAAATTATGATGTCAAAGCACTAGAGAGTGTTGTATGACTGACAGCTTTATCATTTCATGTTTTATTGATTGCTGTATTGTTCCTAGTGTGTTATTATTTTTAAATGTCTCTAACAAGAATAAATACAGCTGTGTTTCAATAAACATGAAACCGCTTTGGGCCCCGTCCTACACAGTTTTGTGAGCATGTCAGTATTAATGTGAGCAGCCTAAGAGGACCAGTGGAGCTGCCCTCCCAGTGCAGGTCCCCACCCACACTGCAGGATGGGGCCCCAGAGTTTGAGCTGATACTCATTCTGCCAGCCATGGCTGCATACACGCGTGGGCACCCACTCACACACATTTGCGTGCCTGCATGCCCCAGGACATCTGCCTGGCCTAACACAGAGGAGAGATGGGTATGGCAAGACACCCGGGTGCTGCTGCAGTTCTAAGTGCACACAATACCAAGTGACCACCCCGGCTACTGTCACTGACTGCACCACAATACTGCAATTTCCACGATACCAGGCTGTATTTCACTGTGCGCTCTTCGTGCACTTCTCCGCTTTCACCCCTCTGTCTCTGGAGCTGGTATTGAGGCCCAAAGGCAGGCTGAGCCTTCAGACTCCTCCTTCAGTTCGCAGCCCTGTCAGTTCCCAGTGAAGTGCAAAATGGGGCAAGGATATGGTGTCAAGGGAAAAGAGAATCGGGATGTCAAGAAGCAGGGATAAGTTGGGATAAGGAGTCTCACAAAGATCATGGACAGCTTGCAAAACCACATCAGTTAGTGAGCAAAGCTATTACTGAGGGCAGGAAGGAAAAATGTTTATAATCAATAGTCAGTCAAGGGCTCACTGATGCCTGCTCAAAAAGACTTCATGGCATCATAGTATCATATACATTATAGAATCTCACAACAGTTTTCTTCATATCAGGATCATGAGGGACTCCAGCAGTTTCCCTCACCACTGGCTGAAGGGCTAGTTGAAGGACTTACCTCCTTGTAGACCTAGAGACTCTTTGTGTGAGCAGCTTGGTGAGTTCCTATCATAATTTCCAGTGCGTGAGCTAACTTGTTTCCCTCTCCCCAAATTTCCTGCTCATTTGAACTTCTGTTAATTGCAGTCAGATGCAGAGCCAGACTCAGAAAGGTTTTGGTTGCCTCCAGTGCTAACACAAGTGATAGCAGAGGGTGCTCAACAGTCTCCACATTGATGCCTGTGGGTTTCAACATACAAGAACATTTAGGACAAGTAATTTTCCAACACTGACGTCAAACCTAAGATGTGCCCATTGCTCCAGGGCACTTTTCACTGACTGGGACTTTGGCTAAAGGTATAGAGTTCCTTAGTAAAAACACTTGGCATCCATAGCTTTGGGGTTAAGAAATGTGGCTCAAACAGCAGGAGAGCAAGAAATGCTCCAGCTCCCATGAAAGATGGGAGATCTAAACTCCTGCATCTTGCTCTGCTATCTCCTGCAATTGCCAGAATGTAAAAGAAAATGAAGCATAGTTTATTCTCCCCCAAGGAAATGAAAGTATTAACCTCCATTTAAGACAAACAGATTGAAAGTACCAGGGGAAAAAACAGAAGGTATGCACTGCAAACTAGCTCTAATAAGTGTGAGGTTCCTTCACACACAATTGAGGAATCAATTATCAACATTAAAACATCTAACTGATGAGTTATTTTGAAATAGCTGACAGTTGGCAGATCTGCCAACATGAAAGATAAATGCAATTAACTGTGCTAATTATTGCTTTGCATAAATTTTTCCCCTCAGATTTCCATGTTCACAAGATTTTGTGCGTGCAGTGCTGTCCATCAGCACAGTCAGCAAGGAACACTCAGCATCATCATTCCAGCCTGACGCACATGACAGTCCTGAACACTTCAACCAGGCAGTGGTGTGGGACAAAAATCACTGATTACTGACAGGTTCATGCAAATACCTATGCTGGCCTACAGGACTTCAGAATATTTTTGGAAGCTGAGATCAGCTTTTAGGTCCTGAGAATGTATTTACACACATCGTATTGGTGTTTAGACAAGACCTTGGAAAACAAACTCTCATCCTTCCATGGACAAGGAAGCCTAGGTGCACTGAAATGAAATGGTGGCATGTTTCAACAGGTGACTAATTTGGACAATGAAAGGACAAGGATCCCTTTAAAGAAAGAAATCCTAGACTCTGGGAAAATTGCAGTCTTTTCCCCACAAACAGGCATTTTAAGAAATGGGGAGGCACAACCTAAAAATAGTTATTTTCCAGAAGCTGAGTCTGTCAGTGTGTAAAACCTGATTTATTCTTCATGTGTGGAGATGAAGCATTTACTGACACAGTAAAAGTGGATGGGGTATAAACCAGTCCTGGCATACCCAGATCCCCTGCGTATGCCTGTTTCTAAATAAACACCCAACCCAGGTACACGTTCAGACAACAGAGCCAATTGGTTCCCAGACTTTCCTACCAAGAAGCAGATCTGTTTCATGCAGTCTTATTACAGGAAGCAAAATTTTCAACGAAATAGTACATAGCTGCCTAACGTCTAGATGCTCCATTTACTCCTCTCCTCCCTTATTGACCACTTTTCTCTCTAGAAGGCCTTCCCATACCTTCCTCTTTCCCTTTTCAGGCAATGGCTGCATTTCTTATGCCCTGCCAACATCCCAATAGTTTTTTTTGACAGCTAGCAAAAGTCAGATGAACAAAATTCATCTGTGCTGTAGGCAACTGCAAGAGACTTCACTGTAAGTTACACCGAAGTGGAAATTGGTCTCTGGAGTGTAACTAAGAACTGGAAAAGAAAGTTAATTAACACCAGAAATATGAAAAAAAGTGCCTTTTTTCTATGCTTTAGCATTACTGATTAATATTATCAGTCTTGTCCTGAATGTTTCAAGTAGGATACAGGCTACAACATGGGACGACCTTCTAAGGAGAGCAGAAGTCTCACTGCTGGGGACACTTAAATCCCAGATGAGCAAAGCACAGGATTAAGGATGGAAAAGAATGAGCCTGCAATACATCTGCTGCTGTATAAGATGATCTAACAGAGTTTCCTACCTCAGACATGCCAATAATCCAATCAAACACTGGGGAAAAAATGAGCTGCATATTCCTCTGTCAAACAGTGAAGAGTACACCAAGATGAATGAAGTGACTCACATCTCACTATTATTTTTTTCACAGATTCTCCAGTTAGGGTCTGCAGAAAACTGCACACGTGCTGTCCCACAATTAGCAGATGTATTCCTCACCTTTAAGAGATATATTCACAGTCTTGGATACCATAAGTTTTTTGTGACACTTTTTCCGAAGCTGATGTCCTGGGCTCGAAGAGCTGCTGACCTGGCCCCTTCAGGACCACTAGGAGCTTTCTCCTTCCTACTCCAAACACAAATCGGATTCCTGTTCCAAAAGGTGGTACTAAACTTGGCCTGAATGAAGAGTAAAGAGCAGGATTGCCAAAGCATCAGGAATATAAATCATGTCTGATTTATGGAAAATAGATGTGGCAAAATAATCTTTTATCTCATCATCTGTGGTTTGGATGAAGACCATTTTAATGATTTAGGAACTCTGATCTTTCATAAAACAGTATCTCTGCTTCATAACAATAGAGCATATGCTAAATGAAGTAAGAACTGGCTGAGTGACAGATTGGATATGCAACTGTCAACAGAAAACCATCACTGAGTGAGAATGCATTTGGAGAGATTCCAAAGGGATGAATATAAGGCTCAGTGCTTCTCTAGTTGACATGAAAATAAATATAAACCATTACTGAGAAAATATATCACTCCTGTAATGACATACACAGATAGTGCAGTTGTATGGAGCAACATAAGGCACTTGGTAAGTTAGGATAATTAAAGGAAAATAGATCCTAAATCAGCAAAGTCAAAAATGTAGGAAGAAGGAATGAAAATTGCACCTGCAGGATGATAGACACCATACTGAAACAGCTCAAGAGGAGTTTACAGGGCAAAAGTTATGGAAAATTGCATAATGCAATCAGTGGAATGAAAGCAGAGATAGGGGTTGGGTTGGGGAAGGAGAGATCTACTGATCCAGCAGCATCAGTGAGAAGGATATCTGAAGGCAGCACAGAAAGCTGATACTCTGGTTGTCAAATAAACATGAGTGTTTAAAATAATAGAAGGAGAGCCAAACAGAATCAGTACATTAATCAAATCCTGAAGAAAATGCCTTCCAATTAAAAACTCAATCTTTTCAGTTTGTTAAAAAGAACACTGAGAAAATCTCATACAAGTGAGATGACCTGGATGTGCAGATGTCTTTGTGAGGCAAAGTCAGTACATAGGAAACAGCTACCAGAAAGCAGCAGAGTAAAATTCAGTCACTGGAGGGTAAGTCACATCAGATGCAAAGACTAGCTATGGGGCTCAACACCAGGGTAACGGAATGAAAAAATGATGGCCCACACTGCACAGGAGCCCATTCTATAAGTTTACCACCTCTCCTTGGCTTAAACTTCAGGAAGTCCAAAGCAGAAATCAGGAGACTTGAGGAGAGGCACCTGTTCTGCAGCAGTCACATGTTTCACACAAGCAGCTATTGGGGTCTGCCATAAGCAGGGCACCTCACAGTGCCCTGCAGCAGGATGAGGGGGCTCAGAGGAGCTCCTTCCAAAGGAGCCAGGAGGCTGATGGCCATCACAGGCAGTGCAGGTTTGCTCTGTCTGTCGTGGCTTCAGGCTGATGTGCCCCTCCCAGAACACCCTGCTCCTTTCAAATGCTGCCTGCAGGCTTTGAAGTCTCACAGATACAGGCACAAAGTCAGATGTGCTGCAGTCTAATTAATTTCAGGTTGACATTTTATTTACGACTACATGGCGTGGCTTTGCTTTCATCGCTTTGTAGATGCGACACGCTTAACTTGGCAGCTATTGACCTAACTCTGCTCTTCAAGATGCATAGCCTGATTCTTTTGAATGTGATTGTAAGGATGGGGCTACTGAGGAACCCAGGCAAACAGAGCAGACTGCAGGGAATCACTGCTTAATGTAGATCTCATCAATTAAAACAGTTAAATGCTGGGCACAGAATCATATCTATATCATATGCTATGATTTACCTGTCAAAGTAATTATCTAGATTGTATTAGTGCAACATACCACCCAGGTACAGAAGAAAAACTAGAATTCTCTCTTCCTTTTTCCTTGAGAATTACCTCCATTCTTTTTTAGATAGACTTTCTTATGCCAAAGGAAGAAATGGACTGCCAACAGAGAATGCAGATGGGAAGTTAGGATAAAGAGACCTACGCACTGGGTTTGGCATGTGTTGAAAGTAGAGGTATTTTTTGCTACAGAGAGTTAATGAAATAGCTAACAGTTTTAGAATTTCTGAAATAGCACAAAGTAAGACCACATGATGCTAGAAACCTCATTAAGGTAGGCTGTGTCTCCAGGCTCTGGAGCATGTCCTACACTCCTGGTTTCCTCATGATCCCTCTCAGATATCTGTCTATGAAGCGCAACGGCCGTTTTCCATTTTTTGGCTAGCGTTCCTGCACTTTGTTTTCGGGGGAACCAAAGTGGGAAGGTAAGGAAAATGATGCACATCTTAAACCATTCAATCCAAACTCTTTGAAGTGTGCCGTTGGAAAAGACTAATTCATTACCCATAGACACAAGTCTGCTTCAGATGAGAACATCAACCTTGCAGGGCGTAGGCAACACAACCTAACCCAATCCCAATTCCTTTGTGCACAAAGGGCCCACCCCTCTCTGTGGCTGCCTTCCACAGATGAGCAGTGACAAAGGTATTTGGCTCATCTGCTTCCTCTGTCCTGCAACCATTTGTAGACTGTCAAACCATGGACTGCCACTTCTGAAACTATAGCTGCATAACATATACATGGTTTTGGGTTCTGCCAGCCAGCACTCTCTCAGACCATGCTTGATCATGGTCCAAAGTTCCCAGTTGGCAGATTGTACTATTTTAATCTTTCCTATAAGGAAAGGTTTGGCTATATGAATATCTGCCAGAAAGCTTCATGGGTCAGAAAATGCACCCTGGTCTGTTCTAAGCAGCAGACACATCTCTCAAAACGCTGCTTAGAAAACCCGCCAGATGTTCAAGTGACATCGCTGTGCCTTTCACTGTAGCCAAATCCTGACTTGTCTCCCCAGAGTTTGTGCATCTAACAGGTAGGGTTCTAAACCTCTATACCAAATGGGTAGAGAAAAAGACACCCATGTGAGGATTCAGCCCCTGTATGTTCAACACCCATGAATCACCCTTGCAAGATGCCTCTCAAAAAGCTACACAACTACTTAATTTTGGGCCCCTGGCTTTTAGACATTTAAATGCAGGTAAGACTAATCCTACTTTCAGAGTCTCCAGTGGACCATATCAACTGCAGTAGCTTCTTACCTCACTGAGAGGGACACTTTTCATTTTCAGCCTAACTAGATAGGCACATCATTGAGAATGCCTAAGTGGTTTTAGCTGGTACCTAGCGTTAACATAGTGCAGCCTTAAGCTACCACAGTGGCACTTCTTACCAAATGTCATTGTGTATTCCTGTACATTACAGTGTATCTTGTTCCCACCTGCATATGACATTACAAGTATTTTGTCTGGTGCAGGAGACCCAAAATCATTACCCACAGTGGCTGGGAACAATGCTGATTTTGGCTAAAAAGGAAAAACATCAGTACAAACCCATATGCCTTTGGATCAGCATACACTCCTTAACTCTTGCTGGAAAATAGCTTCGGTTTGAGAAATTGAGGAGGTCAAAGCAGTATTTGTTCTTCCCCACATCAAACAAAGTGCAGTTAAATTCTGTCCTGTTGTCTCCTGGGTGAAGGATGTTTTCATACAGCCAAGTTGTTCTTTGACTTGAATGCTTGAGAGTCTCTTTATAAACCACAATTTTCCCACTGATAGAAGTGCATGGTGGAGAGATTACAAAGACCTGAACCAAAGTTTTGCATGTAGGTTCTGCTGCCACAACAAGTCTGTATCCAAATTTGTGGAGGAGATCTACAGGTCCTATGGAGGCAATGATGGAATGTGTTTCTAATGATTTCAGTAACACAGTGATGTATATTTCTTGACTAATGGGTGGGCAATCAAACTCTACCCATTGGGATCTAGACAGGGGGATTCCTTTGCTAATTCTAATGCCTAGAGTCTCATCAGAGCTTACTCTTCTGAATTCATAGAGGGTGCTGGTGAATATCACATCCAGTGAAATCACAGTCTTGTTCATGGCACATAATTGCTCATTTGTAAAAAGTCCCACCTGAAGGGAGCTCCCAAACATCTCTGAACTCCTGTTCAAATCAATGTGAAATACAGGCCATTCCACATGGAGGGTGGACATGCTGCTTCTGCTCCACTGGGCAGCACTGCTGTTGTCACTGGGAGAGACCATTCTGAACAAGTAATCACCAGCACTCTTGAAATGGAAACACTCAAACACCACCATCCCCTGGGACTGATTTCCTGGAAGCATTTTCCTTGCAATTATCTCACTAGTGCTGGCATCCAGTAAAAGGATGGACACAGGCTCTGCTGTCACATTACCACCACTGTAGTACTGATATTCCACAGACATTGTGTCATTGCTGAAGGCTACGTGATCCGGGTGCTCCAAGAGGAGATACTCCACTTCACCGAGAACTGAAAGGAAAAGTTCCACAACAGTATTAAGAAACAGGTAAGTGATCATTCCTATGTAAGAAAACAAATATTTTTAGAATGGATATTAAAAGTGTACTCAATCTTTTTCAAGTGAAGCAGGTCACAAAAAAGTAAAGGTCCTAGCTATAGCAGTTAGAGCTCAACAGCTCTGTTCTGTGGAGGGATTGGAGCAGCTCAAAGTCCACTGCAGTAACATGTTCAGAATAGTAAAAACCAGTATTTTAAAGCAAACCACAAACCACCCAAAAGATTAACACAAAATTTATCAGAATAGATTCTCAAACTTTCCAACTTCTTTCACTTACAGATTCTTAAACTCTACTTCATAGAGGCCAGCTGTTTTTCAGCTTCAGCTGTAATTTAGCAAAAAAAGGACACTGGTTTCTTATACAGACAGATGAAAAATGTCCCCCAAGTTAAACAGAATAAGAAGTCTGCATGATGCTTTTTGAAGCCTTTTCTCTTGCTCTGTCTTATGAATCTTTCATTTTGCTCATTTGCATCGCAGACATTTGAGTGAAAGAGCTGAAAATAACAGTGATGGTGACTGCAGCACTTTTCTTGCCTCAGATGTGGTGCAACATGTCTAAATGACATCATTTCATTATAAATGGCGCAGTCTTTTCAAATTCACTTCTTGCATGACCATGTTTGTGCAAGTTGCTAAATTATCCTGAGACATGCTGTAACTAGTGATGATATCTAAAGCAATAAATTGGGAAGATCACATTTCCGTTCTTAGCTCAGCTACTTTCTCTGTGTTGCTTGAACCTTAAGGTTATCTGAAAAATGGGAACTGCAGACATCTATTCTGGATACAGAATGTGCTGTAAGACATCTTTATTTAATTAATTGTCTGGGGAAAGGCTTCTGAGTCTTGGATGGAAGGTGCTACAGAAGCGCAAAACTTCAGTTAAAGCAATCCTTTCATAAGTAGTATCAACTAACAATACTTTGACTTGTTAAATCTGTTACATATGTCTTAAGATTACCTCAAAGAAAGATTTGCTGGAAAAACATCGCAACTGCCAAGGCAAGCACTCAGCAGTCAGGAATAGCAGGACTCATCTCACATAATATTAGACGCCTACTACTCTAAGCTTCAATTTGAGTTAGTCACCTTGGATTCACTTTCTTCTCAGCAGGAAAAATTTTCAGGAAGAAATTCATCTGACTGGGTATAGACATTTACATCTGGGCAGGGTGCAGTGTGCAGTAGAAAAAAAAGGGCCTATTACTTGCCACGTGCTATAACATGTCCTTAAAATAACCAGCTCCAACCACATACATAAAGTCCAAGTAAAGTGGCATGCATGCACAGCCTTACACATATAAATCATACATATACCCTCCTTACATGTATATACTATAACTCCGATCTTTCATTTGCATTTCCACGAGACACTGCTTCATTTGGCAGATGGACAGTGCTCATTACCAGAGGGTTCTTTTGTTCTCATTCTTCTGTTGGTGGTCCTATGTATTATTGACTGCACACCATCCAAAATCCATCCTGATAACATGGAATTATTCATTTCCTCTATGGACTCTTCTATTATGCTCTTATTGCAGTGTTTTAGTGCATTAGAAATAGTAATGACTTTATCCTTCTAATATCCCTGAAATATGAGAGGAGGTCACTATTCTTGTTTAGTGTGTTAGAAACCAAGGCACAGGCACGAAGGTAAAAACTGTCAAGTATCAACTAATTGTGGTGCCCTTTGAAAGCCAGGATCTGATTTTAAGTACAATGGTCCTTCAGACATTCAAAGCAGGAACCCGTTCATCACAGCTGTGATGAGCACATGGCACTGCAGCAAACCTCATCTCAAACCCAGACAGTAAGACAGACCCCAAATACCAGTGAAAAATGTTTCCCTGAACTGCCCAGCAACACATTCTCCTTGCTCTTCATGTTTTGGCTGTCACCTGTGCCTGCCCATATTTTACAGTCCTGTTTCTACCACCATCTACTTTCTGTGTCTCTTTGGATACTAGCCTAACTCCATTATTGTTACCACACTTCTCCAAACTCCTGCCCTCATCTCTTTACCGTATAGCTCTTTTATCTTCTGCTATTCCTTGGGCCTGCGATTAACTCTGGCACATTCCCACCTTCCTTGCTCAGTACTAGAATTCCACCAGAGAGCACAGGAAAATCAACTCTTACATCCAGTAATGTTGGGGAGCTCTTGACCTGGGCTGGAGCACACAGTGTTGTGTGGGGCTGGCAAGAAGAGCTGGCAGGGGGAGTTGGGGCACACCTAACCCCTCAGAGAATCTCATCACTAAGTCATCTGCAAGGATTTGGATCTGCACCAGATCTAGGCAACTCTTTATAAGAACAGCAGAAAGCGTGCTCCAGGCCACTGTGAGCACTCTAAAAAAGGTGAGGTTCCCTCAGCTGTGTTAGAATTTCCCAGTGAAATGGCTGTGAGTTGCTGGGGCTTTGTTTCTTTGGCAGTGGGCAAAATGATGCATTTCTCTAAGTGGAAATCAGCTAGATTCAATGTAGCTGAAACATTAAAGGAAAAGGAGATCAGACCATGGGAAAAATCCAGCACGAAAAATTTCAATTTTAAGCTCTCAACATAAAACTAAAACATTCAAGTGATAGTAACAAAAAGCACTGATGTTTGTACCTACTGCTTTATTGTCCTTACATTCTTTTACAACTGTCTTGACCTTCTGACAGAGTTTTTTATTTGGAGTGGCTGAGACAAAGAGCAACACCACTCTGTATGTTGGGAGCAAGGACAGGAGGAAGGGCAGGGGATTGCCATGGAGCTGTCCATCAACCCTAAGTGCAGATCACTCAGGAAGTGAGGGAAGTGAACTCTTACAGCACTGCAGAGCTCTGGCTGGTGCACCCCAGTTCACAGCATCCTTACCCGCAGTTTGGTAAACAAGAACTTTGCACTTTTGGACAGCCCACATAGCAGTTTTTCACAATGCTCCAAAAGACACCTGTCAGAAGGAGCCAGCTTCCACTGTAAGCTCCTTTAGCTGCCCTCCAACCTACTATGCACCCATGACTCTGCCACGTGCCAAAGACTGGTCCCAATTGTTTGGACAGCCAATCAGGGGCATCTTTCAAGGCATTTGTATCATTTTCGTTGTCATTAAATGGTTTCCCACTGAAAGAAGTCTGGCTGCGGTACCAATGACCTGCCAGAGGAGCCTTTGTAAGAATTCACACTTTAAAAGATTAAAAGAAAACTCCTTGTTTTCACTGAAGAGCAAGAGAAATTACTTGAGGGTGCTATTCAGATATTTATTTTTAAGTGTTTTTAAACTTGGGTTTAAAACCTTGGGTTGTGTTGTTGTCTTGTCAGCCATCGGTAATACAGAGCTAAGTAGAACAAAAACATCAGTAAAACTGGTAAGAAATGAGAATACAGTTTAGTTGGATGCTAGGGGGTTTTATAGCACTTCAGTGATTTTCTAGAGCATACTGGATCACTTAAAAATAGTGAGAGAACTATACAAGTGAACTAGTTATCTAAAATATATGTACATAGTAATATTCAAAGATCCATATATGCAGAACTGTTTGGAAGCAATTTTCTGAATTATGGGCTGCCCTTTAACTGGAAATAAGGTGAAAGTTGATGCACCTAAAGTTTGCTCATTAACTGTACCTTGTAATGACTTGCTGTGCCACGCTCTATAAAGTTCATGAATGATAGCTTTTACCTCTGAGTCAACCAGTTGTGAATGTCTACAGGACTGGCTCACCAAGAACCAGAGAATATTGTAATAATTCATCTCACATCTTTGCTCCAGTGAATGTAATACTTACCTTCACTGTGTTACCCACTCAGTGCAGGGTTTCTACCTGGGCTGCTTAGCTGTCTTATTAAAATAAGAAATGGTACTAAAAGCCATAGACAAGAGTCTTTACTTCTACTAGAACCAAATTCATCTAAAAGATAGCAATTCTAGGCTCTCCACATTTTTTAGGGATCCCTTGTTCTGCAGCAGAGATGGAGGATGCACAGAGGAATGAGTAGCATAGTTACTATAATCAGATTTTTCTCACTTATGCAAGGATAGCAAACTGCATACACTTTTGTCCATGTTTCTCTTTTGTAAGACATCTTCACTGTTTGATGCAAGAACTACCTGCTACAGCTCATTCCATAAGTGGGGATTAACCACTTTTTTTCCATGTTTTCCACATTGTACTTATTTCTGCAGTGCATAGCTTAATCCTTCAGTGTGATTTTACAATGTACTGCAGCTGTCAGAACAACGCTGGCTTTTAAACTAGAAACTAAATTTTCTGAAACATATGAATTGCTTAGGAAACAAGAGTCCCATTTTCAGAATTTCTAATTCACTCAGCATTAAGAAAGTAATTTGCAGACCTACTTCCTACTTAGTACATTTTTGGAAAGGATAAGACACCATATATATGATGCTACTCAGCCTGTAGACATCTTGCAAGTTTCTGACTTGAACTTAGGATGTCTAACTTCCCTCTTTGACAGCTGATGGTGAAAAGGAGGTGCTTTTTCATTCCACACATCTCAGTTGCAGATGGATAAGAGCTGCTTTCAGTATGTATGGATTTGTGCAAGGACTACTCAAGACTGCTTGTCTCTGACTACCTGACTAATTTTATGGGACTAAGATTGAATGAGTATGAACATCATCCTGTGGCTTCCTATAAAATCAGAGGAAAGAACATTTCTGTTGTACTCAAAAGTTCTCTGGGTGGCAGCTTAGATCCTTCAGATGGGGGTTCACTCAGCCATAGGAGGTTGGTTGTACTGTAGACGCTTACATATGAGTCAACCACCCAGGCTCCTTTCCTAGCAATGGAGAGAAACAGGTAGTTCTGTGCACATCCTACTAGGGATACCTCAACCAGGCCTATCTTCCATGATGTTCATCAAATATTATGAAATGTAACTCTTACAAGAGAGCAGAGTTCCAGTTACTGCTTCTGGCACAGCCAGTCCCTTGATGCTCATGGAAATTTGTTCATTTATCTCATTTATTTCTCTGAGTAAATTTGTATCAGGGAAGGGTCCTGACACTGATCTAGAGGAGCAGTCCAAGCAAGTTGCATTTTGCACCTAGATGTTGCATAAGATCTAGACTAAATTCTGTGCCTATCAGTGGTGGCTTCTGTAGCATTTCATTTCCACAGCTCACGTGGACACATCACCATTCAAAACCACCTTGTGAATGCACATCACAGTTCTCCCTTGACAGCTCTAATACTCACCATAGTCACAGAGCACTACTAACAATAGATTTGAAAAATCTTTCAACATCTGTTTCATTCTGACCAGTGAGATTCTGGGTCTTTTTACTCCTCATGTCCTTTTTCAGCTCCAAAGTGCCAGCACGTTTTCCAAGAACACCTAAAAGTTAAAAAATTACAGCTGTGTCAACTTTGCTTCATAAAATACAAGAAGACATACCATTAATAAGTAAAAAAAAAAACAACAAAAAAACCCCACATTAATTAACATTTCTCTCATTTACCTAACAATTACTTACATTGTATCAATGCATCTGAATAAGCACAGCTACAACTCACTGTACAATAATTTTCCATCCTGAAATGCAACTCCTGAGCCAGAGCAACAAAGGCAGATAGCAACAATTTTATCTTTGCACTGCAGGAACTGCTGCTGTGGATATATTATGACTAAGGTTCACAATAACAGAATAAAGAGCATTTTATACAAAATATATCTCTGAGCTCTGCACATACTGATATTGGAGATTTATTGCTGGTACACAATTCATTTAGTTTGTCAGCTGCTTTCAAGTAGGAAAGCAGCTCAACAACAAACTACTTTTATGGTCATCAAACTCCTCTGTTATTCAGGTCTAGTAATACACTTAGCACTCTTACCAGATTTATAAAAGATCTATAACTGCTTTTTATGTCATTCTGACTGATCAGATGGAGAAGGTGCTAACTTCCACTTTTTCCTCCATAATTTTATAAGTTTACACCCACTACAGCCTTTGCTAAGCCAATACTTCTTTAGGCAAGTTTCCCAATTTTATTTCCATGTGGTTTAAACTAGCCTTTATGAGTCTCGTAACAATTAGATAAAATAGGTTGGAAGCACAATGATAGCAGCAAAACCAAACAGTTTCCCACAGAAAGCAAGTAAAAGGGAATGTAGAAAAAATTCTATTTAGACACCATTTCAAAATTGAAGAATTGCTCTCCTGTGTTTCACAGGAGCACCTGTAGGTCAGTCTCACTGTGCTTACCATCACACAAACATGAAAGAAAAGTCTTGATCCATTAAGTTTACAACCTTATTTTATGAGAGAAATCTGGCACTGGAGCAGGCAGAAGTTAGGAATGAGCAAAACTGTGGAAGATAATAGTAAAACATGGGAACCAAATATGGCAAAGATCATGTATGTCTTTAGGAATCACAAATAAGATATTTCAACAATTACACTGCCTGGCTTGTTGAACTAAGAGGCACCAGATGTGTTACTTGAAAGCTCTTTGAACTGCTCCCTGTGCCAAGTGGCTGGAGAGAATAATTTCTAAGAAGAGACTAGCAGCACAGCCTTGCTCAGTAAAAGCTCATTACAATAATAGCTGCACATATCTGAAAGGAATAATCATCATCTGGCCCAGGAACTTGACAGGGCTCCAGAAAGCATTAGATAGGGACAGTGATACCGCCACCACCCTCAATTTCACTTGAAAGGCTGTAAATTACAGGAAGACAAACCTTGTGCCTCAGGAGAGGGGCGGCTGCTGCTGACGGAGGGCGGCGGGGAGCCAGCCTGCCTCCAGGGACAGCCGCTCCCCAACTCCCCCGGCTGCCGGCAGCAGGCGCAGCATCACAGCAGGAGCATCATTCCGTGCCTGCGCCGTTATTGATCACTAATCAGTTCATCGAAACAAGGAAACAAAGTAGTCCGAAGAAGAAAAAGTAGGTTTTATTTAAAAAAAAAAATTGTGATAGATGTCTTGGCATCTAGCGTTAACTGCTCAAAGAAAACAGAAGGTATGTGGCATTGTCTAAACTGCCCTGGAATCAAGTGGGGGAAAATTGCTTAGTGTGCCACTACTGCGATTGTGCTGGGTGACTTTAATGGGTCTTTTCCATTCCCAGCTTTCCTAGCTGCAGATTTTTCAAATGGCTTCTACAAATACTTCTTTCAGAAAGTCACACATTGATGGATGAAATTCAAATAATCCTAATCTCAGTCTAATGAGCAACACACTGCACTGAGGAAATGAAGCTATGGAAGGGAGAATAAATGCTCAGGAAAAAAAGAAAAAAGCCTGTGTAGGAGAGCACTCTTGAGGTAGTTGCCTCAGCCCAACCGAGGAAAAAGCAGCGTGGTTCATGAGACAGAGTGCCAGCGGGAGGCACAGGGACCAGACCTGACTTCTGTTCCTCTTCCTGCCACTGCCAGACATAATGTCAGCAAACTGCAGCATTAATCTGCTCCCCTCCTTTCCATCCCATCTTTCATACTCTGTATTTATAGCAAAGACTTTTCAGGACAGAGACTCTTTCTAACCAAGCCCATGGATGGAGCCCAGCGGCAGAGAGCCCTTGGGTGTTTCGGTAACACCAATCATTCGTCACACCAAAACCTCCTTCCCTCTCACCCTTCCTTCTGCATTATCTTGGCTCACTTGGGAAAAGATTCCGGCATGCAGGGCGGGTAACATCCAGGCTAGAACTGGAGTATTTGAAACTGTACCAAAACTAACTTCCAATTAGTGAGATCAGGTACCTCTGGAAGCCTAGCCCGGGGCTACTTCACCCTCTGCACGCCTCTGCAGCAACCGGATTGCAGCAGGAGCCCTCCCACCTCACACACATACAGCTACTTCAGGCTACCGGCTGCAGTACAGCCCTACCTTTGAACAAAGCTCCAATTAAAGTGCTCCATGAAGCCTCCCTGAGCTTTTGCATTTTTGCTAGCTGAATTCCAACAGCACCTCTAAATGCAAGGATTGCCAGCCCATTTCTGGTGTAGTAGTGCCCCCGTAATCATCTCTTTTTGCACAGATTTGTTCCTTTCCCTTACACTTTTCCTTCCTTTTGCCTCATCTCAGTTTTGGACAGGCCTTACACTGACCTCTAGGCTCAGTTCAGAATTTTCCCCTCTCCTCTCTGTCTTCTCTAAGCCAATTTCTTTCTAGATTTCTTCTCATTTTTAGGTCTTCTTCCAAATTCTCCATATATTTGCCCCCTGCTCAAATATTTTTCCTCTTTTCGCACCCACATAAAATTTTGCTTTCTGAAGCAGACAGTACATTTAAATGGTTTCTACTCTATTCAGATTTTCTACCTCAAGTTCATTAACTTAATGAGATGAAAAATGATGGAACGGAGAAAGCTATCAGACTTCAAATAATTGGCTTTTTTAATTTATTGCTCTCGTGGACAAGCATGAACTGAGGCTCTATTGTGAGAAATGCAGCAGAAGCACAGCAACATAAAAAGATGCTTTCTTCTTCCGAGAGACAGTGTAATGGGCTGATTGGAAGACTTCCTCTCCAAAGGGAATTTAAAATGACAGATGAGGAGGGCATAAGCCATAAAGCGCTTTGGAAGCAAAGACCAAGAGGCTTGTGTGAAACGCAAATGACACAGGAAAACTTTGAGTCCCTGCTCTGCAGCAGATTTCCTGTGCTATCTTGGTCACATCTCGCAGTTTTCCTGTGGCATAGGTCTCCACTGGAGACTGTATCTCACTATCTGCTGTGGGGCCTACAAGAATAAATCCTCATCAGCTGTGAGGTTTGCAGGCAGCACAGTGTCACGAACGGTGTAAGAGCTGGATGTCAAATCTGAAGTTGTACTTAAAATATTTTTGCAAATAAGTGACAGGATAGGCTATAATACTGCCTATTAGACTCACAGACAGTAATCTATTCAAAAAATGTCCCTATTTCCCTGCATCATTAATACCATAAAGCACATTGGGATCATTTTGGTTTTACAAAAACACCCTAAAATAAACCAAACTAACCAAACCAACAAAAAACTACAAGCCAACTGGATTCATGACTCCTAGTATTTTTGCAGCAGTATCCAAGACTGCAGTGCAGACACGACATTTAAGACACCAGCCACTTTTGAGAGTTGTCACCTGCTGATTTAGCAGTTACCACCTTCACCAACTGCAACAGCACAGCATTCAGTGCCTACTCCCCTTCATTAGGGAGATGAGAGACAAATAACCCTTGTAGTTAAGAAAGGGTCATCAGGAATTAATCAGACACTCCATGACCAAGCGTGGAATTTAATGAGAACACAAATCCATGGCGCTCAAAACCTCTGTGCTCTGGAGCCTCATTCATGCAAAGGAAGTGCCACTGATGGATCCCATATTTCACCTACCCACAAGTACCCTCAGTCCTCTTCCTCTCTGCAGATCCCCACCAAGAGCTGAGCCCTCCCCTGCCCTAGCTGCCACTCTCCTTCAGTAACAGGCCTGTTCTTGCTCATCTCTCCTCTAAGCACAGCCCTGCTCTCTCCTTGTCCCACCAAGCCCACAGCTGCAGGTGAAGGTGGACCCAGCCACGGCACAGAACCCCCCTGACTTAGGGCACACGTGAGAGCACAGTGGGAGAAGAGCTTGGGGAAGGAGTGGGTGTGTGTAGGGACACTATGGTGTCAGGCTGAGGAGCAATCCTCTTGGAACCAGCAGCACCTACCCCAGGCACTCTGATGGACCAGCTAGGGTCTGGATACTTACTGGAATTAGGGAGAAAAAAAAATCCTTTACAACTGTTCACTGGTAAACATTTTTCAATTGTATTTGCCACCCAAAATCTGCTGTGGCTCTGTATGAGAGGCTGATGGCAAAATGGGCTACAGAAAAAGCCTGAAAGTCCCTAAATCCTCCCTACGTTTCACAAGCAGCACTAACAGCAAAAAGAAATGTGTATCTGCAACATTTCCTCCGATTTAAGGATTTCTTCATGTTTTATCTGTATGTTGGAAAAGAGATTAATTATTTTCAACCATCATACGCTTATTGCAATGGGATTAGGCAGCTATTGAAGCGTTACCACCTGCTGGGAATTTCAAAACCTCCCATATAACCTCTCCACTGTGACAGTAAAGAGAGAACACCTCAACTGTGCATCACATTTTATCAAAATCTAATCACTGTTGGCCAGCCAGAGTGGTCAGGGCCAAAAATATGCCACTTCTCAGAAGATATTTAGTTTAGCCAGGAAAGTGTCTATGTGATGTCTGCCACAGCAGGGGGCTGGAGCTGACATCCTCAAAGGCATCTTTCATTCTTATTTACACATCCTACAATTTCACATTGCTATCAGATAATGACTTTATTAAAATCATGCATCTAAATTCACTAGGCTGAAACTGACAGCACCAGATCCTCTGTGTGCGAGAAAAAAAAAACAACAATTAGCTGGTAAAGCCTATTTTCACTAATATTTAGTGTCGGATCTCACAAAATCCTGGAATTTCCCAGCTCTTTTTGATATTAACAGCAATTCAAGAGCAGGCTGTCCAGCAACATCTAACACCTAAGGCCTTACAATAGACAGAGTATAGGGATGATATTTACTTTGGAAAATTTGCAGAGAAAATAACTTCATTAAGCATAAGGAGATTTGAGAAGGTGTTCGAGCAATAATAAATAAAGAATGCAAAGAATTAAATACATTAGATGAGAGCTTATGGCATGAGGGAAAGAATGCATCCATTCTTTCCTTCCCCCTTCAGAGTTTCTTTAAAAAGATGTATATACTGTCCACTGATCCTAGAATTCCCCTTTTGTGGAGTTTATAACGAAGATCATCGTATGGAGAACATATATGGCACAGCTGATAAAATCAGAAGTTTTTTAGAGAAGCAGGTCTGAAATACCATGAAGCATCAGTATTTAAGAGAATTAGGAAGCTTTCTCCTACGCTTTACCCCGGGTTTGTCGTGTACTTACACTGTTTCGACCGGTCTAGCGACTGACATAAAGTAGGAATCACCAAACATAGCAAAAAAAACTAAAATTATTCCTACTTATTGCGCACTCGGGTGAGGAACCCGGGCAGTCGCTCCCCGTGGCGATGCTCCAGGCACTTCGAGAGCGCTGGCGCACCGGGGCTGCGGGCGGGACTGCCGCTGCCTCCGGGGCAGAGACGACCGAAGGGAATACCTGGGCAGGGGCAAACCCGCGACCTGCCGGCACACGGGTGCTTTAAAACACCTCCAGCACCGCGCGTCACGGCGATCACGGCGCGATCCCGCGGCACCACTCGCTCCGACCGACGGCTCTGCCCGCCCGTGCCCGCCGGCTCCGCGCCGACAGCCGCTCCCGGCCGGCTCCGAGCCCAGGGCAGCTGGGGCTCCTCACCGCCCCACCGCTCGGCACCTAGCGACCCGCCCGCACCCCGGCACCCACGGGCT
>VRYO01002772.1:27798692-27855850 GCA_009812075.1 Sialia sialis
TGCGCTGGGAGGGGCCGGCCAGCAGCGGGAGGCGGCAGTGCTGGCAGCAGCGGGCAGCTGGAGTGGGGGAGAGACGGGGAGGGGCAGCGGTGCCCAGCGCCGGCCGCGCAAGTGGTGGGGAGCGCAGGGAGGTGCGGGGAGCGGCAGCAGCACCGAGCGCCGGGAGCAGCAGCAGTGGCGGGGGCAGGAGCTGAGGGGCAGGGAACGCCTGTTCCCCTTGCAGCTCGTACTTCCGCCTTGGCAATTCTCCTGAAATTGTCCATAAATAAGCTGCACCTGAATATAAGCCGCACTACTGGGGTAGGCTGGATTCGTCAATGAAAAAGGTGCGGCTTATATTCGTGAAATTACTGTGTATTTCAGGAAACTGGGCATGACAGGAACTCATGCTTCATAAAGCACTTACTCTTAGGGCTAGAAAACAAAGCTAAACACATTCTGATTGTGTACACCAAAATAATTTTTCCAACAGGTAATAGTAACTGGAATAATCTGCACAGGACTGCAGTGGGATTTCCCAGAAAATGCAATCTCTTGTTGTTCCTAAAGAGGAATTCTATCTCAAATACAAATTAAATAAGGGAAGTCCTACAGTTTCTGCTACCCAAGAGGTCAAGCGGAATGATCATTAATCTCTTCTGGCCTTGTAACTTATAAATAGGTTACAGTCCTAGTGGAAGTCTAATCTTGGACTTTCCCAAAACACTGAAGATAAAACAGTAAGAATGCAGAAAGATCAGAAACAGTCACTTTGCAACAGTTTGCCTAGTTTGTGCCTAGTTTGATAGGTCCACTGAAAAGACCAGAACATTTTTATTTTCACTCCAGAATGTGTTTTAAGCTCTTCCTTCTCCATCCCAGAGCTCAGCCATACTCAATACACCCCTTTCCAGAGCTGCTAACTAGTCAACATTTGATAATCATAACAAAGCCTGGGTTTGAAGTTGGTGGGAGTTTTGCCGTTCTCATCTAATGGGTGGATCAAACCAGATCTTTGCAGTTTAAGGACACACCTCAAATTCTCTGTTCAGTGCTAAGTGAATCTCAGGGGAATTATGCCCCACACACACAACTGCCGAGCCTGACTGAAACAACACATGTTTTTCATACACTGTGTCCAATACTGTTATATTTAGGCAACATTTAGAAAGAATTCTACCTACATGATGTCTCACTAAGCAGCCACAGTAAAAATGCTATACCTG
The DNA here is from genome assembly GCA_009812075.1 of Sialia sialis. Taxonomy (NCBI): domain Eukaryota; kingdom Metazoa; phylum Chordata; class Aves; order Passeriformes; family Turdidae; genus Sialia; species Sialia sialis. Next base: position 27,799,898 of record VRYO01002772.1, read on the forward strand.
CAACAGACACTAATGTATTCTGTGCAACTGTGCTGGCTTTTTTTTCTTATAAAAAGAGAGTGCTTCACACAGAATGTATCCTCCTGCAATTTTTGTTTTGTTTTGGTTTAAAGAAAGTAACTCTTGTATTTTAGTTTCTGGGAGTGTTCTGCATGTATGAAGCAAGGGACAGAGAACTGATTGATCTTTGGTTTGAAAAGATACAGTGAAAGAGCATTTAGATTAAATCAGTCCCTACCTTTACAACTTCTGAGATAATACTGATTATAGTACAAGTACATAAAATACTTGGAATTGCATTCCAATGCAAAAATTCTAGTCTGAGCCTTGTGGTCAGAGCAGGACTAGATTCTTATTCACTATTCCATCAGTACCAGCCCCTTTTACCTTGAACCTGCTGTCCATCGATGCTGTGAGCACGGCAGAGCAGGGTTTAATGTGCTCTTTCACCAGTAGAAAACCTGAAGTCACAGCACTCAGAGTCCAGTGGGAAAACAGCAGACCCCAGGTCCTACCTGGTTGTTGCTGTGGAACAGGGATATGAAGCAGTGCAGTTTCTGTCAGGCCTGCCTCTCCCGAAGCATGTGCTAACGAGCAAGCAGGGGCATTTTCTGAAACTTAAGACGTCTCAGTCACTCCTGGAATTTTTGTTTTGATGTGTGTTTTTTCGTTATTTTTTTAATAATACCTTAATTCTAAACCACAAAGAAAAATTATTCTCAAGCCTGCTGGACAGGACCTGGGAGGTGTCTGGGAGGACAGATACTTGGACTTCTGCTCCAACAAAAGTATTTAAATACATCTTTAAAATACAGACAAACATTGCCAAGAGATGTGTCTGGAATATTTTCTCAGCATGAATACTTGTAGCTCAGTCTTTGGAGAACAAAATGATAGTTAAATCTTCCCAGCGGGTGACTTGGAACTACAGGGTCTTGCATTTCACATGAATGCCGGAAGGGCTGAGAGTTAGATGAAATGAGAACTGCTAGAAGAGGAGAAGGAATGCAATTGTCAATTTGTCAAACTCAACAGAAAATACATTAGTGAAGGAGTTCGTCCCAGAGAAAACAACAACTTCTTATCAAATCTGCAAATACTAGTGAACTGCCTTTTCAGTATGTATTTTCAAAGAACTGTCCAGTTGCAAATAAGTGCCTCCCAGGCTTCAGGAAGCAGGAACCTCTACTGTTGGCAACAGGCTCCTACTGTCTCCCACTACAGTACTCATGAATTCAGGGACAATACTTGCACTAATTTTGGAAGCAATCAGGCTCTTTGGACAAACCATAAAAGTCCTGTTAGGAGAACTGAGCATTAAAGAGTTCAGCTAATCAATATGCACCCACTAATGATTATGAAAGATACATTTCTGAGGACAAACGCACATCCACATATACTTCTCAGAAGAAAAAAAAATTGCATTTCAGATTAGATCCATGTTTCCACAGGCTGAATATAATTTTCCTGAAAACAAAGGCAAAGGAGAAACGGAAAAACGTACAGATTCCTGGGGAGAGTTTTCCTGTCTGAGGTATAGAAAGGGCCACGTTTTCAAATGAAAAACATAATCATCATTTAAGACTGTTCCACAAAGACAAGCACTATTTGTGGAGGCAGCCCTGGCAAAATGAGGCAATGGTCATATATGGTGATATAATAGTCACATATGGTGACACAAATATCCTAGGAATAATCGAAACAGGAAAGGTCCATACATGCATCTTCTGTATTAAACTAGTATGATCTCATGAAAGCAGTGCTTGCGTAGACACCTATAGTTTGACTGTTCTGGCTGGGATGGGTCACAGGCTACTCAGCAACAGCAGCAAGGCCTAATTACATTTAATTCTGCTCTTTAAATCAAAACTATATTGTACCCTTTAAGGTACAAAGTGAGACAGTCAAAATATGATGTGCTTTAAAAACTTGCCCCATGGAACCACAAGATTTTAATGTGGAAAGATTTTAAAGCATTTAAAACATTTAGAAGGAAAAAAAAAAACAACTCAGCAGAACAATCTATTTAAGAAAATGTTTTAATTTTTCTTACTTTCTAGTAGCCATTTTCTCATGTGTCTGTTTAAATTCTAAACCAGCAATACAATTTACTGTATAGACTTCTTGCCTGGAGGAAAAACAAAGTCAAGGAAAAAATCTTGGAAAACAAAAGCTTGAGAAGGTACCATTATTCTAAATAGGCTGTATTATTATTGCTTAATTAAGATAATGAAACACTAGGGGCTGGAGGAACAGAGACTGGCAGTTGACACCTGGCATTTCCTCTCAGGTTTTATTCTTCCTGCACATGACATGCCCCCTTGTGGGGAGAGATTCAGGCCCACAAACCACTGGCCTTCCATGACAGGTTTTTACTGGGCAAAAGAGACAGTTGTGACAAACGGCTTTTTGCTTCCAAATTTCTTACTTTTCAGTCCCTCCTTAGATGTGTGGTGTTTGGCGTACTTCATATGGATCTCTCCTGTGGGTTGTGAGGAGGATGAACGAAAGCAGCAAGCTGTAAGGCTCCTGAGGAGATGACACCAGGTGACTAACACAGTAATAATAATGTGGAACTCATTCCTTCAGCTGTGTCAAAGACCTAAGTTTTAGCACCCGCGTGAAGCAGAGAAAATCTGCCTTAAAGAAAGCACTACATGAAAAGTTTGCTTGTGACAAGAGTAAGAGGACACAATTCCTTGGATATAAAGGGCATCGTACAAGCCACAAGCATAATCTCTGTAGGAATCTCTGCACAGAACTACTGGCTCTTAACTCATGCTATGGTAACACTGAAATAGTTCTGAAAAATATCTTCAGGCTCATATTAAAATTTTTGTCCTTTCTTGTAAAGTTGATCTGGCCATCACAACCACAATGCAGTTACCTGTATGCTGTCCTTACCCATACCTTGAATTAACTTTATTTATTAAAAATAGTCACTTCAAAAATGCCGAAAATTCAGGTAATGTGGATCATAAACATCCACTTAACTGTTATTATCATGACAGATCTTCAAGTAGTGTAGCAACTCCACTGGAGTTATGAAAACTGAGGCTATTATATTGCATTCAGTGTGAACACAGGGTGAGGAATAACAATGATACCTTGTGATTATTAAACACAGGTGATAGTCTTCTTCCTCCCTTCAATATAGAAAGCATGTTAATTTTCACATATGAGAGGTAAGCAAATGAACTGTTTCCCCAAAACAGCCTATTGGCTGAGGAAACAAACAAATGGTCTTTTTTTAGAAGTACAAGATAAAATACAAGCACATTAAAGCACAGAGTCTGTGACAGGAGGCTGCTCCACTCTGCTGCAGAGAGCACAGAGAAAGGGCGCCCAAAGTGCAATATAAATGGACAGGAAGGAAGATGGCAAGGAAAGAGAAGGGAGGAAGTCTGTGCTAACAATGCTTCTATCTGAGATATTTGCGTGAGATGTGACAAAATAAACATGGTAATTTCTAGATTCACATGACATACAAAAATCTCTCTTGCAGCAGGTTCTGTCTCAAATTCCAGAACCCCAAGATCCTCCCTTACAAAAGTGTTCATCATTTGTGGGAGAAGGAGTTATTCTACACTAGTTTGTTCCATATACCTCAGTACACAGCTAAGTCCTGTTTCTTATCACTGTGGATGCATCTGTCTGCCTTGCTGCTCCATACATAAACAAACTGGAATTGGAGTATGCAGTAACCTGGCCTCTGAGCGCAGACCCTCTTGGCACTCTACGGTGATATTCTCTCCATTTTCACTGGTGTGGAATCTTCTCTTGAAATGAGAAACTACACAGCACATCAAATAAAACTTGAAAAATGAGTGAGTTGTCTTGAGACAATAGACATGCTTCTGACTTTGTGATTTCTATTTCCTTTCAGTTCCATGTAAGAGGATTCAGCACTTGAAATACCTGAGAACTGTAAAAGCATTGCAACGTTCACATCTGTTGCAGCTGACTAATGAAATACAAATTTTAAAGTCAGTTCTTGGAAGGATTCTGACCTCTTCTCTCTTGTTCAACTATTACATAACAAATTGTACACAAATGGTATTAGCTTTGTGTCAGAAATAAATTTGGGTAGAATCTCAAGCCTTCCACTGAATCATCTCTGCAAAGATGGCCCATCTTTTCAGCAAGAAGCAGCCTAGAGAAAGCAAAAGAAGATGTTGTGTATTACTTGAGGACAACATGATAACTAAAGTATTAAATTCCACAGTTATTACTCACCTTTCTTTGGCTAAGAGAACAGACATCCCCACCAGCTTAGCAAACTCATCAGCTGTGAGAGAACCCTTTTCAGATACCTATCAAAAATCAAATACACGAATAAACAACTATGGCATTAATAGAACTAAGCTCTCTGTTTTAGCCTTGAGAAGTGATAAAATGATAGCAAATCCCTTGAGAAGAAAATTAGTTTGTTTGCTTTTTTAAAAGTACAACTAATTATGGGTATTGCCCCTTAAAAACATCTCTCTTGTGTCCTGGGAAAATTGCCAAGTATAAAAAATGAAGAGAGAAAAGAGTTAAATCTGTAAAAAACCCCATATGGTACCCTTTCCTCTGGATTTTTAAAAAAAGATGTCTTGGAACCAAATGAACTGAAAAATTAGAATAGCTTGGACTGTAGAATAGAATCTCCACCAGTATTCACACAGGAGAACAGTTCTAAGTGATTCTGCAAACACTGAAGCCTAAATGAGGAAATAAAAAGACCTGCTCAGGGCAGCTCATCAATGTAGAAATATAAATCATCTCAGGTGGAAGGCGAAGAATTTGAGTTTTATGGCATTTAAAATACAGCCACTGCCTATAGGAAAATCCCCAAACCTTAGTACTTCATATAACATTATGGCATACTAGAGGAGTAACTAAAAGCCACCACCATATTCAGCTGACACAAAAAACAGGTTCACTCTTGCGATTAAAAACTTTAGGCCTTTTGTCTCAGCCCATGCTACTTAATAAAAATGAAACCTTCTCACACACGTTGGACATGTGGACATTTAAAATACTACATATGAAGTCTAGACTTATTATTGCATTGAATTTCTCAGATAAACATGTTTTATTCCTTAAAAATTAACAATACTTCCATTACTCCATTGCTTTAGATTCAAGCAAAGTTGTAAATCCGGATGTAGTTGCCATTTCCTGCTTCCCACATAACTGGGTGGGGAGAGGTCTATTCCGCATCATTCTCAGCAGTAGTCCTTTTACAGAAACTCAGATTAAACTACTCCTAACATGAGATTTTTGGAAGCTAAGAGATCAAATCTGAGTAATGGATGTCAGCTATACAATTGGTGATTAATTATCTTTCCTTCCCAAACCACTACCCTCATCAAGGGTGACCTTGGATTCCTTTGATGTCCGTGTCATTTCCTGTCTTCATCAGCCATTCAAAACCACATCTCTCTCCTGCCTGAAACCCTATGGCTTCCTTTTATTTCTCAGAACTTAATGTTTAATGTGCAGTAACATTAAAGTATGGGATGCTTTTGGCCACAAGTCTGATCTCATCTTCCCTTTCCCATACAAGCTAGTCTTCCGCAATTGAAGGCTCTCCCTTCTATTCTTCTATAAGTTAAGTCTCATGTTATGAAAATAATAGAAAAAAGTCATCTTGGTAATAAATCTATCATCTGCTACTTTTTGCACTTGACCTCCTTTGTTAGCAAGAAAGGTTCTTCCTTTCTTTTCAATGATATAAGCACTCTTACTAAAGACAAAAAATTCACTAGAAACCAAAAATAATCAGAAAAGGCCCTAAAATGGTCTTGGTATTTTTCTATAAATTTAAGAAAATTAACTAAAAATATTAACATATACTGGAAGACTTGAGCATTTTAGTGTTATTGATTTAGAATGGAATCTTTTAAATGCCTTTAAACATTTCTCTGATCCAAAAATCTTTCTGATGACAAAAGCTGTATAGTGACAATCATGTAAAGTGCACTGAGTAATCCACCTTGTGACAAGCAACGAGGTGTCTGTGATAGCTCTACTTTTTCTTGACTGCCCCGTCTTTGACTTTGGTGTTTAACTTTGGATCAGCCTTTTCTCAAATGCATGAAAATAAAAAAATTACATTCTACTCAAAAACACGTAACAAGTAATGGGATAACAGGACTGTAAAGTATCCAGAGGCAGCAAGAAACGTTTATGACACTCAGCAATTTATACTCTCTTTTTCCCTGATGAAGCTGGCTGAATCCTATACACACCACTCTTCACAGCACCTAACTCAGTACACATACAATGGGCTGTTCTATGAAATAAACTTAAACCAAATGACTAACTATGTCAACATCTAAGAGCTGCTTCCACTGTCTTCAAGCACATCATGTGCAGTGTCTGAAGTCCACTTCTGTTAAATTAGGTGCTCAATACATGCCATGAATTTCAGTCTACAGTGCAAAAGATCTGGAAGAAGGCTGAAGGTTAATGAAGTTTGAAAAGAGATAGAAAAGTGATTTATTCCTTCAAGAGAAAGTAATGACTAAGATTATTGCCTGCACAGAACTTTGAAGATGAGAAGTGCTATTTAAATATTTCTCCTAGAAGATATGAAGTGGAATGCTTTGTATTTTGAAACTTCAAGAGAAAATCCCATACCCCAAGTTTTTTACCTAGCGTGTTTAAATTTCTCTAGCATGGTCAGAACACTCAAGGAAATGAAGTACACTTACTGTTTCTAAAGCAGCAGCTACCATTTCCTCTTCGTTATGAGACTGGAGTTCAATCACCATCACACCACTATCAAATATCCGAAGCCTAAAATCAAAAAAGAGAGGCAAACTAACTAAAAACCTTGTGCACATCACTTACGGTCATGTTTCGAATGCATCCACACCTATAACCACTTTACAAAGGGGAAAACAATCCCCCCAAACCCAAACAAGCTCTCTAAGATGAGCTTAAGCTTAACAGCATATTCAAAATCTGAAGAGACAGGAAAGACCAGGGTGTATGGTCTTGGTTAAACCACTTTCCAGTCTCATAAACTTCTAAGTGAAAAAAATAATGTCTTTGAGCAAAGAATGACTTTGTTAAAAATACAACAACCACAAAAAAAATCTACTTCAAGTAAAATACTAAATCATCACAGTCTGACCTTTGAGTGCCATGCTTTATAAAGAAATATATAAAGCTCTTACCTTAGTGGCAATTTCAGTGATTCCAACATCTTACAAGCATTTACTAAATCTTCCGGTGACAGCAACTATTAAAACAGTAAAACGTGTTTATTCACAGCTTGCATTTCAGGTGTACACTATAACATCAAAACAAAGTTTTAGAAGCTGCAGCTACAAAATACACCAGGCTACACTTATTGTTAATTATTTTTCCTTTCTATTGTGCAGTCTATTTTCTTGGCTTCTATGCTCCTTTCTGTTTCTTTACTATGTGTTCTATAATGATCCTCCATGCCTTGTTTACAGAAAGAATTGCTGTATTTTGTTTAAAAAAAATTCCAGAACATTCACCACTGTTAAGTAGTCTCTGACCTTTAAGTTTTGTTTCCAGATAAGTATGGATTTCCCCTTTTACATGGTATCATAAAAAGCAGCATATACTATTATGACTTGTAAAGGATATGTAAGTATTATAATGAACAATGAGAAAGGTAAAAACCTTCTAATTTTAATAAAGAACTGATCACATTGTGTTGTAGACAAGTAGAATGAGCAATTGGTAGTGAACATTTTTACCCTTTTTAATTTCCTTATGACTGAAGTCCTGTTATAACATACTGACCCAAAGCAGTGTCTCACCTCCAGCCCTCGAGCACGATTCACCAGGCAGTACACTTCCGTAAGAGACATGATCCCCCCTCGCTCCTGTGGTAATAAGCACAGGACTGCTAAGAGAAACAGCATTCACCCAGTAAAAGCAGCATCTCTACTTGCAGGTGGCTGATTAAACAGGTGAAAGAGAGGGGCTAAATGATGGGCCCTAATGGGAAAAAAACTAAAGAGCTAAGTTGTATATTTCACTAATCCTTTTAAAATGCAAAATAGTGACATTACATCCAAGGACTGTGAATTACTTTGATTTTAAAGCAGAGAATGAATTAACAAGAAATTTCAATATATTAAATCTATCAATCAATTTACTTTTTTACTTTTCAGAAAAACTCAGTTTTTCATTCTCATCATAGTAGGTAGCACATACCTTTCACAAAAATACTGTAGTATATATGCTTTTTAGGAGGAACGTAACCTTGTAAGTTGCAATATGAAATTTAACTTCTTGGTGACAAACCTGTAATCTGTAATAGCTTAAGATAAATTAAAACAGGAGATATCACTATGGGCTGGTAATCTACTTAATAGTTCTGTCCTATATTTGCAAAATATATAATTTTTAAGCAGTTTAAAAAGATTCATTACTTTTATTTTCAGTCAGTATCATTTAACTCTTTATTTAAAAAAAAAGAAATATTCTACAGAATGGGATGAATACAGGGCTGTTCAAATAGAAGGAAGACCACCTGAATAATTTCTAAATCTCACCAACATTTTGTAAATCAGAAGTTGATGCCATTAGTCCAAAGAAAAATTTATACTGAACTTTTTTATTAAAAAAGGCAATATATATTCCTCCCATTACCATTGAATAGGAGGCTGTGCTGCTGAATCTGCTTTAAAAAGAGGCAGACTACTACAACCAAAACACACATCAAAATTCAGCAACACATGGAAAATGCTGGTACAAGATGTAGGCTTTACCTCCAAGGGTGTCTGCAGGATTCCAGCCAATTGTTTTGCCAGTTGCATGTGGTACTGTGTACCAGATCCATACGTTTCCCTTGTAACCGGGTTAGCTATACCCATACTCAGTAGATAGGACTTGAACCTAATGGTCTGAACAAGCAAACAAACAAATAAATTTAAAAGTACATCAGCTAATGAGTGATTCTGGTTTGTAAAAATCTTTGATTTTATTACTACACAACAGTTTTGGTAAATAAATTCTTCCGTTCTCTACCAATAAAGTTAATTACTAGGCAGTGAGTACGCAAGACTTGATACCATTTATTTTTGACCAGCACAGGTAAAAAAAACGGGGAAAAAAAAAAGCAGCAAAATCATTGCTTTTAAAGAGGGTTTAAAGAAGAATTAATACTAAGCAAGTAAACTCTACACCAACAAAACCAACCAGCAATGGGTTTTATTAACATTATTGACAGATAACTTCTTGCTTTTCATAGGAACATTTTTGTAGAATTTAAAAATAAACCTAATTTACCTCATCCTCAGTGATGTCACCTTGTTTTTCTTTAATCTTGTTAGCTATTGACTTGGATAACTCCACCATTTCCTTAGCCTATCAAGAAACACACACAGATAAGTCAACTTCCAGCTCAAGAGAGAAAAGCATGCTTAAAACTGAGAAAACAAGCGTAAGTCTACTTGGACAAGTGACACATGCCACCCATACCTTTTCCATTAGTTTGCTAAGGTCCTCAAAAGCCTGAAATGAAAAGCAGACAAAAGCAGATCAGTATAATTACAGCACTCAGTTTTATGGACATAGGGAGCTGCCTTTGTCCACCTAGCCAAACTGTTCATAAGAGCTGCTACCCCTTTAGATGAGTATGTTACAATATGACATACCACACCTTATTGGTTGATACAACTGTTTTACAGCCAGTCTTATAATTAAAATAAACCACAAAGAGTAAAGTAGAGAATCAAACAATCACATACTTTTCCAGTATTCGAACAGAATTTCGGTATGATTTATTATGTCCACGTGATAGGAAGGGACAATGAGATACTGAGTCCTAGAAAAGATTAAACTGTCCAAATTTATTATGCTCTCTGTAAGTGGGGGAAGGTTTCTGGGTGGTGATGGTAGGTTTTATTCCAACAGTCAACCCTTACTCAGGGAGATCTGTTGTTTCTGGCCAGCTGCAAAAGACAGCTGTAAAGCTACAGTAGATGCACTCTTCCTAACAAGACAACTTTACTTTCATCAGTGAATGTTACTTAGCAAAAAACACTCATTTCAAATGAGCAAGGAAGAGGATATCTGAGGAACAAAACCTCTGAAATGTGTGGCAACATCTCTTCATTTAAAATAAAATGGTATGGTCTCAAACACAACAACTCTACAGCAACCCATGAAGGGTTTTTAGGCTTAAATAAATCATACTTTAAAAACAGCTGAAGGTATACTGTAATTCCAAACTTTTAGTAATAATCAACTGGCATTGAAAAATTAATGTAAAAAAAAAAAAAGAGCTCTCTAGCAACTCCATTAATGCAACTATATTAAAAAGCAACTTTCTTTTCTCCCACTCTCATCAATACACATTCATTCAGCCTCCTCACTTCTCTCAAATACATGGCAACATGTCCAGGTGGTCAGCCTTTTCAATCAACCTTTTTTGAATAACTGGTGTGAGAAAAATTCCTGAATCTTTTCATCTAAAGTTTGCCTGACAGCAGCGCCCAAACCTTCCAGCCACAAGTAAAGAAGGTTCACTTACACTGTCAAATAGCCAGAGAGACTACAAATTCTAGTACTGCCTTTATGCCTTTTCTGGTTTTCTCTGACTAATCCCCCACTAGAAAGACATTCTTCAGTATTATTTGTGCAGGAAGACCCCACTGTTCCCATCTACACTTAGGTGCGTTATGTAGAAGCTTATTGGTCAGAAATTCAAAGTGCAAAGAACAAAAGAAGATGGCTCTAGAAAGAGACAGGGCTGGCTTTTCACCTCCTGAAAGTGCCAGTGTTTGTCCACTAACTGGACAAGCTTAGCCCCTAACACTTGGTACCTGAATTAGATATCCAAAATTCAGTGGTCCACAGGGAGAAAAGAAAATATACCACTGATAACAATAATTTACCACTAAGAAAACAAAAGCTTCTCTTTGGAATACATCTTCTTACTCCCTAATCTGCCAAACTGAATAATTTACAATAGACTTCCTAATCTCTAGTGTAAATCAAAGTCCTGCTACTCTACTTGTATATGATATCAACAAGAAGTTTTCTGACAGGGCTTTTCCCAGCTTATGTCTAATCTCTATACCTGCATGAAAACAACATTCATCAAAAGAACCCCTGATTTAACTAAATAAAAAGCACGCTGTGTCTAACTCCTCCTCTGCCTGACTCACCCAGGGCAGGCCTGGAAACAAAGGGGAATGTGCACACACCTAACAGGAACTTCCTCAGATAAACAAAAGGCTAAAGAACTGGATTCTTATCAGCACTGAACAGCAGATGCAGGAAGCCTTTTCCTGGAAGCCAGGGCACCATGTTATAAATTAAGTCATTTATAACATTTAAAGCTGGAGGAAGGCAGGATTTTACAAGTCATGGTTTTCCTTTGCTCATACAACAAGTATACATGGATTTCTTTTACTCTCTGACAAAGCTGCTAAAGGAAAAAATAAGCAGACAATGCCTTTTGAACTATATACCCACGCATGTAACCACAATAACTTTTGAACTAGACACAAAACTTCATTCATTATGTACCTCACAGACAGAAACCTAAAAAGTTTAATGCTCCCAGTATCTGAAACAGCACGCGGCCTGCCAAGGGCACTTTAATTTTCCTAAGTATTAGAGCAGGGAATGCCTTTTTCTTGTGGCATACTGAATCCCATAAAGCTTTGTAATAGGACCAAATCTGCTGCAAGTACTTTCTGTATCATGTACTTTCTTGTATCAATCTCTACTACCAAGACAGAATCAGACTATTGTTAAGGGTATTGCTCTCAGGTATATATAAAGAAATTAAATGCCTCCACTGGTCATCGGTATTGGTATCTGGAATCCAGCTATTGTGCTGGTTCCATGGAAAAGGGTGGTCTCCATCTAGCAAGTATTTTTGCAAAATACTTGTAATATCTTGTCGATGCCTGGACTGCAAATCATTTTACTGTAATTATAAGCCTAAATGTAACATCTAAAAACCTGACTGTAAGAGGAAAATCTAGCTTCATCACAGTTATGTGCAGACACTTGGATCAGCCTATTATGCTTAATATATATTCAATTTTCAACTGAAATCAAAATTAGTTTAATAAATACACACAGTTAGTTTCAAAGAACAATCTTCTTGAAAGGAATTGTTTAAATGACGTACCCTTCCATATATTGATAAGCCAGTTAAACAAAATCATAACTGCAAACTGTACAATTCAGATTTCTCAAAAAAACCAGTAAATAGTCTCAGCTATCCCTAAAAGAAAGTGTGAATGAACGTAAATAGTTCAGACAGGTGGTTGACCTTGAATCTTAAAAAGTACTTACCTCAGAAATGTTTTTGTCAGTCTCTTTTCTTTTTTCTTCTAATTTCCTTTCAATACCTACAATTCCTACGGCCCTTATTCTTCCTGGCTGGAAAAAAAATAGAAGAAACAAGAAAAGAATCAAAATAGGAAGTTTTCTCATCTGCATCCCTGCGAAAATCAGAGGACCAGAAATATTCCCCCGAACAGCAGATATCATTCATACAGTATTTCATGCATTTCTTGACAGTAATTTTTAAACCATTATTAAAAAAATGAAACAAGAAATGTGACCCATGTATAAATTTGTCATACTAGACATATAATGATATTGATAGTATATTGAAGCTATTAATATGACTTAATATCCGGACTGAGTATTCCAACTCATCTCAATTCTAGCTTTTCAAGTCCATATGAACATCCAGGAGCTGTGGAATTGCCTGAGCATATTATTTCAAGAAATCCAGCCTGAAGAAACAGAAACATAGAAACACAATGCTAAGCGCAGTCTAATTTACCTTCAGAGGTATCAAAATGCAAGTGACGGTGAAACTTTTACCAGATGCCAAATTGTTCTAGAAGGGTTGGTACCTAAGTGGCAGCAGTGTCAGGCCTCTCATCTCTGACTGAAATGCTTAGCACTGGTGTTAATGAGCTGCTATGATTTAAGTACAGGTAAGGCATTTGGATTAGATTCATCATGCATTACTCCAAATGCAGCTGTGCTTATAGGTGCTCCATTTACCATAGGGGACCTACAGGATTTTATGTTGAACAATCTTTAACTTATACTATTTCACTCATGCAATACTACATATTCATATATTCAGCACATTAATATATAGAAACAATACCTATGTGTAAATAGTAGAGTTTATAACCTATAAGTATGAAGGCAGATAAAGGTCATCTAACACATGACATTCCCTCTAACAACTGTTTTTTTAGAATATGCATTTAAATCAAATACATATTCGTTTCAAAGCATTACATAAAAGTCACGTGTTATATATTTGACTTCCAGCCACAAAAAAATAAACCACAGATTACAATTAAGACAAAAAATTTTCCAGCATCATTGGACCTCGCATGCTGAATAAAAGTATATTGTATTTTGCAGAATTATATGTGTGTGTGGTTAACTAAAATAAAAAAAGAAGCTCATTATCTAAACACACTCAAGAAGGAGACGCTACTGTGTTCTATCATGTGAAAAATGCAAAGGAGAAACAAATTCATGCCAGTGAAGTAACAGGCAAACTAAAGTTGAATTCCTGCACATGCCTGTGATATTGGCTAGCATCACATGCTGGATGTGCTATATGGAGGTGGCAAGAAGTGACAATAAGAGATTACGCACAGATCCTACTCAGAAGCTCTGTACATACCTGTGAATCCTTGCTAACTTGCATGGCCTGACCAGTGGGCATGCTCTCCCATCTCCTTTGTGTGATTTCTTCTGATAATCGTCTGTAGAACTGCAAATATTAAAGAGTGACAACAGATGTTGCATGAACTGTGCAGAGTACTTCTGTGTATTTTTAGCATCTTGGTGATGAAATAAGGAGCAAGGAGACAAAACATGATAATACCTACACAACCATGGCATTATATTCATTATATGGAAATTCTTAATGCCCAGTCTTTGAAAGTATATTCACATTAGATGAGGAGTCATGTAGTCAGTAAGTACTTCTATTGTAAAATATTTATTCTGATATTGAAAATATCCTAAACCATGTTAAATGTTGAGGCATGTTTTTAAAGGAAGGAAAGCTAAGCAATCCAATTGCTATTTATCTGCTAAATCAACAATTTAAAAAAACCACACAAATCAGTTACACCGATTTGTTTATTGCTAATACCAGAAGGTGGCGTAAGTTAACACGAAGTGTTAACCACTGATCAATATCCAAAAAGAAAATCTGTTCAACCCTTCTAATTGTTCAAGTACACAAGAAAGCATTCTGAAGTCATAAAGGCTGTGGTTTAATTGATGTGCTAGGCAACCAGTAAGCACAGTAAGTTTGATTTTCAGACAGAACGGTAAAATAAATATGATTATGATTGCGAAAAACACACATTTATACTATGCATAAATCTACAGTCATCATAATCTCAAAACGGCTCACAAAGAAATGAAAGCGAGTCTGATCAAGCACATGCATTTTAAAGACATTTCTAACTAATTTGAGTTGCCAATCTGATTTTCTGCAGTGAACAGGTACAGTTTTTTCCACAGTCCAAAGTTAAAGTTCTCAGTCTCATCAAATGCGGATCTTCCACTGTGAAATTTCTTTACAAAGTGCAGTTTATTTGGTTTTTAGGATAAGCTTTATTTTAAGAATATTTTTCTTAGAATGCTCAAAGCCTTTGAGATTTGGTGTAGGTTAAAAAATTATACAATGTAAATGAACAAAGGCTCTGAGGCAACAAAAGATGTTCAGCAACAGAATTAGAGAGATAATTAGGAATAAGTTGTAGGATTCCTGTTCAATAGAGGGTTAGGTACAAAGAAACATCTTTCACTCTGTTAAACATTTAACAGATTTCAGAGATGTCATTTTCGAAAATCCCATGTTCAATTTAATAGATTAGAAAAGGAAGTATAAGATTATACTAAACCCCCTAAAATACAGACTAGCCTAGTAACGTTTCTTGGCGGTTTTGGAACTCTATTTGCAATATTTAATAAAAGTATAGAACATGGGAGGCTCATCGTGTTTGTCTCCCAAAAGGATGTATTGAAAAAGCTCCACCTCAAAAGTAAACATGGAAAGATCATGGGAAATTATCACTAACACAGCAAGAGGAGAAAAGCATGTCCAAAGACCTGATTGTGCTTGGCATCCATGGTACAAGACTTACCTCAATCTGCCCATGTTCTTTGAATGAAAGCTTGACGTAGGAATATTTACTGCTTTGGAATGGACCAGGCTCTTTATTTGAAGAAGCAGGATGAAGATGAACTACTATTTTGGCACTAAGGAAAAGAAAAAGGAAAGAGAAAATATTTCTGTAATATCTAAATAAACCATTTCTGCATCAAAGTTAAGCATTTCATCAAAACCTCTATGAACTATCTCACATAAGAGCTAAAGATCATCCAATAATGCTTTACATTTATGCATCAACATTTAAATACTTTGATGGAGTAGATCTTGCACAAAAACTACTACAGCCTCTAAAGCAGAAACATTTTACAAATTTAAAATGTACCTACCACCAATTCTTAAGAAATGAACATAACAAATTTTAAAATTTCAAGCAATAATTTCTAAAACCCCTTTTAGTTAGGATAAAAACTGATTGCCAAGTAGTCATCTAATTTGGCAGTAGTTATTGCAGGTCAAAAGCCAAAATACGCTATCTTTGACACAGGAAAACAAAAGGTTTCAATATTATGTGTAACCTATCCCACTTTTATATGTCACTTGTGGACATCGTGTGTGAACTTATCCAAAACCAACATTCAAAGTCAACATGCAGGAAAATAACAGTCGAAAAGGACACCTACTACCAAAAAAAACATGGGAGAGCATGATTTTAGGAAAATTAACAGACTGCTATCACAACACGACTGCAAGTCCTCCATTCCCATGTCATTTTACTGATAATCTTTGTATAGGTCTTTACTTACTTCTCCAGCATTAGTGAATGAACTGATTTCTTCTGAATACATCCAGCATATTACATTACCAACCTGACTGTAGGCTGCAAGCAGATATTAAGTGTGCATATATTTCTTAGGCCGAAATGTTTTCTCTCTTTAGAAACTTAAAATCATAGAATGATTTATGTTGGAAAAGACCTCTAAAACCATCACTAGAAATTACATGGCAGTTACTTAACAAATCACGTCAGTCACGACTCTCTTGCACATTTGACTTCAATGGTCTTTGTGACTGTCAGTATGGAAACTTAAGATTGCAAACAGAATCTACCATGAATTAATCTATAATATTGGGTATCTCACATAACATGCATGGGAAAGGATCCACATGAAAAAGACAATGAGCATGGCCATACCTCTTTCCTATCCCAGCTGCTTGCTCTTCAATAAATACAATCTGAGATAGAGGTACAGCAATGCAGCACTCCTGGAACAAACACCACAAACACAGGTGAATTTAACTATATATCCTGCCTATTCACTCTCTAAACTCAAGTGTTCTTTTTCCTCATTTCACAAACAGTATGGATATCTACAGGTGCTGCCTGAAGCACTCTATGTGAAATATGATGGTAACGACGGAAACAATGTATAACAGTGAAATATATGTAGAAAAATAACACAAAATTTAAACTGAGTTCTAGTCAATTTAAAAACCTCAAGAAACTTAAGCATCAATATGTCAACTTTAAAAACCTCAAGCTAGATTCATAGGAGGGACTATGAGATTTAACAAATATTTAGATCTAAGGTCAAAATATAAACACGAAAATTTCTACTCTTCTGCACGTTATTGCTGTAGGTGCACAATACTCACAGGTTCTTTACACTTTTGGATTGATATTACTTTGGGAGTTAAAAAAAAAAACCAAACCCACCATTCATTTTAAATGCTGACTATCTTAAATCTACACTATTGTCTCAGTGCAATAGGAATTTTTCCATCCATCCTACAGTGAAGGACTTAATCCATCAGTTGATGCATCTTACCACACATTTATTGGACTGTGCTTTAAACAAAACAAAGAACAGAAACAAGGCTGTATCCATCTGTTGGAAACTAATCTATCCCAGGCTAAACTCCTTCTACATGCATTTGAGACAGAAGTGGCAACGGGAATGATTCAAAACATCTAATAAGGTGCCTGGTCTTGCTTTGGTGAACATCCTCTGAGGAACATCATCTCCCACACAACACCTTGGTGATTGACACAGTCACACAGAATGCAGGAAACACAGTTTGTATTCCACCTCTGAACTTCTCTCTTCCACCTGCCACTGCCTGGCACCAGTTTGCAATAAATAGACACTGTTATAGGGCTCTCTCAATCCCTATTACCAAAATTGTTCCTCTTTGTATGGAGTAATGAAATACCCATTAAATTTGAGAGCAGGGAAGTATACACACAGGAACTCCAACTAGTAAGTAAATCTCTTATTTGGAAAAACTTGGGCTGTACTTCCTTTTCTAAAATCTCTTAATGCAAGCCATCTAGGCTCTTCTATGACTCTGGTTTCTAAAGCCATTTCAGTGTTTGTAGAACAGCCACGAAGTTCTGGACACTTTAGAAGATAAGCAATATTATGACTCTGTTAAAAAAAGTTTTGAAAATGACAAAAAGAGTTCAATTATACATAGTATGTGCACTTTTAAAATGACTGATTAGCTTAGTTCCAAGATAGAAAGTTATGAACTTATTTTAAGTACAAGGACTTAGAATCACCCCTTCCTGATGAGAGAAGCTACAGGAAGGGATACAAAAACAGAAATGTATTAAATATGCTGTGTGGCTATTTGAATTTCGTCTTCTAATGCCTCATGCTCATATTATGCATTATTTTATAATTTAAAAATTTGTACAAATCTAGCTATGTAACAAACTTTACAGAATTCCCTTTTTTGTTTAAACATTGTTCAACTGCAGATGGCATGTAAAACCAGCAGCTATAGGACCTGGCTGGCTGTTTCTGTAAGAAGGTTTGCTATGTTAACCTAATGACATGTGCCCCATTAATTATTATACATTGCTGACACAATAAGAAAGGGACTCTCTACAAATTTTTTCTTGGTAAGCTAGCTAAGGTTTCTAAGTCTGATGTTAAACCACAGCTGAGCTTTGACAACTCACCAAGACAACAAAGGGCAGCATGCACCCATGTTTCAGTGCTGAGAGCTTGAAAATGAACCAGCTTTATTTACTCCACTAACAAAGTTAATTACAACTCTCAATCAGAACTGAGTAATTTTTGCCCATCTCTGGGCCCCATGTCTGCTCCTTATGTTAATCAAGCCTGAGCTTGATTATTATTTTTCTTCTTCACCAAGGTTTTCCTCTGCTGATTTACGAATTGAATGACCATGGAAGAGTATAAGAAATCACATGGCTGAGGAGCAGATGGAGAAACTGGAAAAAGGGCTAAATGTAATCTTTTTGCTGGAAAGGAGAGAATGGAGATATGTTCAGTTATAAGACTTGCTGAAGCCATAATGCCCAATGTTACTGCAAGCATGCAAAAAGTCCAAGTGAGAAGATTAGGTGCAGTGGTTGTTGCAGTACATATTCAGCTTTCAAAAAGAGATGCTGATGAAGAAATAAAAATTGATTAACACAGAGCTTAGCACATTTATCTCACGTGATAATGTGATGACTGTGCAAAAACGGCCCATGTTAATTTATACAGAACAGCTCATGGTCGGGACATCAAGCTCTAACTTGTGTAACAGTAATCCCACCATGGGTAGCAGCTCTTCAAACATTTTGAAAAAATTTGAATTAAAAATAGGTCTACTCTTCCTGCAAACAATCCCTAAAGGAAAAAACCAAAAACATACTGCTCGCCAAATTAAGAACATCCTTGGTGACATTATCTTCAGAATGCTCTTAGTAGCTCCCTGCTTTGAAGCAAGGATGTGGTATTTGCTAGGGATCATCCTTTGAATGTGAAAGGTGCTTCAGCTTCCCTTGTACAGAAGCCCAGCGGAATACAATTTCATCTTGAAAAGTTGTCATCTAAGTGTGCTCTTTGGCTTTCAGAAATAAAATTCTCACTTATTGTGTCCAAAACAAGCATAATCCAACCTGGTGTGAGGAAGACTTCTCCTTCAACAGTATCTGTGGAGTGGTGCACATTGTCACAGTCTACGCTTAGAGCTTTATGTAGTCTCCTTCTCCCACTTCCAGCCTGCATTCCCAGGTTGTGGTTGATGACACAAAGCATTCAGCAGCTTTGCTACAGTTACCACACTGTAGTTCTGGCAGTGCCACTTAACTTATGACCAGTTGTCCATAGCAGTACAGTAAATGTTCTGGCTGACTGAAGGGATGGTTCATGGCAGGAACAAGCAGCTGGGAGGGCAAAATGTGTGCAAAACAATATCAAATCCTATTACCAAATCATGGTCTGGTGCTATATGGTGGGGCAACTTGGACTTGAAACCAAGTAAGAAAAGGCTTTCCTAGACAATGAGCATGCGAGAGAACTTCACATTATGATTTGCCTGACACATTCAACTTCAGTTTCAAAATCAATGTTTTTTAGTGCATGATGCCAGGCTCTTTTCTCCTTTATTTCTGAAAAATTTATAGGATACATTCCTATCCCTTCTCATTACTGCATGATTATTTTATTAAAGCAGGACTGGGTGAAAGAACACTACGTAATCTTCTTTTTGCTGAGAGTCAAGAAGTGGACTATACTTGTACAACAAAACACACCCAAAGGCAGGAATAATCTCTTCTCTGTGTGCAGGCTTTTCATTGCAAGCTACTTGTTGTTTATTACAGAATTTACAACTGAATAACATACAGGAGACAAAAGTGGGACTTACATGATTCTTCTGATCCCTCCAGATCAGTCTGTGTGTGCTCAGCAGTAAAACTCCACTATCGAATTTCACCTGGGTAGGAAAAATAAAACAGATCAACAACAAATTGAAGTATTTAAGTTACATAAATACTGGTCTTGGAAACATTACACCTTACCACAACACAGCAATCAGATTTAACAAGCCAGTATTTTGAGAACACTCCCTTTTTCCCCAGAAAACAAAATAAATGAAGTTTAGGAAACAATGGAGAAAAATAGGATAAAAGGATTGGATGAATAAACATAAACTTCCTTTTTCAAGAGTATAAACTTTCCCCCCGGAAATCCTGAGGGATCCTCCCTCCATATACTCTGCAAGATACACAAAAGTTTTAACATGTATTTTAAATAAGGCTATTGGCTTTGGAATTATTCACTATATGCTGACAAAGAAGGTAGAAGTTATGCAAAAAAAGCAAAGCAACCTAATAAAAAGATCCTGCAACACAGTCTGAAATCTTCCATCCTATTACACAGGAGTATTACTTCTATCTATGTTGCTGTTGAAAAGCTCTTTGCTTATTAGACAGCAAAACAGTACCTCGAAAATCTGCATTAGCAAATTGCTTTCTTCTTGTAAAATTGGAGGCATGTTTTCACAGCTTTTTGTGAGGGCATGCAATTACCATGGTGTAGAAAAATTATCAAGATCAAGAGTCAGTCCAGCAGTGAAGTGAAGCAACAGGCAGGATGGCTCAGAAAAGAGTAGAGGGCATGTCAGCACCCAGGATGACTCAAGTGTGAATTGGGCGTCATGCCCTGTACCACACCAAAGCCAGGGCTCAGCCCTGTACTGGAGTGACAGCCCAAGCAGGGGGCAGCGCTTTGTGACAGTGACATTGCCTACACACACCCTGGGGGGGTCCCAACTTCATCCCACATCACACACGCCTTCCAAGGCCTTTCTTACAGAATCAATTAAATTGGAAAAGCCCTCTGAGATCCTCGGGTCCAACCTATGACCCAACATTCTCATGTCAATCAGACCACGGAACTGAGTGCCATGTCCAGTCTTTCCTTAAACAGCTTCAGGGACAGTGACTGCACCATTTCCCAGGGCAGCCCATTCCCATGCCTAATTACCCCTTCTGTCAAGAAATTCTTCCTAATGGCCAACCTAAACTCCCCCTTGCACAGCTTAAGGCTACTTCCTCTTTTTCTGTCACTTGTTGCCGGGGGAAAAGCCCGACCCCGACCTGGCTCCACCCTCCTTTCAGGCAGCTGCAGAGAGTAACAGTCCCCCCAGAGTCTGCTCTTCTTCAGGCTAAACAATCCCAGCCCCTTCAGCTGCTCTTCCTAAGACTTGTGTTCCAGACCCTTCCCCAGCTCCGTTGCCCTTCTCTGGATCCTCTCCAATATCTGACCTGAGCTGAGGGGCCCAGAACTGAATACAGGATTCGGGGCGCGGCCTCACAGTCGTACAAGGGGTCCTGCTGGCCACACTATTGCTGATAGAGGCCAGGACGCCATTGGCCTTCTTGGCCACCTGGGCCACTGTCCCTCATGTTCAGATGCTGTCCACCAGCATAGCCCTCGAAGCCTGCAACTCCGCCCTAATCTCCCCAGAGAGGGAAACCCTGCCAGACCCTGGCGCAGAACGTCCTCCCACACCCCCAACCGATGCTCCGCCTGCAGCACAAGCCCTTCACTCCCTTCATGTCGCATCTCTCGCCCGACACCGGCCGCACTCACAGCCCTGCCACCCCCCTTGCCTCCCAGGGCCCACGGCCGCGTCCTTTACCCTCCTCCCCAGCCCCGGCCGCGCCGCCAAACCCCGCGCGGGGCGGCTCCAGCTCCTGTCACCTTCTCCTCCCCGTCACTGAGGCGCACGCCGCGCTGCTGGACCACCAGCGTCTCTCCCATCTCCAGCAGCCCGGTGGTCCAGGAGAACCTGTCCATGGCTGCCCTTCCCCTCCCGCACCGGGCCGCGGCCGCCGGGTGCGCAGGCACCGTGCTCAGCCGCCGCACGCCCTCTAGCGGCGGCCCACACAGCGGCCGCCATGTTCTTCCCCGGGGAGCGGCGGGAGGGCAGCACCGCCCGCCATTGGCCAGTTCAAGCCCCGCGGCCGGGCCAATCGGGGCGGCGCCCGGCCGTTCAAACTCCCGTTGCGCGGTGGTCATGGCGGCGCGCGCGGCTCCGCAGCTCCCGGCCACCCGCAGGTCCGAGCCTGCATTCCGCGGTAAGGCCAGGACACTGGGCGGGGATCGGGGCACGGACACTTGGGCACCGAGGGGTAGAGCCGCTCCCCGCCACGGGCCGCTTGCTCGCTCGCCCGCGCGGGGCTGAGCGTTACTGGCCGCCGTTGTAGCCTCGCGCGTCGCCGCGGTGGGTGCAGGAGAGCCGGTGCGAGAGAGGAGTCCGTCGGTCCCTCCGGACAGAGGGAGGGGAGGGCATGCGCTTCAGGCGAGGTCGGAGACCGGACAGGTCTTGGTAGCAGCGCTCGCTGTTGTAGTCTTAGAGCTGTGCGAGCGGGCGTACGAGACTTCACCCTCCCTGGCAGGGCTGGGGCCGGTACGGCCCCCACCCCAACCGATCCCATCCTATCCCATCCCCTGCCCCAGGCAGAGCTCCTGGCCTGGACGCCTTCCCTCATGACAAACGGGGCACCTTGGCATTAGGAGCATCCTCTTGAAAGCCGCAAGTGCTGAGCCGACCTAGATGGGCGCTCTTGTGCGTATTTACTTTCTGACCGGTTCGGCTTCTGCAAGTTAAACAAGTGCTCGCTTTGGTGGGACTTTGCTGTTTATGCGAGGGGCGGTGAGTGGCGCTTTTGAAGTAGAAGGTGCTGGGGAGCTCTGGGATGCCCGCCAGGCTCGCTGCCTGCAGCGGCTCTTGGCAGGGGCACGGCTGCTGTACGAGCTGTGACAGCTCCTCCAGAAGCAGGTGATGGACACCGCCTTCTGTACGCTTTGCCCAAAGAAGGGGAGGGGGCTGGGGAAGGGTCTGGAGCACAAGCCCTCTGAGGAGCGGCTGGGAGTGCTCAGCCTGGAGAAAAGGCTCAGGGGAGATCCTACACTCCCCACAACTGCCAGAAAGGAGGGTGGGGCCGGGTGGGGACCGGCCTCTTCTCCCGAGTGACATGTGACAGGACAGAGCCTCAAGCTGTATCAGCGAAGGTTTAGGTTGGACATTAGGAGCGATGTCATGACAGAAAAGGTGATCAGGCATGGGAATGGACTGTCCAGGGTGATGGTGGAGTCACCATGCCTGGAGGGACAGTGACAGCTGTTCTTAGGGCCCTTTCAGGACCACCCCATGCTGGCAGTAACACTCCCGGTGGTCTAACATTTGCACAGAGGTCTGAGTGACAGTTGGAAGAGAAGTAAATGACTTTACAGATGGTCGGCTGGGTTCACATGCATGGTGTTCTCATGTGTTCTATACCTGCTACTGCCATAAGTGAAAAGTGTGCTTGCTGAACCAGCAAGCACTATATGAAATACTGGACAGGCATACAGAAGATAACAGCAAGCCTGACTTCTTCATGTCACAAAATTGTGTTTCTTTTAGCTTAATACAGCAAACAGCCATTTTGTGTAGCTGTCAAGTTACATTCAGCCATCCCTTGAATATTGCCTTTCTCAAGAAATGTGACAGTGTGACATTGAGATAGGAAAATGAAAGATCTCTTAATCCTTAGTGTCTATATTTTGTAGTATCTTCATGCTTTTCTAAGTGCATTTCCTTTTTGACTAAGAAAGTTTAACATTAATATTTTAGCTGAAAATGTAACAAGTCTGTCTGTCTTAAAATCTGCTAGAACAAAGACGACAGAAAGTCGAAGAATACCTATCAAGAAAGAAGACTTTTTCTGGTGTGCCCATTCAAGAAAACCAGACATCAATCAGGTAGTATTTCTGCTACAGATTACATTCTCTTATTTTCCTATTTACTGATGTTCCTTCATTTTCATCTCAGCTGGCTTCCATTAGATCCTCTGATGCAAAGATACTGCTTGCTAACTAGAATATTCATTTTTCAGTCACATGCAGTAGTGCCACATCTCTTATATAACACATCACAAAGCACCTGAGGAAGAATTTGGATTTATAACTGTTTTTCTTCTGAGTAGTTAATACATTTTCATAGTTGCTAGGAGACAATACTGGTCTTGGTGGTTTTGTAACTTTCTGGGTAGTCTGATGCCAGCTCTGCCTGACTGAAGGTTTTAGAACCTGTCAGTGTGGTAGGAACTACATGTCCTTGTTCAGACTTGCCTCAGAATGGCCTGTACTCTCATGATTGCAGTGGCTGAGCTTTAGCTTCTTTTGCTATTTCCCCTTTCCCCTCAACTGCAGCATTTAGAAACTTGGCCTTCTGTAGCAGATGCATCAGACCTGACAAGTTGGTACTCATTCTTAAACATCAGAAGTTACACCTGCTGTAAATTCCAGTCTGTTTGACAGCTCTTTATGGTGTAAGAAGGGATGCTTTGCAGCCTGGGTTCTGATCAGGGTTGCTTAACCATTTGTTTTCCCTGGAGGAATAGTGCAAGCTAAACAGAAATGCTTCAATATGAGTACATTCTGCAGACTGCCAACTGAAATGTATGAACATCCTCTAAAAATACATTTTTGTTGCATGATTTAAGATGTCTTTTTCTTTTTTTTCATTTAAGCAGTAGCAGAACTAGGAGAGCGACTGCCAGTAAACTGCAAGACAAGTTACAGCTCCCAACATCTTCAAAGCCAGAAATGGTAAGTTTTTGACTGACTGATGGCACTCTGTTTCTATGGCAACAACATTCCACTTACTTAAATCTATTTATATTGTATGACTTCCAGAGCATGAGAAGTTTGCAAGTGTAGAGGTGTCGTTTGTCAGAACTTTTAGTCACTGCTTATTATTGTCATATTATAGTAGGAAATGGATCATATTGATGTTCAGTTTGTACCCAACAGGAGTGCGTTAAAGAGGATACCATTATTGCTGAAATAATGATTAAATTTCTCGAGAAAGAGGCGTTTTTTTGATACATTTCGAGTCTTTGGGGAAGTTATTTGAAATCTGAGTAAGGTCTTCTGTCACAATAAAAAAAAAATCTACTATTTGAAAGAAATCCAAAATAAAACGCACTGTTGAGTGTATGTTTTTTCAGTGGTGTGCTGGCAAACGAATGTAATCACAAGTAGATGCCAATACCTAATCAGAGTTTAAGGGAATGTGTTCCCTGTATCATTTCATGTCACTTTCCTGGAATTAAGATGCAAATGGTTGTGCTGCTTAGAAACAGCAGAATAGAGATTCTTCTCTAGTCCTGTTCTCAGGGAAAGGTAAGGACAAAATAGCCATAAGACCTGTGTTCATGTGAGACAGTTTAGAGTTTGGGTTTCAGAAGATTTAAGATGTGGAGTTATTTGAGGAGAAAAGCAAAAAACTTCAAAACTGAATGTTAAGGAGAAAAATTGTAATAGTAAGAAAAAGTGGTTTTTTTCAGAATTTTCTTGAAGGGACATACATTTTTCTGTGTAAATGTCTTGTGGGATTTAAAGTTAAGCTTCATCGTTCCTTGAAATAACTAACATTTGAGTCCGAGGACTGTTATGCAGACTGTCAAATCTAACTACTAAGCCTCAATGACAAAATGAGACACTGTAGTTTTCTCTCAGGTCAAGGGCATTTTCCTTAAAGTCTGCTCCTGCAGACTTCCATGTGTCATTCTCATGTTTTTTTCTTGCCTTTGGCTGTTTCACTCTTCTAAAAGCTGCTGCTTGGACAATGCGGAATTAGTTGCTGTAGAGCAACATTTTTGTTGCTAAATTCCATTTTTCATGAGGGGTTATGCTGAGAACGTACGGCTGAGAGTTTCAGCAAGGCCGCGTAAAACTGATGTAACTATTCTCAACTTGCAGCATCCTACATCTCAGCAGTAAGAAAAATTCTCTTCTGGTAACATCTCCTAGTGTCCTAATTACTGCTTTACTCACTACCTTGTGCTAGTAGATTATTTACACTAAGTAGAGGAATGGTGCTGCCATTAAGCAATGAGGTATGGAGATACTACTCTTGACTATATACAGCTTAAAGCAAGTTTCTACTTCTAAGGAGGTAATATGGGCAGCTTGAAGCCAGCAGTTGCTTTCAGAGTTTTATTTCTTACTTCCAAGGCAGAATTTAAACAATATTTGATTTTTCACATGACAAATAATCTACTCAATATTTATACATTATTTCCATAGGCACCTTTCAACTGGCATTTACCCTTAAGCACTTTAGGCCTGTAAATGACTGGAAGACTCTTTAGAAACAAGTAACTTGTAGCATGAACATACTTCTAAACATTTCCAAAATTTGCTTTTGGTTTCAGGAAAATAAAGAGAATGCTGATAAAGTGTCATGGGACCAATCGATTGCAAACTCAGAAACAAATGTTACTTTAAATGCTTCTACAATTGCACTGACAAATGACATATCAGGGACAAACTGTAATCTTGAAAATCAAGCTCCAAAGAATAAAGTTGTTGATGTAAAATCTCAGCATATGTCACTTAGCAAGGCTTTCTTGGAAATTAAAAGAATTAAAGAGAGGCATTTGGCAGCAGAAAAGCAAAATGCAAGTATCAGCGTACCAAAGAAACCAGCTCTTGGCAGATATCGTGGCAAAGTTATCCAATCTAAGATAAATTCTTTCTGGAAAGCAGTAAAAACTGAGGAGGAAAAGAGTTCTTTGCCAGACAAGAAGCATTTTCCTTCTGCCACTGAACAAGCTTTGTCCACGAAAAGCTGTAATGCAGTTCTGAAGACTGTCAAAGTCTCAAACAACACTAAGTCTGTAAAATCAAATGATGTCCTGCCATTTCATAGCAAACCATCTGACAAAGCTACTATTAACTCACAGTCTGGTCTGAAGAAACAGCTGACATTTTCTGTGGCACCAAAGAAAGTAACTGTCCCAAAAGCGGTTGGTGGAAGGGGACCACAGCCACTGAAGGCTGCTTCTAGCAATCCTGATCGCAAAGTGCGGGTTGTGAAGAAACGTACAGATTTTTGTAAAGATGCAAGACCACAAGCAACTTCTGGTACAAAACTGGGACAGAATTCTAAAACGAATGATGACAGAAAATCTATTCTGCCAAAAGAGTCAGCAGAAGAGAGAAGGTAACTAAATTACTGTTGTAGCTACTCTTGGAAGTTATTTAGACCTTTTTCCCAAGAATATCTAGTTTGATCTATTTGTTGCTGTATGGACTCTGAGAAACAACTGTTTGGACTTGATGCCCAAAGACCGCGGACTAGAACTTAAGGTTTAAACTGAGAAATCGGGATTCAAACTAATTGCAGGAGCTCTCCAGGCTTACAACTTTTCCTGCGCAGTTAAAAGATAGATGTTGCTGGAGCTGTTTTTTATAGTCTAGGTGTTGTGGCAGCCTTAAGCATGACAGATAATCCTGTAAATTCACATGCATGTCACAGTATCAAAAAAAGACCAAGGCAGGATGTATATAGGCAGGAGCAACTTTACAGACTGAAGGAGAGAACTTGTCAATGACATTTTTCAGTTTGGTGAGTGCAGCTCAGACAATGGATGGGAATAAGATTCACAGTCTAGAAATTATTTAATATTCTTTATATAAAGCTCCTTGCAGTAAGTCACATTTATTAAAAATTGGTGGTTTCCGGGGTGCTTGTGAAATGCAACATTAAACTGACTTCACGTCAGTTTCAGATTTTATAAATTGTGTGATAGGATTGTTCTGGGCTGTTTTCTACACTTTGTCTTAAGATTCTAGTTTCTAGTTTTCTGGTTTGGAGGGGAATGGTGGGGGGAAAGGTGACACAGATGAATAATTTAGAAGATTTTTTTTGCCTTCTTTTGAGATGGTAGCCTAAGTCTCTCATTGCAGCTGGAAGGGAAGAGAAATAAAGTGTTTTAACCTGGTAGATACCTAAAGCAGACAGTAATACACATAGTTCTGAAATTTCCATGCAGATCTAAAAGGCAGCTTTATTCCTCTTGGAATTAAAGGAAGAAGACTCAGACTACCTGGAATGTATATTTTGTCATGACTTAACCTAATTAGTGTCGGTCAATGCAAAAAGAAATGATAAAACATATGTCACTTCAGCTAATAATATTCCTAAATGCAGAGCTCGCCTGGATGAATGGAGGGCATCTAGAGGAAAAGTGATGAGACGACCTCCTATACATGCACTTCTGGGACCCCAGTCTAGAAGTGAAGAACAGGAATTTTCTGCTGCTGAAACAGAAAAGGTCAACAAGACACTGAGTGAATGCCTGCAGTTAACAGAACAGGTACTTGGACCCCTGCCTACTGAGTTCTGATCATGTAGGTCCTGACAACATGAAAATCCTCTGGGCATGTTGCACCCATGTGAATCAGATACAGGGAACTAATTGTTCCCCAAGTTAAGCAATAGCATAACTTTTGCCAACAGCTGAAGAAATTAACCTTTACTAATTCACTGAGCTACTAAATAAGTATAGGCAATAATGGTAATAATAGTAATTGAACTATAATGTAATGAGAATAGCTAGAAGGAATTAACCTAAGACAAGTTCGCATTTGCAGAAACTTGTCTGTACTTCTGAAAAAGTCTGTTTCAAGTAGTTCTGAAGATGTCTGTACATCTTACTACCCCTTCTACTTACAATACTGTATAAATAATTATAATTTTGAAGAATAGGTGAATGACAATTCTGCCAAAGAAAAAACCCTTGCTTTCTAGTTCAAAAGCAGCAAAACTACAGCACCTCAGTGTGTCAAATGCACTTAAATCTCTACTTCGGTGTTGATATTAGGGACAACAAGGTGATGAAGTACGTGCCATGTTGGAAGATCTGATGCTGAGCATTCCTGGGGTTAAAAAGCTTGCAAAATATTGGATCTGCTGCATGCGTCTTGAACAGATGGGCAATCTTGGAAAGCTTATTGCTATCTATGAGGATGCCATTTTGGCAGGAGCAATGGTAAACAATTTTTCTTAAAATGTGGATTAACAATTAAAAAGGCATAAAAGTATGGCATGTAAAATACAGCTGCTTCTGATTTTATTAAATACCTTTATAATAGGAGGAGAGCCACATGACCTACCTGACCATAAAAATAATGGATTTGGTTTGCTCTGTAGCCACTGTAGGTACTACTTCGAAGAAGAAGGGTTTAGGATTATCAAATTGCCATATGATGCTCTGCCTACAAGTCATTAAGGACTGAGATTTCTAGTACCACTAGAAACCTTAAATAGAACTTAATTTTACACTTACTGATAGACTTCATTTCTATGCTTTAATATCAGCAAGATTTCAGAGCATCAAATACATCTTTAGCACACCAAATACTGAAAATACAGGATTCACTTGTGTTCTGACTTGTCTGAACAGCATTAAAGAAAGGATTTGTAATGTGAACATCATGTGGCCTGTTCCACTTTCCCTGTAACTGTTATAACAATCAAATAAGCTGAGATAATTATTAACTTTGGAATTGTTTTTCTGAAACAGTACAACTTTTTTTCAGCCCAAAGAGGAATTGCGACACACACTAATAGATACAATCAGAAATACTGAAGGTCTTATTAACTCTGTCAATGGTAAGTCTGAGTACTCTTTTCTAGTTACAGGCAACACAAGCCGTTTAAGCTATTTATACTGATATTAAATTTTAAATGTTAATTCATGGAAAATTTTCCATAATCATTTTATACTCAATTGTCTTTGAAAACCGTCTTGGCTAACCAAATCCTTTTCAACAGTGGGCATGTTAAAATGATTAGAGATGCTCTTGTATTCAGACTTGTTACTTAAACTTTATCAAAACGGTGTTGTCCAGCTGTTTCAGCCAGATAATCAAAGAGTAAATAAAAATACTCTTGTGGTCTAAAAATCAATGCCTCTGACACCAACTCCTTTACTACTAGAAGCCTGGTTGTGTTACGGCATAATGTCAATTAAAGGTAATTTTGGAAGTGAAGTAGCTATAAATATTTCCCTTCAATGTAACATAGCCTGATAAGTATCTGAACCCAGGAACTGGCTGAAATACCTTTTGAGAGTTCCTGCATTTGAAAAGGAAGACTATGACTTCTCAGAATGTGTAGTTTACCTGAGCCTTCAGGTTGCAGGCTCTTGAAGGTGGCTAAAATTACATGAAACTGAAATTGCTTCAAACGCCAATGCATACTTACCTGAAATCTTAGAGCTTTACACAATAACAAAAGTTATCTCTTGAAAAACATTTTCTTTATTTGTAGCTAATTGCAAGTGTACTTTATTCAATGTTTCATTTTTAGGGGGATCGGTGATAGAGGCTCATTTAAGTGAGGTAGTGGAAGTCAGTGAGGAACCAAATTTGTCTGTAGAGCCAGTTCAGGAAACCTTCAAAGATCTCTGCCTTGATGATGACAAAAAAGAAAAGAGTGATAATAAGAAGGAAGAGACAAGCAGTGAAGTTGCCAAAGGAGAAGAAATTGATTTAGACTTAAATCCAAGAGGAGAGACCTTGCCAAAAAAGAATAAAAAGCAGAAGGCTAAAGAACGGGCAAAAAAGAAAGGAAAATGCGAAAGAGAACAGAACAAGGATGGGATAAAAAATACAGCCCAAGCAATAAATTCTCCTGAGAAGGAGAATGACACATCTTATTCAGTGGGATACAACCCTCCTACCACACCATATTTGGAAAGGTAAGATTACGTCAGGTAACCATGGAAAGTCTGTAGTGTCTGAAATAACTGTTTGTGTCCTGTTAAAATAAGGAGGCACTGCATTTATGAATACTTAATTGAAAGCTCTCAAGAACCACATTTTTAGGATTGCTTCCTATTCCTTCAGAAGGAAGTATTTTTAAGTAAGCTTCTCTATTTAGTCTGTTTTGCTTTTTGAATGGCTCTCTACAGGGTAACAGACTTTTGTGGCAGAGACCTAAATTCTTGAGTTAGGATTCCCTCCTGCTGCCAACATGGCAGTAGCAGTTCTGCAGTGAGCTACATAAATAGAAAGATGTCTCCATTCCTCTCCTTTTCAAATGTTGGTAAGGTGGTATGTCATATAACACAGAATTAGTGAACAAGTAAGTGGCCTGCAAAGATTATTTTAATTGTATCTTGAGGCAAAAACCTGGATAGTAACCTCAGTACAAACCAACTAATACTTATGGCAAAAAATTTTTTCCTTGTAAGATGGTAGGCTTAGGAAAATTGTCCTCAGCTTTGACATCTGATGGAGTGGCAGTCCTGTAGTCCTACTGTCCCTTGAAGCAGGAAGAACCTTTTCTTGGTACTCTTTTCAGGAGGTTTTCTGGGTTAAAATATTTTGCCCAAGGAAAGATTTGTACATCTGATTTTAATGAATGAATGGGAAGGGACCTGTTTCCTTTAGCTATGGGAATGGGAAAGAGTTGAATAGGAATCCTGATTTGCTGTTTCTGCTGGTTGCTGCAGAGGCAACTTGTATGAAGGTGTGCCTATGTTTAGTGTTTTTATTTTTCTCTTCCTAAGTGTGAAGACACATCCTGAGGCAAATGACAGTGCTAAAGATCTGAGCATTGTAACGCCTTTGCGATATTCTCAACGCATTCGGGAGAAGATGTGCAAGATGTCTGATGCAGTTAAAGATCAAGATCCATGTGTCTCTTCACTTGAGCAGCTGGGAGACTTGGAATCAAAAGCTACTGTGTTTATGCACAAACAGAGCCATGCCCTCCAAGAAACAAGTGCTGAAATAGAAGAGTAAAAGTAACGTCACTGCTACAGGGGCCTGTTAAAGATTTTATAGCTTTTAGGGAGAGTTGAAGGGTACTTGTTTTATATAGCTTTGAGAAAGGAGCTGTTTAAAACTTTTGTAGGCTGCCAGAATCACTAAATAAACTTTTAAGTTTCAGCCTTTTCAAAATTGTAATAAGTCTGTCCTGGTTTAAGTACTAGGCTGAGCACTGTCTTTATGTTGAATGTGCTTCATTAAATTCTCAATTAAGGCCTAGGTGTAATGCTTCATGTTAGTAGTTGATAGTAGCATATTGCTAATACCTACTGTTTTCTTGTTGCAATTCATATGAATGCCTAAGAAATATGCAGTCTTTTAGTTTTAAAAAACGAAGTAATGTAGGTGTTCCAGTAATGCAGTGTCTACTCCAACAGTTCTTTAGCTTTGAAAACTGAAGCCAGCTAATAAGGTGTGTGCTGAATTTAAATTGTTCTATATATTTTAGGGCTGTTTTAATAAGACAAGAGTTTAATCTCTAGTTACTGAGATTTGTTCATTATCAAATAATCGTAGCTAAGGTCTGATACACTACTTACTATGTGACAGTTTTTATATTGGTTTTCATTAGCCTGTACTATGCTCTACTTATTAAACTCGTCAATGTAGTTGTGTTTGTTCGTTATTTCACGGTTAAAGCTCTTTAGTCCGTTCTTGAAAGTGAGCTGTCAAAGCGGAACGCGGCCGTGTTTCCCATGTTTCCCGCGTGGCGCCAAGGGCTCCATAAGCGCCACTGCCGCCGCCGCCCTGGGCCGGGCGGGGCCGGCGCTCCCGCCGGCCGGGCTGGGAGCCGGCACCGCCTCCCTGCCCCATCCTCCGCCCCAGCCAGGCGGGGACAGCGAGGAGCCGGCCCCGCCGCTGTGCCGCGGCCTTTCCGGTGCTTAGGGCCCGGCCGGCCGAGGTGAGTCCCCGGCGGGGCCCGGGGTGGGCTTGGGCTGCTCTTCTTCAGCGTGAGGAGCCGGAGAAAGCAAAGAGCTCACCAACCCCTTAGAACATGGTCTTTCAATTACGGCTATCATCTTAAAAGCATCAAGGTTTTGAAAAAAGGATAACGGCCCCCTGCTGGATGAGAGAACCTTCAGGAGATGTGTTTTTATCAGGGAGGGGGATCATGTGTGAGTTGCAGCCGCCGTGGGAGCTTTGAGGATGGCTGGGAGGAGAGGACACAGCCTCACGCTGTGCCTTGGGACTTGGAGGTTGCACATCAGGAAGATTTTCTTCATGGAAGAGGTGGTTAGACATTGTTATTGGCTGCCCAGGCAGCTGATAGAGTCACCATCCGGGGAGATGTTTAACTGGATGTGGCACTCAGTGCCACAGTTGACAGGGTTTTGGACTTAATAATCTCAGGTCTTTTCCAACCTCATTGATTCTATGATCTCATGATAGAGTCTAAACGTAGTGATAGGACACAACAAAAGTACACGAGGAAAGGCTTACACTAGACCATAGGAAGCACTTATTTACTGAGTGTTTGTTGACCATTGGAACAGAATTCTTGGAGAGGCGGTCAATGCCCTAAACCTGTTAGTGTTAAAGAAATGTTGTCACGCTAATTTAATTGGTCACCCCTGGAGTCATCAGGAAGTTGCTGCAGATGACCATTGTAGGTCCATTGCAACTAAAAGGGTATATTTTATATCTTCCAATTCTTTAAGTCTGCACAGTAACTTTTACCAGTTTGATCCTGCTTATGCTGTTTTAGATGAGAATTGTCACTGGACGCTTTAAACTTGTTTCTATTATTATGCCTGTGAGTTGTCTTTAGTGTTATGAAACCACCTGCCGGAGTGCAGGCAACAAACAGAAGATGTGAAGTTGTACATTTATAACTGGTGTTTTTTAATAGCTTAGCATTTTAAATTTAAAAATGCAGAAATAGCACTATAATGTTTCAAGCTGTACTTTCTGGAGGCCTCATCTTCAGTAAAAGCAAGGTAACAGTGTCATGGTAATGCTGGACAGTTAGGTACCCACATTTATCACCCCTTCTTGTTACTGTGCTCTTGGGTCTTTTGTCATGCAGATTTTATTAAGAGAATTTTTTTTTTAAGTCTTAAGGTCATGATAAAGTTTAGAAGATAATTCTGTGAGTGGGGAAAAGTGTTGGGACTGGATTTATAAAGAATGGAAGCATACAACGTGTTGAAAGTACTAGGAGAGGGGTCCTTTGGCAGAGCTCTCCTAGTTCATCATAGAATCAGTGACCAGAAGTATGTAATGAAGGAAATAAGGCTTCCCATGGTAAGTGTGACAGAAACATCACCTCACCCACCACTAAAAAAAAATTTAAAAATCCTAATTCTGAGTGTATTTTTGAAACAAATTTCATCTTCAGTGTCTAATGAGGAAATTAATGTCATATTACTGCTGGTAATCAGCTCTTTGGGTTACATTCTCTGCACTCAACTAAGCTAGAAGTTATAAAATATGAGGTACTGGCTTTCTGACACCAAAGCTCAGGTAAGACCTGGACACTTGGCTTTATGTTGAGTCCATGCAGACTATCAGCTGTTTCAAAGTTAGTGTGTGCTGTTTTGTTATATAGTTCTACACTTTTAAAATAGAAAAAGTCATTAATTGAAACAGGAAAAGATTCTTTCAAATTAAAAAAAATCCAAGCAACAAAATACCAAATGCCCAAAAAACCCCAAGAAGTCTTCTGCTAATAATAAACTATTTAAAAAGATGGGGCTTTTAAAGTTTCTAAATTATTTAAAATAACTGAATAGCAATTATTAAAAATATTTTTTGGAAAGTGAGGCACTTAATGTGTATACTTGAAAATTTCTTAGTGTGAGGTTTATTATAAGGGTATTTATATTTTCAGTCTTCCTCTGGTGTAGAGAATTCTAGGAAGGAAGCTGTTCTTTTGGCTAAAATGAAACATCCAAATATCGTTGCCTTTAAGGAATCATTTGAAGGTAAGTATAAAAATTTAAATTCCTTCATTTGTTTGAAGTAGCATACTACTCAGGGATGGAGATTACTTTCTTTTTTTGTTTATAGTACATATTATAAACAAAATACATGTTTATTGTAACATAACACATAGCACGTAGTTGGAGCTTTCTAGTAATAAGCATTACATATGGTAAAAAATAAATACGTATCCTGCTAATGAAAATACTAATTATTCTTAAATTACCAAAACTTTAGCTGATGGACATCTGTATATAGTGATGGAATATTGTGACAATGGAGATCTAATGCAAAAGATTAAACACCAAGGAGGAAATTTGTTCCCTGAAGAGATGGTAAGAAAAGACATTGTTTTGGACCAAGAGGGCTGGGAATCCTTTTCCATGTAAACTGAACATGCTGCATTAACCAAATTAGAGATACGCAAACATCCTCATGAAACAAAGTAACTTACAGATAGAATTGGAGCATTGGAGCATTACTTCTTTTATAGTTTCCAGCAGATTAAGACAAGATTTGGACTGAAAGGAATAGAAAAAAAAATTGCTACTTGCATCTGAAAATTGTTCAGGTAGTGTAAAAACCAGTCAGGTTTGTATGCAGTTAAGTAGGAATTTTACATTATTCTGCTTTCAGGCAGAATTTAAAGCATAGTAAGAGTACTGCAAATGAAAAGTGAACAAACCACTCTGGTAAGATAAATTAAGCTAACCGGGGGAATAAATGCCTGCTTTTTATGTAGCAATTAAATGTTTAAACCATTCAGTATTTGCTAAATCCTTTTACCAGAAAAACCAGAGAAGCTATAAAATTACTTAGGAGAAGGTTCAAAGGGACATTGTAGTGAATAGAAGCTACTTCCTGCTACAGTTAAGAGCATCGCCTTCATTAGAATGAAAGGACCAGAAACCTCAGCTAATTGAATATTTAGAATTTCTACGCACCTTTAAGAGTTTTCTTTTGTGATTAGAAAGGGACACATGTCCTTTTAGTAACAGTACGTTACTTCCATGGGAATTTTGTTTTTATTTGTTACTTGGTGGTTTGAAGTTTTTTTCTATTTGTTAATTTACTGTGTATCTTTAGTTAACTTGTTTACAAAGCACCAAGTAGTGATTCCCTAGCTTCATTATTGCTATGTATTATTAGAACTTTTTGAACACAGGTAATAAACATTCCTTCTGCCATGTTAAACTATAATCTATGTTGAAGAACTCAGTCATGCTGAAGTTACTTTTAACTCCCAAATGTTGTGAATGCTTTGTTCTCCTAATTAAAAAAAAAAAAAATCTATCAGTAAAGTATTCATTATATTGAGCACTGAGCTGTTAGGACTCTTGGCTGCTCTTTTTCAGATCCTTCACTGGTTTGTGCAGATGTGCCTGGCTGTGAAGCACATCCATGATAAACGTGTGCTACACAGGGATATAAAATCCAAGGTGAACAGAGCAAGTTTTGTTGCCATTAACAAAACTCTCCTGCATGCAAAAGTTAAGCCCCCTCTTTCATAATTTCCTGTGACTGCTAAGTTCTATGGTTTTTATTTAGGCCTAAGAATATTATGTAAATGAAATAGTTGTGTGCATTGAATGATGTAATACTGTGGGTGTAAACATGACCTAAATATAGCTGTATTCTTCATATCCACGCTGCTGATAGCACCATTTGCTTGTGACACTGCATATAACTTAGAGGAATTGCAGAACTATAAAAAAGTGTATGGATTATGCAGTTTACAAATATCTTGCCTCACAATTTTTTTTTAACTCTACCCTGTCAGAAAGAGGGAAATTCAGAAGAAAGTGGCCCCTTGGTTTGACTATAGTATAGAGATTAAGGCAATTCTAAGTCCTGATTCTTCATCTGCTACTGATGCTGGGGCCTTAGGCCCATAAAGCTTTTCTGTTTTGGTGGAAGTATTGGGAGAAGCAAGTAAAAGGAAATACCAAGACAAAATGTCAGAAGTGGTTATGGCTGTGTTTTTTGTATATCCAAACTGCAGAAATTATTTGTAGAAGAATATTTAAGTGTGTTAATCTTTGCTCTTGAAATGCAGAATGTGTTCCTCACTCAAAGTGGAAAAGTGAAATTGGGAGATTTTGGATCTGCACGCCTTCTTGAACAGTATGTGGACATCCCAACTGATCTAAGTGGTGTCAAGTTTTATTTTACCACTGACAAACAGTACAGAGTTCATAAATCATTAGTTTTCACCTGGCATTTCTTCTTTGTTGTTTCATTAGTCCAATGTCCTATGCTTGCACCTATGTGGGAACGCCTTACTATGTACCTCCAGAAATATGGGAAAGCATGCCATACAACAACAAAAGGTAATTGTGTTTTCAGTGGTAACAAATAATTCCTGACCAATGGATGGGCTTTTTTATTTCTCTCAATCTGGCTTTATGGCTTATCCATATTTGTTTCAGAGAAAATATGAGCTGAAGAATACTTACGAAGAGGTAATTACATATTTTTTTAAAGATTATATTATAATCTTTAAAAATGCATAAATTCCTATTTACTTAGGTAGCTGAGAGCACAGTATCTTTAGTCCTAGAATTCTGGAAAACAGTGTACAGACCTCTTTTTGTTTGGGAGAGTAAATGCATACATACTTGTATGTTTGTAAGTGTGTATATATGCACAAACATAGGTACGTGTTTGTATGTTTTTGCTGGTCTTATTTTTTGGGGGATAGTTGTTTGGTTGATGGTTGACAGATGATTTTTTAACCTCTTCATGCCAGTCTTGATAATGTAAGGATAATGGCACAGAATGGATTACTTGGACTTACAGACCCCAGTTATTCTGGTCCTTACACAAAAGCTGTGATTGATTTTTTTCAGGGGAGGTAAGAAATCTTCTACAGTTCAAATTGTTTCTTGCTATTCTTGCAAGAAAGGTTTCAGTTGCTTCTTGTGCAAATGGCAGTACCCACTTTTGGTGGAAGGTGATGGGTTTTTTTCTCAGTAGGAGAATTCTTTTTGTCAGGGCAGAATTCCAGCTTTCAGAATTAGGATTGTGTGGCTGCCATTTGATGTTAAGGGCCATAGAATGCCAAGGCTTTCAAGTGCAGGAGGATAAATGTTGTTGGAGCAAGTTACTTAAAAGTCATCCTAGAAATAAAAAGCCAACTCCAACTATATGACAGTCATCTTTTTTTACATCAGGATAGGATGAAATAAGCAAGAACATTTCCTTATGAGAGATTAAATACATAACTGTGTTGTCTTTTATGGTTACTTCTATTTATTTTTACCTTATTGAGCTCAGTTATGTACACAGATTAAATATCACACTTTTAAGCAAGATATTAAATTGTAATTTCTGGCTGAAAATTTTTCATCTCTCTCTATGTCTACAGTGATATATGGTCTCTTGGGTGTATTCTGTATGAGCTGTGCACTCTAAAACACCCGGTAAGTACAGCTTTACTGCTATTAGAAAAGTTTCGGAATTCTGTGAAACTTAATTAGCAATTGGAGTAGAGTTGACTGAAGTGTTTGCTGCTGCTTCCAAAAGAGGGAAGTATTGCTCTACCCTTCCTGTGCCTCCTCCACTATATGCTTCTGTTTCAGCAGTTCTTGGGACCTACTAGACCCTTCTGTAGAAGACTTAATTTCCAAATTTATTATAAAACAATTAGTTAATTTTCCTCAATATAAGTGAGGTGATCTGGGTGTATTGGGTCCAGCAGCTGCCAGGCTGGTTCCAGCTATCTGCAGTTGCAAGAGCATTGCATTTTGCAGGATCGAGCTAAATCCAGGACATTGTGACAAAGACACTCAAAATCTTTGCTAATGAAAACACATTGCGTGCAAGTTCAGCAAAATGTAGTAAGCAGTAAGCATTTTTGTAGCTTATGTCTGTGATACACCTTTGCTTATCCTTCACATCAAACAAGTCACTCTCCAAGCACCATTCCCTTGTTGGAACAGTGGGGACCTTGATGAATGATTCTGAATTTGTGTCATTTCTGGGACACTGTCTTTTACAGTGTTGCTATGTTTCTTACACATTAACTTCCTCTGGCTTCTATATACAGACACTCAGGTAAGATGAGAGCCCTTATCAGGATATGTTTGTTTTGCAAGAAAATGAGATCCTAATTGGGGGTCGTTTTATCTTGGTTTTTTACAAGCAGCAGTTTCCTTTCAGTGAGCTAATACTATATCTTGAAATCACAGAACTACAGAATGTTCTGAGTTGAAAATAACCCACAAGGATCGTCAAAGTACCAGCTCCTGACCCTGTGAAGGACAGCCCCAGGAATCACACATATGCCTGAGAGTATTGTTCAAATCCTATGTAACAGCAAAAGATTCTCCACAGATGCAAGTTGTGCAAGAGTGTGGCAATTTATACTGATGTGACTGAGTGATAAGGGAGCTTGTGCACAGACCGTGTTACCCTAAGTAGGCCTGTGGCAAGTTTCTGGCAGCGTCATGGTATTGAAGCAGAGCTCAGAGCTAGGATTCCAAGGAGGGGAGTATTCTTCCCTTATTAGCAGTGTTGAAAAGTTATGTGTCTGGTTTGATGCGATGGTCACATATGTTCTTGCATAATCTATCAGATATGAAAAGGAGACACTCCTTGGGTGCTTGGCACCCTGCAGCCAGGCCAGTGGGGTGTAATCCCAGGAAACTTCCTGCATGGGAGATAGATGTTCTCAGACGTTAGATTTGCAAGAGGATATTTGTGCTTTCACAGGCTACTTTTGATGATTTTTTTTTTAAATCAAAGTCTCCATATTTCAGAGCTTACTGTTTCACTCTTGCAGTTTGAGTTTGATCTCAAGTATATTAATTGATGAATTTGATGTCTATAAAAATAAAATTCAAACAATCATAAATTTATAGGAGTAATTGTTATCTGCTTTTCAGTTGCAGAAGTTATCTAAAATTATGTCTGCTACTTTTTACCTTATGCTTAAACTCGGTCCTCTAATATTAATTTATTTTTAATGCAGTTTCAAGCCAAGAGCTGGAAACATCTCATCCTGAAGATATGCAAAGGGTCCTATGATCCACTTCCATCTCACTATTCCTATGAACTACATTACTTAGTAAAACAGATGTTTAAGAGAAATCCCCAGAATCGTCCATCAGCCAGTACTATTCTTGCAAGGGGTTGCCTAACCAAACTTGTGAAAAATTGTTTGCCTTCTGAGGTATGGTATATTTTTTCTCTCTAGTTTTTAGCGATAATATCTGAATTTTAGATACTATATCTTTTCATTTGTAATTCGTTAGTGTGTAGTTAACTATAAAATAAAGTATTGTGTAGGTTCTACTCTAAAATCCATACAGTTCTAGACT
The DNA here is from genome assembly GCA_009812075.1 of Sialia sialis. Classification (NCBI taxonomy): domain Eukaryota; kingdom Metazoa; phylum Chordata; class Aves; order Passeriformes; family Turdidae; genus Sialia; species Sialia sialis. The sequence continues at coordinate 27,839,671 of VRYO01002772.1, forward strand.
TATCAGAAAAGTTAATTTTTTTGAAACTTGAAGTTGGATATTGACCTGATAAAATTAGATACTGTTAGCTGGAGCAGTGCACTTACATAGTGAGTATATTTTTAACAAATAGTATTTGTAATAATTTGTTTAAAATGATACAGTACTTGCATCTCTTCATTTCAGATGGCAAATGAGTTTGAGCAGGTATTAAACGAAACCAACAAACATGAAGGCACTGCAGCAAGACAAAAGGGTAAGTCAGTAAGTACAAGGAATGACAAAATGAGTAGGAAATATAAGATCTTAAATACAGCTATGAACATTAGTATTATAAGTCCAAATCTACTTTAACTTACATGGAAAAATGCTTGAAGGGTGTAAATTATATTTCAACATAAGTAGACTGCAAAGCTACCATATATGTAATGTGAGTCTTAAGACTTGTGCTAGAAATAAACTTTTCAATTTTAGAATCAGGAAAACTTTTAACAGTGGCACATATTTTTAAATATGACAGTTCCTTCTTTTCCAGAATATGGTGAAGCAAGTTATGTTCATTATTTAATTTTCAGAGAGAGAATGTTCTTCTGCTTAAATTTAGCTACACTACAATTAGTGTCCATTTGGAACAGAATAGTAACAGGACTATGAGAATGAACTCTGTTATAAGAAGTGTGAAGAAGCTATCACATAATTGTCATTGCTTGGTTCAGTGGCATTGCTGTCATACCTCTGGAATACCCCTTTACTACAAATATTTGCTAAAGGTGTTAACTCTTGGATCTGTTTGTTAATGTATCAGGTAGTGTCATGGCTGGTGGATGCTCAAACAATAAGACAGAAAATATAGTAAGTATTCAAATATACATATAACATTTATATTTTAGTAATTTAGAATATTCTGTGTTAGAGAAAAGTTTTTACAGAAAATTATTCCTATGTTAAACATAAATCAGCCTATTAGTTTTAAAATTGCAGTTTTCCTCTGCATTTCCCACAACTCTTTTTGATTCCTCCCATGTTTAGTTCAGTTCCAAAGCGGGTTTTCTTAAAACCCTGTCAAAACAAAACCCAAACAAAAAAAACCTTCTCTTGTGTTTCTAACATTTCTTTTATACTGCAAAAGATTATCTATTTTCTTTGCTTTTGGGACACCTTTAGAACTGGCTGCTGTGGAAACAGTTTAGTTCTCACCAGATTTTAGGGCCCATATGAGATTTCAGGAGAGGAGAATTAAGTCACAGATGGCCAAGATATTCCCTATGGATACATTACCATAGCCTGACTCAGCCATATTCTGTATATTTTTAAAAAGCATGTTGCCTTAGGGCTTTTTTTTTTTCCTTTTCATAGACATGTCAATCTGAGAAGTTTAATATTTGGGTGCATCTTGTTTTCTCTGGGAATGTAAATAATTTGTATTGCGTGTGTTCTTAAATGTAATAAAACCACAAACAAAAAATTATATCAAACAACTTCATGTGTGCTTAGCTTCAGAAACTGAGGTTGTCTGTCACAGACATGCAGCATGAAATACATTGCGGTAATACATAGTGTGCAATTGCAGTTGGCTTCACCGTGTTAGTGGTTTAGTTTTCCAGTCTTCCAATCTGTAGGCCAGGTATTTTACAGCAAAACTGAAATAATTAATGCCATGTAAATATGACTGCTTTCTCTTTCTTGACAACAAGGATAATAATTAATACAGTCTTTACTCTTTTAAAGCGAAGAAAAAATGAAAGTAGCAAGCATAGCCCCTTAGAAAGGAAAAATGCTGAGGGTTTGAGTAAAGGCACAAGGGAACAAAGGAAATGTTATCAAGAAGGTAAGTTTTACAGTTTCAAGGATGATGTACTTCCTTCTGTGTACTGGTATCTATCCACATGTCAGTGATACAGCCATTTAAATAGGTGGCTCAAACTAGTCTCAGGTAACTCAAGACAAGAAAACTGCTCCAACCTGTTACTTTTGCAAGTACATTGATCCATACTGCTCATCTGAGGTTAAAAAAAACCCCTCTTGTTAAAGTAATAAAAAATTCTGTTTGAAAACATTTGGAATAGAGTAAATGTGTGGGGAACATTTTCCAGTTCAGACTTGCACCCATAGAATCAAACATCACTGCTAGTTAAGTGATTCTTAGTACTACTTTGCCTGAACAGGGCAGTCTGCACATCGAGTCAAGCTAGATACTGGTTATCATGGGGTTTTTTTTGTTACAACTACAATATCAGCTTTTGCTGTTCTCCCAGGAAGTTCTGATCTATCACCCACCCACAGGAGGCAATGGGAAAAGAAGATATCTAATACTGTGCTGGATGTCCTGGAAAATGCATCCTTGCTTTCTACCAGTTTCACACCTGAAGAGGCTGAAAGTAAGATTTAATTAAATGTTCTTTTAATTCAAGTAATGTCAGTGATTCTTTACAGATTTTAAAAGCCAAAACTTTACACAGCATGTTTGAAGTTATGTTAATATAATTTAAAAGTATTTCATTAACAAACACTGAAAAAGTTCACTGTGAAGAGAATTTCTTCGCATTTTTGTGTGACAGGAGGATTGCAAAGAGTGATGAAACTGACAGATAACATTAGCAGCCCTAAAATTATAATCATTGCTAAGAAATTATCCTACAATCCTCCTTTTATACACCATTTGTGGAGGTAGCAATGAGGAATTAATTTGGTGCAGAATGCAACCACCTGTTTTTCAAGTACAGCATATTATTGGGAGCGTAAAACATCTACACCTTTACTTTTGTTGTGATTTAACATACAGGTTAAGGCCAGTGACAAGAACTACCAATTATGTACCTCAGACGTGTGGCACAGATTTTATTGCTTTTGATTAAAAGCTTTTGATTAAAACACTCACCATCAAGTTTCTTCTCAGAAAGGTTTCAATTTGAAAATCCCCCTCACTGATGCAATTGCTATAATTATTTAATGTAATTCTGGTTATGTGTTCTAGGAAAGGGGAATAAATGCTGTGGAAATAAATAATCAAGATATGAGTAGTCAGAAAATTCCTAAGCTGTGGTAGAAATGTTATATGATAGTTACACACAGGGCAAAGGAAGTGGACAGAGGAATGCATGTTTTTTAGGTGTTCTGCTATTAAAAGGCACAGAAACAGCCTCAGGCTTCATTTTGTGAGACTAGCAGAGCCACCACATAAGTTTGCAGAGACTCTGTCTCCTCAAACCCCTCAGTTCCTGCAGACTCCCTGGCCACAAGGAAGTTCTGTTGTTTCCTCGGATTGTTGAGAGGACAGTGGTGCCACAGATGGAGTTATCTAGACTCTTTTCTTTCTGTTAGTCATTTCTCTCTTGAATGTGACCTTGAATGTAATCCACGTTGTTAATGCAATTTTATTTAAATAGCATTTATGAATGATTTTATATCTAGGTGGTGGTGTTATAAACTACAGTGAAAATAAGCCACGGAAGCAGTGGAATAAGGAGCCCCCTCAGACCCTGATGGACATGCTCAGCAATGCAGATGTCAGCTTAGCATTTAAAACATACACAATTTATAAACCAGGTAAATCCCCATTTTCTGGGCAAACACTTTAGCAAACAGGTTTATTAATAAAGGCTAGGCTTTCTCCCTACATGGCTTCTATGTATACAGATCGTTCACCTGTGTTCATATCACAACAGGCTAGTTTTTGCATTTTTCAAAGTTTACCAAATGAAACGTGGACTTCAAAAAGCCAGGTATGGAATTAGTGAGTGGTTGTACATCTCCACTACAGCTCTTCATGATGGACTTTGACTTGCAGCTCAAGAGCTGAATGAGATTGTGACAAACACAGACACCTGCTATGTCTTCCCTCCCACTGAGCTGTGTGGTGTGTGTGTGTGTTAGGAAGGTGCAAGAAATGCACTGTACCCCATCAGGTAAGGCAGTGGTGCCCTGGTTTGAGGGCACTGCTGAAGACTGCTGCAGTCTACAGATGTTCACAGCCACAGTCACAAATACTTGTTCTGCACTTCAGCTGCCTTACTAGTTTATCTTCCCACCTAAAATAGGTAACAACTTACCCTGGAATCTGGTACAAACTGGGGATAACTAGAAAGATTATTTTGTATTTATATTTTTAATAGTTTTACTTTAAAATATTTGTATGAAATTTTAATTTTTTTGCTTTCAAAGCTTCTGAAAACATATTAAGAGGTCCACTTTCTGATGCAAGCGAAACATCCGATGAAGTAGATGGTGAACATGAAGCTGTTGTCATAGATTCTGAGAGACTTGAACCTAGATCTGATGAAGATGACACGTACGTCCAAATTATGTCCTTGCATTTATGTTTTCTTCGGTTCCTCAAAGAGATTTTTCCGTAACGTTCCCCTGAAAAAGAAAAATTATAGTATTTTTCTCAGCATTTAAGTCCATCCCTCTCTTATGTAATGAAATTCAGTAGCATTTGATATTTTACAATGTATGAACAAAAATGCTGTGATTTTTTGGATGTGTGTATGATTCTTGGGGGTTGTTCTTTGATTCTCAGAATCTCAGTTTGTGTCACTGTTTATTTTTGTGGCACCTAGAGATGACTATATAAGCCTCTATTGCTGCAGTTCAGCTGCAGGCTGTCAATTATCAACACATTTGCAGTCTCTTAATGTATTTAATTTGCTTTTGATGAAAAGTTTGACTTTTGTAAATTCCATAGAGAACATGTATTGGTTCTTTTATCACAGTGGGGCAGGAAGTAAGTCTCTTGTGCTGATATTTTTAACATAATTTATCCTAATTACAGGGTAATTTCTTATGGGGGAAAAAGCAATTAAAGATTTATAAAGTTGTATTTTGCTTTTCAAAATAACATTTTTGAACCTTATTTTTAGGGACTTTGAGGAAGATGACCCAGACTGGGTGTCAGAACTGAAAATGGTATTGAAACAGAGTGACTGAAAACCTGAATTTACCTGTGATGAGTGAAGTTTAGAGTGCTGGTATCCAAGTTGTTGTTAATTATTGGTTATTCATTAAATAATTTCAGTCAAAAAAAATCTGAATGAGCATGTTTTCTGTATCACAAAACTGAGGAAGGAAAATGCACAATAAACTTCGTATTAAGTATATTTGGGGTTGGCAATAGCTTTGCAGAAAAGTTCAGTCAAATTATCACAGTGTTCAAATTGTCCTTTTGTCGTATTTCAGGGAGATGGTGTAGCACTCTGAGAAGGTGTAAAGGTATTTTTCCTGGGTACATAATGAAATGCAGCATTGTGGTGGATTGATGCTGGGTGGATATCAGGTGCCACCAAAGCCTCTGTCACTCCCCTCCTCAGCTGGGCAAGGGAGAGAAAATTTCATGAAAGGCTCAAGGGTCAAAGTGTGCACAGGGAGGGATCACTCACCAGTTACTGTCACAGGCAAAACAGACTTGACTTGAGGAAACGATTTATTACCAGCCAAATCAGCAGAGTAATGAAATATCATAAACCCAAATCTTAGACCACTCTTCTCTCACCCTCCCTTTTTCCTGGACTAAGTTTCACTGCACTGGTTAAAGCCAAGCTTATTAGCAATGGTGGTGGTGCCTTTGGGGTAACAGATCAGAGAAAGAGGAGGGCATGGACGGGGACACAACACAAGTGGGTGCATCTGTCTTGGAGCTGAATGGCATTGGTTCTGTCAAACTTGTGGGAAGCTTCTGGCAGATCCACCCCTGTAGCTCCTCTCTGCTACAGAAACCCTGCCACAGAAACCCAATACATACATACATATATACATACATAACTGATGTTTGAAGGGCATACTATGGAAAACTGCTGTGATAAACAGTTGATGCTTTAGTTTGTGCAGTTATTAATCCCCTGAAAACCCTTTGAGACTGAACTTTTGCCTTGATTCAATGAAAAGAGGTTTTTATATGCTACTGCATGTGTGAAAGGAAGCAATTGTATTCATGAATTAAGAGCAAATTTCCCGACTTTGATCAGAGACACATTTTTGCTGCAAGACAGCGCTATGGGCAATGTCAAGTTTGGGCTTTGTTCTGGTGACTGGGTAATAAATCGACACTTTTCAAGAAAAATATGGCAAGGGAGAGCACAAATGCTCTTGGCAGAGTTCTCCTGGGGAAGCTGTCCTGGACTATACCCCTATAATAAATAATATTAGTAATAATACACAAGGAAAGCATTAGGAAATCTGTAGTTCTGGTGTGTAGCCAGTTAGTACCTCACCTCCCCTATTGCACAGGCTGATACGTGAGTTTCCACCTAGGATTCAAGAACTTCGCGAAGGGAGATTTCTTTTCGGGCGGTCCCACTCTTATCCCTGACCAGGCAAACTACAAGTCCGTGTCCATGGGAGGGAGGGGCGGTTCGTGCCAGGGAAACAAGGCTGCTGCCGCTCCCCAAGGGCGCTGCCAGCGTCACTCCCCCGGCGGAGCGGGGGCGCCTCCTCCCCGCGGCCGGGCGGGCTCCGAGGCGGCTGAGCGCACACAGGTACCGCGGCCCCCGGCTGCTGCCGTGGCTGGGCCGGGCCGGGCCGGGCCGGGCCGGGCCGGGTCGGGTCGAGCAGGTCCTCAGGGCAGGGAGGCCCCAGGCAGGGCTGCCCGGCGGCGCGTCCTGTCGCCATGGGGACGCAGGGCGGCCAGAGAGGCGGCCCTGCCCGGCACACCGCGGGGTGTCCGCCCCAGCCCAGCAGCGCTGGGGGCCCGCGGACTCGGGCCGGGCCCCGCCGCCCTCCCCAGTGCCCCTGCGGCCGATGGGTGCGGGGCTGTGCTGGGCGAGGCGCACCCTGCGCGGGCATCTGCCCCGAGGGCTTCTGCTCACCCGCGGCTGCCAGGAGGAATGGCTCTGACCTAGACACCGAAATCCCAAATGTTACAAATAAGAAAAAAATGTCTCAATATTCAACAAAATTTACATCGCCTTATTTTATATAGACAGAGCAAAGCAGTGCTGGGGAAATGTGAGAGGTCACTGCCTACTACACGCTCTGTCGAACCTTGGTTTGCAGGTTCTTCTTGTATCATGATTTCTCGTTGTAATTAATGATTTTTGGTTTTTCGCAGTCATAATTTTGCCAGGCAAGCAATGGTAGCCGAAATAAACATCAGCATGAAGTCTCTGGGAGTCAGTCTCATAGATAGACATCTGGTCTTGGTAGATAAAACTGGCAGAAATCGAGAAGTTCTGGTCTTTGTAGGTAGGCAGTCATTGATAAAACAAAGGCAGGAAGTCCGATTTTGCAAAATCTATCGGACTGTTCCAAAGTCTGATTTTACAAACTGGTAGTAGATGCAAATTATTTAGAAACATAATATTCATAACGGGGATTTAAAACAGAATTATTTAATCACATTTTTTTTCTCTATTAAGTATCTATACTTCACATTAGATGTTAGTGTTCTGGTTTATACAAACCCCAATACTTTCTGACTGACACAAATCTTTTCCCTTTGTCTTACCTTTATCTTCATACAAAAGTCCTGTGGTTGCCCTGCTGGCACTGCCCGTGGCCCTCAGAGGCCACCAGCGAGGGAGCGTGCTGCAGAGCTTGCCTGGCAGGGAGCTAATCTCCCTTGCTAAAACTCAGGAAAACTAATAGGAACAGTTTCATAGGGTTTGCTTATATTTAGGTGTGCAGCTTTGCCTGTGGAACCACTGCGAGCACACAGTGACTTTTGTGTTCCTCAGTGAGGTTTCCAGACTACTGCTGATGCCTGACTTCACTTGACTATGGTCTCCTGCAGCTTTTCATTTTGCTGCCAACATTAGATCACACTAGTGTAAACTGCATCAATGTGGAGTAGATTATTTTGTTTTCCATTAAAAGATCAATTCTACAGTATTGTTTCCATTCACGAAATAAGGTCACATTTTACAAAGTCATATCGTAATCCTGCACAGTATTCTGTACCTCCTTCCCATGCATTAACTTTAGGATACATTGTGCTTTTCTTTATGAGACACTCATCAATTTGCTGCTTATTAAAAGTTAAGATCTGCAATAATTTGCATACTTCCAGGACATGGTATTTTTAGGAAGAATCAACCACAGTAATGTTGTAAAAAGTAATAAAAATGAGTCTTAAAAGTGTCTATTTCAGTAGCACCAACTCATGTTAAAGCACTGACTATGCGCAGTACTAATTTGGGAAATTTTTATTTTAGCCACTGCTCTAAGACGAACACATCATGGATAAATATGAAATCGTTAAACAAATCGGAGAAGGATCTTTTGGCAAGATATTCTTGGCAAAAGGAAAAATGGATAATGAGCCGTGTGTTATCAAAGAGATCAATTTAAGTAAGGTAAAAAAAAACAAACCTGAATTAAATTTACCAGATTATGCTACTTGCTTTTAGCTGGGTATGAACTTAGGTTATGTTTTATCTCCTTTGTAGTTCCATCTCATTTATATAGAGCTAAGCTTTCCTAAGACTGTTTTCTTTGATAATTTATTATTTTGAAAGCATAGATTAGGTATATATTTTGATATTAAGTATTTTTTTTACTGCATTTTTGTTCTTTTCAGAGCTTCTTTCTGCCTACAGAGTGTGGCACTGCCTAATTCAAATTCTGTAATAGTTAGTTCAACTACAAGGAAAATACCGCCACTGAAATCACAATTCTGTGGTAAATTTCTCTGAGCTTTCTAATTTCCTTGTTTCCCACATCCATATTTTCAGTCATGAGTAATTCACAATGGAGTATTTCCAATTCTCATTTATGTTTATAGCAGTTCCATTAATCTCATCTGATTTTAAGTTTCCATTTTGTTGCTGTCAGCATTTGAGCTGCTTGGCCATATACCCTTTCAAGGAGAATAAGAGAATTAAGTCTTTTTAGGAAGCTGTTGATCACATGTGTTTTAGATTTCTGATTTAGGAGCTCAATTGCACCGTGAAACTTCTGTCTTCCCACGGACTGCAGAGGCAGTTTAGGGCTGCTTGCTCAGCCGTTGAGGGAATATCACAGCTGTGATATTCATAAAAGCAATTGAAATCTCTGTGATTTCAATACAGGGGTTTTAACAGTCAGTTTCAATGAGTGCATACATACTTTTGACAGGTCTGTTGCTATTCTGGGCCACCCCAGTGAATTTCTAATGCATTAGAAAATTACAGTAGAGGAATGAGTTCTAGAAAGAGCTGTATGTCTTCCAGATTCAAACCTGGAAAAGCTGACACATGAGTAATGACAGCTAAATGAAAATATGAATAGTTTTTCTTTCTGCTCGTGACTAATAAACCCCATGCATTTCTAATCTTAGATTTTGATGTACAACTAGAAGAATGGCTGCTAATGAAATATTACTGTGAATCCCAGTTGTTCAAAAATCAGAAGCTGGAGACAGAAACTTGCTACTTTGAAGTAGAAAGATTTTTTTTATATGATAGAGTGTGTTTTATTCAGTTACTGATTTTTGAATCTTTAAGGCTTACATTTCAAAAATATTTAAGAATGAGGGTAAGAATCTTTATAAATACAAGAGGGCATTTTAAAGGATAGATACTCAGAGAAATCAGTTTTTAAGTAGTATTTATGGAAATGTCGTTATAATAAACTAAATAGAAGTTTTCCATTAGTGTAACAGGGCAAAGAGTTTGCCTGAAATGTTACAACAGCAAGTAAAACAGGTAAACAGGATTTTTTTTCCTTTTTACTTTGATCTTTTAACATTTAGCATTACAGAGTTATTTACACCCATACTCTTCAAATTCTTAAAGAACTTCTTTAACTTTAGAGTTTAAATTCTTTAACTTAAATTTAAAGGTATACATTTGCCTGTTCGTAAAATGTCAAAGTTGGGTTTGACTTCAGTAATGTCCCTATACACTTTCAGACATACACTGCAAATTTATTTTTCATGTTATATATACATCATGTTTTATGATATTTCTACATTGTCTTAGTACACTGCATTTTTTATTAGTGGGAATAGTTTGGTAATAATGTAACTGTTTTTGAAAAGTGATAAATATATCACTGCTAGCATTGAGTTTCTTAATTCTTTCTAGATGCCTGTGAAAGAAAAAGAAGCCTCTGAGAAGGAAGTCATTCTGCTGGCCAAGATGAAGCATGCAAATATTGTAACCTTCTATGCTTCATTGCAAGGTTTACTTTTAACATCTCTGTTTTAATTGTGGTGAATGGAATGGAAGGCAGAAAACCTACCTTGCTAGTGTTGATCACCCTTACCCCTGTCCCTAATGCCTTACTTAAATGTGGGTAAAGGTCTCAACTCCTAGAAATGGACACAAAGCATCAAATTCAGGCATCACTTGCATTTTTCACACGTGTGAGTGCATACTTGGCATGGACCATAGATCCTGAGGTGTCTGTACTGTATGAGTTGGACTTTAGTCTTGACCTGAGTCCAGAGTTTAATAGGAATTTTCTAGGAGTTTCAACAGAAGAGAGCTTTTGAGTATAGCAAGGAATAGACTGATCAAATAGAACAAAAGGCAAGAAATAGAATAATCATTTCATCCGATCTAACCTTGGGTTCCTTTTTTTTCTTTGTATCCATATCATGTACGTATGACATTATATGGTTAACGTACATGCATCACATATGCAGGCACACATGTATACATACTTATGTATGCATATACATAGACACAGACAAAACAGGCAAGCACAAAAAGAGGCCATTAAATAGAAATGCAATCTGTTAGTGCATCTGAAAATGTCTTTCAGCATCTGGAATGTAAAAACAGTACTGGTATTTCATACTTTGATACAGCACTGTCTTTCTAGTGATCCAATATCAATCTCATAATGCTGTGTTAGTCTTTTTCCTTCAGATGTATTCTGAATTACCATTCAAGGATAAAGAATTCTTCAGGACTGAAATAGATAGAAGGAATTCTATTCCCCAGGAAAGCAAATTCCCTGTATTTTTTCTCTGACATCTGCCATAAGCAGTGCCTTGTGTCATAAAAGCTGTATTGCAGCTTCTGTTCAAATTGTTCTCTGTGACCACGATTGTAATTGTTTTAGGGGACATGTACATCAGATAGTCTTCTGACCCCAGAGAAGTAAGAATAGGTTGAATTTTTCTATTAAGCAGGCCCTGCTGTATATTTTTGCTTTTTGGAATATTGTCTACTTTTAACGTTTTCCCTAAGCCTTACTGCATACTTAGTTATTGAGCAAAAAACATGAACTTTGAAAACTCTGAAGCATTCTGCTAGGCTTCCTGTAAGAACATCTGTCAGTGGGGTCTCTTGAGGATTTCCTCATGTATTTAATATTTTGCTGCATCTCTGTTTAAATGTATTTTCACATTTTATTTTTGTGTCAGGTTTTACTGGAAGTATCCATTTTTTCTCAATTAGTCTCTGAAATGGAGGAGTAGGTAGAGTTTAACTGCTACCTTTTGAAAGAAGTACTGTAAAAATAAAAATCAGTTGTGGCAGTGTTAATAATACAGGAATAAAGGCAAAAATATGCTTTGCCTTTCAGAAAAGAACAAGCTGTATATTGTGATGGAATACTGTGATGGTGGAGACTTAATGAAGAGGATAAATATGCAGCATGGAGTGCTGTTTGATGAGGACCAGGTGAAAGACATTTTCTTTAGAGGGAAGAATGTATGTGAAATGTGTGGTTTGAATTATTCAGTAATAATTGAACTCTTAAAGTTACTCTTTGGTAATTTTAGTTGGAGTGTAGGAAGGTTTTTTACCACTCTAAGATCTGAAATCAATTAATTAGCAGTACGATCATGAGTTTTTAACTCCCCTCTTTCGCCTATTGTTCTTTGCATTGTAGATGTACTTTTTCTTTACATTACTAAAATACCCATTAAACCATGAAGACCTGCTTTTAAATAGTGCTTTCCAATTATGGGGAGGATGTATTATATATGTATTCTTAATTTCTTGGTGTTATTTGCATCATGGCATATCTTCCTTTATACTGAAGTCTTTGGTAAATCTCTCATTCATTTCATTTTGGTCAAAACTTTTCTGATGCCATTTAAATTGTTGAACCAGCATAGAGAAATAAGCCCAGATATCTGACTGGTTTTGGGCCATATTCATGCACATTTTATTTTGTAAATATGTGAGTATGCTAGGTATTGCAGTTCATGGAAGTAGAATTTCACACCATTCCTTACTTATTCCTTTATTTTTTTACTAACTCCTAGCTTTTTGAAGGAAATTTTGTTTATGTAGGAATTAGTGGACTGAACTGTGGAGTTATTTAGTCATAGATAAAATATACTTCTGCAGGTATAATGAAATTTTGCTTAGAAGCCAAGTATATAGTATCCAGCTTGCTAGTGGAAATGTGCTCTAAAGCCTAAAATTGAAGAAAAATACCTATTGTGACTTTCTTTTTGCTTTAGTAGTAAAAGAGAAGCTCCTTAGTGGAGAAGTCAGTTGAAAGTGAATTACTAGTTCAGTAAGATCCTATTGGGAGTCATACTAGAGTCACAGAGGACATGAAAGGAAATAAAGAGAGGACAAACCCACAGATCATGAAAGCACAAAGGAGAGAACCAACACACAAACCCCTTGACAACGACACAGAATAATACATATCCAAAGCAAGGCAAAAGAAGTACAGACAGAAGAATAAATTATAGAAACTAAAGATACATCTGCTGATCAAAGAAACTAAAGCAAATTTTTCCAACTTCACATAATAGTATAAAAATATCTTTATATTTTCAAATGTATTTCAGAGAAAGCCTCATTTGTAGCATCATCCCTAATCAAGAAATCAACCATTTAATGCCAAATATTGCTAAATAGAAATTTATGTATTACTTGAATCAAAGTCTTTCATATGCGTGAATTTTCCTAAGCAGAGAAGCATATCAGCAGGTTATAGTTCTGAATTTAGTCCAAAAGGCCATGGAGAAGACATGTCTATATTGGAAGTTAAATATATGTTTGAAAGCTGTACTGGATCAGGATAGAGGATAAACACATGTGCTTACCTATTATGCAAGTTTCTTCATAGCTTGCTTCTTTGATCACATTTCAGGATTCCATCACTGAGGTTTAGGAAGCCACTTCCTAATTCTGTCTTAGTTATTTACACTCCCTCGCTTCTTAAAAAAGATCTATTATTCTTACTCTCCTTTAGCGTGATTCTTCAGTCCATGTTCAAGTGCATGTCCTGGTACAGTCAGGGAGCACTTGATGGAAAAGTTTATGGCATTAACTTTGAAAATATATTTTTTAGTGTTTTACATTGTATATGTCCTATCTATTTTAGATTTCATTTTTGTCTTTATTTTATATATTTCAGTAAGATGTCCCATTGGAGTCACACAAATTTATAGGTACCTGTTTGCTGTAACTTTCATTGCAGATTCTCAGTTGGTTTGTGCAGATCTCCTTGGGCTTGAAGCATATTCATGACAAGAAGATTTTACACAGAGATGTAAAAGCACAGGTAGTAAAACTAGTACTGATGAGGAGGTTGTTTTGTCATGTGAAACATGTACTTAAGAAGGTCTGCCATCTTTCATTATCACATAATATTTTTGGGTTTATTTGCAGAACGTTTTTCTTAGCAATAATGGAAAGGTAGCAAAGCTTGGGGACTTTGGCATAGCAAGACAGTTGAACAGGTAAGCATGGTTTTTAATCGGTCTGTGAGTTGCACAGAACAGGAATGTTTGTGAATCTCCAGAATGCAGCCTGAACCTGCAAATTGTGTGTGGATTGTGCTTGCTCAAGAGGTCTGGGATACAAAGGGTCTGATGCTACATTTTCTCCTGTTACCCTAAAACATGCCATCCTGCATGGAATCACAGATGTATCTAGCCTAGTAACTGGACTTCTGCTAGGCATAGGACATAGGGTGGAGAAGTTACACCCTTTGCTTATTCTCTGTGGAACTGACATAAAGATATTCTGGAGGCACAGTTGCTGCCCATGCAGCTATTGATAATAACTTCTGTTACCTCATAAAAACAAAAGTGAAGAGCATTTAAAACTAAAGAGAGAGTAAAGGATAAGAGTTTGGATGTATGTTATGTGTCCTCCAAGATGGAGTCTACGTTAATTTTTAAAAAATACCCAGAATGACCACCTGGACCGAAGAACATGGCATGGTTGGCCTTGCATCTGTGTTCTTCTCCCAGAAAGAGAGGCCTTATCTTTAATGACTTTGAGGACAAGGTTGGCCTGCCCTGTGTAGTTGCCAGGTGTGGCTAAAACACACCAGGGGGCATGATAACAACAGGAAAATGTTTCAATTTGATCACTTTTTGTGCTTTTTTATTATCTTTGACAGAACTCAACTCTCAGCATGTAAACTACTCATGCCTGAAGTGCCTTCCTTTGGAAGTGTTCTGGGCATAGCTGCTGTAAGGATTGCTTCTACACAGCAGAACAGTACCTAGCAGATAGGAAGCAGACCTCAGAATTTGAATGTCCAAGTACAGACATTTTTAGAAGTATATAATAGGCTTATACAACAATATAATTGGAGCTGGGCAGTACTTCTCCTCCTGTAACTAGTAATTAAGTTTCTGTGGTGAGTTGATGCTGTCTGCATGCCAGGTGTCCACAAAAGCTCTGTCACTCCCCTCCTCAGCTATACAGAAGAGAGAAAATATAGTGGAAGGCTCATGGGCCAGGATAAGGACAGGGAATTGCTACACTTTCTGTTGAAGTGCCAACACTCTCCACTATTAAAATAGTGGGTCATTTTACACAGAACTGGGAAATGATGTAGTTTTTCATAGGATTTTCCATTATTCAACTGTTTGGAGAGCATAATGTCCCCCAGAGGCTTTTAACCTGGGGCAGAGAAGTCTCTAGTTCAGTTGTTTGTAAACTTTTTCAGTGTGTAAGTCTTTTTGTTTATTGTGTTTCGTTAGTACTACAGAGTTTGCCCATACCTGTGTAGGGACTCCCTATTACCTTTCACCTGAGATATGTGAAAACCGACCATACAACAACAAAACGTGAGTCTCTGTCTCTCATTCCTACATATGTAAGGATGTGCTAAAATGAAAGAACTCATTTTAATAATATGGTTTAAATCAGTATTTGTGCAGAGCATGGAAATTTCTTATGATCACGCTTTGTGAAGTTTTGTATTATTGTGTACAGTAATCAGGTGCATTGTTGTACACAACAGCTACCTTATACTATACAATCATGTCAGTAATATTTTGAGTTACAATGTCCAAAATATAGCAATCATGACTTTGCTGTGATGAATCTTAATGCAATGATATGTTTTGGCTTTATAAAATTACTTATGCTTTAAACTCTCTTTTAATACTTCTTGTTAGTAGTGGTGGGAATTGTAAACCAGTATTTTCCTTCGGTTAATCTGCTTCTTCATCAATTACTAAATTTCTCTAATTTCCAAGATCTAATAACCAATGCATTTTCACAGTTCCAAGTTCGTGAATTTTTGATACACTCATTTATCATTTATAAAAAATACACGAAAATAAAAGCTTCTAGTTTGGCTACTTTGAAAAGTTGCAGTAGCTATTTGCAGGAAAGACAAATAGATCTGAGGCTCACCGCAAAATACCAGATGAGAAGCACTGCAAAGTCAGCAGGTGAGTGGACCTAGACCCTCTTCTCCGCGTGGGAAATATGATCAACACCAAATGTTCTGGAGCTCTGAGGTGCTATTCAGACAAGTTTACTCCTTATTGTCTCATCTATCAAATCAGCTTTGTCCTTCATCCTGCTAGTATATTAAGCAGACTTCCTGTATCATGTATGTGCCTTTTCCAATTATAATGGCAAAACCTAATGAGATACCATAGAAACATTGCTGCCACAACTAAAAATAAATGTCTAGTTGTTCTTTTTAGTGCATCTTAAGAAAAAAAAATTTGCACCAGTCTGTGACAGAATAATGGTAATAAATTTGGGAGCTGAGAAGAGGTAGTGATTACATGAATGAAAATAATATAGACTTTTCACTGAAACTTTAATTTCTTCTTATTCACAGAGATATTTGGTCTCTTGGTTGTGTGCTTTATGAGCTGTGTGCACTAAAGCATCCTGTAAGTACTGTACAATCAGCTCATTATCATATTATTAGAAAATATAGTGGTCACCATGCAAAGCCTGCAATAGTATTAGTATTCAGTCAGCGACAAGAGTTATTTTCATCTTATTTATTGATATTAAAGAATGACTGCTAGTGTTTAACTTTATATTGTATCTGGTTTGTGTGTCATAAAATGAAAAGTATTGTGTGGTATTCCTATAACTTACATATA
>VRYO01002772.1:27856850-27885478 GCA_009812075.1 Sialia sialis
GACCGGTGAACAATGGAAAGAATTAAAGACAGGTTTCAAAGTTAGGTATATAATTTTACTCATTTCTGTTTGAAAATACCTATTTTGGAAGTCTAAATGGCTAAAGTTTGCATGTTTATACTTCTTAAAAACTCTAAACCCCACACTTTCCCAGAAAGTGGTTTGAGTCCCTGGAAGGATTTTCCTAAAGGAAATATATTTTGTTTGAAAGCACATTTATGTCAGAAAATAACTGAGATAGCATCTTCAGGAAGTTATGTTGTCCTCAGCCTTGTCTGAGTCTTAGGTAATCCTCAGCCTGTGACTATTACATGGAGAAGGGAACACAGCAGAAACTAATCTTAACAACAGGAAAAAGATCAGATTCCTGGGACCAGCAGATGTTGACTTTTTGCTGAGCTTGGATGTGGGAGAAGGTAGAGCAGCACTAATGGAGCAATTGGGCTGAGCTAGGAGCAAGAGAGATACTGCTGAGGAAAACTGCTGATTCCACAAAGTGGCAAACTGTGAAATACGACTTTGTATGAATATTAGGTGCTTCATTCTGTATTGCTGCCCACTGTTTCAGTGTGAGGGCAGTGACTCAATGCAGCCATAGACAGGAAATGCAAGTGAAGCTAAGGTAAATTTAATTCTACCACCCTCAAAATAGCCTCATAAATAAAAGGGTGATTTTAGAAAGAACTTGGGTTTTGTTGCGTAAGGCCCTAAAAACTATATTTATGCTGTCTTCTTAAGAGATTTAGTGAACTGAGAGGACTGAATTACCTGACTGGCATCAGTTGTTAAAAAATCAGGATTGTATCTTCATTCTGGAGGGAGCACAGAATGCAGAAGTTGTTGGGTGAAGTGAGTTTTGAAGGTGAACCCTGTGAAGACAATGTGTATATAAATCTCTGTTGGACAGCTTTTGGCAAAAAACATCATGTTTCATTCTGGAAAGATGGGCTTCTTTGTTACTGTCTGACAGCAGAAGGTGAATAAAACTCTTTCTGGTAGAGAAGTCATTAGACGTTTTAGTTGTGGAGCTGAAACCAGAAAGCACAATCAGAGTGATTATATTAATTTTCCACAGCAAACCATGGTTCTTAGCAAGGAAGATTTGTGGAAAGATTCCACAGGACAGGGCTTCTCCCCACTACTCTGCTCTGTGAGACCCCACCTGGAGTGCTGTATCCAGCTCTGCAGCCCCAACAAAGGACCTATTGGAATGAGCCCAGAGGAGGGCCACAAAAATGATCAGAGGGCTGAAGCACCTCTCCTACAAAGGCAGGCAGAGAGCTGGGGTTGTTCAGCCTGGAGAAGAGAAGGCTTGAGAGAGACTTAGAGCAATTTTCCTGTGCCTAAAGGGGCCTGAAAGAGATGAAGAAGGACTTTCAACAAGGGTATGTAGTGATAGGACAAGGAAGAATGACTGTAAACGGGAAGATGGTAAACATAGATATTAGGAAGAAATTTGTCACTGTGAGGGTGGTGAGTCATTGGCACAGGTTGCCCAGAGAGCTATGGATGGGGCTCTGAGGAACCCAGTCTAGTGGAAGGTGTCCCTGCCCATGGAGTGAGATGATCCTTGAGGTCCCTTCCAACCCAAACCATTCTATGACTGCGTCAACAAGTACAATAATTTCACAATTATAAGCCGCACATCCAGGTAGCCGGGAAGACCACGGGATTTGTCCATAAATAAGCCACACCAGATGATAAGCCACCTTTTTTTTTTCTTTCTTTCTTTCTTTTTTTTTTTTTTTTCTTCTTTTTTTCCTTCAAAGAGGATCCAGCTCTGGCTGGCCCTGCCCTGCTTTGGACCGGCACGGCTCTGGCTGGCCCTGCCTGCCGCAGCAGCTCTGAGAGGGGCCGTGCCCCCCCCAGCCCCTCAGCCGCAGCAGAGGCTCCGAGAGGGGCCACCCCCACCCCTGCCGCGGCAGCTCTGGCCCCGCCTTGCCTCGGGCCGGCCCATTTCGCACTTCTGGGTTGGCCTTTCGCAGGAATTTGTCCATAAATAAGCCGCACCAGATGAAAAGCCGCACTTCCTGGGGTCGGGTCGAAAACTCAGTCAAAAAGATGCGGCTTATAAACGTGAAATTACTGTACGTGTTTTGAAGTTGCAGTGTCTACTCCATCATTCTGAACCAGCAATATTTACTATCCTCTTTTAATTTTTTTCCCTAATTAAGTTTCAAGGTAATAGCTTGCATGAACTGGTGCTGAAGATTTGCAGAGGACATTTTCAGCCAGTGTCTCCTAACTATTCCTATGATCTGAGGATATTAATTTCCCAGTTGTTTAAAATATCTCCAAGAGATCGACCATCCATCAATTCTGTTCTAAGGAAACCCTTCTTGCAGAAACTTGTTCTCAGGTATCTGCCCCCTGAGGTAAGTGACTGTACTGCTGCCTGCTGAGAGAAAATAAATATGAAAGTAGTATAAGCAGTTCAATCAGATACTTTTTTTTTCTGATAGGTAGCACAGGAAGAACTCAGTCACACTGTGGTATATAGAAAAAGGCCTTTGGCATCTCACTCAAGAGCCAAGCAGATACAAGGTAATGATAATAGTATAATGTATCATTAATTCTACAATAACATTTGTTAGTTATTATACAGCTGTTGACTGCAACTTTCTCCAGCAGTCTCTCCTGCACATCTGGATGAAGGGTTTCACCCAAAGCTAAAAAGTAAATAGAGGAGAGAACTGCAACAGCAGAACCATTCACCCAGGCAATGCACTGGTGTTCTGTCCAGGGAAAGAAGCTTTAAACTACTTCATTAGCTCCAGTCATCTAGAAGAGCTCCCATAGGAAAGTGCTGAAATGTTAATCTTCATTCTTTAAAAACAGATTCCCATACATGAGAGGCTTTGATCTATTTTATGTCTGTCACATGGAAAACATCCTTACTGTGTGAAACAAGCGTAAATATTGCAAAACCTGCTCCATAGTATTTTACTAAACAATAAAAAATATTTTACAAAGTCTTATAAATTTGATTAAATTGTGAGACAGTGAACTAATTTTTGATTTATTGCCCATTGACAGACCAGATTATGTATGCAGAAAGAAAACATGAATGAGACTAAATGTGTGTCTATGAATTGTTGAATATCTGGTGTGTTTCTGGCAGTGTAACTTTGTTCTAATTCTATGTTCTTCAGTACATCACAATGAGTCTTCAAATTTATCTTTGGAATATTAAAACGGTTAAAACAGTTCTGTGAAAATAACCTATGTAGTTACTTAACTAGACTTTGAACTCCCCTCCTCCACCTTCAAAAATATTCGTCAGTAGTGGAGGAACCTATGTTATTTTGAAAATTACTTTCAATTAGGTTTATCTGCCTGCACAACCAATGCAGCTTGGACAGAAGCCTGAACAACTAAATAACTTTTTAAAAATCATTTAATCATAGTTTTAATACATTTTATCTACCAAACATGTTACTCCAACAGTCAATACTCATGAAAGATTTAACACTCACTTAATCCAAGAAAGGATACTGCTTTTCATTACTGCATCTAAGATATTTGCAAAATACTCACTGACCAGGCTGGAATGGTCTGTACTTGTACTCTCCTACATGGGAAACTGATAAGATAGTTTTTTCACTTTTCAGCCTTTGTTTTCAAATTTTACAATTACTACAACATTGCCTAGTGATTTGTAGAGTATGTAGGGCTGGGATTACAAAGGGAATGCCTAAGCAGAGGCACCTAGAGCCTGTGAGTCAGACCTCCTGCTTTCTGTTCTTGGAACTAACATGAAATCAAAACTAGTTCATTAAGGTCTCCCTCTTATTCAGTGTGCTGTGCAAAATGAATCAATAAGATCCTCTTTACATGAATGTGACAAACCATGTTTTCAAAGCATGTCATTCTCAGAATGAAAAGCAGAATGCCTAGGAGGTGTGAGATATGGTGATGATGGTGACAGGATGTTTATTAACCTGACCTGTCAGTGTTAGGTTGGGCATCCGATGATTGGTTTGCAATCACATGATCATTAATCACGTAGAGAGAACACAATGCGATTTTTGAATCTCTTATTGTTAAAAAGCATATAAACTTCAGAAAACAAGACTCCAGGACCCAGTTTCTCTGGAATCTGGAATAGTGATGCCTTTCAAGAAACAAGAATTATTTCAAAGAAATGAATGGAAGCCTCCTTCAAGAGTACAAAAGCCTACTATTCAGGTACTGTGTATCCACATTCTCATACATATATATTTATATACACGCTAGTACGTATAAATACACAGACACACGTAATCAGCTTCAGAATTATACATTATCTCACACACACACACACATACATACATACATATGATCTTCAGGAAGCAAATACTTGCACTTAAAAGGCTTAAGACATGAAGATGTATATTTAGCTTAATGCCTATAGTAAGACAGTAGAGACAGTTAAACGTGACTGAATCTTCAGAAGAGATGTTTTAAAAACCTAAATACTGAATCTAGGCTGCTTTGGTATGCTCCTTTGTAACAAAAGGATTCAGGCATGCTTTGCATTTATTTTTGAACAAAGACAAATAAGGTCCACGTTTGCATTTTTTGCTATAGAAGTAAATACACTGATCCTGTTACTTTCTGACAGTTCATTCATGGGCAAAATCACCAGCATTCACTGCCATTGCCTCAGATACTTGTTACTGACAGCCTTCTCCCAAATGCAAGCCCAGTTTTTCACAACCGCTTTGTCTCTCATTTGTTTTCTACCCCCTCCTTTCCTCAGGCAAGGTATCAGCTGTGTGCTATGCCCTGCCTCTTTCTTAACATCATTGCGCACATTTATGCTTATCTTTAAGAGCATGCAATAGTATCTTGAATGCTGGTGAACATGAGCATAGTGCATTTAGGATCTGGAAGCCCCCAGATCTGCACAGTGCAGTTCCATGAGCTTAACTGCTGATAGGTAGCATGGAATTCCCATAGCTGCATCCATCATGCAATCACTAACACTTACTATGAAACTAGGACTTTGTTTTCCTCACAGTTACAGTAATTTCACACTTATAAGCCGCACCTCGTTATAAGCCGCACTTCCGGGTTGTTGGAAAGTCCATGGAATTTGTTGAAAAATAAGCCACACCAGACGATAAGCCGCACTTTTTTTTCCTTTTTTTGTTTTAAGCGAGGATCCATCTCTGGCTGGCCCTGCCCCACTTCAGGCTGGCACGGCTCCGGCTGGCCCTGCCCCCACTGCAGCAGCGGCTCCGAGAAGGGCCGGCCCGCCCCCCGCAGCAGCAACTCTGGCCCCACCCCGGGCCAGCCCACCTCGCACTTCCGGGTTGGCATTTCGCTGGAATTTGTCCCTATATAAGCCACACCAGGTGAAAAGCCACACTTCTGGGGTTGGCTCGAAAAGTCAATAAAAAAAGGTGCGGCTTATAAGTGTGAAATTACTGTACATTTGTGCCAATGCAAATCTAGAGATGGATTAAGTTGGAAAGGTATTTTCCTTTGACTGTGCATTGCTGTAATCAAAGGCAGAATTTTGTCCACAGTGTTTTGACCTATGCTGGGAACGTTTCCATATTCTCTCAACATCCAGATAAACCGTGTGGAGGGTTTCAGGGATACTTGCATAGTGACATACTTTGAAGGTGTTGCTTCAGGATTCACAGAATCGCAGAATGGTTGAGGTTGAAAAGACCTTGTGGTCATCATCTTGTTCACATCCATGCTCAGGTAGGGTCATCTAGATGCAGTTGTCCAGGACTATGTCCAGTTGGCTTTTGAGTATCTCCAAAGATGGAGACTCTAAATCCTATTTGGGCAGCCTGTGCCCCATCCTCAGGCACCCTCCCCCTGAGTGAAAAAAATGTTTCCTGATGTTCAAAGGGAACCCTCTGTGTTTCAATTTCTGCCCATTGCCTCTGGTTCTGTCACTGGGTACCCGCGGAAAGTCTGGCTCCATTCTCTTTGCACCCTCCCTTCAGGTAGCTATAACCATTGATAAGATCCCACCTTCAGGCTAAACAGTCTGAGCTCTTTTAGCCTTTCCTCATAGGAATAATGGTCTAGGCCTTTCACTGGATTTTTTCAAGCTTGTAACTATCTCTTTTGTTCTGTTCTGGAGAGCTCAGAATTAGACACAGTACTTCATGTACTCACAAGTGCTGAGCAGTGCAAAAAGATCACCTCCCTTGACCTGCTGGGAATACTTTCACTAATGCAGGCCAGGATGTCATTCACCTTTCCAGCAAGGGCACATTACTGGCTAATGGTACTGGCTAATGGTTGTCCACCAGGCCCCCCACATCTTCTCTGCCAAGCTGCTTCCCAGCTGGATGGCTCCCAGCAGACACTGGTGCAGAGTGTATTTTGCACTTCCATTGCTGAACTCCATGAAGTTTCTATCATCCCATTTCTCCAGCCTTTTTGTTCCTTTTGGATGGCAGTACAACCCTCTGGTGTATCAGCCACATCTCCCAGTTTGTGTAATGAGCAAACTTGCTGAGGGTGCTCTCTCCCCTGTGATCTAAGTCATTAGTGAAGATGTTGAACTCTAGTTACTGGCCTTCAGCTATGCTTCACCCTGAGCCACTTTTCAAGCAATTTCACTGCCTGCTCATCCTATCCTCAGCTTCTCTGTGAGGATTTTAAGGCAGACAGTAAGTAAGGCAAAAGCCTCCATGAAGGCAGTTGTCTGGTAGGAAGTGTCCCCTTGGTCTCCCTTTGTCTGTCAAGCCAGTCATTTAATTGTAGAATGTTAATGACTTGGTCAAGCATGACTTCCTGGTGCCTGCTTCACTTGTCACAGTTCTCAGTCCTCTGGCATTTATTTGGATAGACTAATTTGTTCTCCCTGTTGCTTGGGATTGCCATACTTCTGGATACCTTACTGTAAAATCTACTTCACTGAGGAATGAGATAAACACTTTTTGAGGTTACTTCTTTCTTGGGAACTTTTCTGACAGTTGGGAACTTTCTTCTTATACAGATATTAATTTCTATTTTGCTGGAATCTGGACTATACCACAGGTACATGAGCCTATTTTCAGTGTATAGCTAAGAAGGAAAATGTGGAGAAACCGTTAATGTATTTACCATCTGTGAAAGTGATACTTAGATGCATTTACATTTATGTAAGAAAGTAAACAAAATTCAGCATTTTTCTCATTCATTATATAGTCTCCCACAATGAAAGAGCTTGTGGATGTCTGACCACAGTTACATCATGCAGTGGCAGCTAGGTGCTAATCTTCTCTCCATTGTTCTTATGAGAAATGGAAATGATTGTCTTGTTTCCAAGGAGAAATACAGGGGTGTTTCATCACAGTAAGGACTTTGAGAAATGAAAACCCAACTCCCACATGTGTATAATCAAAGAGATATTAAATGAAGCAGCACAGTGCTCCCCTGAAAGCAGCCATCAGTGCCTGTACTGTCCAAAACTACTCCCAGGTTCCCCTTGCTATCACATGTCAAAATGAGGCTCTCCTGGAAATAATTCAGTGTTTTAGGCTCCAGGACAATGAAGTGACTCTAGGACAAGGACACTACAGATTACAAAGCCCCATGCTGACTCACTCACACAACAGTGTGGGCTCTTGCTTAATGACAGGAGCTGATGAAACAGGGGAAAAGGCAATGGTGAGATCACATAAGCCCTGAGAAGTTTGGCTTCTGGATTATATTTTAAAGGATTTGGAAAACTATCCATACCATAGACAGTCATATTACCATGTGACTCTGACTGAGGAGAAGTACAGGAGGTGAATTTGAACTTGTGCTGATACAAATGAGTACAGGTAAAATAACATCCTTTATTATGTTTTCAGCCACAGATCTCCAGATTTAATATGGCAGAGAGGCCAGAAAGTGTTAGAGTATGTGGCCATTATGGTCATTACTATGAGAAGCTTGACAACTTGCAGAGGAAAGCTAATGCACATTATGACCTTTCTCATATCAGCCAAAGAGTTGAAGATTACTATAAACTAAAAGGACAAGTTGCACCTCCACTTCCACCACCTGACTGGTAAACATTTCAGTCTATTTATGTCTGTCTTGTGTATTTTGAGCTATCAGCTTTCCTGAGTAAGTAATGCTGGGCACAGCTGATTTAGTGGAATACCTTTTCTGCTTTGTCTTTGACAATTTTTTTTGGCTCCCTGTGGCACAAGTGTATTCCCAAGGTAGGAAATTAAATAAATGGGAAACAGGGATCTTACAAGTTGACTGATGATTATTTTATATAATAAAGCAAAGGAACAGTTTGGAAACTACACAAAGTTTAACTGATAGAATTAGGCACAGAGGAGAAAGACAATAAAAAGGTTGCTGAATATACAGCCTCCATTTTGACAATTTTCACTCATTTTGAGGACCAGGGAATCCATTTTGTTTTAATTAATACTTTCAATACCATTTATGAAATATGGTGGAAGGGCTTTGCTGTGCTCTTCAAAAGGCTTAAGTAACTCAAGTAGTAGGAAAGGGAATGCTTGGAGGAATGTTTCCTTATTTTACTGTTGTGCCTTATTTATGCATATTTTATCCATATTTATATATTCATGTAGTACAAAGAAAGCTCTGTTTTTCATATGTGGTAGAACCTATAGAGAATTATTTGTGCAAAGGTAGAAGAGTCTGTAAAATAAAACATGGTATACATACATCACTTTCTTCTCTCAGGACGGCAGAATTTCTTCAAAGGAGGTTTGAAGCCCAGCAGTACAAGATTAAAGTGGAAAAACAGATGGTAGGTAAATGTTGAATAACAGAATAAAATCTGTAAAAAAGGAGAATGAAAGTCCAAAGATGAATTGATGTCTTTTGAACAGCAAACTGTAACACTGTCAGGTAGAAGGTTTTGCTCTAGCAGATTCCCTGATCTGCTCTGCAGTGGTCATCCTGAAGTTTTATTTTCTCATACAAAACTGTAACAGTGTAAAATTGTACTGTGACATTTTCCTCCAAAAATGCGTACTTGCCTTACTGCATTCTTCAGTGGAACAGCGAGAATGAATTGAGTGGGCACTGAAGGAGAGGATTCTAAATGAAAACTCATTTGCTCTGGGATTCATTTGTACATCCATAGGGACTGCGACCATGCTCTGCTGACCGATATCATGACCAAATACAGCAGCAGAAAACAAAGGAAGAGCATCTCAAAAACCATCAGCAAAACATGTCTAGAAAGAATGAAATGAAAGAACAGGTAAATGAATCTCTTCCTTAATTGCCTAAAACTCTTTTCTAATACTTCTTGACAGTAGTATTCCTGGCATAAGAATTATTTTTCATCAGTTTCTCTTTTCCATCATCAATTCTTTTCCATTCTCTCCCCATCTTTTAAAAGAGAAACAATATACTTCTATAGTTTTGCTTTTGGGAAACAGTGAAAACAAACTGATATTTCTATCTTATGTGAACATATCTAAATACATTAAATCTTTCTATCTTTGGTTTATTGAAAACATATTCTACTCTACTGTTTTTTAATAGGAGTATTTGAAACAATTGCAGAAAATTCGGGAGGAGTACCACAATGTCATAAAAGAATTCAGATTTAGAGCAGGAGTACTCCAGGTAACAAAGCTGAAACACATGGGTACTCATACTTACTTTTTTATGCTAGAATACTTTATTAGGAATTGAAATGAACACTTTTTTTTAAATGTCCCCTAGGAGAACCAGAAAATACAAGATAAAACCTATCTTGTGAGGCAAGGGAAAGCTGAGCACCAGTCTGAAAACAAAGATATATCTGGAACAGAAGAATCACTTCAGGTATCAGTACCATCCCATGTAAATAGATTTTTCTGAGCAAGTCCCACACTGTCTTTGATTCATTCTCTGTGATAAATCTGCCAATATCAGTATCCTCCTCAGTGATTCTTGATCTGACTTTTATTAAAATGAATTCACACTGCTTGATAAAATAAAGTAGGTTATAGGCAGCCAGAGCCACATTAGGAGAGAATTTGAATTCCTAGTGATTTAATGGGAAATGCATGATAATGAAAAAGAAACATTAGATTTTGGGCCTGCATGGGCTCTCCATCTTTTGGAGAAACTGCATAAAAGTAAAATCTGTAAATTGTGGTTTCTCCTGAGGCTGAAGGCATGCACTGATTGCCATAGATCACAGAAGAAGCTGTACACTATTACTTACTTTGCTTTTCTCTGACACATTCTTACAGGAAACATAATAATATGAAAAGAAGTACAGCAATTTCATACTTACAAGACACACCGGAGTATAAGGCTCACTTCCGGGTAGCCAGTAGCACAAGGAACATGTCCATATATAAGGGGCACCGGCCTATAAGGCGGACTTTTTTTTTTTTTTTTTAAAAAGCAGGGATCTGTGAGCAACAAAGTAATGAATTAGTAACCATGGGCCCCAGCACTCCTGCCCCCAGTGCTGGCTGCCTGCGTGGCGGGGGCGTGTGCCCACGCCGTTCTGGGTGGCGGGGGGGGGTGTGCCCGCACCGTGCTGGGCAGCATTGGCGGGGCGGCTGGCTGCGCAGCTTGGACTTTTGGGTTGGCAATTTTCTGAACTTTGTCCATATATAAGGTGCACCGGCATATAAGGTGCACTTCCAGCTTTGGATCAAAACTTCAGCAAAAAGGTGCGCCTTATACACGTGAAATTACTGTATTTAGATATTTTTAGGTGTTGCCAGGAAACAAGATACTTCCAAATAGGGCTATACTTTCTAGAGGCATAGGTTTCCATTAAAATCTTGATTTTAATCACTTCCAGAGTTTTCCGGAATGAAATATTTCTGAGTCATCTTGCATGTGATCGTAAAAAACAAAAGATGTATTATATCTTGACACAGTGCTGTATCTTTCTAACATAGGTTTTTGAAATATCAAAGGCTTGCACTTTATGCAAGAATTTCTGTTTTTCTTTTTGCCAGGATAAGCCAGAATTTGAATATTCTTACAGATCTATAAAGGAAATTTATTACTATATTTGCTACTTAAAGAAGTCCCTTTATGTGGTATACACATATTAATTAAAACTGTGTTTTTTTCTTTCCTTCCAGGACATGGAAGAAAACTTTAAACAAGTCAGCCTCCAGGATAGGCAAGATCAAGCAATATTAGAAAAGAGACGCACCACAAAAGTATCCATCTTTACTGCTGTATTTTTTTTTTTAATTTTCTTATTATGTCTGTACATTTCAAATTACCGTGTTACTATGGTAGGTCTGGAAATGAAGTCAATGAAGAGTGGTGGTTTTCTGGTGTTTAAAAGTTTATATCAGAAGAAAATAAATGAGCTTTTCTGATCATTTGAGGAAGATGCCCTTTAGATATTCCCACTTAGTAATCAATCTCTACGTCCTCCTTTATATATCAAACTGCATTAGTAGTGCATGGGAACTCATGCTTATTCAAAGTCTAAGTAAAATCAAGTCAGATTGCTAGTTTTAAAATATTTTTTTAGAAAATGTGTTTCCCTATACTGCTTTTCAAATCACAGGAGATGGGAATTGAATTAGCAATGCATATAAGATACCAGGAATGTTTCTGACCATAAGATCACAGTGAAGTAGACTAAAAGTCTTTTGTGAAATATTGCATGGAAGCAGTACAGTACTCAGTTTTAGTTCTAGTTAACAACCAGCTGTCAGAACCAACTCTGTATTTTGCAACAGTCTGAATTAAATGTTTATCAAAGGCCCTTAAAATCAAAAGTGGATGTAGTAATTTTAAAATATCACTAAAGGATTATATTTAAGGAAATCTATTTTTGTCCAGTGTGTTCAACTTTGATCTTCTTAAATAGAAGAAAAATGTTGGTAAATAGAAGCTATTTTCAACAGAAGAATAATTTTCAAATTTGTAGTTCCATATAATCTGTGTACTTTTAATTAAATGCTTTTATTTATTAAAACAAATTAATAACATATGAATTTTCTTTAGGGAGGAGTAAAATTTGAAATTAATTTAGATGTATGTTTTCCTGAGGAAGACAGCATTCAAGAAGCAGAGGTATGTTTTAATTATGTTCAAAGCATTTACATTAGAAATTGGAAATGATAACAGCTCCATAATCTAAGATTTCCAGTTTCAATTACCATCATCCTCTGCCTTTGTTATAATGAACCTTCCTGTTGAGGATTTGTTGTCATGTTGCATATGTTGCCCTTCTACAACAGGGTAATTGCTCAGAAGAAAATTGGGTAATACTTGGGTCAGTCTTTCTCATGGTAAAGTATGAAGGAGTGCAGATATTTAAATTTCCTAAAATGGGCTTGAGAGGAAGAACTTATCTCAAAACTGAGTTAGTTTGCAAATGCTAAATTTGATTAGTAGATTGTTTCAGTACATTTATGTTTATTTTCAGAAATGAAGCAGTATTGTACTGCATCACACAGCAAGAACAACTACAGACAATATTATGTTTTCATTTAGTAAAATATTTGTGGGTTATCAACATGTAATAGCTGCCTATTAAGGTTTTTATTAGTATATTATTAGTATATTTATTAGTATGTTAGAATTTAAAAAAATATTCCTCACAGCACCAAAAAATTTCTTTCTAGTGTACATATTTTTAATTTATAAAGCACTATTTTGTCATTCTGTTTTTTCCTATTTCTGTGGAGCCCCACACAGCCCTCTGATGCACAAATCACAGTGTGGCTTCTGAGTCCTGCTGCTTCACTTTTTGTTACACAATTTTCCTGTGCATACATGAGGCTGGCTGGCAAACACAGTGAAATGAGAAGGGATTAGGTATTGTACCATATTTATTTACTGTTTCCAGAGTAACTTACTGTTTTTTTTCAGGTGCTAGATAAACTCAACGAGACTTTAACTTTCGTGGATGGTGAGAATCTTAAGGAAAAACTGGTGGAAGTTTATGAAAATCATATAGACAGAGCTTCGGAAAAACTGTCTGACTACCCAACAGGTATTTATCGGGGAAATGCAATGTTGAGTGTTAATCTTGACAATTACATAGGAGTTAGGTAAATCCAGTAACTCAAGGCTATAGTAAGTTTATCTCATGAGCTCTTTCTTTATATCATATAATATTATAATCACATCTACTTTACAAAAAAGTCCAAAGAACTTAGCCTCTTCTTTTTCTTCCCCTTAGAGTCCATACATGATGTGAAAAAACCCAGAAAACAATGGAAACCTGGAGCCCCTCAGACACTATTGAATTTTTTAGCTGGTGCTGATGTCACATCTGCATGTCCTACCATGGCTGGAAATGAACTTGGTGAGAAAGTTTTGGCTTTCAGTGAAAGCAGTGAGCACCTAAAATTCAGCCAGACTGAATTCATCCATACCTGAATGTTCACATGATCCAGCAGGCTTTTAATTGCAGGATTTTGTAACAGCAGAGGTTCTTGTTCATGCTAAGCCGTAGAAAACAATCGTCACTTTCCCCACTAAAACTGCAATTGTGTTGTGTTGCTCATACATATCAAGAGTGCTGTGTTTTATGAATCATTCTGTGGCCCAGGTCAAAATGCCAATCTATTCAATAAATCATCACCCCTTTCTCAGGCCTTGAGCTGCTAACACACAGGAACTAGGGCAGTGAGTGCCAGTGCCATCCTGGAGTCTCATGGAGTTCTGTTTTCCCTCTGCACACAGTGGCAGTGCCACCACTGTCACGAGTGCCACCTCACACAGCTGTGGCTGTGGTGGTGCTCCCCTTTAGAGAAGACTTTAGGTTTCTTACAGTACCTCTGCATATATTCCCAGGCAGACAAGTATCTCCAGTGACTGATTTCTGCAAACAAGGAGCTCTTCCAGCATTCCAGCATGCTGCATAAACCCCAGATAGTAAAAAAATAACCTGAAGTGCTTGCATGCATAGTAAAGACAAAGCAGAATATTATTAATACACCACCTTTTGTTCATTCTGCCTTAGGTGAAAGACCACAGGGCACAAAAGAAACAGGAACTTTTTTAAAGCTCTTTCAAACCAAGAAGCCAACAAGTTTCAGAGCAAGGCCTGCTCAGTGAAGCTGCACCTGCTTACCCCAGGTTTAATAAGAAGTTACTTAAGCATTAAAACCTGTGTTAAACATTTTTAGTGATAAGTAATCCAGACTATTTTTTCCCTATCCATCAGATCAAGTACTTATAAAAAAAGTCAGGAGTATTACATAAAGGGGAAAAAAATAGATTCCAGAATTACACAAAAGGAGGAAATCAGTGTTGAGGCTAGGAAGTCTGAATCTGACAAAAGACAGTGCTGAGTCTACACAACAGTCATGCTTTAGTGACCTGAGAACCTTGCTGTTCTTCAGATGACCATGTTATTCTGCCTGAAGACATCCCAGAAAACAGGAAGCAGTGGAAACAGACACCACCAGAGACACTCCTGAGCATCTTAGCAAAAGCAGAGCTGTCTGATGATTCCTTTATTTGTTTCGAGGAAGACAAAGGTAGGATGTTTTTTTCCTGTAAATTCTGCATATTTTTCTTTAGAGTAATATTTCTTTTACCCTTGGCAGAGGGTCTATAATGAGAAACAACATTTTGAAGCAAGTTGGCAACCTAGAAAAACAAAAAATTGATTCAAACTCACCTACACTGCAGCCCACTTTCCTAAGGTTACAGACTGTTTAAAAAAATTTCATTTACTTCGCATCAACAGCAATGTGACATTTATATTGTTGTAATTTGAACAACATAGCACTTCAAGCATTTATTTATTTGCTATTCCTTTACACATACTTTTATAGTTTTCTACTATACAACTGAAGGAAAATTTCTCTTTCTTTACAGAAGGGAGATTAACTCTGTTGCCTCCAAAAGAAAACAAGGAAGATGATTCAGAAACATACTCTGTTGCTGTTGATGAAGGTAGACTTGAGCCAAGATCAGATGATGAAGACACGTAAGTCAAGCACATCAGAAGATAAATCCACACAACCGGACAGTTTTTTAGGTTGCATTGCCTAAAGTTTTTCTGTGTTCTTAAAAATTAATAAAGAAAACTTACAGAGTCTGCTAATTTGACTTTTAATTCTGGAATTTGTCACAGCCAATGCTGTCATTAAAAATTACAGCAGAAATATTAACATGGCCTTGCAGCTCTTTTCTCTTGCCTTTTAAATTCAGGTGAACAATCTGACAGAGACAGAATAAATAGTTCACAATTAGGTGTGTCACTTGTATATTAATTTATAAAGTGTCTAAAAAAACCCTAAGAGTCCTTGAACTGAGAAAGATTTGTAATAAAGTTGTGTTTATTTAATTAATATAATTATCTTGTTTTACTGTGCAGGAATTTTGAAGATTCTGAAGATGAACTCAGACGTGAGCTGGAGGAATCTCTTGAAGAATTGTCAACTTCTCCAGCAGAGAGAACCATGGAGTCTCATAACTTTTCAATAAATAAAGGTCAAACGGATGAAGAAAAGATAAGTTTACCTCACAAACTTGGAAAATCTGATGATGATTTAGAAAATAATCATGGGTAATTTGATGTTGATGCACATAATGAAAAAGAATTAAAATTAATAGAAGGCTGCAATTATTTTGCTTTAAAGGAAAAATAAATCAGGGTACTTTCCAGATGTCTGAACATTGAAAAATCTTCATCCAGACTGAAATGCTGATTCATCTATTATTCTGAACTACCTGGACATACCTGACAAGTTTTGCTTGAGCAAGTTTCTGATTGTGTACTCTGTTTTAACCATTTTTGTATAACGTAAGAGAGTCTCCTAGTTTGTGTATTTTATTTCCCTAAATAAATCAACTAGTTTTAAAAAATCTCTTCCAGCTTTTCTTAATCAATGTGTACTGCCAGTACAGCTTTGTCATCTACAGTTTCATTTACACAGTACTGACCCTATATAGAACATCAGCTGCTCAGTTTTATATAGTAGCAGTAAAAGCGTTTATTAGCACATGAGAATTGTGCATTCCCCAGTTCCTAATAGAACATGTCGGTATGTAGGTTCTTCCAACCATATTTTTTCATATAAAAATTTCATACAATCCAAGTGAATCTTAAATAAAAGGAAAACTACAGTCTGTAGTCTGATTTGACTGTTAACCTAACACTGCTAAGTCCACCAGTAAACCGTGTCACTATATGCCATGTTTTTTAAATACCTCCAGGGATGGCGAGTCCACACCTTCCCAGGGTAATTCCAATGCTTGACAACTTTTCCTATGTCGAAATTAAAACCTTTCCTATGTGGAATATAAACCTCCCCTGGTGCAACCTGAGGTCCTCTTGTCCTATCACTTGTGACCTGGGAGAAGAGACTGATCCCTACCTGCCTCCACCCTCCTTTCTGGCAGTTGTGGAAAGTAGTAAGGTTCCCCCTGAGCCTCCTTTTCTTCAGGCTGAGTAGCTCCACCACCCTCAGATGCTCCTCACAGGACCTACGCTCCAGACCCTTCACCAGCTCTGTTGCCCTTCTGTGAACATACTCAGCATCTTAACATCCTTCCTGACCTGAGGGGCTCAAAACTGATGACAGGATTTGAGGTGCAGATTCTGGGAAAAAAAAAAAAAATAATTCTTGGAACAAAGGCTATAAAACAGAAACGTTAATTTAAAAAAGTATGACCGTGGGTACAGAATAATGAAACAGGCGACGAGTGAAAATACTCAATAAATAAAAGGGGTTCCTGATAAATAAAAGAACTTACTGATGTAATTCTGTTACTGAAGCACTATCATGGTTTGTGAAGCCAGCTGGTTTTCAAGTGCATTGTACTCTCATGTAGTTAACACAGAAACATCTTTCCCAGGAAAAACAAAGCCTCTGTTACATAAAGCAGGCAGCCTGACAGAAAGAAAAACAACCTTTTTATTGAATGGAACCGTGGGAACATAGCTTAGATATATTTACACGAGCCACACAGTCAAATATAAAAAAGTTCACTTCACTCATGTTCATTTTTAGTTAAATACACTTATTTAAATAACGGCTCCACAGATAACAGGAATGTCTCTTCAAAATGCTGGTCAGAAAACCTGTGCACAGAGCGACGAGCATTTTCTCTGATCTCCAGTCTTTTCTCAGGAGACAAAGAGAATATAAAAGCCATTGTCTCAGCATAACTGTCCTCATCTTCTGCTAGGAAGCCTGTAACACGTCCTTCATGGGGTACCACAATGTCTAATTTGGGGCCACCAGAATTGTGAGCCAGGATAACTGTGCCTGCTGCCATACACTCAACTACTCCTGTAAGAGAGACAAAAAATGCTGATGTGAGTCTGTACATCATGTGCTTTGACCTTCTGTAAAATACTGGAAAGTTAAACCAACAGCAAAATTCACTACAGACTAACATTCCAAATCAGCTGGAAAAATACAGTGAAAATGGTCCCATAAGAAACACAAATTTATATTTTTCAGTTATGAGGACTGAAATGACAGTTTTCTCCTGAGCACATGAAATTGAAACAAGGTATCATATGTAACTGGGTAATTTGTGGGTCTTGTAGCATATCTGATTTTAAACATTTGGAAAGATACTGAGAAAAAAATACATTTCAATCAGAAATTTTCAGAAGTTCAGTATTTTACAGATGAAAAAAACTTACAGCTTCTGACAATTCAGCAAGACACTAGTAAAAATTGTTATCTCTATATCTGTACTTTTGATGCAAGAAATTTTAATGAAATGGGAATCAGTAAGCTTTCCTCAGCCAAAAACTGTGTACATATAATGTACACAGCAACTTCAATTCTCCTCTGTGGTTCCAAAGCAGACCTCAGAAATGCTGATTCTTCCTCAGCTCAAACATTGCCTAATATAAATAGTGCTTCAAAGTTTTGGAATATGTTTTTTTACACATAAAAAGCCTGTGAGATGACGGTTAAATCCTGCTCAAATTCAGAATCCTAGTGTGATTTTATCACTTTAAAAAAACTTTGAACTGTTTTGTGTAAGAAGAAAAAAGAGAATACATTAATTTCCAATATTTTGCTGTTTCTTCTGAGAGACACTTTAATGTCTATTTTTTTATACCAAGCTCCTACAGACCATAACCTACTACTCCTGATATTTACTGAACCAGTTTTCTAATAAAGTCTGAAGACATTCACTGCAGTTTAGTCACATTATAGCAGAGTATAGCATCCATCTGCTTGGCTACTAACTTACCTGACTGCTGTAGATTTATAACAAGATGGGCAATCTGGCATTCCCTTTCAAGGTCAGGACTAATCTAATCCAAATAAACTGAGCCCCATACCTTAATTCTGAGTCCCAGCTCCTCTCTGGCAGTCTGCTCCAAGCTACACCCACCAATTTAAGGGCTTCATACATTTGTCTCAGCAGAGATGCCTAATGCAATGAGATGACCACAGGTACCTGGTGACATCTACGTGGGGTTTATTTGTACTAGGCAGGATCTGTGGGAGACTCACACCCCTGAAACAGCAGCTGGAGCTCCATGACATACACTGGATATTTCAAATGGCATTTGAGGCAGTTGAAACACAACCAAAATCTCTAACACATGACCTGTCTCTAAGCTCCTCTTGTAGTCAGTGGAGCCACCAGGGCAAAATTTAAGGTGCTCAAAGAGAAGCACCTGCAGCCTCTTGAAGCTCTGGGAAGGGTGGCAAACCTAACGAAAGGACAATAGAGTGACCCATGACCTTGCAGGGCGATAGCTGGAGGTCAGCAGGACATCCTGGGCAGCACATAGACTAGCTGTGTTCAGGTGACCCGAGGATGCACAGAATTAACAGCCTGTGACTACAGCCCTTCAGCTTGCACTACAGTAGCACCTAGTGGTGCATCACCAGCACCACATCTGCACTGGTCCTGTGGGCTTTACAGCGGCTACACTGCCATCAATAGGAACAGGAGCTGGACACCTGCTTGACATGCAGATCTCTATTCTTAGACACCTAGGGACAAGAAGCTGAACACTTAGGAAACTGTACTGACCAATCCCAAAGTGCTCATTCCACATGGTGTGCAAGCCGATGGTGGCCTCGGCCAGGTGTCTCTTCAGCTCCTCAAAGGGAATGTTAATCCTGAATATCACATCATCACTAACACCCAGCTCTTCACACAGACATTTCAGCTTATTTACACGCTCTTCATCTTGCTGGTTACGACAGCCACCGACTAAGATCAGCTTCAGTGATGGCTGCTGTCCCACTCTCTTCTCTTTCAGCAATTTAGCAAAGGCTCTGATTTGCAAAGGATGATCTTTTTCGGGCCTGAACTGGCCGACAGAAACAATGGAATATTCACTGGTGCTCTTTTCCACTTCCAGTGGAATATCCAGGAAAGTCTGAACATCGCATGGTGGATACACAACACTGGTGCAAGCCCCAGATCTCCAGAGGGAAAGGATGTGATTCAGCGTCCAAGAAGAATTCACCATAACCACATCATTGCAGGAACCAACCAACCCGTACATGAAAGCGAAGAAGTAGTAGTAGACAAGTTTAAATTTGCTGAAGAGAGGACTGCTTGTAATGAAGGCAGCATTGTTGAACCTAGTATCCTGATTCCTCACAACAGAGAGCATATCGGTGCTGATAGTGGGATAATGGACGTAGCATCCGACCCGACAACCTCCCAGGTACTTGAAGAGGGGAATTGTGAAGGCATAACCCATTGAGTCAATATAAATGTCAGGAACACACTTGAGAAGAGCTTCCCAGCCAAGGAACACTGATCCTAAACTTTGTCCCAGCAAAGTGAAGTGAGGATAAAGAGAAGCTTCCACAAGGAAGCGTTTTTCTAGAAATACAAACTTCACAGGATGGATTAACTTAATATTGAATCTTCTGAAAGCACCTTCTACTATTTCTTCTCCAGTGGCATCTTTATCACCAGTGTAAACAACACATGTTACATTTTTGTACCTGTAAGAATAAAGCAGAAGAATTTCATATATTCTTCTCTTAATATTTTTCAGCAAGAAACTAAAATATAATTCACTTAAAAGTACTCAAGAATGTGAGAACAAACTTCTGGCCCAGAAATGATTTTAACTAAATTATACTTTTCCTTATACTTCCACAGGTTTTTTTCTAATCTCGAGAAAAACATATGGCTGGGAACTTGGTGAATATTTTAATTTGAGTAAAACATAAAATAAGCTCAGTATTATTCTACAGCCTTCAGAACACCTCGCTCTACATTAGGAGATATCTGTCTGGTGCACAGCACGAGCAAAATGCAAATGATGGCAAATCAATGGATGTGCCTATGTTAGATCCACTTCAGGTACTAATTTGTTTTGCCTCCTGCACTAGGAGGCAAGCATAAATGATCAGTTATCTACTGAGGAGTTATGACTATACAAAGTTTCATGCCACTAGTGGAAAACTGAAGAGGAAAGAGAGGTTTTCTCAAGGAAAGAAAGGCAAAAAGTGAGAGGTACCACAGCAGGAAATATCAAAATCTAAAGGGATGAAGTAGAATGCAAACACATGAAACTCAGACGTAAAATAAAATGTAAGACCAGCAGATTAATGACACCTACTTAAATATGTGAAATGCCAACACATGCATAAAGAATAGCAACAGAAGCTGAGAATGGAAGATGGTGTTTGATAAACACATAAGCTTACTTTTTCTGGAGCGTTCTTATGGCACACCACAAGACTCTCTCCCCTCCACCTCCTGCATTGCAATACGGGTGAAAAAAGGCCACCAGCAGTGGCCGCTTCCCATCTCTTCCTGCTGAGCTCAGCTGTTTCTTCCTTTGTAGCCAGAGTCGTACTCCCCACAGCAATATCACCAAGCAGATGCACAGAATTCCACTTAGAAATAATGCAGGGAGTAACAATGAGCACAGCAATCTGAAACAAGCCAGAAATTTTAAAATATGTAATTGCTTTAAAGAATTACTGTGTATGGCATTGAACGAGGACTTAAAAATGGAGCTACAAGGAGTTTGACAACTTTTTGAGTTCTTCTAATCTCAGAAATCATCAGTGTGTATGACTGACAATTACACAAATGAAATCACTATTCTGCATTGTTTATCCAAAGATCTCTTTTTCCCCTATTGTTACCTTGCAATCATTTATCATTGTTTATTCATGCCCTGTATGTGTTATCTATCTCCACGTGCTCTGCACACTTTGTACAAGCTACATGCCCTTAGCAACCCGGCAATACACAAACAGCACAGTGACTTCCTAGTGGATTTTTAAGGAGTTTTTTCAGCCCAGTCTCCTGTTTGGCTCGCTCTACTGTGAACTGCTTTGGTGCCGGGTTACTGGGGCCAGGCAGCTCCTATTCCAACCTGCACATACCACTCCTCGGAGGCAGGAACAGCTATGCCAGCTGTGCCGAGCAGCTCTGTGCAGTCTCTCTGCGCAGAGAGCCTTTTCCTCGGGTGTCTCAGTCACTGCCGGGTGTTGCCTCCGTTCTGCTGACAGCTCTGCTAACACTGCAGCGGGAGGTCTCCAGGCCCAGGAGCCTCACAGGGACAGCGCCCGGTTCCTCGCGCTGCGCCGCTAAGCCTTGCACAAAGCGCGTTCAGTCCGCCGCTCCCGCTTACCAAGGGAGTGACACGACTGACACATAAGGAAGCGCTTTGATCTCGGGCCGGGAGCGGCGGAAAAGCGCATTAACCCACGCCAGCCCGCGGCAAAGCGCGGAGCCGGAGCGGCCGGGCCAGGGCCGCCTCCTGCCCTACCCTGCCCTGCCCGCCGCCTGGACGCGCCGCCCCCGCGCCCCGGTACCTGAGGAGCCCGCACAGGCACAGCCCTCCCGCCACCATCTTGGGCAGCACCGCGTCGCCCTCCCGGCGGAAAGGGAGGATCCCGAGCAGCGGGGCGGAACCAGCGGCGGCGCCGCTCCCACCCCTCCGGGGCGCTGCCAACCTGGAGCCGCTGCCTCCCTCCTCCTTCACCTCCACCTCCTCCTTCACCTCCTTCCCCGCCTTCTTGCCCGCCTCCACCTCGCCCTCGCCGCACCCAGCAAACAGAGGACTTGCACCTCGTGAGGGCAGTAGGTTGTTGGGGGTCGTGTGGTGCTGCACGGAGCGTTTTCCTCTGAGATACCGAAAAGAGTGGACAGCAGCACATCCCTGGCGCAGTGTAGTCAGACATAACACGTGCTGCTCCTTGAATGGCATCGCATCCTCCGCAAGTGATGTCCTCGGATTCCCTGGGCAGGATGGAAGGGAGGGCGCTGTGGGCAGGCGGAGGCCTCCGGGCCACACGGGCTTTGTTCTGCGTCCCACACTCCCCCAAGTTCAGCCTGTGGAAGTGCTTGCCCTTCTCGTTGGCCAGGAGAGGATGTCTGCCATGAGCTCCATGTCTTGCATCCCTTACAGCCATAGTCTCCTGCTTGTCCCTGAATCCTCATCCAGAGGGAGCTGCGAGCGACGGTGTGCAGGTTCATGTTGTGAGGCCGAGGGCAGAGTGTCCAACACAGGCTGTGCCTGGCGCCGTCTCCAAAAGGATCCCATAAAGACGATCTGGGGACAGTTGCCACTGAGGTTCTCTCTGTCTGACATATTTCTTGCCCTATTTTGTCCTGGTTGGAGAGTGTATGCATAGACCAGAGGGTCAGTGTAGCAGTAAGACTGAATGGTGCTGGTTTTTCAAAATACTACTAATCATGTGTCAGTCCACGTCAAGGCTTCATGTTCCTAAAATGTCATCCGTGGAACAACATAAGGAACTCATCCTGATCTCCGGAGTCCTGGGAAGCACTGAGTGAAACTAACAGACTCTAAATCAGGAGAGACTTTGACAGAACAATCCGAAACATTTCTGATCTGAAACATGCTTCTTCCTCCACCTCGCCGCCCCGCCCCCACATTCTCCATTTTAAAATAATAAAATACTTTATGTGGGAAGTTTGATCCAGATAACTCATTCTTCAGTCTCTTGCAGAATTGAGGCTGTCCAAAATTTGAGGGAGTTTCTAACCTTGTTTCTTTAAACAAGACCTTTACAGAATTTGTGATCCTTCAGCCTCTTTGAGATCTAATTCATGTTCTAGCCGCCTCTGCGTTTTGTAGGTGATAGGGATGTCTGTGAAAGTCATTCTGTGTCTTTTGCCTGAGAAGAGTGCAGGTTGGAAAATGATGAATCATTAAGTTATGTGGCCATAAATTAATGCTCTAACCAGAAACAGAGTGACAAAGGCTCTGTTCTAGTGGGAGTGACAAAAATCCAGCTTAAACGATAGTTATTTGGTTCTGACCTGCCTAAATTGAGTTTTCCATTTTGGAAATGGAAAACCCTGTGAGAATGAAAGTGGAAATGTGGAAACTCAGAAATGTATTGGTTATTTACTGATGTTTTTATTTCAATATTTTGAGATACTGTCCTAAGTACCTGGGTACCACTGACTATAGGTTTTACCAAGATGTCTCTATGTAAGCAGGTAAATTGGAAGAGGTCTGTGAGAGGTCCAGCAAGCATGGCCTAACATTTCATTTCTGAATCAACAGCTCTCATAAGGTGGATGCAACAAGTATTGGTTTCTCTCCCTTAATCTTTTTCCTCTTCTCTGACAGAGCAGTTGCCTTAAAACCATGTAGAATGTTTAGAGCATAGATTTCTGCTGGATTTACATCTCTGAACTCAAAGCACCTTTCTTTCTTCAACATTTGAAGGTTGTTGTCTGAGTTCAGAGGAAGAGGAAGAGGCAAGTTATTCTAGGGAATAGGAAGTCCAGACTTTTTTAGATGACAAAATTTATGTTTCTCTCCATTGACTTGGAAAGGAGTCCGTGGTCACTCCCTTGGAAGGTATGAATCTTACATTGAGTCTTTAAGAAGTTGAAGGACCACAGGTCACAGCTTAATTAAGATGAGACTTAAATAATAATGGGAAGAGTTCCTGGAAGCAAAAGGACTAATTAATGAGGGAGACACCTACATACCTGGCTTTTGAGTTTCACTTGCTTGTTTAGTGAGAAACCTGCATGATGGGGGAGTGTCAAATAGCTTTCTCAACTCTAATAATTTACAGTTCAAAGAATCACAGAATGTCTGAGTTGGGGAGGAATTGGTTGGATGGATGCAGCCAGAAAGTTGTGGTCAATGGCTTACTGCCTAGGTGCTGGACCTGGACTGGGGCAATCCCAAACATGAGTACAGAGTAGAGGAACTCTTTGAGAGAAGCCCTGAAAGTGCTCAAGGCCAGGTTGGATGGGCCCCTGAGCAACCTGATCTAGTGGGTAGCATCCTTGACCACAATGGAGGGGTTGGAACTAAATGAACTTTAATGTCCCTTCCAACCCAAACCTTTCTATGATTCTGTGGCCTCTGGAGGCCATCTTCTCTAGCCCCCCTGCCCAAAGTGAGTACCTAAAGCAGATTGTCCACAACTGAGTCCAGGTGAGTTTTGAATATCTCCAAGGATACCTCCAACCTCCCTGTGTACCCTGTGCCAGTGCTTGGTCACCCTCACACTTCAGAAGCATTCCCTGATGTTCAGAGGGAACTTTCCGTGTTTCAGTTTGCGCCCATGGCCTCTGGTCCTGTCACTGGATCCCAATGAAAAGAGTTTAGCTTCTCTTTTCACTTTCCCTTCTGTCACGGTCCGCACAACCTAAGCGGGGGTCGTGATGGTTCATTCGTTTGACCACAGGGTGCAAAAGACAACAGCAAGAGATGAAGGTTTTGTTCAGCAGCAAGCAGCAAAGCTGTTTATTGAGGGCTAATAACTGTTTTGGGGTAGTGGTAAAAGGGAGAGAGATAAAGGTAACGAAGCAGAGAGAGAGAGGGATTGCTAAGAGGGAGAGTGATAAAGGTGACGAAGCAGAGAAAAAGAGAGAGAGACAGAGATGAGGATAGCTACCAACAGACGGGACATCTTCGGACCATCCGTCGATGTCTTTATCCGTTGGGGAGAAAGAAGTCTCAAAGAGTCTCTTCAGAGTGTAATAATTTTATAGTCCGTTTCCAAAGCAAGTGGCCTCTGGCAAAAAGGTGGGGAGATTTATGGACTATTGTGTTCAGAGGGCCATGGCTTCAAGAATCAGGTGCAGAAAGTATGGCTGTTCCAGCCCTGTACCTGCCTGAATGCATTGTACCATGACAGTACAGCCCACACACCTCTACACAGTCCCTTGGAAAGCATCCACCTTAGACAGACCAGAACTCCTGTCCACAGTGAGAGGTGGGGTCTCAAGGATCTCAAGGGTCTCAGTCTCTAACGATAATTGTGAGGCAATTCAGGGAATCTTTGGACTGACGCTTATACCTTCACACACTGAAGGCCTTGTCAAGGCTTGAATAATCCCAGTTCCCTCAGCCTTTTCTCACAGAAAAATTGTCCCAGACTCTCAATCATCTTAGTTGTTTTGTTTTGTTTTTTCTTAGTGCCTCTAGTGGTAATTAAAAACTGATGTAGTAATGCTTTCAAAGTTCTTCTGTTAGCTTTTCATTAATCACAGCGTTTTCAGCTGCTGATGTGAGCAGTAAGAAACCTGTGTTGCTGACAGACTTGCAGACTGCAAAGCTTGTCTTTAATGTGTGAACATCCAACACAGACTAATTAATTGAGTCATCAACACTTCACATTCATATGTAGCAGAGGATATTGCATGCATGCATTTAGGGTACTGACAAGAACTTTAGCAGAGCAGTGATGAGCTCTCTATGGTGTTCCCACTCCAGCAGTGAGAATGCCATTCAAAACCTTGCCTGTAGAAATTCCACACGGCTAACATGCCAGGGATAGTAAACTACCCTTGTTATGAAGTCAGTTTTTGTTTTCACCTTCCCAGAGATGTACCAAGTTTTTAATCTTTTGTTACCTCTGTAAGCTTTTTTTTGGTCCTGTTTTAATTGCTTTCCTTATTAAGCTCCTTATTCTAAAGAAAGCCCATGCAAATGGACTTTTAAAGTGAAGAATATTTAGAATAAATAGCAGAATCCACTCACTGTGTGTTTTCCCCAAGCCTGCAAGGCATTTGAGACAGTTTTAAAGCATATTTTTGTATCTCTTTCTTGCTGTGTAGTCCATGTATGAGTAACTTAGTAAGATAAAACTGCTGGCAAGTAATAATAGAAAGAAACTGGATTAATATTGTGTAAGGATATTCATATGACAGTCATGTGGACTGTTATGCTTTCTTGTGCAGTTAGTTACTTCTTTCAGAAATATTCGCTCTGTAGCACCAAGTCTCTTGTTCAGCGCTGCTGTCTGAGCTACAAAAATGCCTGGGACTGTTTTTAGTCGGTGGAATCTCAGATCATTCATATACAGAGTAAGTTTTTTCACTTTTGTATGTGTCTTGTGATAGGCTGTTGAACATTACGGTACATTTTCTCTTCATTGCATAGTAACAGAGCAGAAATAAAGTTGCACCACTTCTATGCTAAATATTTATGAAGCAAAGCCCAAGCATTGCTAAGAAATTGTGGCATTGATATACCTAGGGAAAAACACTATGGGGTTGTTTTCACTGATATCTTGTAATAATGAAGTTGCTAAATATAAGCAATTCTAGTAATTTCTTTTTCACTGTCATCCTTAATTCTGATTTACATGTTCTAGGGCATAGGTGTTCATGACATGTATCTGTGAGGAAAAGTTGGTCTGTTATTTTTTTTTGATAGAAGCAATGAAGA
This sequence comes from Sialia sialis, assembly GCA_009812075.1. Lineage (NCBI taxonomy): Eukaryota > Metazoa > Chordata > Aves > Passeriformes > Turdidae > Sialia > Sialia sialis. The sequence continues at coordinate 27,883,345 of VRYO01002772.1, forward strand.
ATTAAGCAGCTTGGATCTACTAATTATATTTGCATGAGAGTCCATAAGGCACATTTATTTGTATCACCAAACAGTTTGTCCAGGTTGAACCCATATCTTTCAGTAAACAGAAGATTATTTTCACACAAATTGTCCCAGTTGGGTGAGGACCATGAAGGAAAACAAATCAGTTCCTGTAGACAGTGACAGTGCTTTAAATCCCATGGATTCGAAACATCTACCATTTTTTATGGTGGCTGAAGGAAACATTTCCAAGCAACTTTGAGCACTGGCAGAAATGAGATGGCAAATGATGTACCTTTAATGACAACATCATTGAGTGTGCAAAAGAACATTTGGACTCATCTTAATCCCAGCTTTTTCAGGTGGAAGTTTAGGATTCTTGAGGAGCTAGGGATCTTTTTTGAGGGTCTGTAATAGCAGACCCAAGCCTTTTTTGCTTTTAATTCTCCTTTCTGCAGATAGATAGTAATATATCTGTGGCCATCTGTGTCCATTTAGAACATGAAAGGGATCAGGAAGGATCACCTCTTTCACCATCTTACCTTAACACCTGCTCGGATCAACTATGGATCCACAGAGAACTGTAAAATTTCACTGCAAATCTTTTTACTGAGTGAGGTGCTTTCCTTTTCAAACTTTAAAGGGTTCGTATAACTTGTTCACTGCATTGACTCGTTCAATGTGCATTTTGCCACATGTGCTCCTGCCTGTTTTAGGAAGCAAGGAAGAGTGCTATTTAGATGAAAATCCAAGTTGTTTCACATTGAGCCAGGATGAAGCAGGATTTGCATTCTGTGCTCGTGTCTGGCTCCTTGGCACTGATTAGGAAAGATAAAGGAGCCAAAAACTGCCTGCAGAGCAGGACAGAAGGGAATTGGAGGAGACTGTTTGACTAGTCCAGGCATGAGAGTTGTGGATACTGTGCCTCATCACCTCCTCTGACTTATTTCTATTCCAAGGATGGAGAAAGCTTGAAAGGTTGGTGATTTTCCCATGAAGTAAATTCAATGAAAGATTCTCTTTCAGGGGGCGAAGCAGGACTGCTTAAAAGTAGCCACCTGCTGCACTGTCTTTTCTTTCAGGAAGCAGAGGTACCAGGAGAGAATGGTAAATGAATCAAGCCTGAATTTCCATGGCTAACATCTGTGCTTTCCAGGAATTGAGGGCAGTTAATAAATCTCAGATGGTTGCTCAGCGACTCCCAGGGTTGGTACCTTCTTTTATGCTGAGCTGTGGAATGCATTGGGTTTGCCTAAATGCGTCCTTGGAAGAAACATTCTTTGCCTAGAGAACAGGCTGACATGACCTCTGGAAATGAGAGTATTGCTGAGAGCTGAATAAACTCAGTTTTAGAGTTAGAAAGCTTTTTGTGTTTTCCTTTTCTCACAGCTTCAGGCTCCCAGGAACTCTTTCTTTAGGAGTCAGATGCAATAAATGAATGCTGTTTTTACAGTGAGTTTGAGTCATGATGAGCCAGTGTTTATGTCACAGGAAACAGCCTGAGACAACATGTCTGCATTTGAAAACAGGATTTTAACTGTATTTCAGTCCAGGTGTTAAATATTTCAGATAAAATACTTGTAAACAGAAAGAGGTTTACTCTGTATTGTGATTTTCCTTAGATGTTTTTCCAAAGCAACTGTTTGTATGGAAGAGATTGCATGAAATTAGCAGTAGTTTTCTGTGTTCATACTTTCATCCCTGACTGCTGCTTTAGTTCTGGCATTTGTACCTGAATTCTTACCAAATTAGTCTAGGCTGCCACTGTGACATTATTCAATAAGGAATTATTATTACATATTCCAGCAGGAAAAAACCAAACAAATATAAAATAAAAGAAAAAATTACAGCCAATATATTTTCATTTTTAGCTTCTTTTTATCTTCTCAGTTTCTGTAAGGCTCTGCAATGAATCAGTATGTCTCTATGCAGGCAAATTCTACTTAACTTTCATGGTCATTTGAAGTATGTTTTTTCCACTGAAAGAAATTGGCAGCTCCATGCCTTTAGCTGTGAGTTAACTATAAGTTTATGTGAGATGTTAGACCTGGACAGGGCACTGTTGTATAGTTCTTAGCCCTGGTTAGCAAATACAGTAGTTTCACGATTATAAACCGCACCTGAATATAAG
>VRYO01002772.1:27891480-28001745 GCA_009812075.1 Sialia sialis
GCATGTATTTTGAGTTTGTGAAGCAAAGACCAGCTTTTTCTCACCAGCTGGGTCATTCCTGTGGATAGTTCCTGTTAGCTGCACTGTTTTAAACAGGGCATGACCACAACACCTCCGTGCTTCTCCACACTTTGTTTCATGTCTCTCTTAGAGTGATGCATCAAGCTTCTTCAGTGTTTTTGCTCCTAAGGGGTGCAGCACTTTGTTCCTGGTGAGCTATAGCCAACACATGTGCTCCTTCTCACTGAACTTCGTTTTTCATTCTTTTTTCCTACTCAGATTAAAGAAACATGACCCTCTAACCTCCCAGTCCCCATTTTTTTTTCCTTCAACCCAAGCATCTCATCTTTCAAGGCAGTGTTAAGACTATTTAAGATGCTTTCTTTGGTCTTGGAAGCAGAGGTATTAGACATAGGGCAGGAGCCAAGGATGAATGCACCACCTGGGAAACAAAATTTATATGAGAACACATTGTTCTTTTGTGTTTATCATGTAGTCTGATAATGCAGGTAATACAAAGGGGAAAACCCATGTTTGATCAGCTTTGAGCCTTTATATCAAAGGGATTAGATTTTCTTGGAATGTCCTGTGTTTTCTGATGGGAAAATGCAAACGTTGCCAGATACCAGCAGAAAGCTGCAAAGGCAGCAGGCATGTTTTTTATTTGCCATCTGAATTTCATACTACCAAGCCAGGATGATTTGTCCTGGTGAAAATCCTAAGCTCTGCAAAATTCTGCCTTAAACCAGAGTGGCACTGTTTTCAGATGAGAAGGGCAATATTGCCTTTCCGATTTCAGCCTTAAGTAAAATGCTCACCCTCAGTCTGCAGCTGTCACAATTAGCTTAGACTCTAAAGGAGCTATTGATGGAGGTAGAATGGAGAAAATTATTTGGAAACCAGTAGCAGTCTGTTGGAGTGCAGCAGCAGCAGCAGACAATCACAGAGGTTCATTCCAAGCATCTGCCTCACTTCCCTGGCAGATGTTGCCAGCCTTGAGGTGCCAATACTGGATCCCTTCCTGAAATGTCTCCTGAGCCATAAGAGAGTTGTGCAGTGGTTGAGGTGGGGCAGAACCTCTGAGCTTTCAGTCTCATGTGTTAATGTAAGTAGGAATTTCTTAGCTTTAAAAGATTCTCAGTGGTTTCTGCCTCTTCTCCAAGAGCTGTGCGAGACTGTCAGCTGCACAGGTTTCATTTGCCACTGCTCTGCTCCAGCCCACAGCTAAACTAGACACTTAAAGTGGTTAAAATATATCTTATGTCCCTTTTGTCTGAAGAACTATATTAAGCTATTTTCCCCCCAGCCAAATCCTTCTTTTTAATGTGGATGAATATCTTGTAAACAGAATGTGCTCAAAGCACAACTTCATATGTTTCTTCTCTATCTCCGAATCAGTATTCAGGGCTCTGCTAAAGGCAAAGGATTTTGGGGCACTAAGCAAGAATTTCTCTCCACTGCTGTTAGAAAAAGCCAGATTTTTCTCTTAGGGTTGCTCAGAAGTTGTGTGGGAAAATAAAATTGATTGAGGAGAATTGGAGAGAAGATACTTATTCAACAACATCTTATTTTGTCAGTTCAATCTGAGTTTTGCTGGCTAACTTGAAATTGAAGATAAAAACCAAACCCTAAGTTGTTTTTACAGTCATTTTCATCACAGTATATTTGTAAATATTAGTTACCTGCAGAAACATGCTCAGTAGGATTTGGAATATTTTAAATAGCAAAGATACTGTCACAGATGTGTGGATCAAATACATGTTTTTGATGGCCAGAAACTGGAATTCCTGTTCCTTTAGAAAATCAAGAATTCGAAATTGTCATTATTTGGAGTTAGAACACAGAGTTGAATTTCTGAATACCTTTGATTTGGGATAAGAGGCCTGTTTTGTTTTAGAAGAATGAATATTAGTTTTTAACTTTATATGTGTATTTAGTATGTAGACTTAGCTTTGTCATTTAAACATGTTGTACTGAAATTTTTCACATAAATTGTCAAATTGTAGGATTTTTAATTGCTTATTTCAAAACCAGTTAAAATCAGTAATTCATAAAATTATTTCACCTTTAATAAAATTTTCTTTTTCAGTAAAGTGTTTGAACTGAAGTCAGATGGCTCTAATTGATTTGATAAATGCTGAACAAACAAAGGCACTTTAACCTTTGTAGTAATTCTCTTTAGAAGGGCCATTTCTCAAAATGTTTTCAAAATAGCCCTTCACAAAAAATTTAATATTATCACTGATTTTTTAATATTAAGACAATGATACAGAATAGTGCTGCAGCAGTATTTGGAGTTTTGCTTCTCTGACAGAGGACCTTCTTTTTCCAAGAACTGAGGATCCAAAGTTGTGGGGAAGTTATGGCAGGGAGAAAAGTTAGGATGCCAGTGTCCTGCATGGTGGCTTTCTGGACCACTCCTTATGTGACAGGGGTGTGAGGGTGTACCTCTGGCTTTGGAAATAAGAAGAATCTGAATTTGTCTTGTCATTGTTTTTTGGTAAAGCTAGCTGATGGTAAAGAGGTACATTATAGAAATTATAAATATTATACTAATTCTTTTGTCAGGTGGAGTCATTTACTGCTGAGGTCATTTATCCCTCAGTTATTTATCCCTTGGGTTTTCATGGTGTTACAGAGATATGCTGAGATTTTGATCCTATGTGCTAACCTCTGAATAGGAGTAAATTTGTTACTTTTTCCAACAAGTCTAAGAGATTCTGATTAAATTTAAAACAATTGTTTTAAGGCTTGCCCATGCAGTAATGTCACTGTACAGGCAGGGAGGGTGGAAATTGGTAATAAATAAATAAATAAACAAACCCATCTGTTACATTTTATAAATTTTATAAATGCATAAGTGCATGGCCCTGTTCAGCAGTGCCTTCAGAGGTGGACTGCATTATTGTGGAGTTGGTAACAGGAGATCCCACTTACTGCATTAGCACAGTGCTGTGAATTTACTGTGGGAAATCCCACAGAAATATATTCACGCTTGGCTCAAGGCACTTCTAGTGGTGGTACCTGTCATGTGTCTGGCTGTCTAAATTAGATGTTCCTGTTGCTGCCCAGAGAATTTAAGGAGAATATATTTTATTTCTTGCCTTTCTGGCACTAATTGCTCATTTAATTTTGTTTGGTTCATTGGTTTTTAGTAAAACTTGCTGATGGTAAAGAGACACATTTAGAAACTGTAAATATTGTACTCTCTCTTTTGTTTTCCCTCTTGAAACAAAGAATGAATGTTCTTGTGCTCTGAATGAGTGAAAGACCTTTGGTGTAGGCGCTTTATCTAATTAGGTAATCATGGGCATGTTTTCAGTGTCAGAAGGGACTTCATTTTATCCAAGAAACTCCTGGTATTTCATAGAAGGAGGAAATGGAGCAGCATTTTCCTTGTGTGGGAGCTGGGATTGTGCACATGGCCACAAGGAGCTAATGCCTGTCTGTGTGGGTTGGTTGTGTGCTGGCTGCTGCACACAGGTCATGTTTGAGCAGCTTGTGAAAGGCAGCCTTGGCTGAGCCTGCTGCAACGCCGTGTGCAGAGATCAGCAGTGCCGAATGCAGTTTGGAAAGCACGGGGGATGCAATTGGTGGGAAACATTTGAACTGGCAGGGAGAGCAGGTAGCTGAGTGCAGCAAGCAGCCTACATAAGGATCACAGGTTCTGTCTGGGATTTTGTGATGAATGCCTAATAAGCACATGGATTATATGGGCAGAACTCTTCAAGCTGTTGTAAATGTAGCTGAAAGAAGCGTGGCTTGTGGGACAACAAATAACTGCTCTCGTAAAACTTTTGTTTGGCGTTGCAATATCTAAAGTCCAGAAAAATAATGGAGAGAAAACTGGACAATAAAAGGAAAAGGGAACTGTCCTACTTAGCTACTTTAAATGACAGAAACATATCCCTGGTGTCTATTCGTAAGCAGCAGGCAGCTTGTGATGTGCCTGAACTACTGATTATTGGTGAAAAGTCCAAGACGGCATCGCCAGTAAAAGCAAGAAGTAACTTGCAGAAAGAAGAGAAGCTTTTGCAGAGTTACTCCATGGGAAGGACAGAAGTCAATACAGTTGCAAGACAGGTCAGTGAGGGCTGGTGTGGGGGTGTGTGTGTATGATGTTGGGAGGGAGATGGTGTTTTTGAACTGGTGAATTTAAAGCAAAGCACGTTGGACATGGGTTGTATATTAAAGGAGGTTAAACCTTCTTTATCTAAATTGTCTCGATCCCCAGCATGGATGCTAGCCCCATAACAAGCAGTACAAATGCAAAGTCCTCTGGGGATCCTCTGAAAATAATCTTTGAAACTAGATGTTAATGATGACTTATGCTGTATAAGCTAATGAGCATTGTTTCAGCTCCACCTCTAATAATATAGAGTGCTGATTCTTAGGAAGGAAACATAATAGTATTTCTCCTTTTGAACACCAATTGCTCCAGTAGTTTCACAGAAGCTCATACTAGTTTGGAATAAGAGAAACTGCAGACATATTAAAAGGTCTTTATTGTGGGTAAGTAGTTTATTTCTATCTACTAAGTGGGTGCTAGTGAATTTCTTGATGAATATATCTGTGTAACTTTTTAATTTAGTGCTGTATATAACTGTGTATTTTTGGAGATTAAGTGCTGTGGTGAAGAGACTTGGAAAGGTCAATGCTTATAGAAACATGATGAAGTTTATTATTTTTAAAGAGTTTTGCTGTTTAAAATGTATGTACACTGCATTAATGTAGTTTGGGTCAGTGAATATTGTGAATATTTAAGGAAAAGTTACTTTCAGAACAAAGCTCAGTTGGTTGGAGCATGGTACTAATAATGCCAAGGTTGCAGGTTTGTTTCCTGCGTGAGCCATTTGCTGAAGAACTGGGCTTGATGAACCTTGTGGGTCTCTTCCAACTCAGAATGTTCTGTGATTCTGTGTTTTCATGTTCTTTTGGAACTATGCATGCTTAGAATGGCTCAAATAGTCAGACTGGAATGAAATAACAGCCAGAAGAGATCAAATACACCCGGAGGTTTTTTTCTGCCTCAAGTTACTTCTTGTATTATAAATGTTTGCTAGAAAAGAATCATGACATAAATGACTTTGTTCTACCAAAGGATCTCTTCAGTTCAGTGGGATATATATGTTGCTTGTACTGATGCTGTGAAGAACATCACAAAGAGGTTTGCCTTATCATAATTCTCAATTAGAAACATTTCATTTACAAGCAAGTCTTTCCATTTTCCCACAAACCAAAGTTGATTTACACAGCTCCCTTTAATTTAAAAGTGCCTGTTACGGTCTCTGAGGTTTGTTGACTGCAGTGTAGTTGTCATTTCACTAAGGCTGGCTGCAACTGCCTAAATCTTTCCCTATCATTGGTACTGTTAGAGAAACCTGATCCCAGATGGGGAATAGCAGTCCCTTGGCAGTAGCATTAGTATTATTAAGTTAGTATTTTGGAAACAGAAGCCTCATAAAGGCTGCTTTGTAGTAATATTCTCTTTGAATCTTGGTATTCAGGTTTAGAAGGTGGTTTTTTAAAAATTGTTTAAGACTCAGGAACTGTTTGAAAAACAGCAAACTATGTTGTAAGTAGTTACTGAATATAGTAGCTACTGGTTAGTCTTTGTTTGGGAGGGGAGAACCAACAACCGGTTATGATTGAATACATTTAAAAAATATGTTCTAATGAGATGCACTGAAAAATGTTAAGGAGGATGAGGATTGGATTTGTGGCTACTTTGTGTGCCAGAGTGCTGCTGTTACAGGCACAAAATTGAAAACTCGTGACCTTTGATGTTTTTGTGGCTGCTCTGCCCTCATTTTGTTGTTCACTGTCTGCCTAAAATGAACTGGGAAACATCTGAAGCATTTAATTAGTAGTGTGTGGCTTTTCAGTTGTGAGCTGCTATTGCCTGAATCCAAAGCCATGAATCAGGAGGTTGTGAAAGAAGGAAGCAGGGAAGGTTAAACACAGATAAGATTATTCTTCGGCAGTGGTGTGTCAAAGGTAAGAGGGCAATAACTGATTTCAGCCCACAGAGGTATAGGGAAAAGAGCAGCCCAAAACTTCAGTACATAGTGGATGAGAGGTTCAGTGACCCCCAGCATTTGTGGATGAACACTTAGGGAGAGGCAGAGGGGGAGATGCTGAGTGAGCTGCGCCCCATCTTCTCCCCAGTTGATTGCCTGGCATCACTTCGAGGAGCCTGGTGCTTGAGTTTTAGGATGTGAAAGTTCCCATGCCTGCAGGCCAGGCAGTGAAGGGCAGGAGGGCAGGAGAGCCAAAGGGGAAAGCCATTCTGGATGAACAGAAAAGAGAGTGCTGTGCTGGATCTTGGTGGGTGATGCTCAGGGAGCTGTGGAGTGCACCTGTCACAACCTCAGCCCTGAGCTGCAGAGGCCAGGAGTGTTATACTGCCATTTTGGAGGTGGCTGCACCTCTTGGGGAGGGGGAGATGAATAGAGGGATGGCTCTCCTTGTGACAGGCTACCTCATGAGGTGACCATGAAACACAGCAATGGAGGCAGCATGGGGACTTGGACAGGGGTGGCTGGTGGCTGGACTCTGAAACCAAGAAAGGCACAAACCTTGTTGAGTTCACAGCCATGGTGTTGCATGCATTCTCAAGACATGGGTCACCATGTGTGCATGTGTGAGGGTCTCACCCAGTGCTGTGGTTTCCTTGTCTTTGGGGATTTTTTTCTGAGTTCAGTTGTTTTTCTCAGATTTATTATGTATGCCTCCACTGCTTGGATTCTCAACCTTTGCATATTTGAAGGACACTGTTTTGGGGGACCATGGGTCAGCATGATGCTAGGGCAGTCCTCAGTGGGGTGGGTTTGCCCCACCAGCCACACAGACCATAGGCAAGGACTACCTTTCCCAAATGGACCTGCCATGAACTGGCTGCTATGATTCCAAGAGCTCTGTACCAAAGCAGGGCTCGAAACTTGGTGCTTCCAACCCAGCAGCATCTCCCTGACCTGTTCCATCTCCATGCTTTCACAAAAAGTTAGTCCAGCCCCAGGGCATATTCCTGTTGGATAATCTTCCTGCTGGCTGGAGGCAGTCAGAAAGGGGAGCATGAGCCTCTGCCTTTTCCAACTCTCCCCAAGCTCTGCTTTGCCCCAGGACAGGCATAAGTGCTACAGCTCCTGTCTGGGACATCAAGGGTTGTTCTTCATGCCTTGTTTCTTGCTTTTAAATCCTCATACTGGGGCTTGGGCTTTAGATGCCGCATTCCTGCACATTTGCTGCTCATCTTGGGTCTGGTTCAGAGCTTCTTCTGAAGATGCAAGTGTTTTCCAACCAGTTCTGGTGCTTTCTTTAAAGCTCTCTCCATCTACTACTGATTCTGAGTCAATGATTTCTCAAATGTCTTCAATTTTTGTTCATATGAGCTTCATAACTTTGTGTCATGATTCTTTGCTTTCAGGGTAGAGACTCGCTCTACTGTGCACTTTCAGTTCCAACTTTTACATGCAGAACAAAGGAGGGGAAGAATTGTCATGATTTCATGTATAATTATTTGCATATTCTTCACATACATCCTGTAAAGATATGCATGAGATTAGTAGAGCAAACAGACTTGGTGTGAACTTGCCCTGAAAAGTGAGCCATTCTCCTTTGGTGTGAAAGGCAAAAGAGTAACTTGAGCCAGTTCTTTAATACATTCCATTCTGGACATAGAATCAGATGCATTTCTATTATTTTGTTTGTATTTCTCTCTGGGCAGAAAAAAGCAGAAGGGGCAATTTCTGAGACTCCCAAGCAGCTTTTTGGTCATTTTTGGTGGTGATTGCTTCTCTTGTCCTTTTGCAGTTAGTGTCTCTGTATTACTACACAGCCTCACAGGTGCCATTTTATGTATAGGTGTTAGCTGGTACCAGGAAGTCCTTTTCTGAGACCCAGCATGTGCCTGAGGAAAACTATGGACACATTTCTGATGCCTCATCTTTGTGCCCTTACATAAATCTGCAGTTTTTCTCTTGTCTGGTGTAGAAACACCCTTCTTGCAAACACACATGTAGATTTATTTCTGCCTATTTGGTTTTTGGGGTTTTTTTTTGAAGCTGTTAAAAACAACAGTAAAGGCTTTGTAAATGCTTTATTTGCACCTGTGCACATTTCTTGGTTTTGGGGGGAGATTCTTCAGTGTTTTGGCACTTCTGTGTTTTCAATTTTTTTTAAGGGAAAAAAGCTTTTTCATTTTCTTATATCCACATCTGCTCTCTATTTCTTCCTTATAATTTAAAAATTTGTGTGTAAGGATTTTTCTCCTACAGAGCATAAGCATCTGGTTTTGACAAGTAGCAAACAAAATATTTTTGCCAATTCTTCTGAACATTGAGATAGCTTTTTATGCAACACAAAAAGCAGTGGCCAAGTTTTGAAGTTTCTGTGGCTTACAGCGCATTGAAATATGGAATCAGTCCTCGCTTTAATGTTTTTTGAAAGACTGTGTAACGAGAAATACCCTCTAGTCTTTTTACAAGATTAATTTTAATTGCTTTTATGTCACCTAGGAAAAGTGAGACAGTTGGTGAGTGTGGGGGTAGAGTGAACACAGTGGAGGACATAAGGCTGTGATGGTTCCTGAGTTTCACCTGCAAGTCGTGGCCAGACAGGCACTGAAGCAGAGTGTGGAGGATGCTCGTCTCCTCCAATCATGCTCTGTTTCACCAAGAGATGCAGAAGGCAAAATACCTTTGTCCTGTGAGCCAAAGAACATGCACAGAGTGAGCTTCTGTAGCTGTCACACAGATCTCACCAGGTGTTTTAGATAAGAGCTGACGGTGTCCTTGAGGAACTGGGGACAGGGCAGAGGGGATGATGGACAATATCCACATAACGCTTCTTGAGGCAGAATTTGCAATAAATGCGAGTTTGAGTTTAGGCTGCATTTGAAATGTAGTGGTTGCGTGGTTGGAGTCTCTTTTCAGACAGGGCTTTTTCCCATACACAAGGCCAGGTGATTATTTCAGATTGTGGGAAGTCACAACAATAGGACATAAGAATGGGAGTGTGTGTCTTGGCTGCCTTTGTGTGGTGTTTAAAAAGGGCACCATCTTGGCAGGGAAGTCTGATTAACTGCTAATGCTTTGTCTTGAAAGGAGGTGCTTGTGGCACATTTCCATGTATGTTGGGGATTTCACTAATTTATGGTAAGGGAAGTGCAAGGTGAGCAGTGTCCTGGGTACTGCCAGGCTGTGGGAGGAGGAAACAAAAGGGGAATGCCAGGACTATGATATTCTTCTGAGTCTTCTTCCCCAGCATCCCTGGAATGCAGCCACGAGGCCAAGGAGAAGAGGGGGAGCATGACGAAGAATTTGCTGTTAGGATGATTGAGGGGCTGCACCATAATCTTGAAGAGTTGAACTTGCTCATTCCTCCTACTGTTCTATTAAATGCAGGACAGAAAAGGCTGAAAGCAAATTTCTTGTCTTAAATTTTTGCTGATTTGGTTGTGACCCCAGACCTTGTTATTCCCAAGCTGTTTAAGCATGAAACAAAATCAAGTTAATGAATTTTGAGTACAGCATCCAATGAATTGGATGCAGTCTAGTGTTACTAAGCAGCCTAAATGCTTCTCATCCATGCTATGGTACTGAGAAGGGAGTTTTCTTGTGGGTCATAGGAACAGGATCTGCAGTACTGAGCCTGATCCAGTGGGCCCTTCTCCAGGCTCTTCCTGCTGTAATGCCTAGCATCAATTGTTTTATTGAATGTCAGAGAGCCCAAGGCTTTTCAGGCAAGAGAATAGATTTGTCCTAGTAGCTTTAATTTAGATCTTTAGTATTTCAAGTTGCCTTAAATCATGGACATGAATTTTCATTTTCTTTCCATGAAACCTGTCAATCTAGGACTCATCCTTATCCTTTTCAGTTTTTCTCATCACATGGCTTCAGCAATTGGAGATAAAGTCTGTGCTGTCAATACTTGTTCTGTGAGAAGCATTGACACTTTTTAAAAAAATATTTCATTTTCGGTTTAATTGAGTACATTCAGCTGTAGAGTTCCAGTATTGTAGAGCCCGTGATCTGACTGAGAGATAATTCATTTCTGGCTGGCTTATCTCAGTACTGGCCATCCTGAAAATCAGTGTTGGATGAAATCAATAAGTTACTGTAGCAAATTTTATAGTCTTAGGTGCCTCACAAGTAGGTGAATAAAATTAAGACATAGTGAAAATATCTGCTTACAGTTCTGTCTTTCAAGGTCTTTGTTAGATACAGAGTACAAGCTAAAAGGATTATATATTAAATGCAGAGAGCCCAGGCCTTTGTGTGTGTGTGCATATAGCTCTTCAAATGTCATGCAGCTGACCTACCCTGCACCAACTCATTTCAGGCTTCTGGAAAAGTCATGATTCTGTTTTCTTGGGCTTTTTGGTTTTCTTTGGCTTGGTTTGAACTCCTGGAAAGTAGCAGGTTGGCCAAACTGGGTAAGTTGATAACCTTTTTGGAGAGGCAGTCAGCACACTCTCTACTGTGACCCACTGTGCCAGTGACAGTGTGCTCTGAAAAGCAGCTCAGGCTGTGTGATGGAAGTGTCCTTTGGCTGCAGAGAACTCAAGTTTTAAATTACTTGGTTAGGGTAGGAATATTGAGTCAATTCTGCTTTTATATCCCTAGTCAGTATTTTCTAAATTGCTGCTCAAGAGACTGTCAGAAGCCTGATTCATCATCATGCACATAACCCACTGGTAATATATTCAAAGAGTAAAATAGTGTTGTAAAGGGTTTTGGCTATATAGACTAACTTGAGAGCACTTATAGTATGTGCTTGAGAGCATATAAAGACTGTTGTTGCTTTTATGGGGCTGAAGATATATGCATTTATTTTTACTTTTCCACTTTCTCCTTAGGCTTTGTCCAACATTGATTCTTCTCCTGGTTGTGAGCTGAAGCCTACAATGAAACATAATTTTGCTTTTGACAACATGGGCTATGAGGAGAGCTCTGAAACTGTGACCTCTCCACCTTCCCAAGAGCATACTGTGGTAGTCAACATTGTGGGAATGACTTGCCAATCATGTGTGCAGTCGATAGAAGGCCGAATTTCCAAGGTGAAGGGCGTTTTGAGAATTAAAATCTTCCTTGAACAGAACAATGCCATTATCAAGTATCTGCAGTCAGAAATAAACCCTGAACAAATTTGCCAGGAAATTCTGGATATGGGCTTTGATGCCAACATAGCAGAAGAGAAGTCAACAACAGCAACTGTAAATCTGCCTAGCTTGAAAGAAGCAGTAGTGAAACTTCGGGTGGAAGGCATGACATGCCAGTCCTGTGTCACCAACATTGAAGGAAAGATTAGGAAAATGCATGGTGTGGCAAAAATCAAGGTGTCACTTGATAACCAAGAAGCAATTATTGCTTACCATCCTTACATCATTCAGCCTGATGATCTCAAGAGACACATCAGCGACATGGGGTATGACTGCACCATTAAAAGTAAATCAGCCCCTTTGAAGCTGGGTGTCCTTGATCTCCAGCGCTTGCAGAATGCAAACTCCAGGGAGACACCTGCAAGTCTCGAGAGTGATGGGCTGGATCTGCTGGTCACCAAGTTGGGTAGCACAGCTACAGTGACTTTACAGATAGAGGGCATGCACTGCAAGTCCTGTGTCAGAAACATTGAAGGAAATATGTCAGATCTTCCTGGCGTAAAAAGTATTAAAGTGTCTTTGGAGCATAAATGTGCTGTGGTGGAGTATAGCCCAGATTTAATCACCCTGTCAGCTTTGCAGCAAGCTATCGAAACCCTTCCACCTGGAAACTTTAAAGTAAGCCTCCTTAATGGTTCAGAAGCAAATAAAGCAGCATCTCCCTCGGGTGCTTTCACATACAATGTCACCAGACAGCCACCACAAGGCACGACACACATGGCTGTTATTAAGATTGGTGGCATGACCTGCAATTCTTGTGTACAGTCCATAGAAGGGGCCATGTCACAGAGGCAAGGAGTGCAGCGTGTAGCAGTTTCTCTAGCTGGCAGTACTGGGACCATACAATATGATCCAGCTGTCACTACTGGAGAAGAGTTAAGAGCTGCCATAGAAGACATGGGATTCGATGCCTCTCTGCTGACAGGTAATAGTGATTTTTCTTCTGTGGGTAGAGAGCCAAGATGGATCATGTAAAATCTGCACTGAGATTCCTTTCTGGAGAGAAATTCTTAAAGCATCACATTGCCATTATCTCTTCTGAATGCCTGGTCTGGTTCCCCCTCACTTAGCAAGGGAGAGAGGTTTCAACTGTAAAGAACCTTGTTTCAGCCCTTAATAACTGCAGCAGTGAGTGTAAGAGCTGAGTCACATTATGAAGCCAAAAGATCTGGGGTTCAAGGCCTTTCAAATAGCTCATCCCCATCCTCCCTGAAGTAGGTTTCCTCCTATGTCTACAGGCTGCTGTAAGTAGGTCTGCAAACCAAATGTTTGCATTTATGTTCCAGAACACTAAAAGCTACAGACTTAATGAAGTGTCTTTCATTTAAAACCTCTTTTTACCTAGATAAAACCTCTTTTTACTGTCTTTAGCCTTTGACCTTTATTTCTGGAGTATTTTTACCTGCCTTACTTCACTAAACCTTTCTTTAAGCCAGGTAAGTGGAAAATGCAGGTGCTCTTTGGTGGGAAGCTGCTTTTACATGTCAGCTGCAGCACTGTGTGCATTTTGTACATGTGCTCAAGGTTTCAAAAGTTATTTTGATGCACAATCTCCTCTCTCACAAATTTTGAATGTGGCATTTTTTACATGCTTCAATTAAACATATTTGCTTTGAAATACTGATGTAGTTTACCGAAATTCAGTAGTTTGATCCCAAAAAACCCATATCATGTTCATTTCTCTCATGGGTCCATCTCTCTGATTCTGTGGTACTACTACAAATGAGGAGGCGCCTTTATGTGTGTTTATTCATAATTGGTTTGGTTTATAATTTGTTAGTGGGAGACCTTCCACTCCATCTGGAAAAGGAGGGACCCCCCCACAATGTTTAACATGTTCAGAAGCAACTCCTGCTCCTTTACACAAACCTCTGCCCAAGGAGGGTAGTTTGTGAGCACAGCTGGAGCTGTTGTGTGTCTGTTCAATATCTGGCAAAGAATAAAAGAGGCCTGTTTGTGTTCAGATCTCTGGGGCGCTTCCAGAACTCATTTTGCAGTACTTGCACTGTGAATATTGTGCCACAGAGAAACGTGTTGAGAAACTTGTTCTCAACAAGTGATATGAGTGCTGCATAGACAGCAACAATGACAGAATGGTTATGACTGGACCCCATTCTCGGTGCTGGATAAGGACCCTCTAGACACCACTGCAACTTTGTCAAGTGGAGGTAGCTGACAGCTCTAGGCATTGAAATTGGAGGGAATAATTTACCATCTGAATGTGGAAAGCTAGTTCTGTAGAGTTGGATGGTCATGCAGGTGGTACTGGTTAAGATGTATTTTTATAAGCATAGTAACAACTTGTATTATTTCCATATAGAGACCAAGGTTATCGTGTCACCTTCTGAACAACTATGAGGGTTTATGTGTTGAAAAATGTGACTTGTTTGTACTTTTGCGTCATCCAATTACACTGTAAATAGTTCAGTGTATTGTGCATTTATTCAAGATACCGCCACTGGAGAACACAGGTACCAGCCTGATGCCAGCAAAGCTGCTGTGCAGCCTCGAGCTCCAGAATCTTCTCATCAAGTTGATGCCTCGGATGCTCTTCCAGACAGTCCTCACCCTGATGGGTCAAACCAGCTCAGTGGAGCCACAGAAGAGAAGTGTGTTTTGCAAATCACAGGCATGACCTGTGCATCGTGTGTGTCTACCATTGAAAGAAATTTGCAGAAAGAAGATGGTAATAAATTTAAGATTCCTATAATGAGTCTAATAATAAGGGATGATTGGATGGAAAAGATATTCTAAGAGATTAGCGGAACATCTGGAAGTTAAATAGACTTAATGCTCTTTCTCAGTGCTAGCATAACTATGTCACTGTTTGGCTATCCTATTGCACTGGTGGGCAAACATGATGAACATACTTCTAACAGGTTGTAACAGGTTGCAATGTGATAAATAATTCAAATAAGTCTGAAGACAAGAACAGAGAAATGGTTTTCATTTACTTTTCAGGGCCTTGTTGGTTTACAAAGCAATCCATCTCTCCCAGAGCCGTTGAGAGCTCAGGCATGCCTGGGCATATTTGCACAAGCAGGGGCTAACAAATGTATGGCTCTACTGCCAGGGTAAGCTTAGGCACAGTGGTGTTTACTGGTCTAGAAGTCTGCAGGCTGGGGTTGCTTTTCTTCTGGCCATGTAGAAGATTAACAGATGAGGCTTAGCAATGTCTGATTTCATTTGTGTCAGCATGCCTTTGGGAGGTTTTGCTTATTGATTTTTCGCTCACCAGTGGTGGCCTCACTGCCTTGATTTAGAAATCAGAAAAAGCACTAGCTCTTCAAAAGAAATGTTTTTGGCCTTGTGATCTTTCTGTTTTGATTTGCAATTCTAAATGTAGATTTCTGTGGGCTTTTTATTTATTAAAATAATAAGGAGGGGTGGAGAACAGGAAAATAAAAAGGTCCACTGCAGGGTTCATTCCAAGCTACAAGAGTCTAGGGTAGATGTTGCAGCAGTGAATGTAAAGATTGTTTCCAAATATCCTTTTTGTCTCATTAGATCACAGCAAAACTCACCTCCTTCCATGTGTAAATCTTGCAATTCCTCTCATTGCTGAAGGGGAACTCGGTGTGACTGGGTCTCTGTAAAAACTTGCTGTTGTGACTAGGGAACAACACTAGAAGGAGGCAGAGAGAAATCATTAGGCTTATAATATCTCTAAGTTGTTACAGTCCTCACAGACAGTCACTTGTAATATTTTATTTTTCTTTCCCTCAGAAGAGCTACATTACCTAATACTTTTGTTATTGCCACCACAGGGATTGTTTCGGTGTTGGTAGCACTGATGGCAGGAAAAGCAGAGATAAAATACAAGCCAGAACTCATACAGCCTCTTGAAATAGCACAGCTGATCCAGAATTTGGGTTTTGAAGCTACCATCATGGAAGATAATGCAGAAATGGAAGGGCAAGTGGAGCTTCTTGTAAGTAATGTGTATTTAAAATTATATGTTTGTTTTGGAAAAGTCAGGTCTGGAAGACTCATTTTCTTGCAAATAGCTTTTCTGAGCAGTTGTGGCTTCAACAGCTCAGTTCTGGCTGGTGATGCTATTTTTTTCATTATTGCTGAAAAGGCAAAATCAACTTTTCTTAGAAGAAGCCATCCAAAAGCACTAAAATAAAAAGTGATAGTTCTATGTACAAATTAGACTTTCTTAGCAAGCAGAAATTAAACCAAAACTTTCTCCTAAGGCACTTTAGTACAGACTCTGAGTAACTGAGAATGTGTCAACAAATATGTATTGCTAATGTTAAAGGCTTTGCAGAGAGGTCTAGGAACTTTGGGTAGAATCAGTAAAATTAGTAAATTGCTTATTTTTCTCTAACAGATACTTACTGTAGGACAGAGAACAGCAGTCTGCTGCTGTGTTAATAGATCACAAAGTGGTAACATGCCTTATTAAAGCCACAGGAAAATTTAAGAGAGATGAAATTACACATGCAGAGTTTGTCTTTGGCAGTGTTGACATAGTTGTTGATAGAACCATATTAGTTATATTTCTACAGTTAATAGCATGTCTGAGAGCTACCATTCAAATACATGGCTGTGACTATATCTGCTGTCTGCACAATTTTGTAATAGAAGTGGATAATTATCCTCTCAGCTTTGTATCATTTAAGACAGTTCTATAAAGCTACGCTGAGGCCTTGTCTCAAGTACCACAAATATTGGGTGAATGTGGGGGATTGCTAACTACCCCAAATTGTCTTTTCTTTAGATTACAGGGATGACGTGTGCTTCTTGTGTTCACAACATTGAATCCAAACTCATGAGAACAAATGGCGTTTTCTCTGCCTCGGTTGCGCTTGCGACTAGCAAAGCTCACATCCAATTTGATCCTGAAATTATTGGACCTCGAGATATTATAAAAGTAATCAAGGTAGGCTTTGGAAATTTTTAATGCAAGGACAATCACATCGTGAAATTTAGAAGGAAATAAAGCAGCTGATATTTGAGAGATTTCACTGATTTTGTGGATGCCGTAGTTACTGCCTTGTTTTTATGCTCTTTTGATAGGTCTGCTGTGCTCCACAGGAATGCATAGGCTCCCCAGCTGTTACTCTAAAAACACACACTACAAAATGAACCGTTTTTTATCTTTATCTGGCAAAAGTGTCATATATTCATTTCTTGACAGTCTGTGTAGAATCACAGTAATTTCAATGAAGCGTTGCTAATTCAGAACAAACATACTTCTTTCTCTTGACAGACTGTAAAAGAAGTTCTGCCACAGCTCATGCCATAAGTATTACATATCTCTGTACATACTTGCATCTATTCCCACATCTTTTTGAATTGAAACAGCTTGTGATACAGCCTGATATTAAAGAAAAAATTCCTAGTTTACCCGTAATCACAAAGATCATAAAGTCTTTTGCTATCACAGCCCAGATGTGGACATAACTGTTTTCTTTTTTTGTCCCACCAGTAGGGATCATAGTGTATGAGGTGCATGCAGTGAGTAGTCAGGAGGACAGCAGAGACTTTTTGCTTTCCATGCTGTAGAGTATATACTCAGAAAATATCTGCTAGACCACAGAACTGACGCAGCAGCAGTTATTAACTTGTTAACCAGTAGAATGTTCAGGCTGGCAGAGTAGCTCTCTAAAGCATACTTTGCCACAGAAGCATTTCATGATGTAGGTAGGAAGTTAAGTGTTTTGTTCTTGCAAGTGTACTTTGGGTTTTTAGGGTGTTTGGGCAGGAGGCATGGCTCCACTGCAGTAACTCACCCCAGGGTAACTCAAAGCTGGATTTTTGCTTGGGATCTTTTGCCCTGCAGTTGGTTGTCCTACGTGTTTAAACTAACTTTAGACATTTTAATTTTCAACTTCAGGTGTATTTATTAAACTGTAGTGTTAGGGACTTGCTAGATTGTCTAGCTCCCAGTGGCTTGTGCATTTGAACTTCCTTTGTGGTATGTGCCATATCTCTTGTTTGTTCCAGTGGAGGTGAAAGAGCATTTGTTTTCCTTTAGGAGGAGTGCAGCAGAATTCCACATGTCAGTGGAAGCCTCCCAAGCCAAAGAACTTGGACACTTTACTGCATCTATATGCTGTGTCCATGTATAGGTATCAAAAGTCCTTTGCTGTCCAAATTTTGAGTACTGACTCAAATATCCTCGCATTTTGGCAGAATGGAAAAATAAATAAGGGGCTAGAATTTATTAAACATTGAACAGAGTCCTTTTCTGACATTTCTTCTGAAAGTAGTGTAATTTAAATTTGTTATAAGTAATATGGTTAGCTTCATCAAAACTAACTTATCTTTCCTTCCCTTTCAATATAAAGGAAATTGGCTTTCATGCTTCTGTGGCCAAAAGTGCTCCAAATGCACATAACCTGGATCATAAAAAGGAAATACAGCAGTAAGTATTTCTTTCCTCTCTTATAATGAACATGTCTGGATCATATCTTGTAACTCTACTCCCCCAGCAGTCTTCCCAGTTAATTAGATTATTCTTGTGTAAATCATATTTAATTTTACCACTCGCCATTTGATTCAAGTACTTTCATTACTTTAATTAGTTTCAGTTTTTAACTGCCAGAAGTCTATACAGTTAAACATGTTGCAGACACCAAAGCTGTTCCAAAATACTGGATCTTTGCAAATATCCCAAAGCTGTGTCTTAGCACAGTGCTAATAACACCAGTCCTGCACTACCAGCACAGTTGGGCACGGGTGGGGTGTAGAAAACCCATGAATTTACAGGGTTCTTTTTTCAGGTGGAGGAAATCTTTCTTGTACAGCCTAGTGTTTGGTATCCCTGTTGTAGTCATAATGATTTATATGCAAATACCCAATGGGGATGACCATGGATCTAAGGTGCTGGAACTGAACCTCATTCCTGGATTATCTATTTTGAATCTTCTCTTCTTTATCCTGTGCACTTTTGTTCAGGTATGTTTATACTACTTTCTAGGGGTTTGCTTTCTATTTATTTCCCTTTTATGTAATCTGATGTGATAAAGACAGGCTAATGGAAACATTTAGTGGATTAGGCCTGCGCTCTTTTCTGTACCATCTATGCAGAACGAAGTGGCATAACTTTTCTGCAAGTTATCCATTCTGCATTTACTCATAGCTCTTACTCCTGCCAAAGTTGCATCAGGTAGTTTCCAAGTGGAGAAGGTGATATTAAAATAAAGAGATACCTGCAAACTAATTAGGTAGCTGTAGGTAAATTCTTGTATTTTCTATGCCTTGTTTACTTTGAATTGCTGAGGGAAAGAATGATATTTGCTGGTTTTGAGAACAAGGAAGTGCAAATGAGAGGATGTCAATGGAGTCAGTCTCCTAGTAGACCTGAAGTTATATCATTATCAAATTTGCTTGGGTCAGCAATGCCTTCCCATATGTACTATATGGTTTGAATTCTGCTGTGGGTAGCGTTACGTACTCTGTGGTTACTGATCTTAATACGAGTCTGTCCTTGCTTGCACCAACAGTTCCTTGGTGGATGGTATTTTTATGTACAAGCTTATAAGTCACTGAGGCACAAGACAGCCAATATGGATGTGCTCATCGTACTGGCCACGACGATTGCTTATCTGTATTCCTGTGTGATCCTGATAGTAGCAATCATTGAAAAGGCAGAGAAAAGCCCTGTCACTTTCTTTGACACTCCTCCGATGTTGTTTGTGTTCATTGCACTTGGCAGATGGCTGGAACACATAGCCAAGGTAACTCATCTTCACACAAATGTTGTGTGTTTATGATAGGAGTAGAATAAACTGTTCAGAGGAATTTTGAGTCAGCTGTTTCTGGTGTAGTCTATAACATGAAAGGTTGGTTAGAGTTCATTCTGTTAAGTACTTATCAGGATTTATATATCGTAATGTATCTTAAACATTAATCTCTGTTTCTTAGGGTAAGACGTCAGAAGCTCTTGCTAAGCTTATGTCCCTTCAAGCCACTGAAGCCACCGTGGTGACTCTTGGACCTGGCCACTCTATTGTCAGGTACGTATTTATGAATCAAAATCCCTTCAGCCTGCCTGGATCTCAGACTAGGCTTAATCTAGTTAACCTGGAAGCTGATGGCATAAGTAACCTTCCTGTTGTACTTGTGTCTTTGGCAGGGAGGAGCAAGTACCTGTTGAACTGGTTCAGAGGGGTGATGTTATAAAAGTTGTTCCTGGTGGAAAGTTCCCAGTGGATGGAAAGGTCATTGATGGCAGTTCTATGGCAGATGAGTCTCTCATTACTGGTAACTTCCCTTACCTTACACAAAGAAGTGAAATCTTCTGGAACTCTTTATTACAAGAAAAGAGGGCAGACCCAACCCAAACACTACTGTCTGAATAGCCTCCCACCTTAATGGATGCTGTGGCTTTGTGAGCTTGAATTCAAATCCTGCCTCTGTGCACACCCTAAAAAAACTGAAGGTTTTCCTCTCAGTTTGGCCACTTACTGACCTACTGATGGAATGGATATAGTCATAACAGTATTGCCATTATTCCAGCGATCTGGTTGGAGTTTCCCCTGGAATGTATTTGTAGAGATGATATCTTCTCAGAAATGAGTTCTAAAGGATGATGGGGAAATAGTGATGAGATGCTGGAGTTTGTATGACAGGGCTCTCTCAATGAGCAAGGTGGGGGAACAGGAGCTTTTCCACAGAAAAACCTTTCTGATCTTTGAAAATGGAGGGTCATGGAGATAAAGAGAGATTTCTCAAAGGCCCATTGCTATGCAAGGTTTAATGGAGAAATTTCTAGAAGTACCTTTTCCAACCAATTTGCTCCTTGCCCTTTTGAGGTATGGTATACTGAAAAGTTACGACCAAGGAAACAGCGTTTGCTTTGAAACTAATCCTATAAAAAGGTCTATAGAAGTATGACACTTATCCATGTCTTCACCAGACAGAGACATACAGTATGTGGTTTCTGGTTATTATTGCTTAGCATACTGATTTTGCTAACATAGATTGAGCTGTGTGCTAATTGATTATGCAATTAGGGGAATTGGCTCATTTATTCTTACCTTTTCTTTCCAGGGGAACCTATGCCAGTCATTAAAAAGCCTGGGAGCACAGTGATTGCTGGTTCTATAAATGCACATGGCTCACTTCTTGTTAATGCAACTCATGTTGGTAACGATACCACTCTGGCACAGATTGTTAAATTGGTGGAAGAAGCTCAAATGTCAAAGGTAAAAATAATGGAGAAGAAAGCCTTATTCACAGATTTTGATTGAATACTAAAAAGATTCTGTGTTATGATAGTCAAACACTTCAGCAAACTGTTTTTCCAGAACTATTGTGTATTTTCATGAACTTTGCATCTTTATGTGTTTTGATCACGAACATGCAAATAACTGGGTTTATTTTTTATAGGCACCCATCCAGCAACTGGCGGATAAATTTAGTGGATATTTTGTTCCATTTATCATCATCATTTCAACAGCGACTTTGGTAGCATGGACCACAATTGGCTTTGTAAATTTTGATATTATTAAAAAATATTTTCCTGTAAGTAGTTTTATTATTATAACTAGATTTGTGTGTTTGTGTCTTCCAATGTAATTAACATACTTCTTCTTTATAGGGGTTGATGTTATAATCACCCTGAGAGGAGCTTAGTTGGTTAGATAATAACACCAAGATTGTGGGTTCAATCCTTGTATGGGCTTTTACTTCAAGAGTTGGACTTGATGATCCTTGTGAGTCCCTTCCAACTCTGAATATTCTGTAAAACATGGTATTTTCTGCTAACAGAGCAGATAATCGCGCTATTTAAAATCTCTCTGCAGGTATAAATATATCTGCGTTTACCCCTTAGTTCTGCATGGGGTTCTTACAAATGGAAATTATTGACAGCGTTTCTGGACTGAACATGATCTGTAGCTGCATTGCAAGGAACTGAGCGAACTGAGCCATTCCTGTTTTTTCTGAAATTTTTGTGGCTATTCCTGTTTTTGATGGCAGATAGTGGTTTTAGCTTGAGAAAGAAGCTGAGCTTCTGTTGTCTTTAGGATGTATATTTGCTTTGCTCGGCAGCTGGGGGGATCTGTGCATCTGGAAATAGCGTTCTTTGCTAAGATTTAAAGGAAATTCCAGCAAGTGATATTGACACCTGGGAGACTCAGAGCAGAGACAAGCATTTGTATGCTTGAGTAGCAAAAAATCCAGAAAATACTGCTATAAACAATACATAACATTGACCTTTCTTTAGCATTACAATAACAATAATAGATTGATTTCCTGTACTGAAGTTTTCCAGATAAATGTGTTTTCTGAAATGACTATGATTGATTGTTCATCTGTGTTATCTGCTGTTGACAATTTTACAAATCTTCCTTTGTTTTTTCCCCCTCTCTTCTCTCTTTTTGCAGAATCAGAGCAAAAACATATCAAAAGCTGAAATAATACTGAGGTTTGCATTTCAAACCTCAATCACTGTGCTGAGCATTGCATGCCCTTGCTCTTTAGGCCTGGCTACCCCCACAGCTGTAATGGTGGGCACAGGAGTGGCTGCGCAGAATGGTATTCTCATCAAAGGAGGAAAACCCTTGGAAATGGCACATCAGGTTAATAATTAATTCTGTACTTGTGTAGCTAACCCAGCTATTGCTACATGAAATATAATTCCCTGGAAAATCCTGCGGGTCCAAAGAAAGACTGTGGAAAGTTGTTCCTTTATTATTTTTTTAATCTGACTGCTGCTTGTTAAAGTTAAGAAGACAAATTGGACCTTCTTCAAAGTAGTCACAGCATAGTGTTGAGGGCCAACATCCTACAATTGCACGACTGTGTGGTTGCTAGTCCACTTCATGGCCTCAGAGGTTTCTGATTTTGCACTTTGTTTACCTCCTCTGCAGCAGAACCCAATAATCCACTGGATTTTTTTCTTTCCTCTGAGGCCTGTTGTGAAATGCATATTATTCATGATCACTAGTTTAAAATGTAGAATGCAAGGAAAAAAAAATATTTAAAGTTGCTTTAGTGTATAGACAAGAAAGATAGAAGGGAGGCAGAAAAAAGCCTTCAAAGACATAAAAATTATGCAAAGAGGAGAAAGTTTGTCCACAGCTGTTGAAAAGAAAATGAATCAAAGCCATACTGTGATAGGCTGTATTAGACATATGCAGAATGTTTTAAGGGATGAGGATGGTAAGAGCAAGTTCTTTTTCTTACATGACCAGAAGTTTTTTTGAGGCTCTGGGAAAAATAAATAAAAGACTGCTAATTAATGCTAGGACTTTTTGCCTTTTGGATTCAAGCAAGGCTATGGTCAGGACTTTGAAAATTATGGCATCTGTTGGATTCTGCAAGATTGATATGTTGGAATAGCTGGATATGGAAGAAGTGCCTACTTTGCTAAGTTTTTAGGGTTTGTGTTTCTCTCTGCTGTGTTCATTTTCAGGATTAGAATTTACTTTATCTTTGGGTTCCAGTATACGTGGGGCTGTGTTTTTTGGTTCTTTTCTGGTTCCTCAAGACCCAGGCTGACTAGTGGTGGCTGAGTTTGGTGACATCGATTTTGCTTAGGTTGTTTTTTCTTTAACTTCTTGCACTTTTTGCATCTTATCTATCACCACACCACTTCGAGAGTCATCTTCCCTCAGTGTTATTGTTAATTGTTTAGAACTGCATTCAAAAAAGCCTTCTTTGCATCACATACCTTGTGGTAAAAATGATTAAAGGTGAATCCTGCAGGTGAATGCATGTATGTCCTTTGTGAATGCATCTCAGTGTTGTCTGAGATCCTGATATGGGCACAGGAGGATCTGGTAGCTTTATGAGGAATGAATAATAAAGTGTAAGGAGACTTGCTATACAGATAGTTCGAAGTACCTACAGGAATCCCTGCTTCTGTAGATTTATTCTGTCTTTGTGTGGAGTCAATTGTTTAATAAAGTCTTGACTGCATTTATGTGCCATAAACATATAAGCATCCCTGCTCTTGCAGGGCTTAGGCAGTAACTGTGTTTTTTTCTTGCAGATCAAGACTGTGATGTTTGATAAAACTGGGACCATCACCTATGGAGTTCCTAAAGTCACAAGGGTGCTTTTGATGGGAGACACAGCTGTGCTCCCCCTGAAGAAGGTACTGGCTGTTGTTGGTACAGCAGAAGCCAGCAGTGAGCATCCTTTAGGAATGGCCGTCACTAAATACTGCAAAGAGGTACTTAGCCTTCCTGTTTCATCCAGGGCCTGAAGGCATCTGTGAAAATGCAGCAGTGGTGTACAAAATGAGCAGGTCCTAGAGGAAAGGGCCTGCCTAAACACTAACTGGCTGGGAAGCTGGGAGATTGCATGGCTGTGCATCTTGGTCTGGACATTACCAGGCAGTGTATTCTAAGCTGTGCTTTTCTGGTAACAATGTGGAGTTATGAAGGAAGATTTTGCTAAGTTTGTCTTGAACTAGTGATAAAATAAGGAATATATGCAGGAGGAATACTTAAAATAACATCATGAAGCAAATGTGCATGATGACATTTCATATGACCTGACTATAGTCACTTTTATTAGTCACTTGCTCATTTGAATAAATTAGGCAAAAGGCTTTAAAGCTTGAATATTAAACTGTAATATTTGTGAGTTTCACAAATGAATTAATAGATTACTCAAGTCCTTGCAAATTTTACATATCCTCAGAGGCCATTTATATATGTCATGTGTTCCTCAAGCTCCAGGAAGAAATAAAACACAAGTCAGTGAAAATAGGAAGCCTGTATAAAATAAAAAAATATGTCTGCTAAGAAAAATCATTAATTGATTTAGGGAAAAAATAAAAAATCCATAATAAATTAAAAATATATCAAATTTGCTAGTTCTTTCAGTGATAAGATCTAGAATTAAAAACATAAATTTAGAAAGAAAAAGAGAATATAAACAACAAACCAATTGCCTTTCTTGTATTTTACATTTTTATTTAAAATTTGTTTTAGTACCCTGACAGTTCTGTAGTCATCCCATGCAGCAGTTATTACTGGATCATGGCTTCTATGAATTGTAATCCTGTACTGTTTGCTGATGTTCTTACCACCTGCCTTGTCATCCCTGTGTTTTAAGATCACTGAAAGGTACATATGGTTCAAACTTTCAGAGGCAACTCCAAATAACTTGTTTATAAATTAATATTTTCTCCAATCCTTTTGTAAATCATACGGTCCTGATAATTGCTTTATCTCATCTTGAAGAGATGGCTTCTCTCTGGCTTCTCTCCCTAACTCAAAAAAAAAAACCTGGTTTCCCTAACATCCAGACAGATCCCTCCAGGAATTAGATACAGTTTTTCACTATATTCTTACATTTAAACAAAAGTTCTGATCTACCACAGCCAATTGTCTGAGGTTAATTAGGAGTTGCATCTTTTAGAAGCTGAATGTCTTAATGTTGAAATATTTCTCTTTCATTCCTAATCTTGGCTGAAGTAATGAACCGCCAATTTAATTTTTTCATCCTCAAACTACCAGAAAAAGCTGTTCCTTATGGTTTGCTGGTGTTAGGGCAGAGGCCTGGCTGCGATCTGTATGGCTGCCCCTTCCTAGAAGACTAAGCCACAACATACCCACAGCACCCTTATTTTTAATTCTGTGCTACTGATACTCCAGGCTAGTTTTCAGTTGGTCAGTCATTGCCAAGAAGAGGAATGAGGCCTCTTTTTGGCAAGAGTTATCTCATATTTGTACCACACACGGCCAGCACAAATTGATGATGGCCTCTGGTTACATCTGCAGGAACTCGGCACGGAGAGCCTGGGATACTGCACTGACTTCCAGGCAGTCCCAGGCTGTGGTATCAGCTGCAAGGTCGGAGGAGTTGAGGCCGTCCTTGGCACAGCTGAGGAAGGTCGCAGTAAGCTGGGCGCTAACAGGAGTGGGGACAGCAGTGCTGCTCTGGGAGATAACGCAGTGATCATGCTCTTGGAATCACAAGGTGAGTGATGATCTGCCCCTGTGCCGCCCCTGTGCCAGCTGCCATGTGAGGGAGAATGAATCAACAGCACCAACTACCTACCAAACTATGTACAAGAGAAAGGTGGATATGGGGCAGAAGGAGGCAAAGAACAGAAGGGACAAAAATGTGCCTTAACAAAAAATTGAAGCTCTCTCAACAACTCTCTGCAATTCAGAAATTTAAATGAGAATTAGGTACAGTGATGGGTACTTGAAAATTCCATACAATACATAGACAATAAGGCATATCGAGCAATGTTCCCTTTGGACAGAAGAATGGTCCAACAGACAGCAAAGTTTGCCATTTAGCATTATCTTCCCATTTAGAGCAGTTGCCTTTAATATATACTATCTTACTGCGACTTTTTATATCCTACCCTTTAGTTCATATTAACTTGGACTTTTGTTTCCAGTTCATTTAACTCTCAAGGCACTTAATTTAAAAAAACCACAAACCCAAACCCAGACCTATTTAGCAGATGCAAAACAAAGTATGCTATATCTGAAAACTGATTTTAGTGCTTGATATTTTTGATTAGGCCAATATATTCAGGTTTCTTTCAAACTCTCATAGCCACTTTGCTATTTTGTAGTGTAGGAGAGAAAGAAAAGATATTTAAAGCCTTCATTAAGGAGCTCATCATTTCTCTTCAGAAGACTGTGATGCTCTTGACCTTTTTGAGAAAACTATTAGAAGAATTAAATAGAATGAGAATTTCAATCATTAGAACTGTGCCAGTTGTGAATGGTGCTAATGTAATATTTTCTCACCTGCTTATGTGGTTCTTGTGAAGTTGGATTGAATTCATAATGAGGTGCATTGTTGGTTAGAACTGCGCTACTTTTTTATTGTCAGAAAAAGACTATATTTGAAAGTCATTAATTGCGAGAACAAAGCAGGATGTCATTTACTAAATGCGCCTACTGTGCTTATTCACAGAAACAATGCCAGCTGACAAAGGCAAACACGAGCAAGTACTTCCATTAAATCCATGACGCAGCTCTGTGTGTAAATAGGCACAGAGTCTTGAAAGAGAAAACTTGTATGAGGCTTTCTTCAGGCAGTGCCTCTGCCTAACTTGTCTTCCTCAAACGTCTCTGCCTATGTGCAGGTGCTTTTGAGATGCTCATTTTCCTTTTTGTCTTTTTGTTCTTTTGCACAAAGGTCCATCAGCTTCTCAGAAATACTCGGTGTTGATCGGAAATCGTGAGTGGATGCGACGCAATGGCTTGAATATTACAAATGATGTAAATGATGCTATGACAAACCATGAAATGAAAGGACAGACTGCCATACTTGTGGCTATAGATGGTAACTACTCTTGCTTAGACTGACTTAACAAATATGAGTCAATACTGCTGCGGAACGGATGAAAACAATCTGAAACAGTTGATCAGTAGCTTAGTGTCAAGAAACTACTAATCTTTTAGTGCAAAACTGCTTGTGAACTGTGAAGTATCAAGGTGTTCTTGAAGGAAGCTTTTACCACAGAACAGTGTTTATAAGCTTTTGTTGTGTAGATTTTAATTTAAGAATTAAATTAAATTAATTTAAGAATCTCTGGACAATGCTGTTGTCTAGGATCATTGTTCAAACAAGCAGTGCCAATAAGGTGCTATGTCCAATCCTTAATTTATGTTAGTTAAGGATCATGGACCAACCTATCACATCACTGGTTTCAAAACATGCAGTGAATAAACATGGTGATTCATTAGATCACACAAGTATAATAGATTAGAATGAATGAGTTTTGCCAGTGGGATTCTGTTCTGTGCCATTCAGAAAGAGATCCCAGACAATGCCTTGATATGAGAAATTATTACAACAGTGATAGACTGCCAGCACACCTGTAATCTTGAAATGAGGCTAATGATTCATTTACTGAACAAATATTCTTGGTGCTTCTAGAGAGCAATTTTGAAAGGCATTTGCCTGTGAAGGAAGCATGGATGCACCTTTGAGCCAATGTACCAGAAGGCAGATGCAAGACTTCTCAATGAAAGTAGTTGATTCTAGTAGAGATCCAACCCTGAAAGACCAGGGGACATAAAACCAGACTGTATATGCTGCTTCTTGGAGGAGTGGCTTCAACATCTGACCTGAGCACAAATACCAACACTTTATCAGAGCCACTATCATACCAAAAAACATAACAGTCAGGCTTATTTAAAAGCTGCTCTCCGCCTCGTCTTCCTGATCCCGAAATATCAAAGGTGTTTATTGTTTGATCTGAAACAGGCAAATGATAAAAAGAAGAGACTGTAAGTGAGAAAGCTGCAGACATGAGTGTCGATATTGCTCAGAATGTGTTATTTCACAAGCTGCCGCAGTGCGATGGAAGGGGAGCTCTGTTCTCTTGCTGTCCCTTTGGCTCCCACAGTTCTCTCTGACAGAGGATGCTTTTATTTGTGCAGGTGTGTTGTGTGGAATGATCGCAATAGCAGACACTGTCAAGCAGGAGGCAGCCCTTGCTGTGCACACGCTGCAGAGCATGGGAATAGACGTGGTGCTTCTAACAGGGGACAACAGGAAAACTGCAAAAGCCATTGCTACTCAGGTACCTGCTTCTCTGTGCTTCAAAAAAGCTACATGATGAGGTCCTAAAACTGCTGTTTGCTCTGGTGAATTTGAAGCTGAAGCTTCAGTTTCCCTGGAACTGCAGCTTCCCTGGATACATTAAACGAAGAGAAATTTTTCTTGAGCTGTACTGAATCAGGTGCTATGCATAGTAGAGGCCAGTAGCTGCATTAAGATCTTGCTGAAGACATGTAGTCAGTACTTCCCCAGAGTAATGGAGTTCCTTGCAGTAAATGGTTGCTGAACTGAAACCTTCTGTTTCCCTTTGCTGAAAGGCAGACCTGTTTGGTTAGTGATGAAGGAAAGTTCCTTGAAGGTCCCGTCCTGGTCCTGGTCACAGTTAGGGAATCCACAGTGTGGATTTGTCATTATCTTAAATGGTAACATAACAGCATGAATTATTGTCAAGAAGCATAGCAGTCTAAAGGAGGTTTAGTTTATGAGATTTTCCCCATCTCAAACTATAAATGATAATTCAGATTCTCACACTACCTTGCTATGTTTCCGCCCTCTCAATCTTCATTTCCCTCTTTCCCTTTGCATTGGTCTACTTCTAATCTTACCATGTGCCACTTTGCTTTCCTCAGGTATCCCACCACACAGCTGACTCAGCCAGCACTGTGGTGTGCATGTTCTTCTGTGCTGTGAGGTCTGTTCTGTTTCTCTGTGCGATGCTTTAATGCTCCTCCTTTTGGGTTTCACACTTTTGCTTTTGTGTTCAATTATGATAAAGTGATTTCCCACCCAACTTTCTTTGTCAAGGGAAAAAAGTCTTCCAGAAACAGATTTGAATTTATGGTCCCAGGAACACAGATGAATGTTTTAAACAAGCTTAGTTTGTGTCAACCTACATTTTAATTGAATTTTTGGAGGATACTTTCCAATGGAAAAAAATGGTAAGCAGTTTAAAAAATATTATAAAATGTTACTTTTTAAAAGGTTAAAAGAGAGCTTCTGTCTTATGTGATGAAAAGCTGCTTCTGCCCAGTGAGGCAGCCAAAAACAAAGGAATTATCCCAGCTATTTAATACACTCATCTGTTTTTCAACTACAACACTAGAGCCATTGCTAGCAACTCCACATCAGTTATGATGTGTAGAAGTATTTAGCCAGCCATCTGCTTCGTTTTTATAATCTCCCTGAGACCTGCATATACTTGTTGTCTCTGTGTTTCCCCTGCTGTTACTGCTTGATCATACATGGTTTGTGTGTTGCATTATCTGCTTGAAGGCTCTGCAGAGGGATCTGGACAGGCTGGATTGATGGACTGAGGCCAGTTGAGTGAGGTTCAAAAAGGTGAAGTGCCAGGTCCTGCACTTGGGTCACAACCACCCCATGCAGGGCTACAGGATGGGGGCAGAGTGGCTGAAAAGCTGCCCAGCAGAAAAGGACCTGGGGGTGCTGCTTGACAGTGGCTGAACATGACCCATAGTGTGCCCAGGTGGCCCAGAAGGCCAAAGGCACCCTCGCCTGTATCAGTAATAGTGTGGCCAGCAGAACCAAGGGAAGTGGTGGAGTCACTACCCCTGAAGTTATTTAAAAGACAAATCTTTATTGCTAGCTCCAGAAGCCATGCAGGACATGATGCTAAGGGCAGAGTATGGTTTTCCAGCATCTCTGCAGTAGGAGGATGCTGTTATCAATCCCATTCTATGCCAAAGGCATGTTGCTCTTCACTGTTCTGTGTAGCTTGCAGGTGTTGCCTTCAGCAGAATCAGCTTGGTTGATATTCCTGTTTGCCCTTCACCTAGAAGAGCAAAAGGCTCTTCCTTCCAGCATGAAGCATGTGACCAACAGAGTGTCTTTCTTTGTACGTAGGTTGGGATCAGAAAAGTCTTTGCGGAGGTTCTTCCTTCTCACAAGGTTGCAAAGGTCCAGGAGCTCCAAAATGGAAAGAAGAAGGTTGCAATGGTTGGTGATGGAGTCAATGATTCCCCCGCTCTAGCCAGGGCCGATGTTGGAATTGCAATTGGAACGGGCACCGATGTTGCCATTGAAGCTGCAGATGTTGTTCTTATCCGAGTGAGCACTACAGTTCTGACCTGTCCTCTTTTATCACTGACACTCTTCATTTTGGTTTCATTTTGTGAAGACTGCATGTGGAAAACTTTCAGTGCTCTTCTGTCTTGCAGAATGATTTGCTGGATGTTGTTGCCAGTATTCACTTATCCAAGAGAACAGTTCGAAGAATACGAATAAATCTGATCCTTGCCTTAATTTATAATATGCTTGGAATACCCATAGCAGCAGGTATGTGACTGCCAGAGCTCAGCTTGTTAAAGAAAGCAGCACACTTGATCTCTGTGGTGCCTCTTGTAGCATTGATTCCCTGCTCAAGGAACCAAAGACAGGTTCCTAGATTATTTAAAACTTAGTAGAAGGAGGACAAAATAAATAAGTTGGGTTTTTTCCTCTTTTCTTTTCTCTCTTTGCTTGCCTCTTAGGAATAAATACTTCTAGATGAAATTAAAACGATGATCTTACTTCATATAGCAATACTTGGGGATTAGTTTCAGTATACTCAAACCCAGCTCTAATCAGATGTACCTACTTTTGGGTGCTCCCTCATTTATTTGCCTGAATCATGCATTTTCTTTCCTACTGCTTGTATTCTTTATGCCTCTGTCACACATTTTCTCATGCTCTAAATTCCAACTTCAAACTTACTTCAGGTATTCCTTGTTTTTTTGATGAGTAACTTCTCCCTCCTTTTCCCATACTATTGCCTTCTCTTTCTGTTGCCTTTGCTTTGTTTCATATATGCAGAGTATCTGGAAAGGGCAAATAGTCTCACCCTGTGGCTTCAGTCTTGTACCTGTGTTGGTGCAAAGGTCATCCCTTGCAGTGGAAGGGACATGTTTAGTAATAAGTGAGTAAATACAAGTATTGATCCAGTTGTGTTTACAGAGGTCTCAGCAGGTTGTGTTGCAGAACTGCTCATCTGTTCTGTGATATGCAGGGGTGGAAATGCCTGTGCTGGGACAAGCAGCTCTGGCTCATGTCCATATGTTTTTTTGCTAGGTGTGTTCATGCCTGTTGGCCTTGTGCTTCAGCCTTGGATGGGATCAGCTGCAATGGCAGCTTCTTCTGTGTCTGTCCTGCTGTCTTCCTTGCAGCTAAAATGGCAAGTTGTCTTGTGTTTATCAGCTGGGGAGCTGTGGCAGTACTGGGCCTGGGACCCAAGTGAGACACTACTTTGTGCTTTTTACATCTAGAAGTACCTGAAAGTCCATTAGCCTGGGCTTGTTCTGTCTAATCTTTGGCTCCAAAAGAGACAAGTGTCACTATTATAAACTTACCTGGGCTAAGACAGTATGCAGTGTGCTTTAACTAGCAGCTAGAAGTATGACTGGATGTCACCTAGGCCCATGTGGTGGAGATCTAGTTCAATACCAAGTAAACTAATGATCAGGAGGTTTTGCTGTGAATATCAAATGAACAGTTAGTTTGAAAGATAATTCTCCATAGTGTATCAATAGATTTTTGAAAAAATATTTGTACCTGTGTGGTTTTTATTTTTGTCTATTTAAACTAGCCTGAGAGAAACGGGGAAGCGGTATACTTATTCTTTTGCATCATGATGTGGTTAAAGCATCTTCCTTTATTCTTTTGGAAGAAAACCAATTTCTGATCTACAACAAGATTTTTCAAGTTCTATTCATTTGCTACATTTTTGGGTGCCCTTTTTGGCAGTTACAGTGGACCTGTTCTTAATAGCGTAGAAAGCAAACACCTTTCAAGAATAAGACTTTTTATGGTGTCTGAAATCGGTCCAAACCTTCACATGTTTTTACTGTAGCTGGGGTCTTTGCTATGTTGCGGGATAGTATAGCATAAACTACCATAATTTCACAATTGTAAGCCGCACCTGAGTATAAGCCGCACATCTGGGTAGGTGGGTAGACCACAGGATTTGTCCACATATAAGCCACACCCGAATATAAACCGCATTTTTTTTTTCTTTTTCTTTTTTTTTCATGCGGCAGGGTGGGAGTGCTGCTGAGGGGCCAGGTGGCACGAGAGCCGCCCTGGGAGGGGCCGGCCGCCAGCAGGAGACGGCAACGCCGGGAACGGCGGGCAGCAGGAGCGCTGGGGAGTGGCGCTTGCTCGCTCGCCCGTGCAAAGGCATGCAGCGGTGGTGGCGCTTGCTCGCCTACCTGTGCGAAGGGAGGTGGTGCTGGCGGCACCTGCTCGCCCGCGCAAAGGGATGTGGCGGCAGCGGCACTCGCTCGCCCGCTCCAAGGGAGGTAGCGCCGGCGGCAGCGCACCGGCCGCCGTGAAAGCGGCCCGCTTGCCCACGCGAACGCGGCAAAGGCGGCTAGTTCGCTCATGCGAAGGTGGTGAAGCCGGGCTGGCCTCACCAATCCAGTGGCGGCCCGCCGCCCGCTCGCCAGTGGCTCCGGCTCACGGCCCACCTGGCAGCGGCTCCGCGGCAGCTCTCTCCCCGACCGTCTCTCACTTCTGAGTTGGCATTTCCCTGGGATTTGTCCATAGATGAGTCGCACCTGATGATTAGCTGCACTACTGGTATAGGCTGGATTCTTCAATGAAAAAGGTGCGGCTTATAATTGTGAAATTACTGTAATATAGGAAATCTGTTTCTACATCATGTTTCTAATCCTGCTAGTGCTCAACATAAATACAAATAACATACATACACGTCTGTTTGCAGAATCAGCCCTACCACTCACTACAGGATTTTCAACCTAAAAGGTTTCAGTGTGTAGTTATCCAAAGGATGAGAAATTTCTATAAAGGGATTTCTTAATTCTCCATTTCTTTTCACCTTGTGCTGATTCCATTAAGTGTCACACACCATTTTGAGTAGATATTGAGAACCCCCTAAAAATATTTGGCTTCAGACATATGGAAGCTGTATTACAGTATACACTTTAGGACAATAATCTTACTTGAAGCTTCTGTTCAGGTGAATAGAACTCCAGGTTCCAAAGAGCACAGTAGTGCATATATATGTGAAGAAGACCATGCATACTTGCCATTGTTGTGACTTGACTTACTATACATTGAATCAGAAAGTGCTTTTTATGTCATTGAGTTCATTCACCTGCAATTGTCTTCTATGAACCTTCTAATAATTAAGCAAAATCATAATTTTTATTAGAGAATCTCACTTTGAGAGTCTCTCTCTATTACTCTTGAAATGTCTTAATGCCATGTGGCAGGTACTCTTAGCTATTTAACACTGTGTCTGAAGTGCATGGAACCACAGAATAATCTGGGTTGGAAAAGACCTTTAATGTCATTGAGTCCAGCCATTAACCTGGCACCACCAAGTCCACCACTAAATCATGTCCCTAAATGTGAGAGTGCTCAATCAGTGGTACGTGGTCTTGAATGACTGAAAACTCAGATAAGAAACATCTTGAGGAGTGTTCTGCATTTCTCTATCATCCTCCCTTATCCTTCTATGTTTGTCTTGGCTTGAGAGAATTGGCAGGCTCAAAATTCAAGTAGTAATAAAAGTTATTATTTTGTAACTGATTTTTGAGACCATAACACTCTTGACACCACACATTTTAAATTAATTGTGAGCTATTAGATAGGAAACTTAATTTAAACATATGTAATTAATCTATAATTTTTTTTCTATATAAGCACTTTCAATACATTTAGGTTATCAGAAGTTTCTGATTTGTTCTAGTGCCAGATGCTTCTATACATTGATCTCTAGTTGTTAATACCTTTTCTTTTTCTCCTCTTAGTTACAAGAAGCCAGACACAGAAAGTTATGAAGCACAAGCTCAAGGCCGCATGAAGCCACTCACTCCTTCTCAAGTCAGTGTTCGCATTGGAATGGACGACAGGAGGAGGGATTCTTCCAAACCGTCTCCTTGGGATCAGACTAGCCAGGTGTCGCTCTCTTCCTTGGCTTCAGACAAGCTGCCGAGACACAATGGTTTCATTGAGGAAAGGGGCAAGTGGTCATCGCTCATAAATGGAGCAGATGAAGAACAGTACATCTGAAGCACTGGACTCCTGGTACAGGAGGAAATGTTCCTCCTCCCCAGTCAGGGGAGGGACTGACTTATTTCATCAACAGCTTCAGTGTTGTACGTGAACTATTCCTTCAGCTCATAAGACAATTGCAACTCAGCTGAGTGTTGGGTTGTATGGATTGTGGATTTTTTTCAGGTCACCAGTTATTTCTAGTTACGGAAATAATCTGTGGCACTATAATTAACTGGCTTGTTTGCACACAGCATTTAGTGAAATAATGTAAAATCGAATCACAATTTTCAGAGTCTAAAACTGTTTCTTCTGTGGCTCTTTGCTAGGAACCAAATTTAATATTTTTTACTCTTTCAAACTTTATTACTTCAAGACCACATGAAGCAAAAGTATTTTCAGTATTTCTGCCAAATATTGATTTGTGTCTAAATGACATTAGCAATGGCATAAGGAACTCTGTGGTCAGAATTTGAATTTTCACGCAGAATCCTAACTAGTCGTATCCCTGTGAGAACACTTTTTATTTAGGATTCATGGCATCTCCTGGGACCAAAAATGCCTTGTTGTTTCACCCGCTATAACTCTCTGAAAGGTCTTTTTCAAATATTTTCACCTACTTTGAAGTATTGCATCCTTTTGATGCACATTTCTGCTGCTCTCTTTGATTTTCTCTTTTGCTCCATATGAGCCCTTTCCCCTTTTTATTGATCTATGAGTTATCATTATGTTTACAGATATTCCTATTTGGGACAAACTCCTTAAAGTCACCAGGAACCATTCCATTCCTATTGAAGTCAATGAAGGTAGAACAGCTCCTGGCCCCAGTTATCCAAGATACCTTGCTGGACCCCAGGGACCTTGTTAGAGTTGGGCAGTTGTGTGTCTTTCCTCTCACAGAGTGAAGAATTTATGCCAGTGTGAGCAAAGGTGGTATTTACCTTGATGTAACTGAGCAGAACTAGTGCTGGTGTGAGCAGAGTGACCTTACTGCATACCTTAACCCCAGCTTGCTGGTTGCTTAACGTGCAGCTAAAAGTTTAAATTATAAAGGTGGGAAAATGGCCTTAAATAGGCTTCTGTTTACCACCATATGAATAAATGACTGGACCTGAACTAAGAAAATTTGTAATTTAAATTAGTATTTATGTTTTGCATTGGTTTTAGTTACCCTCTTTGCGTCAATGAGACATCAAAGTGCTGGACAACCTTTTTTGCTTTAACATCTTTACCAAAGCTTGCAGTAGCTTCATCCCTGTGGATGTCAGATTCACCCCTTAACACTTTTTAGTGTTAAGGACAGTAGGAATCAACAGCTTTGGTGCACTGGTTCCAGTCCCAGAGCACTGTGTTGTCCAGCTGGGGGACTCTTATGTAAGCAGAGTTTCACAGACTAATTTAGAAACTGAAAGAAGAGGAAGTACTTTGCTAAACAACATGAAATAACCACTTCTTATAATTGACTGAAATAGAGCTGTTTCTAACACAGGTTCAAGTCCTGCTTCTCCTAATGTAAAAACTAAAAACAAGTCAGAGAGCAAAAGTATTGTTCTTAAAACATTGGATGGGTCTTCCTATTTTCTCAGCACTGTCTTAAATATAATTACAAATCTGTTTTAAAACTCTGTATAAATAGAGATTACTTTCACAGCACACACACTTCAAACATACCGTAGGTGCATGTCTCTGTGGGAGAGAGGGTCTGAAGTTTTACTATACTGTGTTTTCTTACCAGTCCTTACAGTAAAAATGTGGTTTGCTTTTAAAAAAAAAATCAAACAAATAACTGTATGTCTTTTCCTTTTTTTATTGAGGGGTTCAGAATAAAAAGAGCATAAACAGAGATTGTTGGCTTGCAGGGTGCATATGCAAAGGGTTTTCTGACTGCTTTGTGACTTATTTCCAGCAGGATATATAGGAGGGGAAAAGATACAGTGTTGTTTCATGTTGACACAGGTGAGGTTGCAAGCATGTTAAAGGGTGGAAATAGGATTCAAAATCATCTTGGGAAATTGGACAGAACCAGGAAACTTTGCAAACAGAACAGAGAGGAATTAAAGGTCAATGCAGCTGAAAAAAGGTCAGGTAGTTGTCTGGCATTCATTTTGTGACCCATTCTAACAACACAGCGATGCTGCAAAATTAAGAGAAACAGAGTGGTACAAAGACTGCATCACCCATATGACTAAAAACCTCATTCTGTTCTGCTCTGGAGAGGCATCAGCTGAAATAGCAGGTCTAGTTTTATATGACATGCTTGTTAGGAAAAAGCAGTTCAGAGAAGAGCAATGAGATTTAACAGAAATCTAGAAAACATGAGAATGTAAGTATATGAGAATGAGAAATATAAGAAGATTGAAGGAATTTGAGCAGGTTTGCCTACGGAATACCGTAAGGAAATACAGGTCTTAAGACACAAAGAGAACAATTTATTCCTTTAATCTTTTCAGTGTCTTTTATGTTCATGCTGACTAGAACAAGAAAATAATAGGCTTATTGAACCAAAGAATATTTAGATTAGTCACTGGTGAGGAACTGTGTGACAAGAAAGATTGTGGAGAACTGGAAGAGGTTTCAGATGGGGGCTCTTCAGATGCACATGGCAATCGGGCACATATTTGGTGATAATGTGTTAGCCAGTGGTGAATCCTGCCTTGGGGCAGGCAGCTGCCCTACACCAGCTCCTGACCTTCTCCCCAGATGGGCTTTCTCTTATTTCTGTGAAAGCAATATGAACTGAAAAACTATCGGAGTAAAGGACTGACCACACTATTCTACAGAAGTGCTGAAGAACCAGAAGAAAGATTGACGTATTTTTTACTTGAAATGAAATGGAAAAGATTTCCTCATCATGTTTGCATAATGTCTTAGGCTTTAAATGTCTGTGAAACTTGCATATATCATAGAATCATAGAATGGTTTGCGTTGAAAGGATCCTTAGGATTCATCTAGTCCAACTCCCCTGCTTTGGGCAGGGACACCTTCCATTAGACTTGGCTGCTCAGAGCTCTGTCCAACCTGTCTTTGAACACTGCCAGGGATGAGGCATCCACAACTTCTCTGGGCAACCTGTGCCAGTGCCTCACCACCCTCACAGTAGAGAATTTCTTCATAGAAATACCCTCTGTCAGTTTAAAGCCGTTCTCCCTTGTCTAATCACTACATGCCCTTATCAAAACTCCCTCTCCAGCTCTCTTGTAGCCCCTTTTAGGTATTGGAAGTTGCTCTAAGTTCTCCTTGGAGCCTTCTCTTCTCCAGGCTGAAGAGCCCCAGCTCTCTAGCCTGTCTTCTTGGGAGAGGTTCTCCAGCCCTCTGAGCAGCTTTATGGGCCTCCTCTGCAGTTGTTCCAGCAGGTCCATGTCCTTATGTTGAGGACTCCAGAGCTGGATGCATCACTCCAGGTGAGGTCTTAGAGGGGAGCAGAGCGGCAGAATTCCCCTCCTCCCTGCTGGCCACACTGCATTGGATAAATTGGCTTCCTGAGCTGCGAGTGCACATTGCTGGGTCATGTTAAACTTTCATCAGCCAACACCCCCAAGGCAAAAATGTCTATGAGAAAGTTAGAATAGTTAAGATAGAATATCTAGTCAAAAAAAATAAATATAGGTGATACTCCTGACATTTGTGGCCATGTGCTCTTGTTAAACTTGAGCTCCTGATGGATATCCCATCACTGGAGGGGTGTATGAGGTGGAGCTCAGAGTTTGCATTTCTGCGTGATGTAATTACCAAGTGTCTTTGTCCCCACCAGGCCCACCTGCCTGCAGCCCCCAGCAGAGTGAGATACTGGCCTGGGACTGCCCTTACAGCAAAAGAGCTGGTGCCTGAGAGGATGGACTCATGGACTCCCTCAGCTCAGTGCCCAAGGTGCTCAGCAGTGTGCCACACTTGTCCTCTTTCCTAGGACTGAGTATTTCAATGGATTAGACAGTACGGAGCAACTTTTCAAATCCAGTTTTGATCTCAGGTGTCTGCAAAGTGCATGTCCTCCCTGCACGACTCAGTTGCTGCCTATCTGATGGTAAGTGTTGATATATCTAATGATTTACAAGGGACATCCAGGTATTTTGCTCTGGAAAAAATGTGTGAGTCTTTTGTTGAAACTTTTAAATTCTTTTTTAATGAACACAGAAGACATCTAATGAATCAGATCTTTGACTTTCATGTTATTTTTAGTGCAATAGCGCAGGAGTACTGTTACCTGTTAACTTTTTCAACTATTTTTCTTCTCTGGCAATAGCTTTTCCATACAATTTTTTAGTGCCCTAAGCTTTCAGGAAAGAAATTATTCCATTTAATTTCCTCCTGTTTTCACCTTTTTTCAAGCAAATAAGCTGTCAGATTTCTATCCGAGCTGATTACAACCTTTCTCTGACTAAATATTCATTGAAGGATTGTATTTTCTCTAAATGCACTTGTGTGTGAAGAAAAAGAATGAGTAGGTGGTGAAATTATACAATGGTGTGCAGGGATGTGAAATCAGATAACACTGAAATGTTGGATTTAATTTTCTTTACTAAGATGCCAACAGCAAGCGTGTTGGTTTTCAGTGGAAAACTGTTTGAGAGTCACAACAAAAGAAGTGGTGAAGCACAAAACATCCTGCTCACATGTGAGTCTCAGACATAAGAACAGGGGGATACAGACAAAGCTTTGCAGGCAAGTGCAGCCCACCCACAGGCTCTCTGTGCAACAATCTGATTTTCATGACTGATTTACCTTCGTGCTTAATATGATTTCTGAAGTCTCCCCTGGTGCTGCAGGTGAAGGGGTGTGGCAGGAGGAGGTGTGTGTTGTTTTCCCCCAGAGCATTCAGCCACCCCAGGTGCAGGTGTGTGCCCAGGGAGATTTGTGCTGGTCAGCGCTGAGCAGTTCTGTGCTCCAGGGCATCGGGGTGAGGTTTGGGTAAGAGGCTGTGCCACTCAGCAGCCAACACCTCACCTCGTGAGGGACCATGAGATGTCACTGCAGGTCCAGTCCAAGCCACAGAAACCCCTTAATCTGCAAAGCGTCTGAAGATCCAGTACATTCACTGGTGATTGCCAGAAAGGGGAAAATTGTAAAGGGATAGATTAATTCATGGCTTAAATTTTGATCTGACAGTATTATATAGCCCAGGAGTAGATTTTAGGCTAGTGTGTGTTTGCCTTGAACTCTTGGTACTTTGTATTATTTGATGCTTAAGTAAATTCTGAGTTGCACAGATGTGTTTGCTGAAATTGCTTTTTTTTTCCCTTTGATAAGCTGAGATTCAAGGAGAAAAGCTGCACTGCAGGAAGTCAAAGCAAGGTGCCTGCATCCCCAGGACAAACCTGCACCTTGTAGTGTGAGTTTAAACTCCCCAGGGTGCAAGACTGCTTGATTGGTGGCTTCTGTTTTAAGTAGACCTTAGGGGAAGTCACAGCATCCCTTGGTTTTCCTACAGGGCACCACATTAGAGTCTGCAACACCAACCACTGTGGGCTGAGCCAGTGTAACCCAGAACCTGATTGCAAGCAGGTCACTTTCTGACAGTGCTCACCTCCACCACACCAGCTCATTCAGGCAGCACTGGCAAAATTCTACTCACCAAGGTGAATCTGAAGGCTACCTGTGTGTCCCAGCCATGCAGGGAAGGGTGTGCAGTGCCAGTCTCTGACAGACTCTTTTATCCTCGCAGAAAGGGCCCTCACCTCCAAGGGTTAATTTTATTTTAAGATACCTCTGCATTGCAGTTGCAAATCTGAGCGGCTGGGAGCAACCTGCTGAACGGGAAAGGGCTCATTAAATATATACTGTCACTGATTTATAAGAGAGTGCAGAGACAATATAATTACAGTAATTATGTCAGAATCTTGCTGCAGAGTTGCCATTTGTGTTGGGAATTTTATCCTCTCGCTATGGCAGGAGGATTTAAAAACCCCATACATCTGCCAATATATTTGCGCCACAACTAACTTACTCAGAAGCTTTTTTTTTGATCATTCCCTTTACAGACCATGGTGCTTTTTAAGTGTGTCATCATCTTAGGAATGAACAAGAGATCGGCAAGGCTTTTGGGTAGCACGCTGCTTTCTTCATGTCCATGGGGGAGGCACATTTGGGCTGTAAGGACCTGGCCAACACTACTCTGGCCAAGACCATATTATAAAGGGAAAGTTTAAACCAGTAGCTCTGGATATAAGAATAATAAGAAGCTGCTAGAAGGGTGGTTTGGGCGGAAGATGCCTGTTCTCACCTGCCTCTGCTGGTGCAGGTACCCAGAGGTGGGAAATGTAGGCTGAGAAATCAGTGTGTGTAGGGTGAGGTGTAAGCTCTTCTCTGAACATTCTCCAGCACCTCAATGTCTTTCCTATAGTGGGAGGCCCAGAACTGAACACAGGATTTGAGTTGTGGCCTCGCCAGTGCCAAATATAGGGGCACAATCCCTGCCCTGGTCCTGCTGGTCACACTGTTGCTGATAGACGCCAGGATGCATTGGCCTTTTGGCCACATGGGCACACTGCTGGCTCATGTTTGGCTGCTGATGAACAACAGCCCCAGGTCCTTTGCTGCTGGGCCAATTCCAGTCACTCTTCCCCCAGCCTGTAGCACTGAAAGGGGTTGTTGTGACCCAAGTTCAGGCTTGAGAGAAACTAGGACATGAAGGTTGATTTTATATGTATGGGGACACCCCTATATTTTCAGGCCACCAGGGCACTTCACTGGAGGATGTCAGAAAGTGGAAAGCCTCAGTCATTCAGAGGAATGCCAAGGTCTGACCAGCACCCACCAGAGCCTACAGATGGAGACACGAACACCCCAAAACCTGCAAGTACAAGGTAGGTTTCACACAGCACCTCTGCACTGGAAGAGATGTCACATCAGAACTCCTTTTCCCAAGGAAACCATTGACCAGTTATTAATGGTTACACCAACAACTTTACAAGTTACATAGAAGGGAGGAAATGGGAATCTGGCAGAAAGTTGTCCCTTCTGAACACAATAAGCTGTAGGAAAAGGTCCTCTTACATAAACAGCAAGCAGGTTGGACAAATATATGCAGAAAAATAGGTTTGCTCTCAAGATGTCTTTACAGTAACCAGAAAAGCAACTTTGCTTTGAAAGTTTGGTTCCAGGATCTTAGGCCAGAAAGGGCAGGGGATGGGGAGGAAAACAAGGCTGAGTCCAAAGCAGCCTTACTATTTTCCTCTTTTGAAAAGTGTTTTGAAAAGTGTTTTGAAAAGTGTTTTATGGAAAGCACACCACTGATTTGATAACACTGTCATTGCTGTTGTTAATGTTATTAAATAACTCCCTGCACAGTTGTTAACTGTAAGCCCTGAGATAAAGTTGCTTTACTGCAGTAAAACATCAAGCCACTTCCACAAGGAAAGTTTTGATTGCATCTTACTTAAGGCTGAGCTAAGGCACACGTGAAGTGACCTGAGCAGTGTCAGCAGAACAAGGGTGTTTTGCATTTCAGCTCTCTCTTCATCACTGTCTTGCTTTGTTCTCCTGATTGCCTGACTTGCTTGTAAAAAAACCTCAAAAACTGAATTTGAAAAAGACTAATTTCTAGCTTCATAATAACAAATGAACAAACCCCATAACTTGCCAGCAGGCAGTTTATTGGTCTCTGATTCAGACACATATGACTGTTTTCCCAACATCTTCTTCACCCTCCCCATTCCAATCAGCTCTTCCATAATTTTCAGGATCTTGTATGAGTGAGTCAGAAAACAGACCTGTTGGAAACCCCTGTAACAAGAGACCTGAAGAATAATGAAACGAGTAGATTTAGGGTTCTGCCAAGGTGAGTGTGTTTGTGCATCATGTTTACCCATCTGTGCTGATGACAGCACTTCCTCTGCCTGCTGTCCTTCTGCTTAGCTCTTTATCAATCATGTTACACATTTAGGAGTGGCTGTGGGGGTGATGAGGACGACAGCACCTACATCAGCATTAACACTCTCCCTGTTTGATTTACTGTGCTGCATACACACATCCCATGCTGTGAACGGCGTTTTTGCAATGCATGCACTGGCTTCAGCAAAAAAGAACTTTTAACACACAAGAACCAAAAAAGCCAGAGACAGAAATGGCTTTTTCTACATTTTCTTTGATCTGGTGAGTTGTTCAGACAGATGCTGGGGCACAGAGCAAGCCACTAGACTCCAAAACGTTTGTCTACCACTCACCCTGCCATCTATTCCCTGGTAGCTCCTTGTGCTCAAACAGTTCTCCCAGCCTTAGTTTATTGCTGCTCTTGCAGGTGGTTGTACAGTCAAACCCATTAGACTCTCTTATTTATTTATCCTGTGACCAGTCATGACAGCACAACTTACAGCCCTGCATGCCCCTCAGTACTTACATCTCTTTTTCAACCTGGGCTTAAAAAGTATCAGGCAATCCCTCTTGCACAGGTTTCTTTCAATTTTGCTTTTCTTCCCATGATATTTTCCACACTAAACAAGTTATTTCAGACGTTTTTCAAAAACCCCATTTTTTTACTCACTTCATTAATATTTTCAAGTACTGTTTTGGACTTTCCCACTGTATGGAAGTCTTTAATCTTAGAATTA
Organism: Sialia sialis; assembly: GCA_009812075.1. Lineage (NCBI taxonomy): Eukaryota > Metazoa > Chordata > Aves > Passeriformes > Turdidae > Sialia > Sialia sialis. Next base: position 27,933,643 of record VRYO01002772.1, read on the forward strand.
AAATACTAGTGCAGTGTTTAAGTGATACTATTTGTAGAAGGAATGGAAAATTCAAGTGTGAAAAGTGAATGCAAAGGGCAGTATCTGTCTGGTTTTGCCAATAAAATCATACCGTTCTTAAACTGCTGGTAAAGCTTTCTCATTTCTTCAGGAATAGCCCAGCTCCCACTTCCCTCTGGCTTCATTAGCATTTGGCTGAATTCCAGTTCATTTTGAAAATAATTAATTTCAGAAAAGCTATCATTTTTAGTGTTATTCAGCCCCAACAGTACCACAAAAGCAATTACCAGGGATCTGGGAGATGGCTTTCCCACTCAGAAAGACTGGTTTGACTAGAGGAAGAGCCAGGAATCAGAATTTCCCATGGCCTCAGAAAGCCAGGGAATGCATTTCAGCCACAAAAGCCCATGTGGACATCCTGTCTGTCTGCCCACATCAGATATGCTGTTTGCACCCATTGCTGGTCCTGTGCCAAGGATCACGTGGCACCATGTTGGGAATATGCATTTCCTGTCACTGCACAGGAATGTGCTGCTTGTCCCTGCCTCCAGAAGCTGAGAACTGGAAAGAAGTCACTTTTTCTCCATGTCACTTCATTGTGAATAAAGTTTTGATGTGAAAGAGCAATGTGCAAAGAGCACACAGTGGTGGGATCAATTAGGTTCAAAGAGCCACGGAATTGTTGAGGTCGAGAGGGACCTCTGGATGTCATCTGGGCCAAGCTCCCATGCTCAGGCAGGGCCACCTAAACCCAATTGCCCACAACCATTTCCAGACAGCTTTTGAAAACTATGGCAACCTATGTCAGTGCTTGGTGATCCCCACAGTGGCAGCTTTTGGTTGTTCAGTTTGTGCCCACGGCCTCTGGTCCTCACACTGCACACCAATGGGAAGGGCCTCTTTGTACCCTCCCTTCAGGTGAGTGGATACACATTGATGAGATCCCTCTGAGGGATTCTGAGGGTCCTCTTCTCCAGCTTGAACAGTGACAGCTCTCCAAGCATTTCCTCACGGGAGAGGTGCACCACAGCCTTCATCACCTTCATGGCCTTTGTTGGAGTCTCTCTTACTGGAGAGTCCACGACTGGACCCAGCAGTGGTCTCACCATAGCTGAGTAGAGAGGAAGAATCACCTGCCTCAATTTGTTGGCAGCAGCCCAGGACCCCATTCACTTTCTTTGCCTTAAGTGCACATTGTTGGATTATGATCAACTTGGTGTGCACCAGGACCCCCAGGTGCATTTCTGCCAAGTCCTTAGCAAGGACTGGTGCCCCAGATTGTTCTTCTCCAAGTGTAGGACTTCTCACTTCTTGTTGAACCTTATGGCATCCATTCCAGCCCATTTCCCCAGCCTGTTGTGGTCCCTCTGGATGCCAGCACAATCCTCTGGTGAATCAGCCACCTCTGCCTGTCTGTCATCAGCAAACTTGCTGTGGGTGCACTCTGCCCCATCACCCACGTTAACTCTTTGCAGTCAGTTCAGTGACACAGACTTGGTGGTCTCAGCAAGTCTCTCAGTCTCACTTTCCAGCTCACTTGGAGGACTCTCTTGTATCAGAGACACTGCTCCCTAAAATCTTGGTGATCCTGTAGCTTAGTTGTGATTCTCCAGATATTTTGTCAAACTCAGTTAATAATAATTTTTGAAAAAGGACAATGCTGATTACAGCTTAATTAGAGAAATCCTTTTCTCCAGCTCCTTGTAGGCTGCAGCTGATGTTTAAAAGTAACAAGACGGTTATTTTGTCTCTCTCTGCTGTTTTCTGCTGGCTGTTTCTGAAGAATGAGAGGACAGCCATACCATGAATGATCTCTACCACTGATTGCAGTTGCAGTGCTGGACATTTAGAGGCATGATTACAACCACAGCAGAGCTGCTTAGTGAGTTAAACTTGCTGTGTAATTTTCATTACAAACTTTAACTGATAAGCAAGGAGAACAAAATTACTAATGCTATCTAACACAAGAAATACTGGCACCAAATAGGTTGTTTGGAACGTACAATAAATCAAATTATGAGAATTTACTGGTGTCAGTGTCTGTTTCTTCCATGTGAACCCATAAATTCGGTTTGGTTTTGATGAGAGTGGGAATGCTTTTGCTGAGGCACTAACAAACTCTAAGCTCGTGCAGGAATATGAAAAGCTTGTCTAGGAGTGTAGCAGTGACAAACTGGGACTGCTGCATACCCAGGCTGCCCAGGAAGGCCCTGGGGCTGCTGCCAGGAGTTTCTTTTATTTCTTGGGTTCATTGTCCTTCTGCAGCCGTGCTTTGTGCCAGCCCTGGGACTGGTGTGGAAAGGTCAAAAAGAGCCCTTTGGAACAGCAAGAGCACGAGACTCCATGGATGCTTCCTTCTTCACTTGCCTTGCCCTGGCTTTTTCTTTTTGTGGATATACCTTGGAGTTGGTTGTGGTGTTGGTGTCCCTTGCAAAAATCATCCTTTAGCATGGGAGGATTTTCACAGAAATGTGACCTAAAAAATGTGTAGGACCTCTCTGATGGATTTGCAGGTACCAAAATACTTCTGGTCCCTTGGAAATGACTGGCTGACAGGCACTCAGCACAAAACTCTGCTGAAGACCTTGGTTAAAGGGGAATTAAGATTGCCTCTAATTTAAACATTTGAACATTTAAACAGTATGTTTAGGGCCACATACACCAAACCTCTGAAGATCTGGAAACTAATTTTCTGGAAATTAGGGAATGCTGACCACTTAAAACAGGGAATACTGTTCATGAGAATGCAGCTAGCTTCTTTTGATGCTCCAGAATTTTGTAGTAATGGAGACTAGTAGTTTCATCAGTGTACCTCAGGACTTGAAAGACCTTTTTCACCTGTGTGTCCACTCACCTCTTTTTCAGGCTGAGCTGCACAGGACCTGTCCCACGTTTTCTGTTCCCTGACTGGTTGGACTGACCACTCCTGCTCTGCCCATCCATGACTCCCCCTTTGCCCTGGCTGGGGCTTTCCCCCACTTCCTGGCCCCACTTTGCATCCTTGCAATGGGTGAGTTGAAAGGAGCCAAGTGCTGTCCTCCAATCCTCTCCTGTGACTCCTTGTTTCCCTGCAGGAGCTCAGCCCTTTCCTTGTGGGAAAATGACATTTCCTGAAAAACTCATCACTGATCTCATAGGAACTGTGAACCCACTGAAATCTAATTTTCACACGTTTTCTTTTATAATGAAATGAAGGCAATTGGGTGCAATTATCATTGTCCTAAGGACAATATGTCTTCAGGGAGCCCAAGGGAGAAAACCAGCCCCATCCTAAGTACCTGTGAGTGAAATAATTTTGCAACCCCTGAGCAGCATGTCCCTGCTAGGGGGCATGGTAAAATAGGCAGAGTCATGAAAAATATTTCTACCTGCCATCACAAAGTCTTTAACGCGGAAAGTGAAAGGAAATGTCTGTGAAGCCTCAGAATTGCCCTGGACCTGAAATAAAAAGAGAGTCCCTTGGCCTTTTTTTTCCACACTGATCATTATATCCAGCTAGCTCAGGAAATCGTCTTCATTCTTGCTGGAAAACATGTGAAAAAAATCATCAAGGCACTTTGAAATGACTACAAACGCCTACAAGATTCTAAAAATACACAGCAGTGACAATGCGTGCAGGAGCAGCCATTGTCTCTGTGCTTGAGGCTGCAAACTGATAATTTCACATCCCAGCATTAAACTGAGGAGTCCAGCATCTGTACCCAAAATACAAATAATTTTAGCAATGAAACTTTACATGTATTTGTCACTGTTATTTTCTGGTCAGTTGGAAACTGGCACATGATGGGGAGGGTTGTGCTGGCCATAGCTGCCACCCACTCGGGTTTTCCTGGCCATGTCCTCTCTTTCCAGCCAGCCCCTCTGCCTTCTTTATTTTGGTTTATTTTCTCTATTCCTCAAAGTGTCTAGCTGTAGGCTATACCATAATCTGCTGCTTGTCTCCAGGTAGGCTGCCATGAACCAGGAAATCCTAAGTGGAGGAGGAAGGATTGGGACTGAGCAGGGCTGGGCTGCTCCAACACAGGATTCAATGTAAGGGCTGAGATCTTGAAGTGACAATTAAGATCACATGGGGAACAACCCAAAAAAAGGATAGTGAAGTCCTTGCATGCTCTGTAGGGCCAGTTAGGTGTGGGGACCTGGGACAGAGCACCTCAAGCTGCTCCTTGCCAGCCCCAAACATCCCCAGCCAAGGATTTACGTGAACTCCATGGTCCTCTCCACAGCTAGAGCTGCAGGAGGTGTCTTTACTCACTCAGGATCAAGAAAGCCATGTTCTGGAAAGCAGGGCTGTCTAGAGGACTACCCTGGGAAGCCATGAACCATGACTCCAGAGAGTGCTGAAGTCAGCTATCACCCTTGGACTGAAAAAACAAAACTTCAAGTGTTGAAAAACTGATTCAGTCTTGTGAAAAAGTTGTATTTTGATTCAGTGATAGTAAGTGGAAAGTAAGCATATACCGTAATTAATGGTGTAAACAGGAGACCAAGGAGATGGAACATTCTCGCCTGTGATAAAATGTAAGCTCACAATTGATAAATATCTGCAACAGAGTGGATCAAAAGTAAAAAGCATCACATTTTTATCTGTCACAGAGATATGTATGCCAGGAGCCCTAAGAGACAGTGGTGTGGATTGGAATGTCCAGTCATTACCACACTTTTTGAAAGCCACTGTCTGTGAGTGTTCTAAGTGCTCTTAGCAGGCTGGTGCCATTAATGGAGTGGAGATTTGCCACAAAATCAGTTTTTAGCCTTAGCCTCTCAGCCTTTCTTTGTGTTCTGCTCCTTAAAATGGCAACAGCATCCTCTGCACAGCTCTCCAGAGAACAGCAGGGTACATGCACCGATGTGTGGCACCCTGAGAGACCTTCTTATGGAAAATACCATGTGCCATATCAGAATACGATGCCTGTGACAGGGGTTAGTGGTGAAATGGCAGTTCTAGGTTAATTGTTGGGCTCAGTCATCTTACAGGTCTCTTCCAACCCATGATTCTATGTAAGTGTACTGTATAAGTACCATGTAGGCAGAAAGCTGTGCTGCTGCTGCTGCTTTCCAGCAGGCTGGAGCAGAGCTGATGGTTCCCTGTGAGGGGATCCTTGCAGGCTTTGTTGTTTATGCCTTCATTAGAAGGAAGATCAGTTAACATAAATTCCCTCTGCCCATCCTTGGAAAGGGTGGATGCTTCAAATGACATCTGCCCTGCTAATCAGTTCCACCTCTACCAGCTCTCAGCTGCATCTGCTGTCAGGGAAGTGCTGCTCCTGACTGAGGAGTGCAAAAGCTCAGGTTGCAGATCATTTCTTCAACTCTTGATTTCACAGTACCAAAGCCTTTACATCAGGCTGCTGCTTGGCTGGATCTTTAAATTAAATATCACTGTTAATTGCATAGATGCAAATCTAAGTGCCACAGAGAAGAAAATATTGTGTATCTCGGTACGATGTAAAGCCAATGTAGGTCACTTCATACACACATTTGGGGCATATATGACAGGTATGAAGCAACTGGGGTATGTATAGTTCTTTCTTCAATTGGTGTGTTTGGGCTGCAGCTTGAAATTGCAATGGAGTATGCAGGAAGAGCTGTTTTTCTTGTTGTTAAGTCAGCAGAGAGAGAGCACATTCACAGTAGAGGCACTTGCTATGCTCCCAGAGAGACTTTACCTTGGTCCATGCAATTTTCTTCCCTCCTGCTTCACAACAGTCAAGCCACAAATCTTGAGGAACAGGACAGAAAATCCATACACAAACTGAAAATTTACTGTCAGGTAGAGCAGCGAAATAACAGCTTTTCAACCCAGTTTCCATTTAGGTGTTCTCAGGCTAGCTTAGCAGAGCTCTGGAAAGGTACCGTTCACATGAAGATGAAGATTAATAACAGTAATTCTTGAAAAGCTCCCACGCCAGAACACTCAGAAAGCTGTACTGCAGGATAGCAGAACCATGATGCTGTAACTCAAAAATGTGGAGGATGAGCAGTTGTGTTGCCATTCACACCAAAAAATTTGCATTCTAAACTAATATTTTCACGCTGTTTTTGAGAAGTGTGGTGAGGCACAGAGTGCTGATGAAGGTGGTGATGGCAGAGAAGGTGTCACATGCTGAGGTTACCTGTTTCCAGCTAATTTGGTAATCTGGCAAATCCATGGCTGTATGGCTCCTGCTCTTAGTCATTAACACAATACTTCTAATAGCAGAGGCAGTGTTTTGCCTGCATTGCACGCACTGACTGGTTCCTGGCCACTTTTTCTCTCTTGCTTTGTGTCTGTGTCTGTGTACACACACAGCAGTGCACACACAGCAATCACAAAGAAGAGGACAATTTGCACCCCAGGGAAACTGGTTGCTTGCTTGGTGGTTCTGTGTCATGTATTGCAAACCTGAAGAACCAAACAACAACCTTTGCTTGACTGTACAACTCCAGGGCTGCCATGGTGGATTTTTAAGATCCTGAGTGCAAATCTGTATTGTCCTTTTTTTTGACAAAAGTCCACATCATGAAGGGGAGGTGTGCTTGTGCTCAAATTCACCATTTCCTCTGAGTGCTGCTCTTGCCTACTTCTCATACCCCCTGTGAACTAGCAATAGCAGAATCTCAGTTTTAATAGTGAATATGGATTTATGGGATTTTGGATTCTCTGAGGGACTGTGTAGATTGAGTGAGTCACTGGATCAGGACAAAACCCTTCCCAAATATTCCCAGGCAACAAGAATCTGGAATTCCCTCTCTCTCTGTAGATCACACTGTTAGTTGAATCAATAAATAAAATATTTTTTAAAGTAGAAAAAAGGGGAGAAACTCAGAGAGAAAGGGAGAAATGGAGAGCATTACATAATTGTTTTTAAAATACAGTTTCCTCATGGTTCTTCTTTAACCCACATTAGATGTTAATTTCTGAAGGATTCAAGTGTGGTTATTTTTTCCTATCTGGTATTTTCAGTCACAGTTTTCTATCTTTTCTTTTAATTTCTGTGGAAACTCTCTGCACTGACTGTTAACAATTCAGTCAGATTTACTGGAAGAGCAGCAGCAGAATTTCTATATGTGGCTGGATGGGCTCCATACCTCCATTTTCCCAGAATTCACAAGACTAACTTACAGGTTTTTGAAATTCTTCCTACGCAATGACTGACACATGGAGTCTATAATTACAGCTAAATATACACATACATATACTGAATAAATTTAATTTTCTTCTGTCACTCTTACCATTCCGGTTTGTGACACATTTAGACGTGTCAGTTGACTTAAATGACTTCTTGCCACTTTGCTTGTTGTCTCTCCCACGAATTAGCTCCACAGCTGTGTCAGGATGATGCTGCTGCATTTCAAAATTGTGCAGGTGAGCTCAGGAACTATTTCTTTCTCTCATTTAAATATTTAAGCTGATTTGTCACTACTGACTCAATCTCTTCATTGCTTTGTGAGGGAGTTGTCATCTGTATGTAAGACACTTTGGGCTTTGGGAAGTTCAGTGGTTTTAGAGTAACAAAGCTCAGTCCCTAATTTCTACTTTTGTTGTGGCCTGGAGCAGAAAATTTCCTGCTGTGAATTGCTTGAGCAGAACCTTTGAAAGAAAAAACTACAGTACATGAATGTAAATAAAATCTTAGAGATAAAGTGATGGTTGTGAAACATCAGTGCTAGGAATTAGATAAGAAAAACAGCTTAGAGAAGTGTTTACACAGAGCACTACAGGTACAGCTGTTTTTGAGGCACAAGTGGCCTTGGCAGGTTCTTTAGATCCTTCCACTCTAAGTGTGTTCTTCCCTCAGTCATCCTCAGTTCTTCGGACATCTACAATTTTTTTCTGGTCTCTCCAGCCAACCTGTGCCAGATCAGCAGATTTGTTCTTCCAAGAGGTGTATTTTTTCACTCTGAATGTCACATCTTGACAGCCTCCCTGTGAACATTGCAGAGGTGATAAATGCAACTGTGCTTTTTCCATTTTTTAATTTTTTTTTTTAATATAGGATTTATTTTATTTGTTTCACTCATTACTTTACCACTCCAGAGAGTTAGCAGAGATCTCCTTCGTGGATTAAATTCATCCTCAGTCCAGAGCTCTGGACAGAGATCAGGTGCCCTCTAACTTCCCACTTCAAATACCCAGCCCTGGAAAGCCTTTTGCATGTTGTCTCTCTAGCAATGCCACCCAAGCAAAGGACACTCGGAACCTACCAGGTGGATGCAATATTTTAGAGGGAGCTACCAGCAGCCTAAAACCATCCATGTTTATGCTTCTCTCTGGCTGAACTTTTGGCTCCTCTGTGCTGCACTGTGTAATGCCTGAAACTTCACACCAGTTGTATTGTCACTGACAGCGCCAGAGAAACACCACTCTGCTCTACCATGACAGAAGTGACTAGCAGCTCTCCTAAGAGCATTTCACATGCTTCAAGCTCTTTGCCAGAGAGAGGAGACCTAATTTTAGTTTAAATGGATTTTAATTTGACGTGTTCATTTGAATAACTGAGATAAATTCTTGGCTTTTCGACATTAGGATTTATCAAGTGACAAGCGCTTTTTAAATACTGTTATTTTCTGAAAGGTTCTTTTTCTGTATAGCACCTAATAATAAAGCTCCAACACGTAAGAGTCCTGAATTTGTAGGAAGTTGCACTGAATGGTCTAATAGGTCATTTTCATCTCTGCCTTACATGGCAATAATAGAACAATAATAACCGAGGTAGCAAAACATTCCTACCCTAGCTGAATCAGCTGGCTTTTTTAATGGACTGGTTATTCATTGAACAATAAATATGCATGGATTTGACAGGAAAGACATAGTGCATAATTTAACTTGAGCAAAATGAAACAGGACAGGCAGCCTTATTCTTCAGTACATCACAAAGGACTGAACTTGAGTGACAGCCTTGAGTGACAGCCTAAGAATGCCTGACACTCACAGAAGTATCGGTTCTTTAACAGCAATTGTAAAGGCTTCTTACATTGTGTCCTTGAGTCTATTCAGTGCTAAAATCCTGTATAGAAGGAGAATGAGCTACTAATGCTGCCATTCCAGAGAAAAATTCAATACCTGGTTCTTTTCACTATTGCTTTTGGATGTACAGACAGTCAAATAGAGATTTGTCCCTAGAACAGCCTGTACAGCTCAACCTTTGAAAGCATAAAACATCTGAGTTTGGTTTCTCAAGAATAAATAAAAGCTGCAGTTGCTGTGCCAAAGCTTGGCAGAAGGCTCTGGTACTCACATCACATAAAATCACAGTGGTGGGGCAGTGGAACAGGTTGCCCAGAGGGGTGGAAGCTACCCCAACTCTGGAAATACTCAAGGTCAGGTTGGGCAAGCATCTGCTCTTTGCAGAGAGGTTGGACTAGGTGAACTTTAAAGGTTCCTTCCAGCCCAAACTATTCTATGAATCTATGAAATATCACTAAATATTGACCACATGTTGTGTTATAGTTGTTGAGGGTTTTGTCAGAGGCTCCTGTATCTGCACGGGCAATATGAGTTCAGCAGATGAATAATAATCCCAGTCCCTGTGTGCATGCTCTCCTGCTCTTAGACACACACAAATATAAACAAACTGATAAATTTGTTTCCCTCTTGCTGAGGGACTTGCTGCCAACTTCCTCTCCAGTTTGCCTCTTTTCCCACATACTGCTCATTTCTGTCGTCTGTCACACTTCTTCCCTGCCCTCTGCCCATGGCAGAAGGCTGATGCCAAAAATTCTCCCAGACAGACACCAGATGAGGAAGGATCACCTGAGAGGGTAAATGTTCCCATCATGCTCCAAAGAGCAGTGGGACATTAAATATTCCACCAAACCTGGTGGAACAGCACAAGTTGCCTCATTAAGACTCAAGCATTAATTGTGACCCTTAAATATTGGGGATCTGACTGCTACCATTTATCAGTATCTTATTTAGTTGATATATACTGCACTGAGTCAGGTAAGCTGTTCTGAGTTCCAGACAATCTCAGCCATGAAGTTCCCACCTTCTTGTGGCTTTACCCACCCACAAAAGTCCTGTTGACAGGCCACGAAACCAGAGGCGTACCCCAATCCTTAGGCTGCAAAACCTCAAAAGAATGAAAAGTGTCCTGAAAACCTGAGTGCAATGGTTTTAAAGAAAATCATACTAAAACTTCTCTGATTTATACTGAGGATGATAGATGTTATTTTAGAGGACTGGTTGAAATTCATCACTACTTAAATAAAGTGTTCACTTCAGTGTGCATGGCTTTCCACATGTTTCTGAGCCTAGCAGAAAAATTTATGCTTTTTCCCCATGGAGATATCCTGTCTCAGGACCAAAGGCCTCCACCCAGATCAACATTTTATAATCCTTAAGGCTATTTCGCATTCCTGAAGGGCCTCCTTATCTTCTCCAGGAGAGTTGTTTTATCTGTCCAGAGAATTCCTTTTTCTTCCCATAGAATGTTGTCCTCGTTCAGAAGGGCCCTGTCTTTCTCCCAGAGGAGCTGAATTTCTTTCTAGAAATTCTTATCCTGGGATTTCTCTGAGCCATTTCCCACCATGATTCCAGGTGCTGCTGGTTTGGAGAGTGCCCTTTGCACTGCACTGCTCCCTGCATCCCAGATCAGCAGGTTTCCATCTGAGGGACAGACACCTCTGCCCTTTTCCCTATGGTGCAGGAGGAACTCTTGTCTCTCTGGCCCTTGGCAGTCTCCTGCCCTTCACAGACTCCCCCAAAATATTTACAGCTTCCAAAATCACCTGAAACTTGAACAATGGAATGACCATGAAAATCTCATTTTCTGTTCACTATTCTACCTCATAATTCTACAGCTAGGATTCAAAGGGCTTAATTATTTATCCTGTTTCATTAGATTTATTATGACTTTTTGCACAGTGCCTCCAGCTCCACAGAGGGAGTAGGCTGCATTATAAATAAAAAAACTTCTCTGTGCAGCAATTTCAGCCTGGTTTCTTTGCAAAAAAAGACTTGCTCCTGAAAGCATGGAAGAGGAGCAGAAACCCAAGGCAGGGAGAAAAAACGAATAATTTCTTCTTCCCTCCTGCCTTTTCAGGGTTCAGCTGGAAAATTTCTTAGGAAAACAAATTTGACTCTGACATGGAGGAAGCAGTCCAGGTGTCTAAACAGAAGCATTCAGTGACATTTTTAACACTAAACCCTTCTGCAGATGGTCTGTTAGAAGACAACACATAGGAGACCCGCGTCCTTTGGGAGCTGCAGGTAGAAGCTGAGGGAGATATCCCAGTACATACTGGGCATAGGGCACTGGTGTATGACTGAGTCCCACCTTGGAGCCTGCCTCTAATTCATGTGGCTAAAGTTTCCTTTGGATCAGAGAAAATCAGGAAATCATTTTGCTTTTATGGGGCTTCCATCACCTGAACATGCATGAAACGATACAAATAAGACTTTGAGAGCCTTCTCTCACATGGTACAGTAAAAATATTGCCACTTGTTCTTTTACTGTGCTCTTAGGGCAGGCTTATAAAGACGTAGGATAATTATGTCAGAGTACATTTTTCAATTAAAATGTCATTATTATCTCACAAAAAATGACTAAGTTATATAATTTTGCTCCACAAGTCTGCAAACACTCCTTTGGTTGCTATCAAAATAATTTTCTGCAGACAAATCTAAGAGTGCAGAACTAATGGCTAACAAGTCTGATGCTAGTTTAGATTTGTTCTCTGACTAGAGAGAGGCCTTATGTGAACAGATGTAAAATGAATTTGAAAAAGATTATGTCTTTAATCATCTAGATTCTTATTATTCCTCTCTTTTTCTGTCTCTTACCATCCAAAGAAATAAAGCCCCAAAGAATTGTGTCATGCTGCTGGAAAAATTACTGTTTGGGAAACTCCACAACAGAGACATGCAACACTAGAGAAGCGCAGTCCTGATGGCAGCTGGGTCTCTGATATCCACTGGTGACTGTGAGCCATTGTTCATCCACAGGGACAGAGTTTCACAGAGTTTGGAACCATTGGTTTGAAGTCCAGTGGTGCTGGGTGGAGCTGGAAGGAGTCACTGGGCTCCGGGCAGGCTATGAGCCAAAATTAGTACTTAGCTCCATGCTCATGCTGGTTGCTTCTGAAGCATAATAAAACCCACCTGTAGGTTTCATTACCCTCAGTTAGGAAAGCTGTCTGGAAGACACAGATACAGCTGAGAGGAAAGCTCTGTGGCAGGCTCTGCTCTGGCAGCACTAGATCTGTGAGACCTAAGGCTCGTTTCAGTTGAAGAGGACTTATGGAAGTGCTGCCCCAAGGAGATAGCATGATAGTAGATTGTATGGTGTTGCCATCTCATGTGCTCCATGCATGGGACACGTTGCTTCCCAAGGGCTGTGCTCGCATCACTCAGAGCCTCCCCAAAACGCAAGGGAATGTGACTTAGTTTCAACATTGCCCCTACTTCTAACTGGAGTCTGATTTGAGGCATGATAAGCCTGTGGAGTGGGAGCTGCAGCCCCCCAGCCGGGTCTGATGGATCTACAGAGCACATGAACATCTCCACCGGTTCTGCTTGGTCACTTGTCCAGCCTGGTTCTGTCCTGAGCCTATGAGCACAGTGCCATCTGCTGAGATGTGTCTGCAGCCCAAATAAGCCTTGCCAAAACCCTTTGGATGGGGAAATCTAAACCTAACACCTCTGAGACATAATTTCATCAGGAGAAGCAACAATAGGCCTGGAATTTCACCAGAAGTGGCTCATTTGCATGAGTTTTCTTGCTCAGGTATCAGCCAGAGGCTGAGTTTACTATAGCCCCAAACTGAGCTGCCTCCTAATCCAGCCTTCATCCACTGCAACTAGGTCTAAAATTGAATCCTTTGGAACCTGAAGCGCAGGATATGAAGACTCCTTGAATAGACACAAAGGAACCCCAAAACATTGGATTTGGCATGCCATATTGGATTTGTTATTTGTTATCTATCAGCTGCCTGGACAACTGCTGTCTCAAAGCTCTCCATGGCAGAGGACAGTTTTGAGGTCTCCAGGGAATCCCCTTTGGCTCTTGCTCAAATAGAAACTGGCATGGAGGGAAATGTCTTCTTTACAAAGTGCTTAGGGTATGCTCCAGATGCCCTCTTGTTGAGCCATGAGATGTTCTGTGCATGACAACACATGGCTGTGAGAAGTCATGGCCTTGGCTGCCACCAAAAGATCCTTCTCACAAGTGTCCCATGAGCACAAACTACCACCTTGGGCCTCTGAGATGCAGCCTGACATCAGACTTGTGGGCAGGCAATGAAGATCAAGAATCAGTGAGGTAATTTCTAGTTTCTGGGACTTGGAGTGTCTGCATAAAGTAGGATTTTACCTTTCAAAATAGAGATTTTAATTACCTAAATATACACATGTCCAGATGCATAGAAAGGAGGGTTGTTTCTCCCTTGTCTTAGGGACAGCACACCCCACCTCGCACTCCCAACACAGGCCTACAGAAGTCAGAAACACCAACTTAACAAACATCTGCCTGCACAGACCACAGGGATGACTTTAGAATCCATACTGCAGATAACTAAACGAGGCTGTCAGCAATATGAGCATCTACACACGCTGAAGGTGTCCAGCCCCACATCACAGTGCAAACAGAGCCAGAGCAGGAACCATTCAGGTACATACAAATACTGGCTTCTGGAACTGCTTAAGGTGCCCTCAATTACCCCTCTCTCCAGGGCTAGCAAGACAAGACCTACATCCTTGTATGTGGGGCAGGTGGAATGCACTTAGGGAATCACATCAGACCATGCCTCTCTGCAGACCCTAATGGGAATTCCTGGTAGACACCTCTATTTGAATCTCAGTTGATCCACTAGTCAGAATGAACAAAATCCTGTTTCTCAGCTCAGTATTTTTTCCCCCTCTCTCTTTTTTTCTGGAAATCACATATTCAGACAACTGCAATGAAGACTCCCTCACTTCACATATGTCAATATTGCACTGAACTCCATCCTAGCTCATTTGTGTCCATTCAGCTGTTCTGTGGTATTCCTGCTTTTTCTCCTTATCATTCACCATAATTACAGTAATTTCACGCCCATAAGGTACACCCTTTTGACTAAAATTTTGATCAAAACCTGGAGGTGCACCTTATACTCTGGTGCTCCTTATATATGGACAAAGTTCAGAAATTGGTCAACCTGGAAGTGTGAGCCACGAGCGCTGGCGGCTGAGCCGCGAGCCGTGAGAGCCGCATCAACCAGCACTGGAGGCGGGAGGGAATGCCAAGGCCCGCGGCACGGGGAGAGTGCCTGGGGCTGCGTTTAAATGCTACACCGATCCATGAAAACTGTTTGCAAATTGAGCACCTGCCCGCGATCCATTACTAATTTGTTACTTTGTTGCGTGTGGATCCTCACTGCAGAAAAAAGGTGCACCTTATAGGCTGGTGCGCCTTTTATATGGACAGAGTATGGGAAATTGCCGACAGCCCAGAAGTGCACCTTATACTCCGGTGTGCCTTATAGTCTGAATTTACTGTACTCTACAGCAAACACTTTTCCATGAGTTAGGCTGCAATTAGGGATTGAGCTCCTCCCTTTTGGAAGGTTAGAATTTTCAGTTCTGTTGAACAGATACAGTGTTAATTATGGTTCACTATCCTCCAGCTGAGGAGGATAAATGCACTGAAAGGTGGCAAAAGGCATGTTTCATGAGTGACAAAATGAAATTACAAAAATGCAAACACACAATGTTATCTTCTGTTGTCAATGGAACAGTACTTTTTATTATGTCTGTATGCAATGGGAATATTTACTCTGATATGCGGAAGTGCAAATTAAACTGCTGATTTAGATTAACATATTTCAAAGATAGTAACTTTACAGGTTTTTTTTTTCACTCCATGTAAAACCTCTGTGAGTTATCAGTCTTTTTTGTCAACTATATCTTATAAGTGAGAGGTTTATATTCCTGCTGTTATATTAAAGGAAGCCTTTTGCTTCTAGGAGACTTCAGCATTTTATTCAGCTGTGGTAACTTTCCCTTATACTCCAGCACGAAGCACAATTAAGACAGAAATGTTCAGTAGCTTTATTATGCCCTTGTGTGTGGAGCTAATCTTCTTATCCTCCACTTCATTTTTCAAGGATTCCCAAAGGGTTTTGTAAACTCTACACATTTGTCTAGCACACTCTGTAGTGGCATAAACAAAGAATACATGGACTTCAATAGGGGCATTGACTTTTATATTTTTAGTAATTCCACTTCCTCTTACTGCAAGTTTCAAGAATACTGGAATTTCCCAGTTAATATTCTGGGCTTGTGGGTAAATTTTGCTCACAATTATTTGGGCTATTTGTTACTTTGGTGGACAAGCAGGGGAACAGAGGACTCTAAAATTTAAAGAAATTTATTTATTATTTAATGGAACATTTTCTGTACAGAGAACAACACACAAGTTCACCTCCTGAATTAGCAGTGGGAGACTATCTCTGATGAATGTCATTCAACAGAAATGAAATAAAAATTTTTAGTTTGTTTTTTTGTTTTTCTGTAGGAAACCAGCAACCATTCATGAGGAAATAATTCCATTAGTAACTTTTCAAACACTGTAGTTTTGATTTAGCCTGGCTTTCTATAGACACACACCATGTGCATTTGTTGCCCTGGGTTCTGCTGTCTGGTTGCTCCCTCTAATATCTTGCAAATCTATTTGCCGATGTTGGTTGAATTTGATAGAGTAATTGAAGACTTAGTGATACAAACAAATGAGGTGAGGACATCTGGCTGATTACCATGCCTCAGATGGACAATGGCTAGGGACCCAGGGAACATCTATTGTTACTTTCCCAGGATTATCCTCTGGCATCTGGGGCTGGAGGTTCACAGGTATCCCAAGCCACAGCTGCTTCTTTTGTGTCTTGTAATCTTCCCTACAAACCAAGGCAAATCTCTTCCTATTATTGTGTGATAAATATTTAAAGTAGAAAAAGAGACCCTCTGAATTACCTGAGTGAAAGCTGCAACACAAGCACTTATCCCTTACTAGACTTTACTAAAATTACTCTCCATGGAGGTTATCCAGCACAATTTGTGTTTTGTCTCTCTATTCCTTAGGCCTCGATTACATTGTGATAAATTATCCTGAGTAAAGGAAAATGTGAAGCAAACAGTCTGTTATTTTCCCATTTTCTGCCTTACCTCTCTTGGGCATTGCCAAGTAAACTGCCACAGAGACCAGCACATAAACATCCCTTCCCAAAGACAGTCTTGTGGGAAGAAGCCAAGGAACTGAAACATCCACAGCAGCAGGTTTCACCTGGCACTGTAATTAACAGTGACAGCCACACAAAACATTGAGGGGAAAGTGCCTGGTCTGATCTCACGTGTGTCAGCAGGTGGAAGCATTTCACAGCTTCTGCCCAGCATCAAGCTCTGCAGCTTCCAGACAATCCCAGGAGATGGAGATGGTACCTCATGGCACTCAGAGCTCAGGGGACTTCAGGCTGGATACACAGTGACTCACTGCATCAATAGCACTTCTAGTCCCAGTATCTTCCTAAGGCTGCCTTAAAATTTTCCTTTAAAAACGCCAGAATAAAGCAATTTAATGGTACTACTAGATGTCACTGTCAGCACTGGCTACACTTGCCACAGGACCTCTTGGTTCCTGCTCTTTTTTTCTATGATCTTCTTGTGATGATTGAATGTTAGAATTTCCAGGATTCCCACATTAAAATGCTGGCAAGTTGGTATTGATGATTGGTTTCCACTGCACAAGCAGAGTATTGCTCAGCAGATAAGTACATATTTTTTGCCTTGAACAGTGAAAGCAATGTACATGAATTTCCTTCCCACTGCTGTTTATATTTCAATACACACGGATAATTTATACAAGAAAATGTAACATTCGTGATTGCATCCAGCATTTATGAAAACAGTCAGGTTGTTTGGATTTGAAAAGAAAAAATTATGTAGGAGATGGTGGGTTATTTCTGTTGATTTTGACTTCTGAGTCATCAAGTTGGGAGAAGGCCCTGTGGCAAAAGTGTTTACCCTAAACAGAGAGTGAAAATAAACTGAACATGAACAAAGGAGATCTACAGCATCTCTACATGGTCCTTTCCCTCTCCATGCTAACCATTACATACTAAGGAAAATTCATGGTGAGGTGCAACCCCTTCCAAAAAGGCACCTGGCGAAAAAACACCAGATGTATTATGTGGGATGTAAAAGTCCCTCCTGGTCTGCGGGGGGGCTGTGTTTGAGGAGAGTCTGCTCTGGCTTGTGCCTCTGTTGGCAGCATTACAGAGTCTCTTTGCTCAGCTCAGCTCAGGACCTCAGCAGTCACAAGGAGAGCAGCACACAAGCTGGAATGCCCTGAGTTAGGATGTGTGACCCTGTGGCATCACCTCAGCAGACACAGGCAGACACTTGCCTCAGAGCTCCATGGAGGGTCAGAAAAACCTGCCCAAAAGTGGGTAGAGATATTGGACATAACTGAAATCCTTGCTGATGTCCAATGCCAGCTACTGGCCTGGGAATAACCACTGGAAAAAGCAGCTTTTTCTGCTGGAAGAAGAAGCTTTATTACACTGAAGGAAAGAGCTAGGAGCACAGAAAGCCCAGTTGCCCACTTGGATGGTGTGTCTCTTCCAGCACCAGTGGAGAGCACCAGAGACTTCCAGAAGTGTCTCTCTGCTCCCTTCAGTGCCTATACAGAGTGCATGCCTTCCTTGTCTAAGTGCTCAAATAAAGCCCTGCTTCAGTCCATGGATAAAGGCCACAGTCTCACCTTCTGCTTCACTGCCAAACCTCCTCCACCAAAGTTTTCACTCTGCAAGGCTATGGCAGTCGGGCAGTCACACCACCATAAGGTCAGGGCTTTTTCCAGCAGATTGGACCTTGCTGCAGGAAAAATCACAGAGAGTGTAAGAACCAGCCTGTGGCTGTGTCTGTGCACATGCTGACCCAGCAGCATGCAAAGTTATCCATCAAACACCATCATTTTCTTTACCTCGGCTGACCCAGTGTGGACCCATTTCCTTGATGCAAAACGTGTAGCAGTGGGAGGTACATTGGTGATAACTGTGCAAACCTGGCAGCTGAAGGCACAATTGTTCCTTGTGAGCTGGAGCGGGCACTTTGCCAGCTCCCTGCCAATGCCTAATGCAGCAGGTAACCTTTTCCTTCTTGTGGGGCCTTCCTGAACGGCCTCAAAATACACATCAATCTTTATTAATGCTGTCACTCCTCCTGCAGAGGTACTCTCCCTCAAACTCACTTTTCCTTGGACAGAAACAAGGGCTTTCCAGCAGATCATCCATACCTATAATTACACCTGAGATGCCAGATGGTCACCTGCTGATGGGAAGGGTGACAGACCTCAGCCATGGTGACACAAGACATAAACGAGCCAGCAGCTAAGGTGATACCTCTGGCATCTTGAAAAGAGTTCTGTCAGCTGCATTCGTGGGAAGGGGGAGAACTGCATGAAGAACAAAACAAGTACTTATCACTCTCTAGTGAATAAATAATTTTTCCCCATCTAAAAGAAATTTGTTGGTGGTTTGTTGGGTTTTTTTCCCCCCTCCTGTACAGCCACAGCTGTGTGGGGTCCTTTGCTTCCCCCTGCTGTCACCCTGGAACGGAACAGGGTGGGCTGTGGCTCCAGCCAGCCGTGGGAGTGGGGAAATAATGAGGATGGGCTCTGCCGGCGAGCGCTCCCGCATCCCGCAGCTCTCACGGTGCTGCCGCCGGGAGCCTTGAGAGCGGGGGCCAGAGGCAATAAAAGGCACCGAGCCCCTCTCCGTGCCTCGCCGCCCAGTCCCGGGGAGCCGAGCAGAGCTCTGGGGTCCCGCCGAGAGGGCTCTCCCAGCTGCCTTCCACCGCACGCTGGATTTTGCTGTTCCTCTGCCCCGTCTCCCACTCGTGCAGGTGAAGGGATTTGGCAGCCGCAGCACTCTCAGGTAAGAGGGGTTTGCTGGGAAGCGGGGCAATGTGCTGGCGTAAAAGCCAGCGTGGGGCTTTGTGGTTTGTTAGGAAAGCAGATCTGGAAGAGGACCTTGCTCTGAATATTTTGGGGGAAAAAAAAAGAAGAAATCGTTCCCTCTAGCAGTCCTTCGAGAAGAGCCCTTGCTCCCGAGGGGTTTGCTGCCCACGTGTACGTTCTGACCCCCTGGCAGTCAGAAGCCATCAATGGGAACTGGCATCTTAGGAAGCCCCACCAGTTCTGCCTGCTGTGTCCACCAGCGCAGAGCGCAGCACCTGCATCTGGGAGAGGGAAGGGCTCAATTTGGAAAGTCTGAAAACCATAGCACAAGTGTGGACATGGCTCTTGTTCGGACTGGCACATGGTGGGGCCAGCCTGAAGTTGTCTTCTGGCTTTGCTCTCGGTCAGTCAGTCAGCGCTTACCTTCTTTTGACTCCTATTACCTAAACATTTAGGATGAGAATAATGACCAGAAAAATAGTTTAAACCTAAAACTAGCTGAAATAACAAAGGAAACAGGCTGGAGGGTCTGTGCTACACCCACTTCTCACTGCTGCTTGTAAGGGACAAGGAACTGTGTTACAACAGGAGGCAGTAAACACACAGCATGTGCTCTGGGTGGGCAAACCTGGCTGCTGACCAGCAGCAGGGAGGGCACTCAGTGAGGAGCATTGCACAGCCTGGAAGAGGTACAGGGGGGGCTGTGTCTCTAGTGTGGCTCAGTTGCAACCTGCCAACCTGAAAAGCAGCTGTATGGAGAGGCTCCAGCCTCCTGCAAGGGGTTCAGAGACTTTTCCCCACTGCTTGCTGGCCCTTCTAACCCAAGGGCAGGTCCCTTTGCACTGGGGACACCAACTCAGGGAAGGACTTATGTGAGGAGGTCCAGAAGTTGGTTTTGGTCTTTAACTTTTTTTTCCTAGTTGTGGCTGAGTTTTATGTTTTGCATATGATTTTCCCAACTCACTATCAAACTGGGAGCATGTACAGTGTGGGGCAGGACATCTTCCTGTCCTTGTACCCCACCAGTCTTTGTGCTGTGCCAATTTCAGGTTCCTGTGAGTTTCAGTGACAATTTTTCCCTGTTTCAGCTGGGAAACAAAACAGTTCTGCAGCTGCCTGGCTGCTGAAATGCACTTCAGCACCCTCATGCATTGGCACGAAAGAAAAGAATTCATCCTTAACATCCACAGCAGCTTCTGCAAAATCACTAAGGGTGTGGGGGAAAAGAACAACACCTTTTTATGTGACAAATATAGTGACTTCTCTGAGGGATTTGTCACTCCTGGAGAAATCCAAGCCAATGTGTGAGGAAGGTCTGAAACCATTACCTGGTAGTTATGTGTGTTGTGTTCTTGTGTGAGCACACTTTGTGTGCAGCCATCATGAAATCTCTTTCTTTATCTCACCTGTTAGAACTGCACACACAGAGCTCTGATTCATAGTCACTCCTGGACTCTGTCACTAGGTGGTGACATGCTTCCAGATACTGAGTCCTCCCTCAGTTTATCTTTTTCCTTTTAGTGTAAAAGAGCAGTAAATAAACACAAAACGTCCAGTTTACCCTCTGCTTATGGAAATACAGCATTCTCAGCCACAATACATTCTGCTTAAGATAATTTTATATTTAACTGATTTTTAATATGGCATTGTATTGATTAATATTGTTTCTGTAAGAATTACTGCTATAAAAGTAATTTCAGTCATAAACATTTACATAAAGATTAATATTCCTGATCTCTGCATAATTTAGAACACCTTTTTCAGCAGCCATTGCCAGATGCAAAATGAATGCCTGTTTGTGCATCTTCTAGGAACAAACCTGGACTGAAAGTTTTAAAGTTATTGTGTTATTTGGTTGGGAAAAGTACTAGTTTCCCTTCCTCCTTTCTGTTTTCCCTTAGCATGCAACAGTGCTTATTTTTTTCCTTGAAATGCTCATCAATAGTTACAGCCCATAGGCACAGTATTTGCTCTGCTGAAGAAGGTTTGGTGGCTGGTATGAGACATGTGCACTCACCAGAGGTCAGGCACTCATACATAATTTCCATTCCAGTCCATCTTTCAGAACTGATGGAGATGTCCTCTGGGATATGAAGATGAGAGCTGGAAAAGGAAAGCTAAATTCCATGAGACACCTGATGAGATCAGGCACATTACAAACCTGATTGTATATGTTGGTGGCTGTCTGTCACTTGCAAAGGTTACTGACCTGCTGAGATGTCTGGGAATGCCTCAGTCCCTGACTCCTGCTTAGTCCAGCACCACACCTGCCTCTAGTAACTGCTAGAAAACAGTCTGCAATGCCATTGTGCAAGGAGCAAATCCCATCCCCTTCCCCATGGCAGCAGAGGGGCCTGTCTGGGCTTGGAGACAGCCTCCTCTGCTCAGCCATGACTAGTAGGGTTTGGACAGACTTTGGAGGGGGGTATGGCCATGGCTCAGCTGATTGAACAAGTCTGTCTTTATCTTCAACACATGCCTGGGACCCTGTGGTCCCTAGTAGGCTCTGGGCCAAGCTGGACACAGCATTGCATGAGAAAGCCCTAGGGTGGATTTCATGTCAGCTTAGAACACAATGAGGCTAAGCTTAAAATACTGCTCTTTAACCATTAAGAAATCTGGAGGCTATTTTGAGGTAGGTGCAGGAATCCAGCTTCCCTTATCCTGGCCTCCTCCACACACACCTTCCTCTGTCACACAGCTGCTGGTGGTGGCAGACTTGTGGTGACCCTGGCCAGAAGCTGAGGCTCGGAGCTTGTGTGTGTGTGTCTGTGTGTATGTCTCTGTGTGAGTGAGAGCTTTCCCCACTCCCATCAATGTGGGATGCTACTTAACTGGCTGGTGCTGTCTGAGGGTCGACCTTGGATGCCTGGCTGCTTGCTCATCCCTTACCCCACCTTGTAAAAATTCTTCTTTTACAAGGAGCTAGTTTCTAATCCAGCTGCTTTTCTGTCAAAGGCATGTTGTTCTGGGCTCCCTGTGGGTTGCAGTTTTTATCCCATATTTTTCTTCAGAATAACTCATTGACCTTAAAACTCTTTTCATCCTCTCTCCTCCTTTTTTTCTTTAATTCATTTTTGCTCACTACTTAATTCATTCTGAGGTTTGTGTGGCAAGCCCCACATGTTTCCCTGGGTTTTCTCATAACAGTTAAAAACTTTGCTTTGCCTGAAACACAATCAAAGTGAAGATAGGTCCTTCCATAATTTTCAGGAAAATGGCATTAATACTTCTCCCCCAGCCTCCCTGTGACCCAAGAGCTTGAGCATCATCACCAGCAGGCGAGCATGGAGCTGCTGGAAGGCATACCTGCCTCCGGGTATGCCACACTGCTGGCTGGGTTTGTGCATGCTTGGAGTTCTTGAGGGTAGTGAAAGCCTGCCAGCACGTGTGAGTACTGAGTCAAGATATTTAGCAAGGTAAAGACACTTTTTTCTCATAGCTATATTAATTTCTCTGTCTCCACAGGCACCCCAAAAGGCTCACCACAATGGCTGCTGGCCTGGAGAAAGCCTGCCACCGGTGCATATCTAAAATTGCCAGCAATGGTAAGGCAGTTCTGGTACCAATTACCTCATATATTTAAGCAGCCCTGTTGCTAAGCCAGGTATATAAAGGAGTCATGATGGTACCAAGTCCCACCTGAATCTTCCACTGAAATTTCCTTTCTGAGACAATTTTGGGTACTGGTGGAGTGTGCAATAGTAACTCAACCTTAACAGCAGCTGTCTCTAGCAGTATTTGAAGTATAGCACCAGCACAAAATTTCAAACAAATGCAAACACCACCATGTACCTAAATATGGGCAGCAACAGACAGCCTAAGCAAAATAATGTGTTTGCCTCCTTTTTGAAGTGTTACCTTACACATAGTGGATCAGAAGGATCCAGGCAAAATCACCTTGTGAAGAGCAGCACGGCCAGCCTGGGAATAAACTCTACTAGGAGCAATCCCCACCAAGCAAAACTGCTGCCAGCCTGTTTGAAGGTAGAGGTATGCAAGTCTGGGGATGGAATATTGTCAGGAATATCCCCCTTTCACCCAGTGAGATTTGGGACAGGCTATACTTCTGCTTCCCTGGCACAAGGGCCACTGCAGGTGTGGGCATCCCCCATAAGCAGCCCCTTGCTGTCCAGTTATCTGGACAGAAATTCTCTTGCACGTCATCCTGGGCTTGCTCAGGTTTTAAAGCAACTGGTTCCTCCCACCCAAGGTGGAGGACACAGAGGGCTGTGTTGACCTGACAGCTGTTTGAACAGCCTGCTTCTTGCTCTTCAAGGAGCAACACTGCACAAAGTTGACCAGGGCTGTGGCTCTGCGAGCTGCACTGAGGCAGAGGAGAAATACACCTCAGGGGTGGGGTTTTGTAAGATCAGGGAAGCAGTGCCATTGACAGAGGAGGTTAAAATCCATGGATTTTAAAGCAGCCTACTCCTGCTGACTGCATCTCCTTTTCAGTCTGAGTTGCAAGTGCCTTTTGCTTTCACTTCTAGGCAGTAGCAATTACTAATTTCACTCATATACAAGAAGCAGCAAACAAACTCATTGACCACTCATCTTAATTGATACTTTACCCACACTAATCGCTGCATTTGCCAGTGTAGGGTGTCACCTTGGGGTCTTCTATATTCCCGATCTTTGCTTTGTTTGAAAGGCTCTCAAAGTTCAGAATGAACTTTTATTAATGATTAAACCCCTCAACTCCTTGCTGCCTTACAACCTGGCAGAGAAAATCAGGCCAAAGGGATGGAAGGATCAATCCAGGCCTCCCTGCAGAAACCTGGCATAGATAAGGAAGGAGAGGATATTTTCTGGCCCACTTTTTCATCATGCTCATCACTGCCCCAGGGGAAAGGAGGGCTGGGCGGTGCTGGAAAACAAGGAATGCAGAGCATGTACCCTCATTACACCCTGACAAGCACCTGGGAGTGGAATTGGGACCCAACTGGTCCCTGTGGGATCCCTCACATCCTGCACAAAGGATATGCAGGGGGTATCTGGACCCATTGGTGAATGTCACAATTTAGAAGGTCTAAAGTGGTATTTTCTCTGATTTTTATTCCTAGTGTCTACAAGCAAAATGTTACTGTTCCCTGCTATTAAATTACCAGTGGAACTTCAATGATGAGAGAGAAAATAATTAATCCTTCTGAATTTGTTTTGAAAGACTGGGATTAATTCTGATCTCAGCTATGCTCTTCTACACCAGAAGCATTCTCTTGGGTACCTGAGAAGTTACCCATGAGTGAGGAACTCAGAAATACCATTCTAGAAAAGTATCTTCAGGTTCTTATCATGCTTAAGTTCAAAATAAGCTCAGCTTTAGCTATGGATCAGCTAGTGCATCCAAAACTGATTTTATATTCATTAAAATGCAAGCCCTCATGCTCATGAAGTCCAGTGATGCTTAATTTCACTTTTCCTCATCATCATATATATGTTTTCCAAAGAGCTTTTCAGCAAAACCTCACATTTGTACGTCTAGTCTCCTGGTATTTAAATAACTCCCAAGAGCCAACCCACCTGTAGTGCATCTTTTCATTCTTGATGTAGCAATTTAAGTTCAATCTTCAATTTACTGACCAAAATAAAAAAGCCTAATCCACTACTCTGAGTCTACTGCAAAGCAAACTGAATGGCTCTATATGTAATGCCTAAATATTGTTTTAAAATTACCTCTGGAAATTATTCACAAGGGGCCAAATCCAGAATTTAGACCATGGCATAACTGCAGTTCAGTATCCAGAGGTATAACATAAAATTCAGGCCAGACACTCTGCAATATTGCTCAACCCCCAAAGGACTTACACCTACAACATAAATTTTAGGTGATGTGATGCTGATATCTGGGTACCAAAGTTCCATTTTGCAGTACTTCAACCTTGCCTAAGCAAAGAGTGGTGGAACACAGCGAACAGCTGGTGGCCCTGACCTGGAATTTGGTCAGTTTTGTCACACTTCCCCTGCCTCAAATGGTGGCTTTGCACTGGAATTAGAGGCCTCCATGAGAATGGTTGTTCCTGAATCCTCCAGCTTCTGAGTATCTACTTTGGTCAAGGTATTCAATCACACCAGGGATGGGATTCCTGCCATTCATCCCCAGAGACTAGTCCATCAATATATCTCCTTGCCATGGCATTTATCCTCATAAACAGAGCAGTCTTTGGTTTTGCTCAAGTTTATCTCATGTCTGTACTCTTCAGATCACTCACAGGTCTGGTTTTGAGTGCTCAAACCTTGCTGTTATTTTCTCATTTGATGGTGGCGGGCCAAGCTGAACAGATTCTTTTCCTTCATGTTACTTCATTCAAGTCTTTTCTGCATTTCCCATCTGAGATTGTGCCATTTTCCTGTGACTTGGAAGCACAGAAAGACAGCAAGTATCCACAGCTACCAAAATCACGGGCAGATTCATCCCTGGTCTGTAAAACATACAACCTTACTGGGGCTGCTTCCTCAGAAAGGTCCATCAAGACTTTCTTTGCCACCATGACACCCTCACAGGCTGCATTCTTTCTTTTCTCCAAGAGCCTATCAGTCAGACACCTGCCTGCAGATACCGTGAAGGAATAAAACATGGATGAAAATACCTGCTCCTCATCTGCACTACAGCCCGTTACACATCCGTGCTGCAGTGCAGCACACTGTGACACTGCTTGCTAAGCTACTGCACTACCATCTGCATCTGCCTCAGGGCATCAGCAGGCATGGGGCCCTGCCAACAGAATTTGACCCGAATTTCCTAACATCCAGACTGCTGGGAGTCAGGCCCCTTCAGAGCGGCATTTCCACAGGGTGTCCAAAGGGCATATTGTGAATTTTCACACAGTTTTGCTCCTCAGCTTGTTCATGCAGATAAATCCTGGGGTAATTGTGGAATTGTTCGGAAGCAGATAGCATTTAATTTAAAAAAATTAATTCGTTTTTTATCCAGAACCCGACAGGCTAGAGAACAAATAGCACTTGGGAGTGGTGGTAATGAAACCAACACTTCATTTGTTACTGTATTTATTATCAGAGAGATTGTCACTCTTCTGAGCAGCTTGCACTACACCTGTATTAGCATACTACTGGGAAGAGTAGACAGATTGAGATTTATATTCATAAATCACTTCTGAAAATCCTGTGAAGAATCTTACCTAAAAAGAAAGAAACTTTTCTCTCTCTTCAAAGTAAATAGGGACAGCCTGAGCTGACCTGAAACTTCCAAGTGCTTGGAAAACTCGTGGCAGTAAAATAAAGTCTGAGGAGCCCATGGGAAAATTGCTGTCGGCCCCAGTACTGCTCCAAGCAAATTCCGGAGGGCAGCAGGCTGTGTGTCCAGAGGCCAGGCACAACAAGGGAGAGGCACAGGACTGGGAGGAGAGCTGCAGTGCAGGGGCATGGCTCTGGAAAATACAAAGGTTCAGGCATCAGGCAGAAGAGAGACCATGACATACAGCCAAGATGTCAATGGTGGTCTCAAGTGCATTCACTTTGTGTGGAAATCCTGGCAAGAGGAGCTCGGCCAAGCAGCACATTTGTATCAGCAGACTGCGCTGCTGGGCAGGAGACACAAAACCTGCACCCACTGATCTAATTTTTATGACCACAGCTTTCAAGGAATGTGCAAGATATTCAGCCACTTGTTCTCTTTTTCCTCTGCTGTGTTCCCAGACACGAGCTGTTCCCTTCATTCCTCTCCGGGCCCATGAGGATCCCACAGCAGGGCTTCACCAGTGCCCCAGCAGCGCTGTCCTGCTGGTACAGAGCTGAGTCCTGCCTGCTGCCCTGGCACCAGCTCCATGGAACAGATACCCTTTCGAGGCCTGGAAACACTAGTTGTGTTGTGTTTTTAGACAACACCAGCCCTTTTTTTGCTGCTTGTTCCAGGAGTGGGGCTCAGAGGCTTCTCTGAGCAGCCTGTGAGGCGATACCGCCGATATAAAAACATCACATGTGGAGCTGCCCGCACAGCAGCATCCTCAGCCGAGCTGCGCTACCCTGCGGCAAGTTCCATTCGCTGGAGCAATTTGTCTTCGGACCAGAACGGGGCAGCACAGCCCAGACAAACCCAGGCAAAGAATGCGTGTATCCCAGCTGAGCAGCATTTCTGTGAAACCCCCACACATCGAGGGAAAATCAGTTTTTAGTGCTGCTAGCGACACTGAGAGTGGCTGCAGAGACCTGCCAGTTATGTAGGCAATTGCTGAAGTCTCACTTTGTTAAACACGGATCTGGAAGCCTTCCCAGACTACGCATCTGCCCCTCCAATTCGAGACCTAAGAGGCTGTAGCTGAATGGAGAGATAATGAGTAAATACATTCCCAGCTACTGCTTTGGGAGCGGAATTAATGGACCATTATCTTTTTCTCTTGAGCTCTGAGTGGTCTCTACCTCCCATTTCTCCCCTCCACAATCGGGTTGTTGGGTAGATATCAGCCACGAGCAACACGGACACCTGTGTGCCAGATGTGCAGCCTCTCATGCGCATGAGCCCCCTGAGCCTTTTCCAGAGCTTACTGCAGCATCCCTGCCTGGGGTCAGGCAGACCAGGCGCTGCACAATTAACAAATGACACCATGCCTCCTCCTCCCGGGCTCCTGATCCCTTCCCATGCAGCACGGGCAGGGACAGGAGGCAGCTACGAAACCACAGGCAGAGAGGTGACATCGCTTCCAGGGCCGCGCTGCAATGACAGCACTTGTGGCAACACCAGGCAGCCGGGGCAAGTCCTGCAGAGCTGAGCTGCACACCTTTGGGCACCAGATAAATGAGCTGCCCAGCCTGTGGGCACTGTTTGCCCACCAATGATGTTGGGTGCCCAAGTCATTTACAATACCATTGCTTCTTAATATGAAAAAATAGCCTAGATAACAGAAAGAGGAGTTATCACAAAAAGTGACATGGTGAAAAGGGAAGCTCTAGGCTGAGTTGTTCTAATGAGAGGCTGTCAGTGGTTGAAAGAGCTTAGTCAAGTGTAGGACACTATTCAAGCAGAGGAAGAATTTCTGTACTGTGCAGCATTCAAGAAATAGGAGTCTGAGCAAAAATGAGAGGGGGTGGGGGGAGGAGAGAGAGAGACAGGGAGACCCGCCGACAGGGAAAGGAGGAGGGGGCTGCACAAAGGAGCAGAAGTGCTTTCTTCAGCTCAAAATATCCTCAGCCTCTCCCAGTTCGTAGAGATAACAAACAAGCTACTTCTGAGAAAGATGCCTCCTAAGTGCTGAAGTGTAAGATCCTGGTTCTCTGTGGAGAAAACACGAGCAATATGTGGGGGATGGTGTGTTCCCATGAAAAGTGTCCGTGAGTCAGGAAGTCTGGTGGATCTGCTCTGAATTTTGATGCTGCTGCTATGTCCTCTCTCCGTTTCTCCTTCTGTAAAGCAGAAGCAGTGATGCTGCCCTTTTTCTCTAAGGCAGCCCAAGGGTGATATTTTGGCAGTGCTGCAGAATTTCCAGAGCAGCACTGTCCGCTGGGTGCTGGCAGTGTCCCTGCTCCTGCCCGGCCACGGGGACACCCAGCGCCTTGCAGAGGCTGCAGCTCTGGCACGGGGAACTGCGGGACACAGTTTACCCGGGGAAAGGGCTGGTGCCAAGCCAACTCCACATACTCGCTCCAAGATTTTTTTCACAAGCCTCCAAGGAGAAGTCCTACTCCTTTTCTAATCCGTGCCCTTCTCAGCCCCTCTGCAATCTATGCCCATCTGCACTTTGGCACCCTTAGGCACTCGCAGCCTGAGCCATTTCTGGATGGGCTCTGTAGGGACACTTGCCACAGAATGTCCTCATTATATTTCACTCTCATTTGGCAGGGCAGCTTTTCACTTTAATGTTGCCAAGTGTTCATGATTAGGCACAGAGGTGACAGCTCTTGTGAGACAGGCTGCTTACACTGTTCTTGACGCCAGTGTCCCTCACACACTGTGAAGGTAAGCATTCATCCTCTGCAGCACCTGGCTGTGCAGGGGAAGTATCAGGGCTCAGATACACCAGCATTTCTCCGGGGAGTAAATAAGTACCTCAGATCCACTCCTTCACCGGCAGGGAGTGTCTGTGTGCACCCCTAAGAACATCCTTCCACACAGCTTCAGCTGATCTATCCCAATGACAAATCCCACTCCTTGCAGCAGGGCCGCTGCCTTTGCACTCGTGAGCTAAGCTGGGTCAGGAGTTAGACCAGCCAGAAACTATTCACATCTGTGATAAAGACAGTTTATTTAGCTATCAGTGAAAACTAAGTGGAATGGCATTAAAGCTGCTATTTGCTTAGCAAACAGATACGGCTCATCAGTTGCCATGGATTAGCTGATGCAAAATTACTTGTTATTGCAAAGTCACTTAGCAGTGCCTCTGAAAAGGATGCAGGATAAGGCAGCAGTGGATGACTCCTTGCCCTTGCAATAAGACAAGCTGCAAGTAGTAGCTGCAAAAGCAGTTTGTGTCTCTCAGTGCACCCTGGAAGTGATAAAATGTGCTGGTGCCATCCTCGCAAAAGCTGCACCACAGAGGTGATATTCCCACCCCATCAAGTGCACTGCATTGCTTCCTACATTGTGTGGATACAGAATATCTGTAAAGGACTGGATGGAAATTCTGGCCTCTAAACTTGAACTAGCCCAAATAACACTGTCTTTCTTTTCTCCTTCACAGCATGCTTTATATTTGGGCTCCTCGCCTTCCTTGCCTTACCACTGTCCATGACTTTTATAGGTAAGTTGACTACTAAAGCAAACTGAAAATAGAAACTTCCTGGCACTGTGTGGCAGGTTAACACATCTGGTGGAAGAAGTGAGCTGGAAGATTCAGAGTTTCCAACTATTAAACCTCTGTCTTGATACTTGAGCTTCAGACAGAATCTCAGCCCACACTCTGTATCAGGGAGGAAGGACTACTTGAATTCTGACCCTGTTTATCTTAAAAACCCCTCCAGTGTGTTTTACCTCAAAACCCAGCTTTGTCTGTGGGAGGAAGCTCAGAATCTGACACTTGAGAAGATTTCATTACTCAGGATCCCTCTGTATTAACTACATTGCGAAAAATTGCAGAAGCAGAGTGCTAGAAGGGAAAAAGAGATGGTGTAGGCTGCTATTTCTCCACCCTTTTGAAAGTCAGACCTGGTTTTTGGCTGATCTGTCTCTGTACAACCCTTGAAGGCTGGATTTGTGAGTAGAATTTTAAAATCAAATATTTAAGAAAGGAAAATCCTTTGAGCTGCAGAATTTTAAACATTTTTGAACTGCATAAGGCACCTCTTTTCTTAGGCATTATCTTTCCCTTACTATTAACAAAGATTTTTATTTTTTCTTTAACACTTCAGTGCTGCCTTTGAGCCTTTCACATCCTCTATATGGGTTGTGAACCCCACTTGAGAAACATCAGTAGAGACACAAATCCACTGCTTTCTGGCAGGCTCGCATGCTCACAGCATCCCTGATAGATATCTGACTTGCCCTTGCTCAAGGGAATTCCGTGGCTTCCCAAGGAGGCTATTTCAACATTTTACTGCTCTCAAAGACAAAATATTTTTCCCCATATCCAACCTAAATCTTCCCTATGGCAAATTAAACAGATTACAGCTTGTCCTGCCCACTGTGGTCACAAAAACATATTGGTCACTGTCCTATTCAAGAGATCCTTTGAACTGTTTGAAGGCTGCTATTGTAATCCTGCTCCATCTTCTCTTTTGTTTTCCTAGAGGTCTTAAAAACCTAATTCTTTCATCCTGACCTCACAGATCACTATCTCTGTAGTTTTCTTTTGTTTTCTTTAATTTATTTTTGCCTCCCTCCTTTGACCTCTGGCCAATGTAAGTATTTTTCCTTATAAAAAAAAAGAAAGATGTAACACAGGCCTCCAGCTGAGACCTGAGGAATGAGCAGTGCAGAGTAATTAGCTCCTCTGTTTAACATGCAGGATTTCTGTAAACACACCTCAAAATGAAACATGGTCTCTCTGCACCAACCCATTTCCTCCAATTTAGTTTATGGCACATTGTAAGCCCAGATGGTTTTTGGCAGTGCTGCTCCCCACCAGACATATCTCATTTTTTATTTACATTGAAGTTGCCTCCCCTACACACAGTGTTCAGCTCTATCAGTTTTTATCTCGTAGGTTGTGAATGCACTTTCCAAGTGTATCCAGACCATTTTGAATTCAAAATCCTCAAGAGTCCTTGTCTTTGAGAAGCTGTTCACCTTGTGTCTTGTTATTCATGAAGGATGGTCCAAAGGAGCTCTACATGCAGATGCTGAGGGCAAGCTGCATCCCACCTAGACTGGGACTGTGTGCATCCACAGCCAGCTGAGTGCTGTGTGCTGTCCTTGCAGGCTGTTGAGAGAAATGGACATTCCTGACAGTGAAATTCCCACGCCCTCTCTCAGGTGTCTGCCTTGAGATGAGGTGACTTTTAAGGCAGTTGGGACATCTGGCCTGGACATGGCATGGACAATTATCCAAACCCACATAATAAGTGTTCAGCTAAAGGTTGGTGCTCTTCCCTTAATCTGGCACTTTCAAAGTACCACTGATGACTGTGGTGGGATTCCAATGAGGATGTTCTAATCAGGAATTAGGGAGTTCTAATGAGAGATTAGGGAGCAATTAGGAAGGAGGGAAATGGAATGAACTGTTACATCTCAACACTTCTGCTCTTATACTGCTCCATGATTTAAAATGACTACTCATCCCTAAAGAAGATTCTAGCTTCAGCTTTTTCCTCAGGCTGAACATGGCTGAACTATGAAATAGGGATGGGAAGGTATAATATAAAATATGGCATGGCTTCCAGGCATATTGATATCCTGCCTTCTGGAAATTAATCCAGGTCTGGAATCTGACCACTTATAATTTCTCAGGAATATTTCACAGTATCTTTAAGATCAGTGAGAAGTGGAAAGTTTATGGTAAGATATTAGCCTGAAGCTCTGGATATCTGGATATCTCCTGTATCAGATACCAAGCCCTTTTTTTTCCTACAACTTACTGAAATTAAGAGATAATGTCACTGTAATATAGTGTTGTCAGAGGATATTGGTTTCCTGCAGCTCCTTATCAGCAAAGGCATTTTTAGGAAAATGAAATGTCAAGGAAAATGCAGATATTTATTTTCCAAGCAAAACCCTATGATTTTCTGATAATATTCTGCTACCATTATCCCAGAAAAACGTTGCTGATGTGCTTCCAGTCATTTTTGATCATGTTTCCTAGAGGAAAACTGTGAGATACAATACTTGTTAAAACTCAGATATGACTAACAGGCAGCCCTGGTAATAAGTACACGCTAACATTATACACTCTTAAAAATTGATAATGCCATAAATCACTGTATAATTCAAGAGACATGAAAAGGACTCAGCATATTTTCCAGTCTGCAGACTTCTGACATCATTTAAGCTATAGATTGTTTAGCAGTTTTTTTCACTTTTACTGGAAGAGGAGAACCCTTTTTTAACTAAAAACTCCAAAGATGTAGAGATTTATTTTAATTTTTTTTTCTTTTCCAGAACAGTGAAGGATTACTCTCAATAACCCATTCTCGTATGTTGGCCAGAGTACCTCCATATACAGAATTCCCCAGGGGTAGCTAAATCACATTGGAAAGCTGATGACATGGTTTTTTTAATAAGCAGTCTAAATTGCCCGCTGTTCAAATTTAACCCAGTACTACTCCTCATACTCATAACACCAAATAATTCCTCAAATCCAAATGCTCCCGAGCATTGTCTGAAGCCTATTTTCAAACTCCATGCCTTTATGTGGGAGCCAGTCTTGTGCTTTAGTAGTTGTTGTTTAATACAATCTTTCCTTGCATTTCAGTCCTTCAGCCAGCCCTCTGCTTTGCTGATATGCTTTCTGATAAAATGGTGCCCAAAAGCAACTACTTGGAGATAAATTCTCTGCAGCACCTATATCCAAGTCTAAGGCCCACAGTCAGGGCTTGACTGAGGTCTGTGCTAAGTGATGACAGTTGCAACCATCCACAAAGAACACCTGAAAATGGCCTGGCATGTTGTGGGCTCTGCCTCCCATTAGGAAAAAAGTCATGGAGTGGGCACCAAACAGTGGATCAGCCTTGCTATAGAGCAATCCTCCTTTCCTATACGTGTACTTCAGCCTCTTTCAGCTAAGAAGAGTAAAGCAGCTAAAAAGAGGCCAATGCTGTATTGATTTTCATATGTCCTGACCCCTCATCTCATGGGTAATCATGAATCACAAGGACACTTGGTTGGTAGCAATCCTTTGTGAGCCATGCCATAGCACTGCCCCAAATGGTGCCCTTAGAGAAGTTCATGTCCTGTTTGCTCACAAGTGCTCTTTCCACTTGCAGGACCCTGTGTCCCAGATCACACTGCACTGTTGCTCTAATTTCTAAATTCTGTGTTCTGAGGTAGCCAAAAGGTAAAATGTGCAAGTACTTCTGCTTTCTCAAGCCTCCCATCTTTTTTTTTTTTTTTTTTTTTTTTTAATTTTTTTCCTTTGGATGCTGTTCAGGCTGTGTCTGATCTTGCAAAGGTCTTTTGTTCATTTGGACTCCTGTGCTGGTCTGTTTTGTGGCCAGGCTCAGTTGCTTTTCACTCTGAACCACAGATTGCTCTGGCTTGCAGGCAGCACTGCAGTAGAAGCAGACTCTTGATCACTCATGGTCCATCTATCCCATCTCTAGAAGTCAAAGGAGAATATATCTGTTGCTTATGGGGAAGAAAAGCTAGCACTGATGCTTTCCTACTAGTTTTGGTGTTCCCAGATAAACCAAACACAGGCTGCGTGAGAACTGATTGGCACATTCACTGATTTCACTGTAACAAATACAAGCGCCCATCTGCCAACTGTAGGTCCATATTTCCTATTCACACCTTGGGGTGTATTTTTAAAGGTACTACTGTATCACCTGCTTTGACCTACTCTTTTGCTGTCGTACCTATCTGCAGTATTCTCCCAAAACTTACAGGGTGCCACTGTCACTCAAATCCTTCCCAAGACTGATGTCATGTTATATATATGAAAGGATTCCATAATAGATTTGTCTGGGAAAGAGAATCGTAGCTGCATGAGAAAAAAAAAGGCAATTTTCTTGAATTTTTTTGCCCTCAAATTGAAATCTCAGTTAACACATTGCAAATAGAAATTGCCTAGGTTCCTAAACTGAAATATATTCCCAGTGACCCCTGGCCAGCTGCTTTTGTGGCAGGCTATTAGACTGCCAAGAACTCTGGAAATCTTGGCAGCAGCTTTCTGATGAACATGATGCAATTTGTGACAATTTCCCTGCTGCCCACCCCTGTAAAGCTGGGAGTCTGAGCAGGTCTCAGCATTACATAGTGGCAAAATGGACCAA
Organism: Sialia sialis; assembly: GCA_009812075.1. Taxonomy (NCBI): domain Eukaryota; kingdom Metazoa; phylum Chordata; class Aves; order Passeriformes; family Turdidae; genus Sialia; species Sialia sialis. Next base: position 27,967,869 of record VRYO01002772.1, read on the forward strand.
AAAAATCACAGCTTTGTAATAAGAATTGAAGGGGCGAGGGTCCAATCCACCTAAAAACAGCCATTTTCATTTCTACAAAGAGTGGTAACAAATACTTTGTATTGAAGAGTCCACTGGACTCCATGGCCCTTGCACTCAAGGGATCAGGAAACTGCAGACCACAAAACACTGTCCCATGTCCTGTGACTAAAGTCAGACCTGTAGCAAGCAACCACAATCCAGAACACCTGCATCATGCCACGCAAAGAATGCAGAAGAGGTTCAGGACACCAGCAAGAGCAGTGGATTTTGGTGGGCAGATTGACAAGCTAAAGAGGATTACAGTTATAGAAAAGAAAAGAAAAGAAAAGAAAAGAAAAGAAAAGAAAAGAAAAGAAAAGAAAAGAAAAGAAAAGAAAAGAAAAGAAAAGAAAAGAAAAGAAAAGAAAAGAAAAGAAAAGAAAAGAAAAGAAAAGAAAAGAAAACAAAACAAAACCCAAAAAAAACCCTCCCAAACAACAAAAAAACCCTAGCAAACCAAAACCCACTGGTACTTCTTTGCTTATTCTTCCTATTCAGTGTAGTTCTGAAAATGGAGGCAAGACATTCCACCTGAGAGATGTTTAGCACTAAGACCAGCACATTCCTTTCAGTATCCTGTGACTAGGTAACCCAAATTATTCACAGAAAAGTCAGAATATCTCCTTGAAAACTATTTATACGGCAAGAAGAAAACAGAAAATCCTTTCTACCCTGTGCAACTGATCAGTCAAAGCCCTGAAACATGGGATCAATACCACCAAAATTACAGTGTAGTGAACTGTTTAAAAATTCTGAAGATGCCATTGGGTAGGAGACTTGGGTGGGAGATTCATCCCAGCTAACTTTTAGGTGGCTGTCTGGATTCCTGGGACAGCCATAGAGAGAAAAAAGCGCTTTCAGGGACCAATTCCATCGACCCATTTCAAGTGCCTATCTAGGATAAATGAATTGAATTTTACAAGTGCGTATTTCTCCCTATTGACTATAGAGTGTAGAAAACTAGTTCACATATGGATGCCTGCATTGCAGACATCTATATTTGGACAGATGAGTTGCACTGCCACAGACCTGTATCACAAGCTTCAGACTCTACTGCAAGCAACATCCTCACACAGCCATACACTCTCTTCCCTAAAACTTACCCTGCTTTCCCTTTCTTGCAGCAGATTTGAAGGTTTTTAGAGTCCCTAGCTACATAACAACCAATTCTTTTATCCTCCAGCAACCCAAACAGCTTGAAAACTTGACTTTCTACAGCTCCCTACCAGCTGCCTGGAAAGCTGAAACGGTTCCAGGTGCTCCTATGGGTATTGGCTCCCAAGTTTCCAGGCATCTGACTCAGGAACACGCCACATTCAAAGGAACTAATCACCAGGAAAATCCTTGGTGAAGCTTACCAGAATTGCTTATTTTCACATTTTTGCTTTTCAGTGAATATTCTACTGCTGATGAAAATTTCCTGTCCAGCTCAGTCAACAGTTCACTTAACAAAGAGCTCTGGCTGAAACTCATGACCTCTATATGTGGCTCTAATTAGTAATGCCAGAAAACAGTAATGTTTGTTTTGCCTTTTCTCTCTCTCTTCCTTCTCCTTTTGCTTGTTCATGGCCCTCACTCCTGTAGTGGAGGTGCAAACTCCTTTTAATTCAGCCCCCATTTCAACAGACATCAGATACAAGTCTTGGGTGTAAGCACTACAGCATCTGTAAGTTTTCACTGTACAGCTTGTTGCAATATCTGGTTACTTGAGATAACAAACATCACTTTTTGCCATTCAGGAATGAAGTTTTTGGAAGACTGCCCAGTTCAGCCACTGATTCCCTTATATCTGTTGGTGGGTGGTGTGATTGGCAGCTTAAAGGTAATGTGCCTTCTGTGTGAAAAATATTCTGTGTTACTCGACTTTGACTTGCTAGTTAAGTCATAATGATAGCTCCAGACAGCCACATGCACCCTGTACTGGAGAGCTACCAGGATTGGACTGTGCTTGTTCCAGCACCAAAAGCACCTGTCAGTCAAGTGAGCTGCTAATGAGCTCAGCATTGTCCCACACATTGTGGTGTGACTTTCTCCTGCATCACAGCATCTGTGCTACCATCCCTACTGAGGGAAATGACTACTTAACAGGGATGCCAGTGGTAAATGGGGTCCTTTTTCCAATCCAAGAAATCCTCCAAGCATGTCAAGTCTTTCTCCATTATTTCATACAGACAAGACAAAAAGTTAAGTTACTCTGCTTGCTTTGGGAATACTACAAAATCACTTGTGTTTCTACATAGTCCTTTACAAGTTCAATTTACTCCTACTCTGACCTGGCCAGAAGTAAATGACTGCAGCAGAATCTCTTCCTTCCAAAGTAAATATATCTCTGCAACACAACAGGGATTATTAATCTAGATGCAGCATTTTCTAACCACAACTACCTGTCTTCTAGTGGACTGTGCTTACTTAATCTTTGCTGAGTCTGGCAGTTTGACAAGTAAGGACACCCTTGTATCTGTGATAAATCCTGGTCACTATAAAGTTGCAACTCTGCATTGACTCTAAAGGATCACCCTGTTCTGACAATCCCTTTGCAGGTGGTGTTAGCTGGCTGTTAGGGAGCACAAAGAGCCTTGACACATTTCTAGCCTCTTTTCTTCGCCAGAACTGAAAGAGAATACTCCTCTGCAAATCTCTGCATTCACTGCACTCTTTCATAGTGGTGACCCAAACAAACCACAATGCATATCACTGGGATATGAATCATGCCGACCAAGGACCTTTGGTCAGTAAATAAGAAAATGGAAAAAAAGAAGAAAGTGCTCAATCTTGTTACAAGGAATTTGTTATGCTGTGAATTCTACTGGCAAATGCTTAGCCATTCAATCACATTAGTGGACTTATCTCTATAATCAAAGGTTCATTTAATAATAGTTTAGAGAAGATTAGAGCAGAACTGAATGGAAATTTTGAGGCTAGTGGATTGAAGCTTTCATAAAATATGTTGATTTGTTCTTAGCTATTTCTGTTTGAAGTCAGTTTTTCTCTCTATAAATAAGGTGGCAAACGGATTAGTTAATATTCATGCTGACATCAAATAATGGTTTGAATTTTACTTCTGTTGACAGCACTAGTGCTTATTTTGCAGTTTGGCAATGCATTTGGTCAGAACTTGATTAGTTTCACTTACAGGTCATCTCAGTGCTTGGTCTGCAGCCAAATTCGAACTCCTGCCTCTCTGAACTCTGCCCTCTGTTCTGTTCACTGGACTGCACTGACTTCATTGAGCAGTGCACTCGCTTCAGCTCTTAAAGTTAAAAGGTCAGAGAATGGGTGCAGGGTGAAGTCTGAACAGATGCTGTCCTGTGATGGACATCATCTAATGGCAAGTCATTCTAGCCCAGATCTGTGCAGTCTGTAGGCTCCACATCTATTTCTTTACCACCTCCAGTCTTTTAAAAAGCAATGGTAACTGCTCACTGAGGCAACTGAACCATTCTGGAGCATCCAGAGAGGCCTGTTGAATTCATGCCATGTTGCTCCATAAATGTATATTCAGCAGCTAGTAACAATGTGAGCCACTGCCAGCAATTTCTTCAATCACACTTGGCAAGACAATATCCATAAGAATTAAATACATTAACCTTGAACTACTTAGGTGCAGTTGAGATTCATAAATCTACCTGGGAGGTTTCTCTGACTGCCTCAAACCCAGTACTCACCTGCTATTTAACCCCTTTCTCACTACTGTGCATGATAGAACCTGAGTGCTGAGCTGAAAGCTGCATGGACTGCAGCAGGCTTCAGGTCCAGCCACAGGCACCCCTATGCAGAAACCTCTGAGCTACTGGCCAGGCAGGTTTATCCCTCCTGTGTCTCATGAGTCTTTGCAAAATAAACTTGCATATGAGAAAATGATGGTTTGAGCAAGCCTGTTACTTTAAGTGCTCAGCTGGATGTGAGACATTAGTGGAAACATCACCTTTTTGGCCTGTGTTGGTGCTGGGACTTTGAACTGCATTTCTCAAAAACTGGTACCAGCATCTGGGCTAGAAAACCAGTTGGTTTTGTGAACAAATATTTAACCATTTACAGTAATTTCACGATTATAAGCCACACCTTTTTCCTTGAAGAATCCAGCCTGCCCCAGTAGTGTGGCTTATATTCAGGTGCGGCTTATCTATGGACAAATCCCAGTGAAATGCCAACCCAGAAGTGAGAGCCAGCCGGGGAGGGTGCCTGGGGCTGCCTTTAAAGGCTTCGCTGGTCTATGAAAACTGTTTGCAACTTGAGCACCTGACACCAAACCCAGCTGGCAGTGATTCTGTTACTAATTTGTTACTTTGTTACACATGGATCCTTGCTTTAAAAAAAAAAAAAAAGGTGCGGCTTATATTCAGGTGCGGCTTATATATGGACAAATCCCGTGGTCTACCCGGCTACCGGGAGGTGCGGCTTATAATCAGGTGTGGCTTATAATCGTGAAATTACTGTATATAGAATCAAACAGCTTTACAGAAAACTCTGGATTCTCTTGCTAAGGTTTTCCTATTGAAAATGGTGCACATGGAATAAAACTTGAACCAGCAAAATATAGAGCCAAACATGTTTTCCTTGGCCAGTGTTCTGGAGAAAGATGAGTGTTAAATGAGGAGTGCTCTTTTCTTTCATTTCAAGCAGAAAAATGAGCACAGATTATAACTCTATGAACAAGAACGGAGTCCCAGTGAATCTGCCTGTGCACTTTATATTACCAAGACTAAATGAGAAATCCAGACATCGCTGCATTTTCTTGTATACCAGGCCTTCCTAACCACCTGGCATCATGGTATTCCACATTTCTCTGCTAGTTTCGACTGAAGGCAGGAATGGGGCAATCTGAGAAAATGGCACTTAATTGAAGAAAATTTGACAACAGTACATTGCAAATATCTAAAGCAATTTCTTTGAGGTTTAAGTCATAGTCTACATGCTTCATAATTTGATATAAGCTGATCCAACTCTATAACCATAGAAAAAATAGTTAGAAGAGAAAAATCTACCCACTACAAGGCAGGAACTACACTACTTAAGTAATTTAGCAGTTACTCTAATCTGTTCTTAAAAGTCTCCAGCGTGGGAGCTGCTGCCATCTCCCTACACAATCTGTTCTCATGCCTTTCCATCAGCAATTTTTTTCCAGAGTATGACCTCCCACTGGTGAATAACATACAAGGAAAAAATGCATTATTCTCCAGCAGTGCCTGCCTCATTTGTGGCTCCTTAGTGTCCTCTTACACTATTTTCCCACACCCAATTTTATTTGACCCAAAGACTGGCAGTGGCCAGAAGGTGTTCAGACTCTCTGCAGTCACTTTACTCATTCCTATTTCTCCTCCAATGCCTCCAGGTGACTCTCCTGCTGTACGACTCAACCAGGATGAGGCAGCTGCTTTCCAAGTCAGTTGTGATTGATGATGATGATGACGATGAGTATCCCTGGAGGCAAAATGCTCACAAGTACTACATCCATCTAACCCTCAGCCTTTTCCTCTTTCTCTGGTTCATTCTTGGGAACTACTGGGTTTTTTCTGTGTATCTGCCAAATTTCATCCCGCCTTTTCATCAGCCTCAGGATTACTGTGACAAAACCCTGTACATTTTTGCTGTTGGTGTTCTCATTATTAGCCATACTGTTCTGTTTCTCCTTATCTTTTGTAGCTGCTGCATATACTGTTTTTCCAAGCAAAGATTCTCTTCTGAGGAAGACTAAATGTGACATAAATAAATCTCCAGGTGTTTGGGAAAGCGTGTACAACAAAGAACAGGCAATAACTCACCCTTGTGTACATCTTTGCTGCACAATATATATGTGTGATAGCAGTCAACTTCAAGAGGAAATTAAAAAATACAGTGCCATCTGGAAATAGCTATGCTGGAATACATCATAGTCTATGGAAAAATGCTGCTGCAGGTGCCAGGGTGTACTCCTGCTACTTTTACATCCCTTTTTAAACTCTGGATGTTTTATCAGGAGCAAGCTCTTGCAGATGGCAAACTCCTCTAAAACCAGGTCCCCCTTATGTTGTATATAGCACAGTACATCTTTGCCTATAAAAGTAGCCATGTTGTCCTCTTCAGATGGGATCTGAACATCTCCTTATAGTCTTGCTGAGGTTTGTTACTGTCCTTGCATTATAGATGAGGGAGCTGAAACAAAGGGTTGTATTCAGGCCACTTTGCATGGTGCATGGACAGTAACTGAGATGATCACTAGAGAGCTATTCAGACTATCAGACTGGCCACTAAGTACCTGTGATAGCAATATCAGCATGTATAAAAGGCAGCCTGAATATGGCCCTCAGGTCTCTTCTGAACTTGGACTAGGAAGCATCTATATCTAATTTTGTGGCTAAACCAGGCAGTATGAATACATCCATATATGTCCAATACATCCAAACTGAGCCAAGGCTGCTTTGCAAGTCTTTGGCAGAACAAGGAACCGAGCTACTGAGAGTCAGATCGGTGCTTCAACCAGGGCTCAGCATTCCCCAGCCAGGGGATACACTTTTTCTACAGCAGTAATTTGTCACTACAACACTAACAGAAAGATGACTGTCAAACCATTGTGATCAAGTTCATAGAAAACTGATGATGATACTGTGGTATTTTGTATATAAACCACAACAACAACTCATGGGCAGGTATGTGAGAATTTCAGGCAGGTGTGTTCACTACAGCAGCTTTCTGGTTGTGGTGTGAGTGTACATCTGATTTGTTCACCTTGGTGCTGTACATACAGAAATCTGTACTTAATGGACAGAAGTAATGCAAATAGCTTTTCAGTCAGCAGCAGTAGCTTTAAAAGAACGAGCATGCACAGAGACAATTTTTTTGTGACATGTAATGGAACAACCCCAGAAGTGGTCCTGGTAGATTGTCTTTTTCATGTGTTGATGAATGCAGTGTAAAAGTGCTCTTTCTGCTTTTGTTCTTATGCATTTATGTTAATGTGGTCTAAATGGAGGGGCTCAGCCTCTAGATGAGCTTGAGGGTGGCCCAAGGCACAGGAAAAAGATGTGTTTTATGTATTTTTTCTTTTAAAACCCACACAGCTGAAACTCATGTTTTAGAGAAAATCCAAAAGGGTTATAAAATGCCTGTGAAAGGGCGAGATATGTAAAAGAGCTCAACAATATGCCACAGCTGAACAAGGTCTGTTCAACCATCCTTCCTGGGACTGAGGCTGAAAGCAGTGTAACATCTGTGGGAACCACCTGTCTTCAAACATGAACATTTATCTCACCAGCTATTGTATAGATAAGTAAGCCTGCATTTGGTTTACAAGGATTTTAATTCAGGCCCCACATGTAAGGATTGTTTATTTCCAGAGAACTAATATTAGAAAGAAGGTAGGATAATGATGAAATATTCTGACATGAGAGCAGTGTCAGTGAAGCATTCCCCTGCTCCACAGTATCTGTTCAGGAGAGGTCACAGCCAGGCTTGCCTCATTCAAAAATCCATGGAATAGATCCATGGAACACCGCTGGCTGACTTAGGCCATGCACAGTTGTATGAAGGGAAATGTGACCAATGGAAATCTTTCCTTTTATTTATGGGCCTCACATTGGATCTGGGAAAAATCACTCTCTGTTCCACAAAGTGCTGCTCCACCACATACTCTCCACTGCTCCTCACTTTTCTGAAACACAACTGCTGCCAATGGTGAAATACCAAAATTCCTCTTTCCCACCACTACAATGAATGGCTCAGCACTTGGGCTTCTGGATTTCAAGGTTCAGCTCTGAACTGATCCACAGGACTTTACCTTCAATGGAGAGCACCTTTCATTTGTTAAGAACCCAAAATGTTTAAGAAATTGCCTATCAGAAGGCACAACTGCATCCATCAATCAAATGCAATAAAGCAGCTGTTTATCATTACACAGGAACTTTACCCAGAATCTTGGAACACGCATAAAAGCAGAAAATTATACTCAGATGATCATGAAAAAGAAATTTAACAAGAAAGTAGCTCCACCCACAGGGCTCCAGTACAAATTTCCCTGTTCTTGCAAAATACTGCTAGAATCATTCTTAATTACCAGGAATTAAGGGCTAATACTCCTGATTTAAGTCTGAATTGATTCCAGTGACGTCACAGCAAGTGAAGATATCCTATCAGAGCAAATAAGAGGAGATTTTAGTTCAGCCCAGAGGAGAAGAGATGTGAGGTAAGTGACATTGCCTTGTGTTTGCTGTGTGCTTTCACGAGCGTGGTTACAGCAGCTCAGCAGACGTGCAATGACTTGCCAGACTTCAGCCACACAACAGTAACCCTGAGGTCTATAACTCATTCATGGGAGGCTAAGACTGGCTGATTATCTACAGTCTGACATGGAAGACTAATTCTTCAGATATGAGAATCCAGTGCATCCACTGACATCTTGGGAAAGCGCTGCCAAGTCACTGTGCTAGTGTTCAGTACCTGGTTGGTACAAACCCAAAATTATAGAAGTGGTATTAATGAGGAAAAAGACATTTGTGAAATATTTTGAAGTTATACAAAGTACAGTAATTTTACACTCATAAGCCGTACTGGGTGATAAGCCGCACTTCCGGGCAGCCAGGAAGTGTCCATAAATAAGCCGCACCGGGTGATAAGCCGCACTTTTTTTTTTAAAAGCGAGGATTCATGTGCAACAGAGTAATGAGTTAGTAACAAAATTGTGCGATCGTGGAGTTTACTGTCAGGTGCACAAGTTGCAAACAGTTTTCACAGATCAGCGAAGCCTTTAAACGCAGCCCCAGGTGCCCTCCCCGTACTGTGGGCCCCAGCACTCTTGCTCCCGGCACTGGCTGCCGCGGTTCCCCACACTACTCAAAAGCAACAGCTTGGTGGGCTGGCTGCGCAATGGTGGCAAAAAGCTGCCCTTAAAAGTGGCGGCAAAAAGTGGTGGCTTCGCGTGAAGCCGGCAAAAAGCAGCAGCAAAGCGGCTTGGCTTCACGCAAAGGCGGCAAAGCAGCGGCTCCCTCCCTGGCCGGCTCGCACTTCTGGGTTGGCATTTCACCGGAATTTGTCCATAAATAAGCTGCACCTGGTGATTAGCCGCACTTCCGGGATCAGCTCGAGTCTTCAGTGAAATGGGTGCAGCTTATCAGTGCGAAATTACTGTAAACAAAATGCTTTGCTGCAACCAAGAGAGAAAAATCCTGCATTGATAGTATTTACCTTGTGCACCTCAATACGCTAGGGCACACACAAGTGAGAACAACACCTCCAAAACTGTTGGAGCCATCAATTCTGTGCCCAAAGGGATCTAAGCATGCCTTCTGCACTTTCAGCAGATAGGAATCTTGAAGGACTGTAGCAGAGACACTTGTTTTGGGCACGTGAGTAGATGTACCTGAGTCACAGTGACTCTTCTGACCCACCAGCAGCTGCATGGTTTCTCACAAGTTGTCCCACTGGCTAAATGAAGCACTCAAACCTAAATGAAAGTAGTTTAATTGAAGACAATTTATCTCACTTAGGGGCAAGCTACGAACATGTGCAAGGGCCACAGCACCTTAACTTGCAAGCAGCAGTATTTTGAACTGCCACAAACGGATGGTGTCCCAGACAAATGCTCAGTCCCTGCAGAAGTAGGCATGGCTCTTCAGCAAACAGCTGTGGGGGAATTAAGTCATTACAGCTCAAATGTCAAGTGGTTGAAAATACAGTCTACACCTTAAAAAGTTTAATTTGAATTTTGCCACTAGGCTAAAATTACAAATTGACAATGTTTATTTTCTTCCCACAGTAATATATATGTCTACTGAAAAACTGAACAAAATACACCCTGAGCTAATTATCATGCACTCAGTGTTGACTACAATGCAGGAAACCAGCTCTGTTTCAGTTAAATCATCTCCCTTTCTTAAAAAAGTCTATTTCCAGTATTTAAAGGAAAAAATATACATTATTTCAATGGATTAGATAGCCTGCTCACTGCTACTTGTGAATACTACAGGAGTCTAATAATACGAAGATCCAAAGGCAATTCTGTATGCACACACTGACTCTATACACATACATACAAGTGCACTGTCAGAAGCCATGAAATAAGTTCATTTATTACAGTTTATTGCCCACAGTATATTTGTCCTCCCACTACTCCACCTTCTTTAGCAATACGCATAAGATTCCAAAGATCTAGAGAGTAGCTTTGCACAGCTATTTTAGGAGCAGCAGACAGACAATCCTTCACTCCAAATGTTGAACATGGCTCCTACCTGCTGGCCCAAAGAAGAGAGAAAAGAAGAGCATCAGACATATCACAGACCTCATCTTCTCAGGACTGGAAACTGAAATGCTCTGTTGTCAGAGATGATGATCTCTCTCACAGAGCACTTGCTCTGAGCTTTATGAGGTCCCAAGACAGCAGACTTTAAAACTACAAGGTAACTGTGCAGAAAAAAAATAACCTAGAATAGCTTCTGCTTCTTTATGCCAAGCACTGTTTCAAATGTCCCAGATCCTGAAATAGGAATAGTTGGTGTAAAAGATCTGGAAAGCTTTGACTTTACAGACAAAAGGCTACAAAGATTAAACTGACAATAACTCATATATATTGTACAACATTGTAAACTAGACGAGTTTCTGTAAGTTATCTTTAATCTCTTCTCAGATAATTAATCTTCTCCAAATTCCAGCTGATAGGAACTTTGCATCAACTAGGAGGACCCTTGTATGTTCTACATATAACACAGAAAGGATTGTTACATCAGGACTGCACTTTGAAACTGTTGCTTGTTGGCGTAGGTTTCTTCAGGTTCCTGTTCACTGCTGGAGAAGATTAAAGTCCCCCAGGTATTAGCCATAGGAGGAAACAGAAAATGTTTTTAGAAAGTATAGTACTTGAGAGAAAATAAAAAAGGCTGCCAAGTACCATCTGATATTGCACAGTACAAGGAAACTGCTGAAAAGAACAATGTCATATTGCAAGGTTTCTGAACAAATTGTATGAAATTCTGAGAAACTGTGTATGTGTGTTTGTAACACTGAATTTCTAGCAAATGTCTCATTTGAATAAAAATGAGTGTTAGTGCGTAAGCCTATGTGACTGCAGTCTAAAAATTAAGGTACTTTACATTTACCAGTCATGATAATTTTAATCAAGCCTGCTGCAATTTCACTGAGATGAATAGTTATATCAGAGACTGATTTCGCCCACAGATTTGAATCTCAGCCATACTGACTCTTCTGTATGATTAGTAATACTCAAGCAAAGGAAGAATCCATATTCCCTTCCCCATACTGCAGTACAGCAGCTCAGATGTGAAAGATGCAAACTGTGGGCCTGCAAATCAACACACAAGAAAGCTTTCTTTTTACATGGTCCTCTTGGTGAGTTAGGCATGTGGAAGGGAGCTACAAAAGAGATGAAGAGGGACTTTTTACAAGAGCATGTAGTGACAGGACAACAAGGAATGGCTTCAAACTGAAAGAGAGTAGGTTTAGGTTAAATAATAGGGGAAAATTCCTTACTTTAAGAGTAGTGAGGCACTGGAATAGGTTGCCCAGGGAAGTTTTGGGTGCCCCATGCACAAAAGTGTTTAAGGAAAACTTGCATGGGGTACTGAACAACCTGGTCTAGTGAAATGCATCGCTGCCAGCACCAGGGGGATTTGAACTATATGATCTTTAATATCCCTTTCAATGATCTTATAGATTTGATTCTCAGTCCTTTTGAAAAAAAAATTAGCCTTTCAGTGTAATATGAAATGAGTACACAGGATGCAAACAGTGGAGAAAAGAAATCCACTATTCACTCTTATTCACAAGCTGCTATAGACAACATCTTTTTATTATCACTGTTTACTTTTGTATTGCTATTCTACTTCTGCATGGATTTAACAATAGTAGTTATTAACAAATACTATTTATTTTAGAATGTATCAGAAACAAAGAGTTGCTTCAGTATTTTTGGTGAACTTGGGTTTTTTAAAAACTTGTCCAACTTTTCCAGGTGAAATAAGATTTTAAGTAAAGAGGTCTGGTGCTTATTTGCATGGAAAAGTTTGGCTCCCCAGCTTTGCATGGATAAATTTCACATATCTCTCCAGGTTTTGTTACAACAGCACAGAGACAACTTAAAGATACAGAACCTCAGACTATTCCTTTGGCATTTGAACAAAACAGCAACCATGTAAGCAGGTGTGTGTGTTCCTCTGCTTGTAGACACCTGTTAGACTATACATTCTACTAGATAACATCTGCAATTTGATAACAACTGAGCCGGAATAAAAAGGTAATAAGCAGTAAGATCTGCAGAAGAATTTAAAAAGTGCAGCAGGACTGAGCTGAGTCAATAAGCCTGTAAGCGTTCCTGTCCAACAGCTGGTAGTAAGAACAGTAAGATCCAGTAGGAGAGCAGTAAGAAAAAAACCAGGTAGCTGAAGAAAATGTCAGTATAGATAACTACATTACTGCCACAGCCTAGCAACAAACATACATGCATTAAAGTATGTTGTTTACTGTAAGAACATGAATAATTTTTCAGTCATGGGAATCACAAAATTATCTTTTACTGACTACAAAAATTATTCTGTAGGATGCATATTTAGATAACATTTTGGTTTTATTATTTTTTAAATATCCTAAGCCATCCTATTCTTTTTAAAGCAATTATATACACTTCAGCTTGCATAAATTATTTGATATATAGGAGATTAACTAGATTAGCAGCAGGTCTAGCTGCTGCTCCCAGTCAATTTTTTCCACTTTGGGAGGACAATAAGCGGCCCCTCTCTTTGCCAAGACATGCCTAATCCTGGGAAGCCCTGCAGGCTCCCAGAAACCAGGGCCCTCAGCAGCTGATAAAGCAAACCTGTAATTCTGATAAGCACAGCATGAGATTCCTTTTACTCACCCCTGAGCAATGAGTGATAGATCTGATGACACACTGCCACACTTATTCCTCAATAATAAAAGGCTATTTGGTCTGGGGAAAGCCTAACTCTTTACTGGAAACAACACTGTTGATGACAGCAGCTGGCAGACTTGGCGATGACTTGGGTACACAACAAAGAAAACACACTACTGTTCCCAAAAACACAACAGGCCAGAACTTCAACCCCTCCCTGCATTCAGGATTAGCAGCTTTTAGCTTCTCTCACCCTACTACTACCATAGACAGTTCAGACGTGGCTCTGAGACCTCAGGAACTTACGTTCCTCTTCAACCACTCATCAAACCCTCTGCTTCATCCAGACAACAGGACAAGTGTCAACTGCCTCTCCCCAGGCTGCTGACAGCTCTTGATTGCTATTACACTGACTGGGACAGCATAAGTTTCTAAAGCAGAGTTTTCAAGTGCTCTACATCCAGAGCTGAGGCCAGCATGGTAAAAACAGGGAGCAGCTTCCAGAGCAGCGGCTTGCACATAGTTGCCACTTCCTCTGGAAGTCTGGCCCCAATTACACATGCTGAGCTTTCCTGCAAACCTGGACCTTAAAGCCTGTGCCTGTTTCCACTGCAATCAGTGGCGACGGAATCAGTTCTGATTGATTTAATGGGGGCAGGCATGGAGACTTAATTAGAAAATTAGTAACTGCAAGGAAAGGAGAGAATGCACAACAGTCTGCCAGATCTCTGGAAGGAAGCAAGCAAAGGAGGCAGTTGTCCTTAAGTCCAAGATTTTAGCTTCTCACCAAAAAAGAAAAAGAAAAAAAATTTAAAAAAAGGATAATAAAAGAGATTGGCAAAATGGCCTTGAAGCTGTTTTAAACATCTTGTATAATATATAATTGCTTTTCAGCTCTTGAGTACTCTACTTTTAGATCTGTCCCCTGGGAAGAAAATATGAAACACACTGAAGTGCACAGTCCTTAACAGCAATCAGTATTTTCAACTTTCCTTTGTGCTGGAAGTAATTAAAACTTTGCTTAAAACTCCTTGCTATTTGACAGGTACAAAGATGGATCAAGTCTAAGGTGTGTTTTTCATGTTAGTCCAGCTGAGTGCTAGAGAGGTATTTTTCATCAGCTCTTGTGTTATAAGAAAACTGAGCTTCTCAGCTCATTACTCCATGAAAAATCCTGATGCCGGGAGGCTCACAGCCACAACACTGCAGAATTTTTATGGGCTTGGAGGATTACCTGCAGCCATGGAGGGCTTGCATAACAGGCCTGGGGGCTATTTGTACACTGCTAAATGCACACACACACCAGAATGCAGGACCAGCAGTGCCAAGCCAAGCTGTGCAGTGTTAACCCTGGTGCACCCCCATCTGAGGTGTTTGGGAACAAACTATCCTTTGAGAAAACTATTCCCTGGATGATATTTGAGCTTGTTTTGGACAGAATATCTGCTTAAATATCTACTGTGACCTGGGCATCAACAATCATTTGCCTGTGGGTAATAAGAGGATCAGAGCCTGAGAATATGCAATGGAGTATTTGAGAGCATAGATAAAGGGTAAGAATTAACCTGGATATGTTTTATCAGGGATAAACACTGAGCTATGTTTATTAGCCTGGGTGAAGCTATTTTGTTCTGTGCTCAAATGAGGGAAATATTGAGAGCTGAAGAGACTCTCCCACTGGCTCTCCCACTTTCAGCTATATATGAAACAAATATACCAGTTGCTGGCTGCGATAGGGGTCTGAAATATAGGATGCTAATCCATGAGAAGAATTATTTGTCTAAAAACATCCCTCATATTCAGAGCAGTGTCCTGATGGAGTTAATTGCTAAGCTGCCAGCAGTCAAGAAAGAAAACAGAAGCGCTAACTTTTCAAATCTCCAAAGCTCCAGAATAGGTTCTAATTCAGCTAACAAGATGTATCAACCTAGAATTCAGTATAGAAGGCAAGATATGCGGTCAAAACTTTTGAAGTGGGCAGGAATTTTGCCTGTGAGTATACTGAGATGCAGGCCCTTCATTAGTAGCACCCAGCTCTTGGCAAAAGTACATCTTGCCTTTCTCCTGCACAGCCCTTCATCACTGTGATGGCTGGGTTAGCAGAGAACGCTTACACAACCTCTACAGCCTCCCGCCTCTGCAACAACAGTACAGAAGCAAAACACCACAGGGGATGGGATGAGGCAATAGAAACATCCAGGTGGTGTTAGGACAGTGTGCAACAGCTTGCTTTTGATGTGAAGGTTGGGACAGATGATCTCAGAGGTCTTTCCCAATGTTAATGATTGATTCTCTGAAGCTGCTCAGACAGACAGAGTGCTGTGACAGTTCATTTCTGGGTGCAAGCTTAGCCCCTCAGTACAGAAAAAGCAAATTTTTCTAAGCAGAAATCTCTCAGCTGAATGTGCTCAGGAATTGATGCACTCTGGCAAGGGAATAATTTCTGAACATTTACAAAATCTCCTTAAAATGACATTTGTTAGAAGGGAATAGCTAATATCACAGTAGCGGTGTTGCAGTATTTATATAACATTCTCAGAGAAAATTGTGTATGTACCAGGATGACACTGGTAGTCAACATAACATTCAAATATCTTCTGTAATCTCAATATGAGTAATGTGCTGTAATTGCCCATTACTGCTTAACCCCCAAAATATTATGAGCTGCTCTCATTCTCTGCCTGCCATAATCTCTTTTTATGTCTGACTCATGGACAGCTTCTGCCAGGCACACTCACATTGGTTAGCACCTCAGGGCTGCATCATCCAGCATCATGCTGATCACAGTCCAAATGGTTCAGCCTGTGAGGAATTCTGTGTATCTACATGCACCCCATTTACTTTCAGAGGCTGGCAGACTGCAGGGATGAACTTACCAATTTATGAGAACACAGGCTGAAACTACAAACAAAACCCACCAGAGCCATCATCCCATTTTGCTTGTACTAAGTCACAGTTCTTAAGAAATAAATAGGGTAAACACAGAAATGACAAGGGAATAAAGCACAATCTGTCTTACTGCATTTACGTTTTGTAATAGAGTCTTTAAATTGTTTTAAGAACAAGCATTTTTAGATTTCATGAAAAGGTACAACGTGGAGCTGGATGGCCTCTGCATGGAAGAAAATATCACTGTGAAAATACATCTCTTTGCCCTCTAGAAACTGTTACTTCACGTGTAATGTACAGTACAAGCAGACAGGGCTGAGTTCAAAAGTTGTAACTTCATGGTGGGAAGTGCCTTTTGTATGAACCTAATACTCACATATCGTGCTGAGAAAGTGGAAGACTTTAGTACAAAGCCTTTGCCAGAGCAAAGAGATTTAGAAAAAGAAGTATCTGGCTATAATACAGGATCAAAAAAGAGAGAATAGTCCCATTTCTCCGCTATCTGTGCTATTGAAATCAGGTAACTTAAGCTCTTGAAAACTTAGATAGGGTTCCCAAAGGAGCTTTTCTACATGTGGCCCTGCATACCCCAGAAAATACATGAATTTATCCCACTTACACACTGAACTTTCTAAGCACATAGACTTTTTGTGTAATTAAAAGTATAATAATACCTATAATGACAATTTCCTTATGGCTAACATGGGCTGTCCAGATGTGCAACCCCAAGTGCTTCTCTTTGGCTTCATAAGTCCAGAGAGCCTAAAACTGAAAACATTTTGAATTTCACTCTCCTCACTGCAACAGCCACCCCTTTCCTTACAGGTATACTTCCAGCCATCAATAGCAGCTAGGTATTTAATGAATTTGTTATGTAAAATGTACTTCATGCAGTGTGACATAATTTTTTCTGTTTCTCTGGGAGCAGCCCTTTGACAGCTTTCCAGGGCAGAGGATGCAGGAACTGCTCCCCGTTCCTAAAGCACAACATCCCTCTCGGCTGAGCTGGCAACAGCACCTGCCCCAAACTGGAGCCCTGGGAAATTCCCCATCCTTCATCTGCCACCACCTCCGCTAGGTACAGCTGTCTGCAGCGAGGTAGGGGCTGGCTACAGCTGTCTTCCATGGCTAATGAAGAAGGGGAGGAAACAGAAAGGATAAGGCTGCTGCTGAGGAGGAAGATGACAGCACTACCCCATCGTCACACTGGCTGCGCCGCCTCGCAGCCTCCCCTTAGCGCGGCCGGGCCGCGCCGGGCCGTGCTGACCCTCAGCCCTTACCTAACGCGGCAGGGCTGCCCGGGCGCCTTATGTAAGGGCAGAGGCGGGGCCGGCAGGGCTGCGGTGGCGGCAGCAGCGCCATGTCCTGGTATCGCAACACCGTGTGGTTCGTGAAGGGGCTCCGCGAGTACACGAGGTACGGGCGGCGGCCGCCCGGGGGGAGGCGGCGTGGGGCGGGCGCAGTGCCCGGGCTGGGGCGTTCCTGTCTGTCTGTCTGTCCGCCCGCGCTCACCCGCGGCAGGGCCGTGTTTGTTTGGGGTTTTTAATGGATGGCTATCCGCCCCCGCCAAGGCAGGCTGATCCCAGTCCCGCTCGGGGAGGCTGCCCGGCCCTGCCCTGCCCGCCCCGCCCCGGGGCCCGGGCGCCCTTCCCCTGAGGGCCGAGGTCAGGGCTGCTTGGCCTGGGGCGGCCAAACGCCGCCGCGAGTTGTCGCTTTCATTGCAAAGCACTGGAACAGGCTGCCCTGGGAAGTGATGCACACACAATCCCTGGAAGTGTTCAAAAACCATCTGGATACGGCACTTGAGCACATGGGTGAACGTGGTGGTGGTGCTGGGTTGATGGTTTGGCTTGATGATTTTACAGAGCTTTTTCTAACCTTAGTAGTTCTATCAAACATTGCTGATCGCAGTGTCACTGGTATTCATGGCCTGTCCTATGGGATAAATTGCCCAGTAAACAAGGCAATTCCTGTATGCTGAGCTGTGAAAGTACTTTTCAACCCACGCATGTGTTTATTTTGTAAGGGCTCTTTTCTAGTTTCTCACGGGCATCTCTTGATTTGTTTAGAGGTGGTTACGACTCTGCTTCCAAGCACTTCAACCCAGCTGATGTGGAGGTGGATGTGGCTGGAAGATCCTTCCTGGTCACTGGTGCAAACAGCGGCATCGGCAAGGCCACGGCCACGGAGATAGCGAGGAGAGGTGAGCAGGGCTGCCATGGAGCTCCCAGGAGGTTTACAGAGAAGATGGAAGGAAGTGGGATTGGCCTTCCAGCTCTCACACACAAACACAAATCCCTGATATGCAGGGTCATTTCACAGGGCTCTTACTGTGGGTTCAAGGTTTAAGCACAATCAGTGCAGTGAAAGCTGGGATAAGGAAACCAAATTAGCAGAGCTGATCTGCAAATTGTTTTTCAAGTGCATGTTTACCAAAACTTAGCTGTGTTATAGTGGCATCTAAAGATGTTGGTGGCAATCATTGTCTGTTTAAGGCTAACTCAGTACAAGTAGCAGCCTGGCTGAATTTGAGCGGAGGAATCTGCAAATATATGAAAAAAAACAATTGTCTTTGCAAAAACGAGATGGGAGAGCATTCCCCGTGTAGCTGTTCTTGATCCTAATGATAATACCCTGGACTTTTTGCCCTTTGATTACATGTAATTGTTTTTTATGTTGCTCTCTGTACGCAAGGGCATGGTATGAACTGGGCCTGGATGCTGCTGAAGGATAAACCTAATCCCTTACAGAGTTGACAAAATAATTCCTGTTGTGCAAGAGTGACCATGGAGGGGAGGAGCTTGTGGCTCTTTTTGTGTGCTTAGGTTTTGCAACTGTCTTATGAAAGAAAATGGCTACTCAGGTAAATGAAGCTAATTCGACTGTTAGCATCAAAGAGTCTTTGGGTTAAAGATCTCCATCAATGCCAGCATGTAATTGATTTCATGTTCCCACTACTGCTATTGTTCATAATCACTTTATGTAAGTATTGCTTTGTCAGGTGACTGTTTTGCTCTACCAGGTTCTGCAAGCTGGAAAGCTGGCTGAATCTGGATGGGATTTGGTCACCGTGTTTAGCTGAACAACCTTGGGCTCAGACTGCATGTCTGATATGTTGTATGGGCATTGCTATTCATATGAAGTAAAAATTACTTCCTAGCCCCTTCCTCGAACATCTTGCTTTGAAACTCAGTGTCAGCTGTTGGGACTCAGGCTTCTAGTTGAATCTCTTCAAGTATGCCACAACAAGAAAATAAGGAATTCTGACTCAGCAGGAGAATAATCAAGCTGTGTTGGCTTTACCTTCAAGCACTCAGATGTTTCTAACTAA
Organism: Sialia sialis; assembly: GCA_009812075.1. NCBI lineage: Eukaryota > Metazoa > Chordata > Aves > Passeriformes > Turdidae > Sialia > Sialia sialis. Next base: position 27,986,981 of record VRYO01002772.1, read on the forward strand.
TGATAATCTTGCTGACAACTTCTGTAGTCTGAGTTCAGCTTTTCTCTGAATTGGTGTTTTATGGATGTTCAGATCTGGGCTTTCCTCTGTATCTTGTGCACTGCACTTCCACCTTGATACACTCTTCTCTCAACTACTCTGACTGTTCCCATTTATTAAGTTCAAACAGTTTCAATCTTTACCAAAGAAAATACATTTAAATTCTTTTCCTAATGTTTTGGTCACACCTAAACTTCCCCCTGTCCTGGTGCTCAGTGGAAAAACCTCTCTTATAGACAAAAGGTTTCAGTTTGTGCAGTGTGTGACTGTATCATCCCGAGGTAGACTTGGTGTTTTGCATTTGGGTTCTGGGCACTAAAGTGACCCAACACTGTTGTTTCTATTATGGATTAATTATGTTTCACTTAGGGATTAATTCCTTGAGCTTTCTGGAGGTGGACTGCTAGCAATTCCTAAAACACCTTTAAAAACAGGCAGAAGTAAAGAGTATAGGTTATTCCTATGACTGAAATTAACAAGTGACTTGTAATAATCAGATAACATGAAGCAAAAAAACCCAAAAAACTGCCTAGCTGTAGTTTAGTCCTGTGCTTGAAGACTTCCTTTAATATGGCTAAGTGATGAGGTTGTGTTAAGTACCCAGGTCTCTGAAAAGAGCCTTGCCTTGTGTCTTGCTTTCATGGAAAAGTTGGTTGGAAGAGATCTCTAGAGGTCACCTTGTCCAGCATCTCACTTGAAGCAGGACTGTTGGCAGTGGTAGATCAAGCCAGTCATTGCTGTGTCTCACTGCTTGACACCCACAAGGATGCAAATTATGCATCCTCTTGAGACAGTCTGGTCTATTGAGAAGAAAACCACTGAAAATTATTTTTCTGTTGAAAAATAATTCAGATGACCCGAGCCTCCCAAGCTGCAATTGAGGCCACAGTTTTTTTCATATCTCCCACTGCTGAGAGTTCTGATATCTGGCAATTTTGTTTCCTTTTCAGAGAGCAATTCTAATCACTTGTGTTATTCAAGCCTTTTACTGGAATTCCTAAGGCATATATCAAAAAGACCGTCCACGATACAGATGTCTTAGCTTCAATTTCCCGTTTAGCTCTGGTATTTCACCCATTAAGCATGATGTACAGACTTGACAGAAATGGTTTGAGCACAGTACTAAGAGTGCAGTGGCCTTTTTCATATGTGTAGATGACCCTGCCTGCCTTCACAGGAACCAGAGCCAAGCAGAAATATTCCAGCTTTTTTCTTGTATCCAGTGTCTCACCTAATTAAAATGGTGATGTCTCCCCCAAATGCAGTAATTATCGAATGCTTTTCTTGTCGCAATCCACCAGGTGGCACGGTTCATCTGGTTTGCCGAAATAAGGAACGTGCTGAAGTTGCCAAAGAGGAAATAGTGAAAGAAACGGGCAACCAGGTGAGTTGCTTTTTAGTCTTTATTTACTCTTAGAAAGGTTGTTAGTATTGAAGACCCCAGAGACCTTGAGATTCTCTTCCAACATCTTACTGTTGTGTTTTTAATAGTATTTTCTTACAGACATGGAAACATCTAGTAGTTTATAATTCAAATGATTTGAAGTGATTAACTTCAAACCATTTGAATTACCCAGCTTCATTAGGTGATGTATTCTGTGATTAGTAACATCATCATCAGCATGCTGTTTTATTTAATGTTTGTTGTTGATTTGCTTTTTGATGCCCTACTTACTATTCCTAACTGCATGGCTGAGGCTTTTAAAAGTTAATGCTTTGCAACACTCTTGCAACAACATTTATGAGTCCACAGCATTGGAGCTGAAGGTTTTATGTGTCTGAATAACATGCTCTTGCTTTGCTAAGGTTGGCTGCTCTGTGAAGTCCTGTGTGTGGTCCTAATTCTGTGCTCTACATGCCTTTTCATCTCCTTCTCTTACAATATCTCTTCCTTCCCTCTGTTACATGTTCTTTTTGTTTCTGTGTATGTCATTCTACAGTACACCCCTGTGTCTGTCACTGTTGCTTTTGTTAATTGTTCAGGAGGGTGTGCTCATGGAGAACTTCACTAGTCATTATCTTTCCATCTTGGTGCCCTGGTTTTGGCTGGGATAGAGTTAATTTCCTTTCTAGCAGTTCTACTGGTGCTATGCTTTGGATTTATGACCAAACCAGTGTTGAAATCCCACATTCTAGTTATTGCTGAACAGTGCTGACACAGCATCAAAGCCTGTTCTCATTCTCACACTGCCCCACCAAGTGAGCAGGCTGGGGCTCACATGAAGAGGGGAGGGGACGCACTGGGACAGCTGACTCCAGCTGACCAAAGGGACACGCCAGACCATATGACATCTTGCTCAGCAGTAAAAGCTGGGAGGAAAAAGGAGCAAAAGGAGGCTTTCACAGATATGGTGTTTGGCTTTCCAAATCACTGTTGAATGGGATGAAGTCCTGCTTTCCTGGGGATTGCTAGAGGCTTTCCTGACAATGGGAAATAGTGAATTAATTCCTTGTTTTACTTTGTTTGCACACGCAGTTCTGCTTCACTTATTAATGTCTTTATCTCAGCCCACAAGTTTTGCCTGCTTTGTCCTTGTGATTGTCTCCCCATTCCCACTGGGAACTGAATGAGTAAGTAGGGTTGGATGGGGCTGAACTACCTACCAGGGTTAACCCACAGCATTTGGATGGAGACCTGTCTTCATTTGAAATAATGACTTGCCTCTTGTACACAGTATTTTGATTCCAGTAATACATTCTAAGATGGATCAAAAATTCTGAAGACTTTTTCATGGTTAGGGATGTCATATTGACTAAATTTCTGCTCTTAGATTTCAGCTCCCTAGTGTGACACCACCAGCATTACTCTTCAGTTCTTTAATCGAGGTGAATTAGATCAGTCTTTATGTAGAAATAAATACTTTCCAGGTGTCTATAGCTGTGCAATCCCATGGCTATAGTAAGGCTGGTGATTATCTGTGTTACGTCCTTCTCTTACTGCAGTCAGGCTGTCTGGGAAGAGAGGTGAGTTTGGCGTCTGAAGGTTCCTTCATGTTCTGTTTTCTGTCACCTGGTGAAAAAAACTTGAAGCAAATAATATTCTTCCTCTAAAGGCAGCATAATTACTGCATTCCTGCTTTTTGGTAGGCTGCGGACCCATAATTTCTGCAGTCATGAGAGAGTGCAATGGCACTGCAGAACTTATTTGTGACCCTGGGGACAGGGCACTTATGCAGAGAGCAGCTCTCAGTGAAGTGTTAGATGAGCTGTACTAGAGGAGACACGTGACTGCACTGGGAAGAGCATTTTAATAAGGAGTCCACAAGAACATCCTTCTTTATAAGTGCTCATTCAGAAGCAATCCAGAGAGATAATAAAATGCTTTATCTGCAACTTGACAAGCTGTATCCAGACTGAACTTGCTCTTCCTGATAATTTGGATGGAGATCCTGTTGTAGCATACACCAAAGATTTTTTCCATCTTCATTTTCAGCACTGCACTCCAGCATTTACTGTGGGAGTTACTTGGCACTCAACTGCCCCTAGATCTGGGTACTGGAAAGTTCTCCTAATCTGTTACAATAGATCACGTCATGGAGATAAGGTTTATTTTGAAAATGGCTTTGCTACCACTGAGGACTTTTATAGGGAACAGGCCTGAATATCCTTTTCCCAAGTCAGTGTGACAGTCTTCAGCTGATAAGTGTTGATTTAGATATTTTTCAATCTCTGAAATCCCTTGTAATGCTTATCAAAAAACTTCACCTCTTCTCTACCAGTAGATAATGATATTAGTTTCAAAAGTAGAAAGTTTTAAAGAAGAATCCATCTTGAACCAGTAGAGCAGTGTCAAGGTTTTGGTCAGAAATTATTTGCAAAATGGATATGGTTGGAAGGGACCACAGTGGGTCATCTGGTCCAATCTCCTTGATCAAGCAGGGTCATCATAGATCACAGTATTACAATGAGAAAATTCTGACCCAAACTCAGCTAAGGAGCTGAAATCAAGTGGCTAGAGAGAAAGTCATGTGCTTTTTATCTTCAGGGAAGCAGAATTACAGTCAGGGAATAATGTCATATCATTTCTTCAGCTTCTTCACTTTTCTTATTTGCTTGTATAATGAGTATTTAAAGAAACAACTTGGAAAGAGAGGAGGCCCTTTAATGATTATTTGCTGTTTTGCAAGGGAACACATCCCCTGCATAATTATTTTAAAACTGCCTCTTCATGGCGTACGTCATAAGACTATCTGTGTCTTTGAGTCTAAGTGCTATCTAGCAGAAGAGTAGGAGTTGACGTGCCTTTGTATGCTGGTAAATGCCACTGTGCTTGTACTATGTAGAACACAAATCTGCAAAAAGCAAAAGAACTGTAGCTAACAGCAAAAAGTGTTTGATGTTTTGGAGGGAGGAATTATTTCTAGCTTTAGTGGTTTAGAAAATGATAACTTTGCTGCATGCCAAGACTTTTTTTTTTTTTTTCCTCTTTCTATTGCATCCACGTTGCTGACCATGGTATTGCAAAACATTGCAAGACTCTTGTGATATGGACTGACTGATGAGGGTTTAGCAGTTAATGCAGCAGTTGGCATGCAAGGGGATGCAGAAGGCACCCAGCACTCTGAGACAGCTGGAGTGGGTGCAGTGATACTCCTGAAAGCATGCTTGACTATCCTGGCTGGAGCAACTGTGCCTGACACGTGGGACACTAGCTCAGACAGAGCTCCAGAGGGATAATGTGGCGTATGTTGGGTTGCAGAGAGTGACTGGTACTTTTCCCTGAGCCTGGGGCAGCACATGATGGTGGCTTCATCTGTTGGGTTCTGCCATGCTCAGGTGATGCAACAGCAGATGAGCAGGCTCCAGAACCGTAGGGGATAGAAACAGAAGATTGACAGGGTCTCTACAGAGCATAGAAGAGCACATTGCATGGAAGGAGGGACAGCTGGAAGCTGTGTTTGAGTAAGTGGCAGACAGAGACTTCTGAGATGGGGAGGAATGGAAGCTTGTGAATGCTGGCAACAGAAGGCAGCTCCTTCTCTGCCTGCAGATGTGCATTTATAGGATAGGTATAGTGCCATGGTAACCGATGAGGAAGAGCAAGCTCTGTCAGGGGAGGTGTTGGAGACAGATGATCCTGAACAGTTGTTGACAGTGGGAGGTAATCGTGGGTGATGATGGCTGAAGGCTCCTTCCTGTGGGGGATGGAGGCACCCGTCTGCAGTCTTGGCTTGATGACTTGAGAGGTTTGTCATTTGCTGGGGACTCACATGTAAGGTATTGCAGATAGTCTGCTGAGGCTGATCTGGACCTTGGCCTAAAACCTCTTGTTGCCCAGCCACATGGGCACCCGTGACATTTTGAGGGCTGACCTGGAGTTTATCAAGAGAGCCCTAGTAGTGGTCTCCCAAATCCATACAGTGAAAGGGAAAGGCTTGGGTAGGAACATGTATGCCCTGCAGGTCAACACCTGAATGCCCAGCCAGTGTAATTTTGACCTTAGCCTTCATGGCCTCTTGGACCTTCTCTGTTAAATGAGCTTTGCTGAGCAGCAGTGACAAATTGTGGCATGAGTGTCTTTGCCAACAGGTTTGCTAAGCCTGGTGAGGAGACTTTAAAGTTTCATTGGTTTGTAGTGATCAAAACCAGAAGAGTAGTAGAGTCATGGGAACAGTGAGTATGTGTCTAGGAGAGAGAGCAAAATGGAGGAGGCTTATGCAGTTTTCATGAAAAAGCAGCATGTTTGGGAGCCCATTTCAGATGCCTGTTAATTAGTTCATTCACATAGCACAGACAACACAAGAATCCATGCATGACTGCAGAGCTGTGATCTCACTGGGATTAGACAAATAGTTGGCATGACCAGAGTGCTGGAGTGGATGTATACCCTTGGTCTGGTATTGTACTGGTTTTGGCTGGAGCAGAGTTACAGTAATTTCACACTGATAAGCCGCACCTATTTCACTGAAGAATCCAGCTGATCCTGGAAGTGTGGCTAATCACCAGGTGTGGCTTATTTATGTACAAATTCCGGCGAAATGCCAACCCAGAAGTGCAAGCCGGCTGGGGAGGGAGCTGCCGCTTTTCCGCCTTTGCGCGAAGCCAAGCCGCTTTGCCGCCACTTTGCTGCCACTTTTTGCTGGCTTTGCATTTTGCCACTGCTTTTTGCCACCACTTTGCTGGTGTCGTGCGGCCAGCCCGCTGAGCTGCCACTTTTGAGTGGTGTGGGGAGCCGCAGCAGCCAGCACCGGGGGCGGGAGTGCTGGAGACCGTGGCACGGGGCGGGCGTCTGGGGCTGCGTTTAAAGGCTTCGCTGGTCTGTGAAAACTGTTTGCAAATTGTGCACCTGGTAGCAAACCCCACACTGGCGTGGTTCTGTTACTAACTCGTTACTTTGTTGCACATGGATCCTTGTTTTTTATTTTTTAAAAAGTGCGGCTTATCACCGGTGCGTCTTATTTACGGACAAATTCCATGGTCTTCCCGGCTACTCGGAAGTGCGGCTTATAACCAGGTGCAGCTTATGAGTGTGAAATTACTGTAATTTTCTTCACAGTGGCTGGTGTGAGGCTGTGTTTCAAATTTGTTCTGAACACAGGGTTGATGATACAGAGATGCTTTTGCAATTGCTGAACAGGGCTTACACAGAGCCAAGGCCTTTTCTACTTTTTGTGCTGACACTCTGAAGAAGCATTTGGGGTTGCATGGGGGGTTGTGAGGAGACATAGCCAGAACAGGTTGACTAACTGACCAAAGGAGTATTTCCATATGACATCATGCTCAGTGTACAAAGCTGGGGGAAAGAAAAAGGAATGGGAAGATGTTTGGGGTGGTGGCTTCCCATGTAAATATTTGTGTGATGGAGCCTTGCTCTCCTGGAGATGGCTGAACACCTGCCTGCTGATGGGAGGCAGTCAATTAATTCCTTGTAAAAAGCCTAAAGAACCTGGTATTCCCAGGCAGTTTCCCATCTAAGTACTAACCAGGCCCAGCCCTGATTAGTTTCTGAGATCTGACAAGTTTGGGTGTTCTCAGAGTGGTATGCTCATGGGGCTTGTGGTTTTTTGCTTTTTTGTGTGGCTTTTGCTTTCCCTATTAATCTGTGTAAACCTTTTGCTATAAACCGTTATCTCAACCCACAAGTTCTTTTTCTGTTACCCTTCTGATTCTCTCCCTGATCCCTTTGGTGAGATGACTCTGCCTGTGGACAAAAGGGGCAGTGCTCTCCTTAACTTTGACAAGGCTTTTTACATGATTTGCCATGATATCTTTGTCACCAGTTTGGAGAGATTTGGTTTGAACTGATGGATGAAAAGGTGGGTGGAAAACTGTCTGGAACATGTGGCTTTAAAAGTAACAAGCAGAACAGAGCTGATCTGTTAATGATTTTTACTGGCATTCCCCATGAGTCAATACAAGGGCAAAACATGATGACATGTTTTTAAGAGCGCAGGTGACAGAATGAAGTGCAGTCTTTGCCTAGCTGGATGGAAAGCAGATGGCAGAAAGGGACCTGGGAGTATGAACAGACACAGGCTGTATGAACATGAGTCTAACCAGCAGGCTGAGGGAAGTGCATCTTCCTCTCTGTTAAGCCTTTGTGAAACCACAGCAGGAGTCCTATGCCTGGCTTTGGACTCTGCAGAATGAGGAAGTCATCAGTGTCCTGGAGTGAGTCTAGCAGGGGGTGACTAGTGAGAAGGGGCATGTGATCTATGAAGAGATCCTGTGAAGGCTGATTTTACTCAGCATAGAGAAGGCTGAGATTGATAGGAATGTGTAGGGAACACACTACCATGCTTCTCTTGGAGGTCTGCAGTGGGAAGACAAGAGGCAGCTGACACAGATTGGAACAAGGACAAAATTCTGAGCAGACAGTAAGCAAAATGTTTATACCATGAGGCTGGAGGCTTAAGAGTAGGGGGCTCAGACAGACTGGTCAATCTCCAGGTTTGCCAAGCAGCCTCCAGAGGTCTCTTCCAACCTAGATTATTCTCTAATGCTGTGACCTTGTACATTTTCTTGTAAAGTTCAGCCAAAGAGAAAGCTGCGAAATTGTTTAAAGTGAAGTTTTGCAAGCTTTGCAATACTTTTCTAGTTCTCTGCTATGCCTGACTGTCTGTCACATATATTTATCTAAGTAGGACTCTCTCTTAATAACTTTGGCATTAAAAATGTGTGTCTCAGAAGTAGCTGAATCAATGACTAAACATGTTTTAAGGACTAGAGTTAAATTTTGCAATTGTGCATGTTAACCTGAATTATTTGTGTTCTGGAGACTATTTTTTTCACATTGCTTAAGTACCTTTTCACCTAGACAGGCCTAAATAGAGTTTCTTTTCACTTTCCCTGTTGATTGTGACTTAGTTTCTTTTCCTTTAGAATATCTTCTTGCATACTGTGGATCTGTCTAATCCCAAGGAAATATGGAAGTTTGCTGAAAAATTCCAAAATGAACATAAATTAAATGTGTTGGTAAGTTTGTGTACTTCAATCATGTGTGTCTGTCTTAGGAATGTGTAGCCTATGAATTTGTCTGACAGGTCACGTAGACTTGGCAGTTTGGCCCATAAGTCTCTCCTTAATTTTCTTTAAATGTTTTTTTTCATGAGTCTCCATCATATGCTTTCTCTTGTCCCTTCTCAGTTAACAGAGATGTGCTACAAAAAAAGAGAAAGGCAGTTAATTTTACAGCTACATCTTTGGAGACACCATGCTGTTTCTCTTTGACTTTCATTGCTAATAACATTGACCTTCTTAAAGCTAGACCTTCTGAAAGATTAAATTTTTGCAAAAAGTCTAAAGACTAAAACAGAGCCAGGGAGAGAGGAAACAGTTAATCATGGTTGGCAAGGGGCTCAGTGCAGTTCCCCCTTTATTTAGCAGTGAAAATTTTCTTGGGGTCTGTACTACAGCTAAGGCACCTGGAGCAGCTCTTTGGTGCTTACTAGATGAGGAACATCTGGTAAAAATGGGGAAATAACTTTCGAGGGGTGGCAGTGAACATGCATGAAGGTGTGTAAGGGATCTTTTTTGATATGGGAAAGAAAAGTCTGAGCTCTTTCTGGAAGGTAAGGCAGTGAAAGAAATGTGTCAGAGACTATGCTAGCTGCACACAGCTTGCAATCATGTTTTATTGAACAAATAAAATCTTCAGTGTGTAGCTTTGTTTTGCAGTGTCAGAAAAGAGCAAATTAACATGAACTGCTCATATGTGTGGATTTCCTTGTAGATATTTGTGTAGATTGTTTTTGTTTAAAGGCGTTGTTTTACAGATCAACAATGCGGGATGTATGGTGAATAACAGAGAGTTAACTGAAGATGGACTTGAAAAAAACTTTGCAACAAACACTTTGGGTGAGTATTGAAGGTTTAGTTCTGCAACATACTTATTTTGCTTACAAAAGTGTGTTTTATAACTGGGTTCGTGAGGTATGTATTCCTGTTCAGAGTGATTACAGCATTGCTATACCAGGGAAGAGCCTAGAAGAAAAAGAAGAAATATTGCACCTTGTTTGCAATGTAATTTTTATATTTCATTTTTCAGTTGTTCTGTCAGCATCTTTATTTATCACAGCAGAAGTGGAAAATCACAGCTTGATTCTGAAATTTGCTACAGAACTTTCTTCTGAGCATTGCTGCTAATGATACTCTTTGTAATAATTGTGTTTCTGGGGTTTGGATGGAGCTTGGAGCGCATTTAAATGTTTAAAGAGACATTCAGATGTTTGAGTGGGCTTGCACAGCCCTGTTCTGTGTGACAGAGGTGCTGTCACAGCAGGAGGAAGCCTCTGCTATATGCAGTGCCCTGAATGCTCTCAAACAGATTCAATCTCTAGTGAAGGGATTGAGCAGCAGTGTGCAACTCTTGGGCACTCCACGTGTAAGGGCAGTGTGTGAACTATGTGGCAATGGTGTAAGAGGGACATATGATGAGAAGTCAAGAGGAAAAGTGGAGATGTTGGAGGGCAGGGAAAATGGTGAGCCAAGTGGAAGGTTTCCCCACAGAAGCCATGGAAAAGAGATGAGAAAACAGCCAGCCAGCAGAGAGAAGAGCTGTCTGATACTGCTGATATCTGTAAGGCTGAAAGCTGTACCTCTTGCAGAGAGACACATGGTGCTTGCATCAACCCAACCGTCCTGACACTCTTCCCCCCCTCTGCCTCTGTGCAGGGTAGGTGGATTTCTGCAGAGACTGTCTTTAATATATTCAAAAGTGACACATTAAGGAAGAACTGTGGTGCTTTGTTTCTGTTTTCCTCCTGTTCATCAGTATCTGGAATAAGGAAGGGGAACACCTAGTCTATAAAAATAAGGTGTTTATAGAACTAGTATAACCTGGAAATCATTGTTGGTTTTTATTCTTAGCCTTCTTCCTGTGTTGGTTCCTTAAATCCTATTTATGTTTGAAAACTAACATTTTAGTATAAATGTCTTGTGCTTCACTGTTATTGTGCATACGGCTCATTTTTTCTGCAAGTCTGAATACATTAAACTGACAATTAAATCAAGTATAAAGGCACAGATTAACTTGCTTCAGACTAATCTTCTGCTAACATTCTTCTTTTTCTCATGGTCAAAAAATTCAAAAGGAGTTTTATTTTGCCATCAAATTTCCCTTGGCTGCACAAGAACTTATACCTTCAGGGATCTATTCACCTTAAATTAGTTTTTATCCTCTTGTGGTCTTTCAGACAAAAACCCAGCAATGTGCAAAGGTACAGTTCTTCCTGAGAGAAGCAGAGTGAAACAAACAGAGCAGTCTGATTGCAAAAGCATGTCTTGGTTTAGTTTTAGACATTAAGGATATTAAGTGCCGAGGAACCATACTAGTGTATCACTTGCATTATATTTTATTGCACAAGTAGAACCAGCAAATTCTGCTTTTTCAGCTGTAAATCAGCCTTACTAGAGGTATACATCTGCACAGAGGAAGCTGAATTATGGTTGTAGCAAATAGGAAAATGCCTGTATTATCTTTTGTGGATATTACTTATAGATCTCCTTTAGTCACTTGCTGCATAATTGTATAAGAAGTTTAAGGAGGTAAATCATCCTACGTTGTCCAACTTCAGAGTTCAGACAAGGACTGGGTTGTTTGCTTAGATTGCTTCTCTCTAGACAAAAATGAAGATTGAATTTTGAATCTTTTTTTGCTGACAGTGCAACAAAAAGCTTCTGTGCTTGCAGGCCAGACACATCTGAAGGACCAAGGCTAAAAACCACAGGTTTTTTCTTGAAAGTCAGGGATAGGATGATAAATCATAGCATCACAGTGGGAGAAAGCTCTGTAGAGAAACACCTGTCAGAGTAAATGCTGTGTTATTTCCCTAAGTGCTAGATGCCTTTGGGTGTATTTTACTTGGGAGAAGTTATTTCTGTTTCAGTAACTGTCTGTGGTTATAGGTTCCCAGAGAAAAACCTGGCTAAATTAGGTTATATAGGTTGGCCATAAACTCAAATGTGGTCTGAAAGAAGAAACTAAATTCCCCCCTCTGCCCCAGGGTGACATGGGCTGAAAGCTCTTGTTTGGAAAATGTGCAGTTGTCTCTCACTTGACTAACAAGATAGAATAATATCAATATATTTTACAGATCTTTATATGTAGGGTGTTCCTTCCATGTTTCTTTCACTCTCCCCCCAGGCCCCCCACCCTGGATCTTTGGTCTAGTAAAAGAGTGTGTAGGTTGTAACTATCTGAAAATGCAAGACTGAAATATAATATGCTTTAAATGCGCAACACAGTTTTTGAATTCTGTATCTGATATCTGATTAACATTTCTATAAGCTGTAAAGTTGCTCATTTAGGTGTCTGAAATGCTGTGGAGCTTTTAAATCTGGTCTAGGAATGTTTTCCTCTAGACTGATCTATTAGCCCATTTTTGAGCTTAATGGATGTCAGTGTTCAGTTCTAGTTGATGATCTGACTTGTGAAACATACTTTGTATCCTGATCTTTTCTTGGACATACATGGGACAAAAATGAATGTAGAAGTCCTCTTGTATGAATATGTACAAAAATAACAACAGTTAGAATAGGAAGTAAAATTCCCTTAATGTAAAACACAGCTGACTGGTTAATTGAGGATGGCAACTGAAATAAGAGATGCATCGTACTCTCTGCTGCTGTCAAAATATGCTGGTGGATGAAGTTCAGGAAAATGTAAAATTGATGGTTGAGGCTTTGTGTGGTTTGTTTAATATTCAAGTTCAAACTGTAAAGTGCTTTGAGCAGGTGGCGGCAGCTGCATCTGTGCTGGTGCCTGTAATACCCTTAAAATGAGTCTGAGGCACAAGCGCTGTATGGCTCATTATGGTTCTGTTGTTGCTGTCGAATGAAACACCTTGCCTTTTTTCCCTGCCAGTCTCAAGAATTGTTGTCTGATTGCTGGAGCTCAGTGAATGCAGAGAGCAGAATGGCACACTTAGACTGTAATGTGGGAGCACTGGCCAGGCACGAGTCTGAAATAGCACTTTGCTGATTGAAACACACTTTCAAATAAACCAAATTGTGTGACTTGCTTGGGGTAAGGTGAGCAGATTTCCTGTGGACCTGCCAATCCTGATGGGCAGATTTTTCTTCTCTGTCCTCTAGTTTGTGTGATGTTGCCTTTATATTTCTTCTTGTGAGCTGACTGTATACTCAGGGTTGTACCCAGGAGCTGGGCAGCAACAAGCAGTCATTTCTTCTGATAAGTCTTGCTGGCTTCTGAGTCAAAACTTTTTTAAAATTTATTTTTATTTTACTTGTTTTAGTATAACACTCAGCAAAGACTGTTAAAGCTGGTGTTGTTCAGTCATTTTTGAAAAAAGCTTCAGCATTGATAAGCAAGTGAAGGGAAAAGCAGCATGTTCTTGTTGAAGCACTAGACATTTAGCTGAAAATCCTTTTTCCTCTATTTTATCGCCTGCCTCACTTTGCTTTTACTCAATGTATCTTGCTGCTTGACGTGGAAAAATGGCCTATGTGTTACTTTTTTTATTGCTACCTACCTACCAAGGGGATGCTAAAACACAGAGAGATAAATGATGCTCCCAGTATGCATCTTTTCCTCAATCTAATGTGCTCTCATGTTTTAGTAATATACAGACATACACTTCCACTTTGTGCAAGAAGAGATAGAGCCAGAAGAAATGTTTATCTGTCATAGTAACACTATAGCCCAGCTGTGGCAAACTGCCTAATCTGGGTGGATGTTTGTCAGTCTCTTCCCTACACGTGAACTGTGTCTAACTGGTGTTTCCCAGAAGCCAGTGCAGCCTGGTGTTCTGAGTTACTTGGAAGTCAAACAACTTGCATATCAGCTGTCAGTCTGCCGTAAGTTTGATGCCTGATCTTTGGCAATATAACCTCCTCTGTGACAAGGAGGCTGTGGTTCCAATTTTCTTTCTAAAGAGCTTTGAGATTTATGGATAATGGTATATGCAAGGATAACATTGAATATAATTGCACATGCAGTTACTGTAGTGAAGCCTGGTTCCCAGGAGACAGGGACCCTTATTGAGATGAGCTTTGTCATTTGAGGAAAATGTAAACCTTTGTGTTTCATGTTCATTAACTTCTCCCATACACTCTCAGTTATTACTAGTGCAGTGGAATTGGCCCTCAGAGACAGCACACTGAAATCTTCACTCCTGATCTCTTACTCAGGAAAAGAGACTCAGGGATGTCTCTTATTCGGAACTTCATAAACTGTGGGTTTGAAAAGATAATCAGCCAATGAAGAATGTAACTTTCTTTGTTGGGTGGTTTTGTTTCATTTGTTGCTGTGGTTTATTTTTTACTTGGACTGAAGAAAAGCAAGCCAGTTTAACTGAATGAACCTTTGAAATCTGTGCAATAAAAGGGTTTTGGTGGTGTTGGGGTTTTTCTTTTGTTTGTTTAGTTTTTTTTGCACCCACTTTCTTCACAGTTGAAATAACACTGCTCCTAATAATACTGCAGAGCTCAGACAGATGAAAAACTTCACTGAGTATAGTGCTGGCTGCCTGCCCTTAACCAAATGTTAGCAGGACAAAACCTCACCAGCAGTGTGCCACTAATTGCCAGATAGAGCATCAAGCAAAAAACATTCTGGAATCCACCAAGACACTCGAGTTCATAGTAATTGTATCATTGATTAATTTGATGTTATAAGCAGGTAGTAGGTTTACAATATTACTTCTGCTGAAACCATAATTTTCTTCAAAATTGATTTATAAAGTACAGATTTTAGGGGCACATTAAATCTTAAAGCGAATCAGAGTATGTGGTTGTGTACTTTTATTTTATGTGATATCCTGTTAATTTTAAATCTGAAATATGTGAATCCTAAGGAATCTTCCAGGTTCTGGCAGACCACCAGCAGTTTGGAAATCTACATGCACAATGTTTGTTTATATTTTCTGTTAGGACTAACCTGTGTTTTGATTACTTTTGTGTTTTGGAACAGCAAGACTTGCAATTTTCTGTGAGAAAGACCAGTGCCTAATACACTGGAGACTGCTGTCCTGTGTACTAGGATAGCTTTCATTTTGTTCATATCAGGAGAGTCACAGTGGAATAACTGTTGCAAGAACTGTTGCATGCATGAGTCCCCTCAGCTATGCATCATGTCATGGGAAAGGTAACATAACTTTATTTAGGAGTTTATGAGGCAGTCAGGATGATTTTTGTAGTTTTTGGACTTTTTTAAAATATGAATACTATATCAATCAAATGTTTTAACAGTGCCTCATTTTCTATGCATACATCATTATTACAGTAATTTCACGAATATAAGCCGCACCTTTTTCATTGAAGAATCC
>VRYO01002772.1:28010126-28051897 GCA_009812075.1 Sialia sialis
TTTTTTTTTTTTTTTTTTTTTTTTTTTTGTGTATCAAAGAAGCCTTGCATGGCAGGCCACCATTCCATGTTATCCTTTCCAGCTGTGAGGTCATCCATGCCTGATTTCTATGAGAGGATGAAGAACTCGCTGCGCACAGATACCCAGGGAGCTGACACTGTCCTATGGTTGGCAGTGTCAGCTGAAGCAACAAAACTGCCCAGTGGCTTGTTCTTCCAAGGTAAGGAGCAGTGTCTCACAGAGCGCAGACTGGAAATTCCCCAGCTTGCCTGAGCTTAGAATCCCTGTCTGGCCTGGAAGGGAGGAAGGCTGCACCAGGCAGCTTGAAAAGGATAAAGCACTCCTCAAAGTTGTTTCAAGTCTAAATGTTCAAGTGAACATCATGTTAAATTGTTATATTCCTGCTTTTGTCCTATAAAGTAGCTGATAGAGACTTACGAAACATTTCTTTATGGAGGGTTGGGGATTTTTGTAATGAAAATGGCTGCATGTAGAACTCTGCCAAGGGAAGGTGATTCATATCAAACAGCATCTTTTTTTGTGCTAGGAAAGGTGCATCTTTCTCAGAGGGCACTGGGAGTTGGCTCCACTTTGACAGGTTCTTCTTCCTACTGTTTCATGCTAGCTAAAACTGCCAATTCCCCCTTTCTCTAAAACTGGGCAGAGACTTGAGCACAGTGGCATTTTTGGCACTGTGAGCTTAGGAAGTGGAAAAGTAGGGCAGAGCCTTTCTTTTCTCCTAGGCAAATGACAGGCACCTTTGTAGGAACAGCTGGAAGTAGGGATGCCTCAATGGTGATGCAGGTCAGTCCAGAAAGAGAATGCTCAGGATAATTTCTTACAGAAGCTCAGTGCTTCTCTTGGATGTGGCACTCAAATCCAATTCACTGAATTTCTATGTGGAGAATGCAGGAACCTCAGACTTCTGCATTTGGGTTGACTTTGTCCCTTCTGTCCCACAGACAGTCATGCGAGGCTGGCTGACAGATACTTAAATCGACATTTTGCATGTCAGCATGTGCAAACCCCTCATCCCAGCTGGTCAGCCTTCTTTGTAGAACCAGGCTCTGCCTTTCTCTTACTCCAGTCACTTTATTCTGGTCCTAATGCTTCTGCTCAGTTGTTCTTTCTGTTTCTTTCATAATTCCACCAGGCTCTTCCCTTTGGCCTTTGTCTATCCCCAGCTTTGGTAAACAGGGAACATGCCTAAATCTACTGACTTTCAAGAGCTTTGGTCCTGGCATGACTGCTCTTAAAGCTGCAAGAGAAGTTCTGAGTCTGTGTCTTGTGCTAATCAAATAGTGGTGAAGTGAGTTATCTCTTGCTCCTATGGCCTTTTGGAAGCCACAGCTTAGCATGGGCACTCTTCCGGCCCTTTCAGTGAAGAGTTTTGGGTGTTGGAGCACTTTGCCATAAACCCCATGCTTCTGGTCCTATGCAACCATTTTCCAAATCAGGTGCAATTACAGTTTCCCTCCATTTTCTGCATTCTCTTTCACTGTTCCCTCTGAGACCAATCAAAGCCAGCTTCTTTTTTTCTGAGAAGAGAATAAAGGGAAGTGAGAATACCTCTAGTACTACCAGAATTCTCTGCATCTGCTAAAATACATAAAAAATATTTAACAGAGACCTGCTTTTCAAAGACTTGGAAGCATCTTCTCTCTAATGCTGAATTTGGCTTTCATACCTAGTTCCGAAACTTTAGCACAGGCTACTGGAAGCCCTGTGGCTAGGTGGGGAGCCGTTCATAATCAGTGATAGAGAAGGGAATGTTCTCTGCGTGTTTCTCTCTCCAGTTTTCTGTAAGCAGAAGTTATGTAGTGTGTGCAATCAGGTAAACATTTGCTCTTAAGAGAACAAATATCTCTGCTCTTCTGGGAAGTGGCAGCCTGATAGGTTTTCAGCGAAATCTGCTGCTAAGGGTTGCAACAGCTTGTTCTTTTTGTCTCAGCTGGCTGCTGTAGAAGTTGGACTCGCTAAATAGACTTTACAGTGCTGCATCATTGCTCTGACTGTTGTTCCACAGACACCTGACAGCACTGTCACAAGGCTCCCAGGCTCTAGATACCATGTTTTTGGAGGAGGAAATCCCTTGGAGTGAGTGGTGGTAACAGCTGTATTTACAGAGTGAGTGACAGGCATGAGATATGGAAAATCAAGCAAAGCATCAAACTGAGCAAACTTGGTTGGATACATGTCACTTATGGTGACTGAGCAATAAACTCAAGTTCCTTTTCATTTAGAAGAATTTAACCATTGTTTCTAAGGATGAAAGTAAGTATCTTAAGGTTGAAAATAATCCTAAGTACAAAGTCCCAGCTGGGGATTTGTACAGTATTAGAAACATTATCTAAGAGGCAAGGAAAAAATGCTTTTTCAAGCGCAAAAGCATCCTCTGCCGCAGCAAGAAACTCCAGCTATTGCTCTTTGCCTGCAGGTGTTACACTAGTGACAGGCATAACCCCTCAAGGAAGCCTTCCTTTCCCTAAACTGTCCCCAGCTGCAAATGGGGGCATGCTCCACAGTATTGTGGTACAGAAAAATCACTCTGGCTCCAAAATACAAATCGAATTGGTTAAATTTTTGGTTTACAAGATATGCTTAACTAGTATTATTTACAGGTACCTAGAAGGTTAAGTTTCCTGGTCTCATGAGTATATTTGGGCAGTGTTTATTTTTTTTTCTTTCTTCCAGACAGGCAGCCAGTCCCTACACACTTACCCCTAGCATACACCCACAGTCCACCAGAGGATGAAGAGAAACTAATGGAGGTGCTGGAAGAGTTCTCCCAGAAATTTAAATCTGCTTCTCCAGGAGTTTAGTGTCTCTGCTGACACAGTGTCACCACAAATCTTCTAATTACACAGTAACCTGCTGTAAGGGAAGTAGGATGCCATAGGCCTGTTAAAAATGAATTAGATTCAGGTGTTCTCATAATGAGATGGTAGAGTGGCACCTGTGTAATTTTTTTCTGCTGCCAAGTCTCTCCCACTGTGAATATGCAGCTTCTGCCTCAAGACACACTAAGGCTGTGCTCTTTGGATTGGAAGAGAAATTGAAAGGCATTAAAATTAACCCTGTTTTGTGGAAAGTTTGTAAAGTTACCTAGAATAATTTAAAACACTCAACACAGAGAAATGCAGAGGTGTGTACATTCAGTAGCCCTTGTGAAGGACTTCAGGAAAGAGGTGGGAATGTTTTAAAGAACTTTTAACTGATGTATTTGATAGGTTGGTGGTTTCCTTCACTACATGAGGGTGATTGGGCTCAAACATGTAACTGGAAATGCAGAAACTCTCTTGCAGAGCCTGCCTAGTTTAAAGTGAAGGATTCCTCACGGCCTTCAGTTTCTATAAATTAGTCCTGGTATGCAGAAGTGATCTGCTTCCTCATGTTTAAACAGCAAGAATTTGGGAACACTACCAAATGCCTTCCGCATTACTTTATGGAGCCAGGGCTAAATGTTATCCCATTTATGTCAAAATACCATGAAGTAGGAGGTTTCAACACAACACACCCAGACATGGCTGGATCCAGCAATGAAATGGCTGCATGACTGTAAGCATGAAAAGAAACAACATGCTAAGCTGTGCCTGCTTGACATTTCTGTGAGAGATTAAAAGAATTGTTCTGTCATTATTAATGAGATTAAGAGGGGAAGGGAACACTGGTGGGGCACAGGTTTTACAGGAGAACCTTTCCTGATGAGAGGCTTGTATTTTGTCTGTATCTGTTTTCTTCAGACACAGAGGACATGATTCAACTTACCTGATCTGTGCACATTTGAATTGCTCACTGAGTTTCTCACTGTAAACTGGTAGAGGGAAAAACGGGCTTTTTCACAGAGATCAACTGAATCTAGTTTATAAAACACCACCTAGAATGCTGCACCTTTGTAATAGTGCTGAAAACAATCAGCTCAAAATAAGACATTCTGGTGAGACTAATTTTGTCTTAATTATTTCAGATTTACTGCAAAGCCAAGACTATTGTTAACAAAGGCAACACCTTTTCTCATGATCTGAGTGTGTTTATTAACCAACTGCCTCCAGAACCCAGCCAAGCTGCTGCACTGTTTCACATATGGCTCACCACCAGTGTGGTAGGACCAAGGATCTAAGCATAAATACAACACTGATGTTCTTGAGTCTGTGCAGTGACTGCAGCTATAGACTGGTGGTGGACAGAAAAGAGCTCCTTATGTCTGCTTTATGTAATTTAATTTCCTCCTGGCTGATATTATTTCCTCATTATTCAAAGATCTCCTATTAAGTATCAGTTTAAGAAAAAACTGCTTTTTTCAGCCTATTGTCAATCTCCATAGAAATAAAGCCTTTACTGTCAGAGAGGCCCTGAGAAAAAATTTCCTATGATAAGCAGTGCTGAGACAAGCCAGGCTCTCACAGCTTCTCCTGAAGAGGCTGGGTCAGCATTCAAACTTTTGCTTCATTTATAAACTTAACTTCTCCTTGCAGTACAGTGAAAGAAAACAACAGCAAAGCTTGTACAGAGGTTTATTTCCTGCAAATCTGGTACTAACATTTTCTGTGGTTTCAACTGTTAAATAGAGCTACCCAAAACAGCATAGCTGGAAGCATATATAGTAACTACATTTCTTAACCCAATAGCTGCAAGGCTAATAAAAGCATTTGCATATTTATGTCAGTTTGCTTCTGAACTCTGCAGTACAGAAGAAAAGTTTTATGACTGGTATTTAAATAGTTCATACAAGTAAAAATTGTGCACTATATATGTATATATTTAACACATTTTAGTC
Organism: Sialia sialis; assembly: GCA_009812075.1. NCBI lineage: Eukaryota > Metazoa > Chordata > Aves > Passeriformes > Turdidae > Sialia > Sialia sialis. The sequence continues at coordinate 28,014,904 of VRYO01002772.1, forward strand.
CACATTCTGCACTAGTGTATTTGAATAGCCTGTATTTTTCATTTTGTGTTACAGCTTAAAAATGAAGCCAAAGTTAACAAAACTGCTTTAATCAAAGTTTGGTCACAGTGTCAAAGAGCAATATGCTATGGTTTAAGAGCACTTGTGATTTAAAAAGAACTAAACCACAGGAACAGCAACTAGAAGCAAAGTCCACAGTCTCACACACTTTGGTATTATGTTCCTGCTGATGCTGTTTAAGCCCAATTCCACAACAGCAAACGTGGCATGTGGCTGCAAGCCAGCAAGAGGATTTGTGTTAGTGCAATCCAGAATGACTTGGACCTTCATGTAAATGAATACATTTGCAGACTCAGATTACGCTCAGTCAGAAGGGACCTATTAGGATCATGGAGTCCAGCTCCTGGCCCTGCACAGGACACCCCAAGAGTCACACCATGGGCCTGAGAACATTGTCCAAATGCTTCTTGAGCTCTGTCAGGCTTGGTGCTATGACCGCTTCGCTGGGGAGCCTATTCCAGTGCTCAATATCTCTCTGGGTGAAGAACCTTTTTCTCATATGCAACCCCAGACAGCCTCAGACCATTTCTTGTCACTGGTCACCAGAGAAAAGAAATCAGTGTTTGCCCCTCCTTTTCCCCTCACAAGGAGGTTGTAGACTGTGATTAGATCTCCCCTCAGTCTCCTCTTCCACTTTTAAAACTTTATGAGCAAAATAAAAGGAGCATCCAGTGACAGAGGACCAGAAAATGAAGGTTCCTTGCTATGCAGTGCACACTGGCAGTTTGAGAGCACACCTGGTTCATGGGAATGGAATGACAAGCATAACAGCTGCTCTTGCTACCTACCCCTTTCTGTCCATGCACAGCCCAACAATTCTTGTGGCAGCTTTGAGGCTTTTATGACTCTAACCTCACTCTGATGGCTTCACATTTTTCTTCATTTCTTGAAGTCACCTAGTTGGGAAGTTTTTGCTCTCAGGGATCTTGCACAGGAGTGTAGCACCACAGAACACACTCTAGAGTTGGTAATTTCCCTTCATTGTAATGGAAAGACAGCCATCATCAGTGCAGCAGGACTGACTGCAAGGATGCAGGGGCCACTGCAACTTCTGTTTTTGGCTTGGATGAAAATTTTAGGAGGTCAATGTAACAAGTATCAAACAATTTTATAAATTGCATTTTGTCTTAAGTTTCTTTTCTGGGTCATCGTTATTCATTGTTAAAAAAGAAACAACCCAATAAACTAAATCAACTCGCTATTGATTAAGGTGTAAAAAATTGTTTGTTGTTTGCCTTTGAATGAGGGCGCTCCCATACATACCTCACAGTTTTGGAATAATCCTGTTGTTGGCATTTGCAGTAACACACACTCCAGCTTCTGTGTTCCATTCAGTGGGAACAAGGTGTGAGCAGGGCCACCCCTTCCTGTTAAACAAGGCTCAGATAGGATGAATGTGCACTGCCTGGGCTCAAATGGAGTTCTGCTACAGCCTTCATTATAGCCTGATAAGTCAGTCCTGCAAACCTCAATGCAAATAAATTTATTTGGTGGGGCCGTCCCTGCCATTTCAATTGTCAATACAAGCACTAATTTTTATCTTTGTAATGACAGAGCCTTTCTAAAAGCCATGGCACTTGGAGCAGTACTACTTTTCATTAAGCAGTTCTGAACTTGGAGAGTAGAGTTATTCTTTCAGGGAACAGCCTGATGGAACAGTGGTGGAGGGCAGCTATGAAGCAGTTTAATCTGTAAGTTCCTCCGTATGTTACTCTCTCACGCTCCCTGCAAAAATAAAGCACCCCATCTTACGACAGTGGATCATACTTACCTAAAAACTAGTGCTGGTCAACATCCACTCACTGTGATTTTAAACAGGCACTGTTTAATGCTGTACTCCGGCAGCACAAAGCTTCAAATCCTCCCTAGCTCAGCTCATAGTATTTCCCTGTTTGTCTCAGGCTTCCATCTGTTGCTTTGTTGGGAGAGAGAATTCTGGGCACATTTGGGCAGAGCCAGTGACTGATTACAGGAGATAATTTTGAAATGTAACTTAGATGACTTGAAAATTCTGTATTCCTGCAGTCACCCAAAAAGCACTGATCTAGACAATGAGAGAAAGAAGCCTTTGAAAAGGCACCGAATCTGATAGGGAGCAAGTGCAACAAAAACACTTCCGGGACTAAAAGTGATCAAATCCAAGAAGTTCAGTATGTGAAGTATGTCAGTATTTATGTTCCTCTCTCTAGGGGGAGCCGTCAGATAAACATAAAAATTATGTATTCCTCTGAAGGAAGTTTGTTGTCTCTCAAAACAAAATCTAATGCTCAGCTTTATGAAGGGACACTTGTCAGCTTGGCCAAAGGTCTTCAGCAGGACAGGTTTCTACCCTGCTGCCAGGAGAAACAACTCAAACCTTTCTGCACTGGCAGTGCCAGTGCCATTTCACAGATACAAATATTTTCCAAACCGAGAAAAAGTGGCAAAACCTGCACTTGCATAAACTTCAGGGACAGCAGTCCCAGGAAGTGCCATTTGCTTTGATGGTTAAAAATCTTGAGCATCTTCCCTTTACTTTCCAGTTCAGACTCCACAATCCTCAGGGAGCCTTGGAGTGATGCACAAAATGGTGCAATTCCTCCACTGCCCACACACCATTTCCTTTGGGCTGCTCACCCACTGCTAGGCACTCAGGACAAGAATTTGTCCTGGCAAAGGACATGTCCATACAACAGCTGTCAGTTTTATGACAATTCATGGAACAGGCAGGTGAATGGGTCCAGATGAAATTCAATAAACCAAATTCCTCATTACACATATAGAGAAGGAAAAGAAATAGCCAAAAGCTGATAGAAAATAATTTAGTGGAGTTAAGATACCACAATTTATTCAGCTACATCAGAAACACTTATACATAATGGAACAGTACCTGAAAATGTTACAATGTAGTTGGTAGACAACGGGATCAGACTGCTGAGCAGCATTCCTGCAAAACACTGACCTGAACAGAAGCCAGTAAGATCTTTTTTTCATATAGAATCCCTCTAATCAAAAACACAGCAAAGCCCACAAGATATTGGTCAGTATGACAAATTTAACTTACTTAACAGTCAGAAACAAAGCTGAGCCTTTGGAAAGGTAATCAGAGCTAAAACTAGGGCTAATGACAAAGATGTAGCAAGGAAGTTTATGTACTTGTTTATTTGTGAAAATTTCTTAATTACTTGGCCATGGCAACCACACAGAATTTTCTTGGGACAGGACAAAATAGGGGTGTAAGCAGTGAGTCTTTCACATCTGAAGGAAGCCCTGACCTGTTACAAAATATAAGTATAAAGGTGATAAACCCTTTCATAAATTCAGATTATCTATTGTCTAAAGAACAAATAATTGGAGGCAAAGCTATCTTCATAAGGCCTGACACCTCTTCTGTACCATATCAGTAGTGATGTGTCTCTTCCCCATCCTTTTAATGTTGAAGTGCTTATGTATTTAATACAGTTCTGAAAAAACTACTTGAGGTAGATAAATATTATTTGGCAATTGAACCAAAGATCAAGAAATAGAAGTTGAATCTTCACAGACTGGAAAAACTCTTATGTTCCTTGTGGCTTCTGGATCTGGACCATGGCTGCTGGCTGGCTTACAGTACTGGGATGGGAGGATGGTTTGGCTTTGTACAGTTCTGATGAATATCGATTTCTATACTGGAGGTGCTTTTTGTTTTGGTTTGCTTTTTTTAGGTTTCATTTATATGCTGATACCATTCTTTCTTGGTATCTCCTTTTTGCACAGACTTTGCCAGGACTGTGCTCTCTTGTTTTCTTTTTGGTTTGAGTTCAATGTCCCTACTTGGCAGCAGTTTCAATTGAACTCAATCTCTTTCTCTTCTGAGCAGTACAATGTGTCCTGCAGCAAACAGAATTTCAGAGATGGCCAAAGACTGGTCACAAGGGAAAAGCCCCAAACTGGGAAAATGCAATGAAAAGTCACATTTGATCACACAAAGTTCATTTCAAATCCCAGAACTTCAGGACTACATTTTTCCTTCTGAGGAGCAAAGATTTCCTGCCAATATTCACAAAATACAATTTTCAAGAGAAAAGCCTCTGTCTTCCTCAACATTAAATAAAAAGTCATCACGGAAGGGACTCAGCACATCAATGCACTCTCAAAAAAGGATTGTTTGTAGTTAATGTTGCATACTATTGCCACACATAGAAAAAAATTCTTCAAGTCCTAACTGAAAACATCCCATGTGCTCAATGTGGTCTTCTGGAGAGGACATGGCCTGTAAAAATCATACATTGTAGCCCTATTTCCTATGTGCTACAAAACAGAACTTCAGTTGCTGCTACAGAAATCCTGTTTGGAACAGCGAGGACAGACATAGGTAATATTTGCTAATTTGTTAGTAACTAATTTGGTAGTAGTTTAGATTTAAGGAAAGATACTTAATTTTTTCCTTCTCTGAGCAATAGAGGAGACACAGGCATTAAGTGGATTTTGAATCACAGAATGGCTGAGGTGGGAAATAACCTTCAAAGGTTATCTGGTCCTGCTCAAGCAGGGTCACCTAGGTGGTTGCCCAGGGTTATGTCCTGTTGGGTTTTGAGTATTTCCAAGGATGGAGAACCCACAAACTACCTGCCTGGCCAGTGTGTGCCCATGCTCAGGTCACCCTCACAGTAAAAAAGGTTTCCTGATGTTCAGGGTAAATATCTGTTTCAGTTTGTCTGCATTGCCTCTGATTCTGTCACTGGACACCAGTGCATTCCCTTTGCACCCTCCCTTCAGGCATTTATATACACTGATGAGATCCCTCTGAGCCTTCTTTTCTCAAAGATAAACAGACCCAGCTCTCCCAAATATACTCCAGTACCTTTCACAATCTCAGTGGCCCTTTTATTTTGCTGGACTCTATCTATTTCTCTCTTGTTCTGGGAAGCACAGAACCAGACACAGAAGGAAAAAAAATTGAATATTCCTTTCGAACAATTATTTCCTCAGCAGGCATAAGGCAATTTTTTCCCCCCACTACAGCTGTTTTGGATCATACTTTTTGCACATCCAGCTACCCACCTTCTCATCAGCAACCAACACCACTCAGAGGGAACACATCCCTCCCTTTCCCAAGACTGGAGATGTTCATGCCACCCTCTCAAGCAAAGTGCAGCAAGTACTACTGAGGTACTAAGAGTCCACATACTGATATTCAGGTGATGGCCTCAAGTTCAGGAGGACAGAGCAGGGAGTCACATGGGCTTGGCTGGAAAAAGCAGCTGCAGACACGGGTGCTCACAGCTGAGCACACCTATGTCACTGTTCAGGATCATCCTCTGTCACACTGGCTGACTTGTAGTCCTATCAATACTGTTTCAACATCTAACCATGGTGTTAAGTCTTCTGGTTGATGGGAGGACCATCAGCGCTACATTGCAAGCTCATGCCCACATTCTTTTCCTGTCACTTAAATATTTCCAGCTTAAAAAGACTGAAATTTGAAGCTCAGGTTGCCCCACCTGGGACATAAGTGACCCTAGCAAGCTGCTCAGGCACTTGTATGTGACCAGTGCCTGCCCTATGACCTGCCTAAGCCCTACAGACACTGCTCATTTGAAAGCTGAGAATAGCAGGCAGATGGTGTGGAGAACACTGCCTCCTCCCACAAGGAAGCACCAGCTAAGGGAGAAATAAAAATCACCTTTTCTGATGTGTAGAGCAAAGGGAAGCCAGCAATGTTTGTGTGCCCCTTGTCACAGCATGAGGTATCACTAAAAGCTCCTGCCCTTCAGCAGCCTCAGGGAAGGGGGGCTTGGCTTCATTTGAGAGTGTGTGTAGGTATGTGGCACTGCATAGCTTACACCTGTATGAAAACACACCCTCCTCCCATCTCCCAATAATGCAATTCATAAAAATAGCTCAGATTTGTTATTCAGCAAGTGAAATGGAAAAAAAACGGACCAGGCAACAGAGATCCCTTTTCATATGGATCTAGCAGACAGAAGAAACTGAGATTACTACCCTAGAAGAGGGAGGCAGGCATTTAAACTCTCCCTGCGTCAAATCCTTCTTGTTTCATGTGGAAAGTAAAAGAATTATTGAATTAGGTGCATCTATTTTCCCTTCATATCTCTACATTACAGCTCTTGAGGGCATTGCAAAGAGACGAATTTTCCTTCCTGCCTCAGCTTCACTGGCAATTTATATAATTTTCTAAACCCAGAGCAGTTTGTCCTGAGACTGCAAGATAAGGAGATATTCAGCTTAAATCCAGATAACCCTGCAGGTCATTCAGTCAGAAAAAACAGTCAGGAAAATTCTGCAAAACAGTTTTGCATGGGCCCCATCCACACATGAGCAACACCGAAACCATGACTCCTTGGAAGACAAGGGGGGAGTGGCCACGAGTTTATTGCAGAACAGTCCAAACACGGCATTCTCAAATGTAGTCTCCTTTGGAATCCGTTCTTCACCTCTGTTTGCACATGACATGTTCAGGAGTAGGCACTGACCCAGGGGCAGATCCTCAGCTTGCCAGCTCCACCACTCCATCAGAGTGAGCACAGTTCATGCTGGACACCCAGGCTTGGTGCCACTCTGTCTCCTCAGGAACCGAGCACTAAACACCCATTTAAATTCACTTCGGTGCACCCCTGTTTCTGTGCACTCCCTGCACAGCACACGTCAGGTCTTTGCCCAAAAGGCCCTGAGCCCAAGGGAACATGGAACACCATAGTCCAGCAAAGCTTTGCACATATTCTCCAGCTTGAATGAAATACAGCAGCCACTTGCTCATCTTGCATAGTTTTGACAGCCAAGAACACTTCAGTCATCAGAAAACATGCACAAGGTGTAATGAAAAGCATTCCAAGAGGAAACAAGCATCTAGTTTCCAGGAGAGAAAGTGGGAGGACTGAGAAAACAACTTTCAAGCTGGAAAAATAATAGTAATCTGTGAATTATGTTTGAAAATAGGCTTTAAAATATGCTTTCTAGAGGGGAGCCAACAACAAGCTGTACGACCAGGAAACCGAAGGTGGTGTTATTTCACAGAACATGACTGCAGAATGCTTCATCACAGGTTATAGGATGTTTAAAAAGAGATTTTTCCTTGAAAATACATAGCAGTCCTGTGGTCTGCACACAGAAGTCCACTCATCCTTTACTGAAGCAGCTCACTGGACAGAATTAATGCCATGGATTGAGTTTACCGTTTTGTTTGCCCTCAAAAGTGAATTGCTGCTGGGCAAACAAAGGAGAAGCTTTCTTTTTTTTTGGCATTCTCTCTCAAGCAAGAACACATGGCTTCTCCAGGTAGCAATGTACTCTGTAGGGGCAAATGTCATGGCCTCCCCACTACAGAGGGAAGAAGGTAAGTCCAAAACAGGACAAGACTGAGCACCACCAAGGCCTGCACTTCTATTCTGAACACCAGTTCCTTTGAAGTGCATGAGTAATGCCATGCTAAAAAGTAACATGGATTAATGGAATGGAGAGTTGGCTCTTCAGAGAAGGTCCCTTTGGAAAAAAGGCCTTTTTTAGTTTATTCAACTTGACAATGTCATTCTAAAAAGGTAATTTTGATCAATCCAAGTTTTTAAATACTGTTTATTTTTAAAAGAAACTGTAAAGTATGACAACCGGACAATGGGCATCATTCAGCAATATCACTTTTGGGTCTATAGAGAAAATTAATAAAAACCATCAGCGTTTTAAAAAATAAATATGATTAACCATATGGAAAACAGGAAAAACTAAATTCATTTTCAACAACACAGGTAAAAATGCTAAAAGTTGCTGTGCAAGGTAGAGGTAGAGGTAGAGGTAGAGATAAACCAGACTTTTCAGCTCTAGACCAGTTTTAGATCTGCCCCCCTCCATCCACACACTCCCAAAAGTTCCTGTTGCCAATAATTTCATTTGAATCAGACTGTCAGCATCATCAAATTCAAGTCTGTGTGCTCCTTGTAATGCTCTGAGCTGGAAAACTATTTCAGTTTTCTGTAGAAATCAATTGCTGAATAACCTGACCCCTGGTTCTGCAACTTGTGCAGCAAAGGAAGAGGCAGGAAGATCATACAGACCAATGAATACTTTCTGGATGATTCCCACAAGGACAAGTACATGGTAGAGCCCTTTTAGGAATTGCAATAGTCCATCAGCTCCTCGGTGATGCATCCAGAGTCTGTGCCTGGATTTTCTCCTCTCGAGAGAGCATGGCCAGCAGAAATATCCCAAACCAACAGGTACTGGCTGCAGGCAGAGCTGATTGCCTTACACAGTCTGTTGACACCAAAAACTCACAGAGGAAGACACAACCCAAGAACCCTCTGTACAAAGCAGCAAGTATCTTGACATAGTGAAATATAAAAACTAAAATTGCACTGCACACAGGTTTTTCCAAACAAACTCAAGGCAACCAAAGTCAGATCGTACAAACCGTTAGTTAAAAAAATACCTTCTTGTATATTTTGAGAAGAAGTGGAAAGAGTCTTCGTGCAAATGTTCAGCCTGGATCAAGCAGAGGACATCAAGTTGTTGTAAACACATTAGTTCCTTTCTCATCTGCCATATGCAGCCAGTGTTATCTATCTTCTGCAGTATAATTAGGGTTAGGAAATCAGTTTCTTCTGTAAATATCACCTTTCAAGTTCCACTGATGTAACATCAAGACACTACTGGTGTCATATCCCACAACTGTTAGATACAATAAAATAAAACAACATAATGAATAATGGTAAAAGACAAATACAGTAAGAATACAGTAAGAATAGAATCTTTAAATAATTTACACCTTTTTTCTTTAATTAAGAGGGGCTACATGGTTAGAGGTGGATGCAACAAGTCTGAAGAAGTTTGATTTAATTTTCCAGCACTTATTGTCAGAATGGTGGAAATTTATGAAATTACATTCTGTATGTCACCAGGTTTCACCTGCATAAGACAGGTTCATAGCTGGCCTTAAAAGAAACCAAAAAAACTCCGACTACATTACTAACTTAAATTATAAGAACAGTCATAACACATTGTGAGAGTTTTGTTTTTTCAAATTACTCAAGCTGTTATAATTCAGTCATTATTTTAGCTATTTCTTTATTTAGCCACACTGAGACTTGGCATGTTGAAAACCAGTTGGTCTTCCTCAAGGGAGAGCTACAGTGAGCACTTGTCCCAGCCCCTTCAGGCAATAACTTCATAGATCAAGATCTCCTTGGTCCTTATTGGGCAGAAATCCTAATCCAAATCCCAACTGAGAAGTTTCTGGGTGCAAGAAGGCAGGTATGAATCCTGCAGCCACATGGGAGAGGGAAGGGAAATGAAGTACAGGAGCTAGAGCATATTCCTGGCTCCTACCTTAATAACCTTGTCTGTCCCCGAGGTCAGCAGCCATCCCCTGGTGGCATCGAAGTGTACGTGAACAATGTTGTGCTTGCTGTCATGGAAAGTAGCTGTAGGTGCCCGCCTGAAGAAAGAAATCTAAAAATCAGCAAGAACTGTAATTGCAGGATTTTCCCCCCAAAATGTTCTCTATTGAGGAAAAAGGTATTTGACTGCTGCTGTAAGCCATTAATTCAGCAACCACTCTGCAAACTGCACTTTGAGACCTTTCTGGCATGAAAGGAACAGGAGTGGGGGGCTCTCTATCCCTCCTGGCTTGATCTCCTCCTTATCCTGATGAGAAAGCCCAGGGACCACTGTGCCAGGCTGCTCCCTCCTGTAGCCTTACACCCACTCAGGCCCTTCCAGGTGCAGGAGTTTTCCCCCACTGCAGTGCCCACACTCACTCCTCATCCGTTATGGACTCGTGGCAGCTGTCACAGACCCTCACTTCGAACTCGAACCCCATCAGCGGGATGGAGGAGCGCTTGGAGCTGCATTTCCCGCACACGGCTTTCCCGCACTTGCGGCAGTGATGCTGCAGGAGACAACATGCAGGAAGACATCTCAGACCACAAACCCAGACCAGGTCACTGCTCAGGCCCACTGCCTCGACCACCTCTCCCCAGCAAGATACAATGCAGTTCTGCTCTGCCCCAGACGCTCGTTTCTCACGTTCCATGAGCACATGCAGCACTTCTACACTCCTTCAGTAAAAGTCTGCCATCTGCGGCCATCTGCTGCTAGACAGGAAAACACAGCAGCATGTTTCAAGCAGATCAGTAAGCCTTTCCCAATACAGCCTGAGCAATTACAGATGTTTGTCCAATCTCATTTGATACAGCTTTGGTTTCAACACCAAATCTCCAAAAATCAGCTGTAAGTTTCTTGTGTAACTTATTTGACTAACTGTGAGCAAAGTCCCACATGGCTTAAGTCATGGAAGGCCCCAGATCTACTCAGCCCGAGGCCTATGACATGCATTTGCTATTGGGATTGATTGGAAAAAAGAAGTGTGTTCATTTCAACCACAAAATCAATGCACAGAGGGGAACCTACTGTCTGACCACTTAGTGGGAGAACAAAGGAAAAATTCTCAAAGCTTTAGGGGAAAAAAGGTTACCAAAATCCATTATGAGAGAAAAGCCTAATGGCACCATGGTAACACACCAAAGGGCACATACAAACCTGCCTGAGGCCTATTTTCTTACTGTCCCACATTTGCTTGAAGTTCCAGAAGAAAGGCTGGTCACATTTTTGACAGGAGTCACTATCCAGCCACTCTGGGGTCTGCAACACATACAGAGTGGAAGTGAGCAACAAGCAGAAAAATTTCCAATGGAGCCTAGAGGCAGGACAAAAAAGATGTGTTGTGGTGTGGCAGTACATCCAGCTAAGCTTGATTTAATATCTCCACTTTCACAATATGCCATTTTGACTGTTGTTAATGATGACAAGATGATATTTGTTCCATGGGATATCTTTTTTGGCTTAGCTTTGAAGGACATGGGAAGAACAGTTCTCACAGAAATCATGAAGAAGAGTTTGATAATAAGACCATGGAAACAACACTATTCTGAAATTAAACATATAAAAATATTTTGTTCTGTTCTCTCTGGACAGCATTTACCATCTGCTATTGCCTCTGGTGGGAGCTGGGGTCAATTAGTATTTCCAATAGCCAAGCAACTCGCCTGAAGGGAAAAGGGAAGTTAGGGGAAATGCTGATGTGGTTGAGGTATTTCGTATTCTTTCTTTCTTTAACACCCTAAGAGGAGTTCCTTCTGTCAGAGGTGCCCGTGCTACAAATCACACACAGGGATGAGAAAGATGTGATTCACCTGAACAAGCTTAAGACCCAAACCAAACCCAAGCTCTTTTCCCTCATCAACCCATGAAGTTAAATAAACACTAAATATTGTTTAATACTTTGTGGGGAAGTGCTATTAGCAAACTGCAGTTTTCTTATCAGAGCCACTAGTTTCTCACATGCTATAAATTAAAATGGCAAGAAACACAGCTGAGATTAAGAACTAAAAGCAATAGAAAAGCCAGATAAAGGTAAGTTAAGGGCAGATGGAGACCCTCAGCTCCCAGCAATAAAGCAATCACCTGTTTCATATTCTTTTGCCACTTATTCTGAAGGCTGAGGAAAATCCTTGCCTTTTCTACCCACAACAGATCTTTCTTTTTAATGGCTACAGATTTACATCTCTGTGTAACAGATTTTTCTTCTTAATGCCTACAGATTTACATCTCTGTGTATAGCTTTCTATCTTGGACATTTGAACACTGTAGATGAAGACAACATTTTGTTTGTGGCTAGTAAGCACTTTGTAGACAAACAGAAAGATAGCTTATAGCATCTTTCAAACGTCTTCTTACAACTTTTTAAAAATTGAGTTGAAAAGAAAGAATCAAGGGCTAAAATGGCTTAAGTGATTCTAACACAATCTCGGTGATGTGGGAAAGTCTGACTGCAATAAAATGAGTACTGAGTATGTATCACATGGAGAAAATACTTAAATAAGGGCAAAGATACAAAAGCCAAAATCCAAAAGGAAGTGATCTAGGACCCAAAACCAAGGTTTGATATTAAAATCTACAAGATTCATGTTTTGGGGATGGTTTAGCACCAAAAACACCCTGTTGTGCTGCTGATAACAAGAACAAGCCCACATAGCCTTAGTCTGGGAAAGCTGTGCACCTGCTGCTTGGCCTTTATTTAGATAATAATATTTCTCCTCTATTTTTTAAACCAGCCTTCTCACAGCATTCCTGCCTATTTGGTGACAAGCCAGTCTTAACCCTTACTGTAGCCTTTTGAAGGCAGCAAATTAAAATAAAGGTTTTCATTTCTGAATTTTTGAGTTGCAGCAAAAAGGAAACATCTGTTGGGAAGGAGAAAACCGCTCTGCTTTCATTTCAATTTAGGAGCTGATGACATACTTGGCCCCCAGATTAGCAATTAAAGAGAGTCAACTGGAATGTTAATTCCCAATAAAAAGGGATCTCAGTTTCTGCCTCTGCCTACTTCAGTAGTTTTTTAAAATCAAGTTTTCCACTTAGTGTTTCTCCTTCCTCAAGGGAGACACACTCAATCCATGCAGGCCATGACTCTTGAGAACCAGCAAAGCTGGTGAAAACCCATGCTGCCAAAAGCCTTCCTCTGACCTACCTGCTGCAGGAAGAGGGCACAGGTTTGCTGTGACTCATGGCACCAAGATTTGCCAAGCTCCTGAGCAGGGCTGGTGCCTGACTCAGCCAGCACAGAGCTCACTTCCCCCTCTCTGAGTCAGGACTCAGAAATTGCCAAGCGGGGGCAGCTCCCACAGTGCCAAAGACCTGGGGAGCATTTTTGCACCCGCTCACATTCGTTGGCGACAAAGCACGAAAGCAATTAGGAGTATGTAGGTGAAATCTTACTGTCTGGATTACCAAAGCCATAATTTAACCCACTTCTATGTGGTTGCACCAGAGGGAAGCAAGACCAAGCAGCAGGTGAGATTGAAGCCTTAGTTAAATGGCTTATCAAGGAAAGAAAATTCTGGGTTTTGTTCTTCTTGTTTTACTTTTTAAAAACCAAAATAAATCAATCAGTACATCCATTTACATCTGAACTGATATATCTCATGATATTCTGAAAAACACAGCAGAGCATCTCAATATCGTCCTTACAGAATATCTTTCAGAGCAGTAATGTAATGAGCAAGAGCCATTTAACAGCCTATCTAATATAAATTTTCTGCCAGCTGATTTCCCCTGCACCATATTATCAAAGGAACAGCATAATTGCTGTGTAACAACTGGAGCACATCCAGAAACGTTTTTAAAGCTTGGAATGATCTTGTTTAGGTTGAAAGCAGCACATTTTAGAAAGGCCCCTTCTTCCCAGGACTGCTTCAGACCAAACTGACAAGAACTAAGCATCTACCTCCTGCCTCTCAACATCCATGTTCCAGACGACAATTCCCCCGTCTGCACCACAGGAGATGAGCTGCCGAGTGTGGTGAGCATAGGAGAGAGACTGAACCTTATCACTGAAAAAGGAACAAGACAGTTAGCAATCAGCCACCTATGGCTACTGCACAAGTGAGCACAGAATATCAATAAAGCAGTACAAACCATTTGTTTGCCCATATGTTTCCCTCCACCACTCATTGCACATGGCATCCATCAGAAGCAAATCAGTCTTTGCTGTCAGACTGGGACCACAATGAGAGTTGCTCATCTGGGCAGCATCCACAAAAGCAAAGACCTGTTTTGATAATGGTTTTTGCTGCTCCTGGGATAGGAGGTCCCAGCTGCACTGGGAAGCCTCTACAGGGTTGCAGCATCTGAAGGCACATCTGGATACATAAACACAACCCTGGTAAGATATTTTCTTGGCAGAATGTCAGTAACAACTTTGTTTTGTAAATCTCTGCAACATCTAGAAATGAATCACTGAGAGAATACTGAAGATTTGCTTTTGACACTAACAAGCAGAAGAGTTTAAAAAACAATGTAGGAATCACTAAATTGTTCCTAAGCCTTCTCACAGTAAGGTGGAAAATTTAGGTGCTTCTTTTAATGAAAAAACAATATGTGAGGAACAATTCAGCTTAACCCCCCAAAGTTGGGCTCACTCTTTCATAAAATGAAAATTCAGGCTTCGTCTCAGGCTACAACCTAGGAAACAAAGACTGTACAACACCGCTATGGAAAAAACAAGGCTGTGAAGACACGGTAACTGGACAACATTTGATTTCCTTTTCTACCACCACTGGTCTTGTCTGCCAAAAGGATTTGCATGCTAACAGATTTATTTATGCCTATGGCTGAACCTGAAGAGGGGAATGCATTCACGGGAGAGTGTGGGACAACACTGCCTGGGACTTCACAGTGCCTGCCTGCTGACACCAGAGGCACCATCAGGATGTGCAGAATGCTGTACAGTTCCAGCTGACAGCCATCACACAGATTAAGGTCCAGAGGCTAACTTCATATTAGAACTAATTTCCACAGCAATAAATCAAGCAGTGATGCATTAGCAAGCACCACTGATAGGGTATGAGGGTGATCTGGTAATTTCAGCTAGAGCTCTGCAGTGCTTTGAAATCCCAGACGCATGCAAATCACTCAGCAGAGTGCAGCATCACTCAAAAGAAATGCATGAATATATAAGAAACTGTTAGTTCAAAACCACCACTCGATTTTGTCTCTCCAAACCTGAGCCTGGCATGCAAGTCCTCATATATGCAGTCCCCATACTCAGACCAACTTGTTGCATTGCCATTGTTAAAAGGTGAGGAGTCATTGTCACTAGAGCCATTCTGATGTATAATCAATGCCCAGCACACCTATGGCTATGCAAATGTAAGTGCAAAGATGATGCCTCTTTGCATTGAGATGTGAAGGCTGCTACAGTTAAAAGTTAAAGCACATCACTTAGAATTCAGGCTGTAGGTGAAAGAGCATGGAGGAAAAAGGGATTAATTGTCCAAGCCCGATGCTCCCTCTAGGGGAAGAAAAGACGTTGACACCTAAAACCCTAGAATTTCCCCGCAGCTGTTCCCGTTTGAGAAGCCTCCTCTTTCTTGTGCAAAGGCACAGGCTCTGGTATAACACATTCAGGACTACAGATGTGCTTTCCTTCACCACCCTCTGCAGACTCTTAAAACAGCCTGTGGGCCCAGCACTGGAAAACATACTATAAGCAAATTATTCCTGTTGTATATAGACCACAGGGTGTAACACATACAAGCTTGAGGGTTGTGAAGACTAACTTTTGGGCTGTTTGTTTCCAGATGTAGCTTCTGCATTTAGCTTTTCTCCTATAAAAGCAGGAGGAAGGGCTTTGAACATACTTATGTCCTTGCAGCTCGATGGCTGTTCCTTTTCTTCCTCCAATATCCCACATTATAATGGAATGATCAGAACTGCCTGAGAACAAAATTCGCTGTATTGGGTCCCAGCAGAGAGCAGTGACACCACCTACAATAGGAGCACACACAACAGTCATTTTATTACAGAAAGTGGAAGATTGGAAGGTAGCTAAATATAAAGATGCAACAAAAAATATGGAGTGATTAAAATGCAGATCTCTTTGGCAAAGACTTTGCAACCATATGCCTTCCAGTGGAAAAATAAGAATGTAGAAAAACTACATCCTGCTCTTCTGTGGGCACAGGGCTTCACTGCTGTTTGCATGGATGAACCCACTGAGCAGTAAACTGTGAAAGAAAAATGGTCACAGTGGGAGCTACACAATTTTCCATCTCTATAATTTTCAGAAGATTAAAAAAGAAGCAAGTGTGGAATGCTACAGGCATTTTCTCAGTATCCTAGTACAAGGTCTAAACTACATTGTGCTATCTTGAGCTATTAGCACTTAGCTAGAGAGGAGGGATATGAAGAAAAAAATTCTGAGGAATGACAGCATTTGTTCTGTTAAATGACAGGATCATATCCAGGGTTGCTCTTTTCAAAGGGTGATGGGGCACAAGTGCCAGCAGTGAAACAAGCATTTAGTGCCTCCAAGCTGTGCCCATTCCACTTTGGAAGAAGTATCTACCAATACAGATCTTGTCTTTAGCAGCATCCTTTCTCCCTCCCAGAACTACCACAACTTGTTCAAGTTTCACTCTGCTTTAATTAGCAGCTTCTGATTGTGGCATTTTCTGCCATAGATGTGTTCTGCTCAGAGCTCTGATCACTCTTCTTTTTATCGATACAGCTTCCCTGAACTGCTGCGACAGTTTAAGAGTGATGTCTCTTCCATGCTAAGCACTGACACAAGCCAACCTAGTGTATCACAGGACAGTAAACCATCATGATGCTGAGCACAGAAGACCCTCCTGAGCACCTTTCTGGCTATCCTCCCGAGGCCTTACCTGTGTGTCCCTTAAATGTGGTAACAAGGCTGCAGGACTCTTGCTCTAATTTGAGGATGGTCACTTGCCCAGAATGGTCACCAACAAACACATGCCGGGTTTCCACATCAAATCTGAAGGGTAGATGCTGAGGAAAACATATTATTTACACAAGATTTACACTCCTTTCATGACTCGCTAATTCTTTTACATGAGTATACTGCAATGTTGTGAATAGTGCTCCAGTCTCAAGGAGGTATTCAGAATGTACTTTAAAGCACCTGTTCATCTCAATAATGGCTCATACCAGTTCATACTAACAGTGCAGTATCCCTGGGTGAGAAATAACAAGACTGTTCCAGGACACAATTTGTGGTTTTGTTATGAAACACCACTGAAGTAGCCCTTTGCCATGAACATAAGAGTTTTCTCCTCCGGCTTTGAAACTTAAGTGCTAGAGTTGGATGGTATCCACTCTCTCCCTTCTCAATATTATACAAAATACAAAGGCGTACTGATTTTAAGCACACAAGATACTGCAGAACAAAAAACCCCTCAAACCTGTTCCTGGTTATGTCAGGTATTTTTGCAGTATTTTCCAGTGATTCTCTCTTTCACTGCTTCCATTGCCTTCCACCCTATGAATCAGATGACCTGAATTAAATTGTCCTCCAAAAGTTTTTATCAGTCAAAATTTGCTGTTCTCTAGAGAGATTTAGGGAACACAGGGAAAATTCTTGTATCATGCTTTCAAAAATATTTAACAATTAATTAAAAAGTCTTTCTGCCATTTAGATTGGCTGACTTACCAGATAATATAAAGCAAGTCCATCTTGGAACAATAATTTTGAGTCAGTATTACTTCTCATGAACTAGCAGAATGCATCATCCATCCATACACTCTGGGGCATTAAAATGTCTGTTTATGCTAACCCCTGTTTTCAGCCTAAGAGCTCATACTTTTCCATTTCCCTTTTCATTTTCAATAAAGCTGAATTAATATTTCTTTTATTGTCAGGCGGCTGGGGCAGGTCTATGTGAATAAGCCACCTGAGTGCCATTTCTGGAGTAATTTACTCTTTAGTTAACCCAAATTCCCAATACATAGTGAGCAATTCCAGAGTGAAGGACAAGTGCTCATTATTTTATATTAAAGTAATTTAATTTTTACCATGCACACACACAGGCACTCTGACCTGATCACCAACCTACTTTTGCTACCATTAATTCTCTGAAGAAAGCATGCACTGCATGCTTAAATGAAGGCCCAATCCATATTTATTACAACAGCAGACCACAATAGGTTGCAGATTGCCCATTGTGGAGCTCAAAAATGATTAGACCTAAATATGCCACAACGCATTAAGGACACAAAGCAAGGAGAATTGACAGTTTTTAAAATTGGCTTTAAATAACAGTTTCTCTCACGAAGCACTGAATCCATACAGGGCACAAAATTCAGAGGACAACTAGGCAAATAAATGGAAAGGGCTGTTTGAGTGCCAAAGAGCAGAAACAGCACTGAGAGCTCAGCAAAGGATACTGCAGGCCACAGGCACCGGCGCTGGTGCGGTATCCCCCGAGCCGCTGGCCACTCTCCGAACAGTGCCACGTGAAGTGCTTGTCTTGTCCGGTGCTCAACACCCACTCCATCTCCAGGACAAACAGAATCATGATGACCCTGCTTTGATGAGCTGCAAGTTAAGCAGACAGACATACAACCACATTGCAGAGATGAACATGGGGGCAGACAGCCACAGCAAATACCAACTACACTCTACTCCCCCACTCACCCTAGAGAAGCAGCTGGTGTTTAATAATTCTGTTGACATCAGCTCCCATGGAAGCTTGTAAGGTCCCTGCTCTGTGTGTTCAGTGTTTGCATAAGAAAAACTGGAAGCAAGACTTAATTCCTTCTATGCCTATTGCAGTCATTTATCTTCTACAGCAGCACAAGTCTTCCCTCCATCACTGTATCGTCACTAACAAAGCTGCCACTGTGGAATGGACTTGGGTTCCATTTAAACCTCCTTGGAGGTATTTTTTTGACAGCAGTGAAAATGCCTATACTGCTGCTCCTCTTGCTGTGAAGTTTTGGTGGATCTGGGCTGTGGTACCCCAGCAGAATGATGAGTTACAGCACAGACCCAATGCTGCACCAAAGGGAAGTATCAGCATTAAAAGGTTACTGGAATAAAATTGATATAAAATAAAATATCACAGCTGTGGTAGATGAATAAAACAGCTGAAGGAATAAATTACTACTGGTACCAAAATAAAGCCATCAAAAGGTTTTCATTAAACCAAGGGAATGCATGCTTGGTTTTTGCCAGTGGGCTTGGTCATGAAGTGCTGATTGAGCTGATATTTTAATAAAACAAGTGGTGGAAAGACATACAGAACTATTCTCAGCTGTAACTTAATGGTGAAAGCCACATTCCTCAATCTACAGCCCTACTGGTTTATTACTATTCTAAGATGCAGCCACATGTGTGGCACAAAATAGACTGCTTGTATTCGTTTGTGTAAAAGCTGACACAAAAAGAGATTTAATATGTTTAGAAGCTTAAAAAAAAGCCTCAAGCCTCCTGAAATGCAGAGAATCTCCTCAGAGCATTACAAGAAGATTGCTGTCTGCCCTATACAAATATGTAGCATATATGGGAGCTATGTTCTAACCCCACAAAGGGGAACTACCTGTGGGAAAAAAGAGGAGGCTCCCAAGAGCCAACACCAGTCCTAATCCACACTGCTTTTTCAGACTGAGAT
This sequence comes from Sialia sialis, assembly GCA_009812075.1. NCBI lineage: Eukaryota > Metazoa > Chordata > Aves > Passeriformes > Turdidae > Sialia > Sialia sialis. The sequence continues at coordinate 28,033,908 of VRYO01002772.1, forward strand.
TCCCTGAGCAGGAAAGTCAATAGATGTATTGACACAACTTGCTGTAATGGTGATTGACAGCTAAACCAAAGTGTCAGGCATAAACTGTGTCCAGATGCTTTCACCCTTGCCCATTAGAAGAGCTCAGATTTTGGCTGTCATTTCCACACCCTTTACATTCTAGATAAAAGGATGGGGACCATCTAGGAGTACCTGAACTCTTTCAAATAGATTCCATCTCCTCTCTACCCTTGCTTTCTCTGGGAAGAAATTCAGTGGACCCCTGGGTGGTCCATGATTATCTTTACCCATCTGTTGTTCTCTCTGGGACACCTGCACCAGTCAGTGGAGTGCTGCACTTAGAGAGGGACACAACTGCTGCCACAACCACCTCATGGGCTCACAAACATGCTCCAGGAGCTTGCAACAATGCAACAGACACAACCATGCATTTCCATGGGATGTGCAAAGCTGGCTGAGATCTGACTGCTCAAGGCCTGTCCAGGAACGTTTTCTCAGCATGTGGCAAATGCTACTGCTAGTGACAGCTTCTTATAGTTTGAATTAGTTGTGAGGATAGCTGGCACCACCCAACTCTCCTAAATCTCCTTCTACTTCCTAAAACTTTTAAAAGATGGAGCTTGTAATTTTTGGTAGAAGTACTGCCTGTGGAAGCTGACTCAGCTCTTTCTGGCAAGTAAGGAATAGACATTAAAAATGGTACTTGCCAAGAGGTGGATGGGGTGTACATGACAGCTTTGTTTATCCTCCCTCCCCAAAAAGAGCTTTCAATTCAGCACTCTGTTGTCCACCTGCACATATTAGCTGGTGCCACACACACGCTGATGGCTCGTATATCTGAAACAAGTAAAAGTGCACAGTGTAGATTATCTAAGTAAAGGAGCAAAGAGAAGATAAATCAAATAGAAATCACTTATTCTTAAGAGGGAATTTGACTCATGTAAGGCTTAAAGAAGCAAAATATCAGAAGACTGAAAGCTGATAGAAGAACAAGGAAGGGGTCTAGGCCCTAGGATTAACACAGGTTCAGCATCCTGAAGCAGCAAACAAAAAGCCGGTCCTTCATCTACTGAAGATGTAAGCAGGATGGAGATGAAGGGATGGAGTCTGAATGTGGTCACAGCACAGGAAAACTCTCAACAGGCACTAGGCAAGAGCAGATCTGTGTCAACCAGAATGAGAAGTGAGCTGTTCATGGGGAAAGATCATTATGTACAGAAGGGAGAGAAGCAGCAGAGAGGAGAAGGGGACAGGTCCATGTGCAGCTGCAGGGCAGGAGGGAAGAGGGTGGCTGCTCTCCTCTATGAGAATGCAGCAGCAAGCACTATGCAAAGAGCAGGTTGGAGAGAGGATGGAAAGGCTGAGCCCAAAGAAAAGAAGCTGCAGCCAGGAGGTGCACAGCAAGATGTCAGCAAAGGAAATGGAGGGTCAGTGCAGTGCAAAAGTCTGAGAAGTATGGCCAGTGCACAGCCACACAGTGCTGGGCAAGAAGCTGTTCTGAGGGGTTACAACAGTAAAAAGTATCAGCAAACACCAAATCAGAGGTGGAAATTGCCAGGAAGAAAAAAACAACTTTGCATGAGCAAGAAAAGCACAAGTGAAGAGGCTGTGCTTAGAGGAAAGCAGAAGTAGAGGTATGACATGAGCTGGCCTGAAAGCAGAAGGCCAGGGGGACGCCCTGGAAACAGGCAGGCTGCACAAAGCATGGGGCAGATGCAGGTCTACAAATCTGGCTAGGCAGAAAAAAGCATGTGTCAAATAAATAAATAAATAAATAAAGCAAAACATTAAAACAGAAGCTGCTTTCTCATCCAGAGGGAGCACGGTGAGATGGTCCAGCTGCAAGCAGCAGTGTAGATAAGGCCAGAAAGAACAGGAAGTAGCAACAGCCATATGGACCAGCCTGTGAGGGGCTGGAGCAGGGCTGGAAGCCAAGGCTGCTGAAAGGTTTATTGCAGGAATGTGGGAGGAGCTGCCCAGGGAGAGAGAAGAGGTTGTATATACCTTCAGCTGGTGCTGTGACTGAAGAAGGGGATGATGATATGAGGGACAGACACACAATGAAAAATAATTAATTTCCCAGAGCATGCCAAATGGCACTGATCAAATGCTTGCACTACTCCTCCTTATGCAAGGGAATGAGTCAGTGCCTGCAGGAGGCCAATGCCACACAGACCCACCCTGGAGTCCTGACTAATCCTGTGTCACATCCCCCATCTCTGCACTCAGACCTCTTTCAAGAAATAAGATTTCACAACTCCAGACAGTGTTGCAGCAAAACCTCCACAGAGCAAGTCCAGCCATGTACACTGCCAAGGCCAGGCTCCATAAGCCACCCCTGGCTGCACAGCCCTACCAAGACCAAAGCACAGCCTATCCATGTGCTGTCATTCTCTATCACCAGAAGATCATTTGACCATTATTCATGGCCTTTCAATACACAATAAATGTTCTTTAATCACTACAGCAGCTTCAGCTATTTATAATACCTTGTTGTGGGAGATGATCAATAGCCCAGCAGTCACTGGGCAAGAGCACTGCTGACTATTTACAAAGCTAGCAATCACAAAACCAGGCAGCATGATTCAGCTAAAGCCAGTTAGCAGGCCAAATAAAATTTACTCTACTAAAATACTTTTGAAAAACATAAAGGTCTTACTTGAAAACCTTAATCAAAACTTTCTAAAAGTAAGACTTTTAACACACGAACCACCAGAAGGTCACCATACCCAACAAAACCACATGCTCCTTTTTAATTTTAATTTTTCCTTGGGTTTTGCCAAGATACTTATGCCAACCCCAAAATTCAGTATGGCCACGTGAGGAAGGTGCGCTGCAGGGATAGGATTATGGAGGGAGTCCTACTGAACCATGTTAGGAAGCTCCATCTCTTTTGGATCTGGATATACCTAACAATGTTCTTCCCTTCATATTCTCCCAGACAGCATGTTGAAAACATGTCTCTTTCCTCCTTGCTGTGTTCCAGCTGGACTTTGAAGCCAGTGAGGCCACTGGTAAGCCCAGATCCAGTGTTCTGGGCAGAGGCAAATGTAGCAAGAGGAGCAGGAAAGTGCCTAACACTGTGTGGACCAATGGAACTACAGGATCCTGTGACTGACAGCAGCCCATAGAGCACCTCACTTATGCAATGCTTCCCCAGCATTCCAGAACTCCAGCACGGGTCCAGCCAAGCCCAGGGACCAGGCAGAGGAGGCACTACACTCCTTTACCAGCACCTGGTGTGAAGAGTGGAGAATCCAGGAGCCTGTCTTCTTGGAGGGGAGTGGTGTGAGGCACTGTGCTGAGGAGCAGCAGGCAGACCCAGGTCATTGGTGACCTGAAAACAGTGGGAAATCTCTTTGGTATTTTTTTTTTTCCTGCCTTGCATTGTCAGAAAACTGTTCATTGAAACTGAGCAGGTGTGTGCAGTGAGACACTGGCACAAGTTGTCCAGAGAAGCTGTGGATGTCCCAGTTCTGGAAGTGTTCTAAGCCAGATTGCATGGGGCTTTGAGAACCTGCCCATAGCAGGTTGGTTGGAACTTATTGATCTTTATGGTCCCTTTCAACCCAAACAATTCTATGATCCTATGAAAAACCTCCCCATGGTGAGACAGGTAGGCTAGGAAGAAGGTGACTCTAGTTAGGAGTGTGGTCAGCTGCACCAGTGTTCCACTGATCTTAGTGGACACTCATCAGAATCCTTTGCTCTCCAATATCTGGGGAATCTGAGCTCTTGGGTTTCCCACCAGGACAACCCATGGAGGTTCTCCATGACATCTTCCTATTGTTTGCAACACATCTGGCACATTGCAGAAAAACACAAGAACAGCTTTCATTTTCCTTGTTTTCTTTTCTTTTTTAATTTTATGAGAGCTTTTCCCCAGACCTTCAGTGGGCTGTCTCAGCTGACTGGCTTTTCTGACATACTGCCAAGAAAACCATTCCCCTCTTCCAAGATTTTCATCATTTTCCCTGAAGAACTCATCAAGAAAGTTGTTCTCATGCATATGTTGTTCTGCATATACAGAAGAAAATACTTCAGCCTACCCTCTTTAGTGCCACAACATTTAAATATGAAACGTAGCTGCATTAAACTTTGGTGATTGCAGAGCAATCATGAATTTGGACACTTAATACCTGTACAGTCAGACTACAGCAATCTAAAATTCACATATATACGTGGATTTTTTTTCAGTTTTTTTACAAGCTAAAAAAAAAATGCAGGCATTCTAGCTTAATTTTACAACACACCAGACATTCATGAAACATTCGCACGTTAGCCATGCTCTGCAAAAATCAAGGTTCTTTTCATACCTTAAAATTTAAATGTTACAAAGTGATCCCTGATCAAAGAACCTCCATTTAGAAATTTAAATTATCCTCTTGATCTTTCAAGGTATAAAACTCAAAATTCATGAGTAAGAACATATCTAAAAATGTGTGTGAGAAATGCCAAGCTAACATGTCAGAGGCTTCTATACAGAAATATAATGCTTAATATATAATACCATATAATATCATACCACCTCTTAGTCTAACAGCAAAAAAATATATAAAAATAAATTGCCACATATATTTGTTACTTTTATAAGAATACCTGCCCAAAACAGTGTCCTTTAGAAGTTTGAAAAGGATAAATAGCTAGGTTTCTGAAAACATCACATTACCAAACACTAGACTAATTAGAAATGGTATGGACTGGCATTTCTTGACCTTTTACTAGGAGAGGTACTCACTGATACTCTTGTGGTTATTGCAACCGATAGTTACTGAAATATAACCAGACTAACCCCAAAAGCTTCAGTCTTAAAAGGTGGGTTAGTTTCCTAAGTTGTTTCAGTAGATACACTGAAGACTGAAAATTAAAAATCCTATTCCCCAAATGTGGATGGTTTGCTGTCTACTGTGTTACTCCAAAGGAACATTTAGAAGGAAAAACAGAACATGAAACAGCTCTTTAAAAAATCTTGTAATATCAGAATAAAGCACATTATAGATCTATTAATAAAACCAGCATTTACGCTAGTGAAAAAAAAAATCTATAATTGTAAGGGAAACATCTCCATTTACACTCCTTAAGAAAACATTAACAAAAATTATTGACAATACAAATCAATTAACATGGATTGTGATTCTTACCCTGGTAACTTTTCACTAGTGTCATCTTGTTGTAATCTTCTGATAAAATGAATTCCTGAGAGAGAGAAAGAAAAAACAAGAGAAACAGGGCTTAGAGATGCAAAGTGTTTGATACTAGTTATATTTGAATATGTTACCTAGGTAAGCTCTCTGTTCTTCACAACCACAGCTCTATCTATACTTTTAATAATTTTGAGTACCTAAAACCCTAAATTATTTTACTTTTTAAAGCTGCCTGAGACAATATTATGAGTGCTTCCGAATAGAATGGATACAAGAGGAGCCATTAAAAAAGAAGTCAAAAAAGCTGATAGAAATGACTGGCTGTGAACTGAGGTGCCACAAAATACCTGGTGAACACCTGCTGGTCAGAACTGCCTGGGCAGAAACCTGCATGTGTGCGCAGCTATTGTGTGCCCACATGTGTATTTGTGTATACACATGTACCCATGTGTGTGCATACACTAACTACACCCCAACCTGAACACGCAAGGAAATGCAATATAAATATGAAAGAGACCCTCCAAATTGCTTAGTCCAGACTAGGTACCAACAACACATGATGGGAATGGAATGCACTTCAGGTTTCTGTTAAAAAGCCTCTCAGTGCTTCAAACAATCAGAAATTTAAACGATTCTGTGTCCAGGAAAGAAAACACCTTTAGGGATGGGCTCTGTTGTCTTGGTGCTGCTGTTCAATTTCCAATATGGCTTTTGCATGGCAGCTAAGAGTCTGCATAGCAGCCTTGGCTCTTGGAAAAATTCCAGGTGGTTAAACTCACTGACTACCTGGGTGTTCCTGTAGATTGTTTTGAAGAGGAGAGTTACGCAAAACTGGGGAAATGGAATGGCCACAACCAGACTCCTGCAACATCTCTCTGGAGGAAACATGCAAGCAAAGGGTAGGTAGGCTTTGTGGCAGCATGAATTAGCTTTCAGAGAGCTGTCAGGTATCTATGTACATACATCACATACTCAGAGAAACACAAAGTAAAAAATGAAGGTGTGTAAAGTACATCATTTTAATAATTTACAGTGAACTACACAGAAGCTCCCTGTGCTGATCTGCCTGGAGGACAGAAAAAGTAAAGCCTAACTCATTTAACCTGAAATAGGATGGAAAACTAAAATAAACATTACAAACACAAGATAAGCGAATTTGATAAACATATAATTGTGAAATGTTCTTGTGCACATGCCAAAAGCACTGGGGAAGACTGGACTTCAGAAGCCTACTGACTTGGTTTAAGGCAAACCAAACATTTAATGCAAAAGACTCTAATCTCCAACAAGCCAGTATTTCCCCCCCAGTTTCTAAACCTCAGCTGAAAAAGAAGTCACTCTGCATTTTCAGGTCGGTCACTGCAGGTAATCTGCCTGGCCTTCAGCACCAGAATTACTCAAATGCATCACATCTACTGCTTGGCACCAAGGTGGAGAGTACTCATCCGTGGAACACCTACAGACCCCACCTTCCAGAAAAACAACTGGCAGTGATTTGAGGCAGCTATGTATTCTGCTCTATGTTTTTATCCATAAATTTGTTATAAATGCGTTCTCTTAAATTGCTCTACTTCATCTTCCTTTCCTTAATCTGCTCCAGCTCCCAGTAGGTTTCCCTGGCAGCTGAGGACTACAGTGGGGAGTGTTACTTAAACAGCAGTAAGAAATAAATTAAGTCAGCTGGATTTCTATACCAGGGTCACCTTAGCTCCACAAACCACAGAAAGTTTAAAATCTGTTATACCTTTCCAGCTACTAACAGGAGAACTTGTTTTTGTTAACCATGGCCTGAAGAATAGTACATCACCATATGAAATGCTTCACTACAAAGCCTATTTGAAGAAAGATACTTTGCTAGAATGCTAACTTTCTGCTTTGCTACCTGAAGAGAAATTGCTGTAATTGCTGCAACATGTGATGGGAAGGTATGTCTGCCTTTCCCACCAATTTGCTGTCCTTGTCTCTGCAGTGATGCACAGATGCTGGCGACTTCAGGTGGGATGTAGAAAGTGGATTGCATTCTGAGTTTTATTTGCATTTTTCTCTTAACAAATTTGAAGCAGCTATTCTGTTTTGTGATCCAAAGAGCCCCACAGTTTCAGTGGAATACTGAAAAGGCTCTTGAATATCTCCATTATAATACAATAAATCAAAGAAGTGTGGTTTGTAACGTGTATCCAAGTATTGATTACCACTGCATTCTTTAATATAAACCACAGCTATGTACTATTAATACACTGCTCCATCCAAAATAAAAACAAATATAGCACAAGATAAACAGTTTCAGTTAAACTAAATAATGGATATAACTTTTTTCCTGAAGACTTCTTGCATATAATTTTCTTCTTTGAAAGCATATTCTTCTTTGAAATGCATTTGTGATGCATTTTCTAACCTTTCTACAGGTATCCCTGTTCCCCTTTACACTCCCTCGTGTTCTTCCATTCCACTTAATGCCCTCTCCCTCTTTCAGACCAAATGCATTAGTTGCATCACTAGACAGGTATTTTAGCACAGGGCACCATGCTCAAGAAATTCATGCCCTATTGCACATACTATGTGTCATCTGCACTACAAAAACGTCAACTACATCTCTTTAGCATTGTACAGCAGAAGCTGTTTTTTTATCCTTGCCTATGTAGATGTTTTGCTGCTTCAGAGCTGCTGACATTCAGTTCTCATTAGGCAGCTTCTGGCTCTTTTTAATGAGCTGGAAAAACTGGGGTCACCTACACAGCACAGTCAGTGTTTGTTAAAAGAACAGAGAAAGACTTCTGAGTCCTGTGTAAGCCTTTTTGCACAGGAGGGGCTGGGACACATCAGAGCACTCAGGATGAACACCCTCCTTGCAGGGATTCAAAACAACTTTCCTGGCAAGATCACTCCTTATCCTTCAGAGGTGGTTTTGGAGCTACTTTACACCTTTTAGTTATACTTAAACAGTTAATGCTCAGTCTTACCTGTTTCAGGTAATCTTATTATTAGAACAGCAACTTGGTACCATGAAAGTCTTCACAAATTCTGGAAAACTGTCAAAATCTAGCTGCCCACTGATGTACAAAGACTCTCAACTATTCCTTTGTGTAGCACACCTCCCTCGCACTGAAACACATACACCCACCACAAAATTCTCTTGAGCAAAAGACTTCTGTAAAACCTCATCCTAGAAATAGTATCAGCATCTTGTTTAAATAATTCAGGTTCCTTGGCCATGGGGCTGGGTGACACGGAACTAAGGAAGATCCATGCCTTCCCAGAGCTTCAGGTATATGCCAACTGATGTATCACAAAATGGAGAACTCTCCATAAGCAACTGAATCCATTTCTGAGTTAAAAATCTTTTTATATTAGTTATGTGTTACTCATGCACAGGCAAGCTCCCACCCCGGGGAATTTACAGTCTGCTCTTTGACAGATTATGCCATTTTGACAACACAATACGAATCTCCTTATAGGCTTGACTTTATCCTGTTAACACAAGTGACTGACTGCACTCCCAGGTCTTCCAGAGAACAACAAACCTGCTTCAGAAAGGGAAGAGAATGGTAACTCGTAAATCTTCTGTCAGACACTAAATCTATATCTGTTGAGGGAAAAAAACAAACCTCTATAGATAATGACAGTATTTTCACTTCATTTATTGTATAATTTCATTTCGTTTCATGAGGTAAAAAATACTAAACTCCCCACAACAGCAGAGGGGAAGGCTGTACATCAGCAGGTACAGCCTGACCCAGGTATTCAAAATACTGTTAATGGTCAAACTTGTAGACAGCTGCAAGATCAGATGAGATGGAAGATGAATTCATCTTAATAAGTACCAACCCCAAGGAAGAATTCTGAAAAAATTATTCAGGTGCCCTGTTGTCCTTGTGGCTCTGCTCCAAGTATGTAACAGCTTCATACAGACTTAGGCATGGTCAGCAAAAAAGAGAAATTTAATTCAACTTCCTAAAAACTAAAATCTTCATTTCAATCTCCCCAGAAATGAAGACAGAAATTTATGCCATTTTCTAACAGTTTCTAGAAAAAGTAACATGGGTGCATCCAAAGACATTCATCTATCCTTTACTGGCTGCAGAACCTAATGCTTAACTTTATCTAGGAAATGAGTTTTCAAATGGATGAAATGAAGTGCAAGTTTCGTCTTGGCAGTGGAAGTCTACTGTTTATTCCAGTGGAAGACCTTTCTTCTTGTTTCTTTCTTCTTCTCTTAAGATCCTTGCACCTATCACAGTATGGCTTTTCCCACTTCTGAGCAAGGAGTTTATGTCCAAGATAAAGTCTTTTGGTTTCCAAATGGGATTTCAAACAGTTCCCAAGATGTCATTTTTTCTCAAAAAAGGGTTTGTAAAAGTGTAAAATATGTAAATTGCAGAATGTTTTTTTTTATATTAGGTGCCACCACTCTTCAAGCAAGATGCTAGACAATCTTTTCTCAAGATAATGGTGTGCTGTGCTGCACAAATATTTGTGCAGTCCTCTTGCTGAGAAGTGACAAAAGATTAAAAACAATCTCTTCCTCTCTGTAGAAGCAAAAGTTGCTGCCTTGTTTCATACAAGAGGTGGCCATGCAAGCTCACCTCAGGTGGCTTTGCTGGAACTTCTTTCTGTGCCAATAGTGTTGCTGCCTGTCCTCAAAATGCAGCATATGCATTCCTGAGGTGCCACACTTATAACCAAAATCCATACAGCTTACAAAAAGTTCACATAGAATAAAAAAAAATATATATAATAAATATTATAATAAATATTATAATAAATAATATAATAAATAAATAGAATTTTAAAAAGCAGTTCCATTTTCTTATCTCCATTTAGACCTGAAAGTACTTCCTTGCACTGTAAAAAACATCATTTGAGATTATATGTCACTCTCATGAACTATCAGCTCACAGCCCTTACCAGGAATAATTTTTTTCTACCCCAACTGAAGGTGAAGAATAATTGCCAGGGTTTTATTGGTATGACTGGATGGTTTTTTATTTGTGGGGCTTTTTTGGCCCTGCACCCAGCATACACAAGTGTGCTGGGCATTACAGAAGTGTTAATGTGGAGCAGCTGACTACCTTCCAAATATTTCAAGCTGCTCAAGAAAATTGCCTGTACTTTCCCTTTGAGGAAATTAAAATAAGGGTACTAAGGTTGCCTTGCTGCAGTAAGTTCTGGTATTTTGTGGTCAATGTACCCTGCTTATGTATTCCTGAGCAGAACTAATCATCATAGCTGAGCCCAGGAAAGAAAATTTATCCTTTCCTCCAGAGGGTGGTTGTAAGCCGTGTTCAAGTACTTGGAGATGTTCTCTACACCCCAGTATTGCTGGGATTTGACCGTGGGGCTCCCCTTGCTCTTCCATTCCCACCTCCACCACTTCTGGCAGCACATTACAGTTGTGGCTTCTCTTACAAGTAAGTCTTAGGTTTGCTACAGATGAAAACATTTAATCCTTTGTACAAATTTGTGGAGTGCATTTTCCCCTACCACACAAGTGCTTGCAGCTACAGAGGACCAAATCAAACAACACAGACAAGTACATCCCTCTTCCTATAGACTTGTATCCAGAAGACTGGGAAAAGAAAAGCCCAGGTTGGCAACAAATAGAATCTGCCTTAGACGTGGCAGTATAAGCCTATAAATATCCGAAGTCACATGTAGCTTTATCACCTGCATATCTCATTTACCTTTTTTAGCTTCAGAATGGAAAATATTTGACCCCATTTACTCTGAAGCATCCTCTGAGTCTTCAAAATAAAATGCCCCTGAGACACAGGACACATCTCCCATCATGCCAGAGTATTTAAATACCTTATTTACAGTTGCCTTCACATTCCTCAAAGGCCTAGTGAAAACAAAAGTGCCTAGTAGGACTGGCAAATTTTAGCTATTTCAGTGTGGGAAGGAGAGAATTTCAGAGGTGCAGAGAATTCTCTGGAATCTATCCCATCTCCTAGATACAAAAGGAAAAATGTCCTACAGGCACACACAAAAAAGCTCTGCTACTAGGCATTAATAGCTTTATAGGTCAAAACCTTCACATCTTTGATGGAGCTTACATGCAACAGCTAAAAGGCTCACATTCCCTTTCCCAAACACCAGAGTGGCTTCAGTGAGCACAGCTGCCCTTATATAAGCCTGAAAACACTCATTCAGTTATACAGCCCATAAGGCACAGAGAACAGCAGAAAACTCTGAAGTGACGGTAAACTGATCTTGAACTGGAAGAGGAATCTATTGATGAGGCATAGGTGAAAAAATACTTCTACCCATGATTCCTCCACTCTTCCAAAGTGATACAGCTTTTTATTCATCGTCCCACAAGAAAAATCCAATTAATAACGTTAACTGCTACCCTCTAGCATAAATCTAACAGACACACTCCTCTTTTAATATCCTACTTCCTTTCACACATCTCAGATGTTAAAGAACCAAATCTCTCAGTAACATCACTGCCAATTAGAAGCAACTCCTCTGAAGGGAGAGGAAAACAAAATCTGAACTCTGAAGTTTGGAAAAGCAGACAAATAGACACAAAGCAGAAATCTACCTTTTGCCTCTAAGAAGATGATTTTTCCTCCTCTTAATGGCTGCTTTCAAAAAAACTCTGGTATCATGTAATTAACAAGCCACTTAAATTTGATGAAACAACAGCTGTTTTTCTGTGTTATTTTTAAGAGATATGCAAATTAAGACAGTTTGGTAAATTGCCAAATAAATACTGTAAACCCCAGTCAATCTTCATGTGGCAGCTGGAATAAAATTTTTAATAATCTAACATTTTCTGCACTACAGATTTAGTTCCACTGTCATGAAAAAGTCTGTCTCCCAAACACCAGCAAAAGTATTCTCACCACATCATCACACACACACTTCTCAAAAAGGAAGCATTTCAGCTAGAAATCTTTAGATGTACTTACTGAGATTGTACCATTGTCTAGACCTATGGACAGCCTTCTGGTTTCCGGGTTAAAAGACATGCATGAACATGGAGCTGAAAAAAATGAACATGTTGATGAAGTTAACAAAACTGTGATTCTCATTTCCTTGAAGTTCTGGAAAGCCTAAAATTAGCTAACATGCTTTACGATGCTGTGCAGCATTTTGAGCTTACCAATAGACAAGCATTAAAATAAAAGCATTCTTGCAATTCATTCAGCTCTCTCCTATTAGGACATAGAAAAATAGCTATTTCTTGCTCCAGTTCCTTCCTTTTTTTTCTTACTAGTTATCTGCAAACAAGTCTTTCATATAAGAGCAATGGTGCTGCTTTGATATGAAGCACTTGACATTTCATTCTAAGTCACAGATTACTTAGCTGAATAATTTAGTTTTTTACATTTGCTTGAACTATGCTGACAATAAAACAAAACACTAGGTTATGTCAGAGGCTTGCATCCTATACCTGCAGTAAGAAAATTCCCCAGTAGGAATCAACATATCAGCTGATATTAAGGACTGAACTCAACTGTTCCCAACTGCAATTCCATTCAGACAGCACTATGACAGTATCACATACTATGGTCAAAATAAAAGTTTGTATCTAAAACTAGCCATTGCTTGATTACACTGATATTACTCTAACAAATATCAGAATTTATCCTGAAATTGATGGTCAAGATGGTCACAGTGTGCTCCTTCAAGAATGTGGCAGAGTTTGTATCGAGGGTAAAACCATATTTCCTTGCAAGAATTGAAGAGCTGTGCTTGGCTTAATTGAAAAATTGTGAAGTTACAGTCAGAAAGAGGAATTGCTTTTACTGCCCAACACAGCAGCATGCAGCTGGGAATCCTGCTGTCCCAGCAGAAACCTTCAGGAATTATTTTTCAGGAGCAATTGCTAACTGCAGCTAGGATAACAGTAAGAGTGCTTTATAAACCATATTCTTATAAATAGCGAGTACAGTCACATGCACTTTTAGTTCTGCTTTTTCCCCTCCCTCTTGGTTTCTACTCTCCACTGTGATTGCTCACACGTTTGTGTTACTAACAAGCTTGGAGTCTGCTCTTTTGCAGTACTGTAATTCAGTATCTTCTCAATTTGTGTAACGGCTCTCTTAGGACTGAACAGCCCACAGCTTAGCAAACCTTCCTTGATAGTTTAATTGGCAGCAAAGCTATATAAAGAAGAAGAGTCAATGTTGACTGTTTAATAAAGCTTGTTCCACCTTCAGTAGTGACTCCCTCTTGAAATGTTTCCTGAAGGACAAGTAACCATAAACAGAAAGCCCATCAGATCCGCATCCAGGCAGGCACCTCAATTTATTTCTTTCCTGGAAAGGAAGGCTTGACTGAATTGAGGCAATGAAAAGGCTTCAGTTCAAGGAAACTGACAGAAAGGAAACAATTAAATCAGGCCTAGTAACAGTGACAAAGTTGCTCCTTCCTGTACCTCTCCCTTAGAAAAGGCAAACAGGAATCACCCTTCCAAAGGTGGTGCTTTATTATTATACTGAGGCTTTTATGCCTGTAGCAGAATAAGAGTTATAGATACAAATGGACAAAAAACTCTCCAATTCTAAGCATAATAAACACCAAATAAGTTTAAAGGCATTTAATGCCAGAACAGTCATATTACACAGCAGCCTTTAAATGTTGGACACTGTGCATACATTGAAAGAGCTGCCAGTATCTCTGAAGGCAATGAGCAGCTCACAGAGAAGCTGTCACAGGTAAATTAATTATTTGAAGTATGCTTTTCTCAAACACTTCAGAAGCAAATGATGCAAGCAATTGCTTTACACAATCTGATTACAAAAGAAGTAACTTCTGAATTCCAGACCTATGTGTACACAGTCATAGCAGTGTAAAGATAATTATTTTGCTATAATAATTTTCCCAAGAGAACTCTTTAGTAACATGTGCACTTGGAAAAATCATTATGTCAGCACTAAAATTATGTCCATACCAGCTACACTGATGTAGTCAGTTGTGCCACTTGTAACAAGACTGCAGCAGCTTACGCTGGTAAAATTAAGACAATATTCAGGTACTTAAACACTTAGGCACATTAAAAAGAGGGGAAGAAAAAAAATAATAAAAAAATAAAACAAAAACGTGAAACCTCAAACTTCTGAGATATTTAAGACCCTTTAAAAAACATATACAGGAAAAATAACAGCACTCTGAAGATTCTCTGCTTTAGTACCTAGCTATGATTTGGATTTCAGACTGAAAAAAAGATTGATCTGAACAGTAGCTGGCCACTGCTAGTAATCATGACAGAGCTCCACAGACTGCCACGTCATTAGCTTGTTCCTAATATCTTTTTGGGCAAAATCTTGAGTAGAAGGTACCTTTGAGGATTGACACATTCTTATGAGCTAACCCATTGCTAAAGGAAGATGAGGGGTCCTCCTCTCTACCAAATTGTTTTCTTAAAGCAGGCAAGCACCATGACTGCCCTAGAGTCCCCAGTTGATGTTTTTGTACTAAAACTTACACCTATTAAATATTTTAGTTATCATGGAGACAGATGTCTCTTCCAAATCTACCTATCTTAGCTTAAAATAATCCTTTCTCCAGACAGTATGAATACCTCCATGAGACCTGATACGTGCTCCTCAATCTGGATTTAAGGTCAGCTTTACAAGCTTTCCAAAGACAGACTAACCCAGCACATCTGATTGAAGCTGACTGAAGAGCATTAGCATTTGCCTGTCTCTGATGACCTACAAAATTATATTCCTGCACTCAACACGGAGGAGCAAGCGTCTGTCATTTCTTCAACTCTCTCTTGGAAAAATGGACATTGATCTGCAGTTTCTCAAAGCATGAACACTCTCTTTGGGAGAGGAGACATAATGGAGGGATCCATCAGGGAAATTTGGTTTTCCACATTTAATTGCGGAGGTAAAATGAGTCTGCTTCTAAACTGGAAGAGCTGCCTTCCCTGTCTAGTATCCTCTCTATCATATTAGCTGCCATGGAATATTAAATTCTTACCAAATAAAACCATTTACCATTGCACTCTAATGGACTGGGCACACACAGTAGGAAGGACAGAGTGATTTATATTGGAGACTTACAAAGCTTTATGGACTCCATTAGGGGCAGAATGCAAGACTACATTTTGAGTTCCCACATTTTAAAACCTATGTTTGCATTGAATGCTCATCCCTTGCTAACATGTCTGTATCATTTTACTGCTGTAATCTCTGATGCCTCTCAGAAGCATTAGCATGTAACTTTGTAAAGCTTCACCAGTATCAAGAGCATTGTTCAAGAATAACATTTGATACAGAGAAGTAAGCTTGCAAATGGTCAATAAGCATGAAACTTCATCAAAATAGCCTTGCAAACCCACAGTAGATATTGAACATCTCCTTATACTTACATGGCATGGCATGGTATATGCTGGGCCAGTACTGCCCACTGTCTCTCTTCAGCCAGACACGAACTGTCCTGTAAAAGAAAAAAACATACATGTGAGGAAGAATTTAAAAAATAATCATGACTGAATGAAAGCAAAGTGATCATGATGAATGTATAAGATGTTCTTCTGTTCTTCAAAATTAAATTATTTTGCTGAGAAGGAAAGTAAACCTGTAAACTCCTTCAGATTAACCCTCTGAAAGGGGATGAGGGAAGAACCACTCCTTGGTTCCATGCAGTATTCAACATCTCGGCCGAACATATCTCAACAGTATTCGGAAACTGCAATGGCTTTTAGTTCTTTGCCTGTAAAAAGACTTGAACATGACTGTTCATTCAACACTTCACGCGAGAATTTGGGACACCACAAGTTGCCCAGAAGAATGTTCCTGTATCAGCCCTTCCAGCAGGAACCTTCCCCCTGCTCTCGGGGTAGGCCTTGGCCCATCTGCTGCCTGTTGTTTCATTGTTCTGCTTCAGGAAAACTTCTAAGAAAAAGGAGGTTCTGAAATTTTCAGCTCCTTATTACTAAGATTATGACAATTTGTGCCAAAAATAACTTCTTCAGCACCAGGACCTTTCTCTCTCCTCCATGCACATAGAGTGCTATCAGAAGAAGCCACTGAGTACAAAGAAGCCAAACTCTTATCTTTCTCTGAAGAGGATGACCACTGTGACAAGCAGCCTTGCAGGTCTCTTCTGCCTCATCAGTTTGGAGTTGCTGTCTTTGAACAGAGACACTTACAATCCCACAGAATTCCCTACAAACACATCAGCAGTTTTCTCTCTACTAGAAGATCTTCCCAATGTATCTCAAGACTACTTTTGCTTTCTCATAATCATATTATACTGTCAGATCCCTGTTACTCAATCTATGCCCTTCAGACATTTGAGACATTTGTTGCTTGTTTCTGCAGCAGTCTGAGTCGTTAAATATTTATCATTTCAGCCCAAGTGTCATTGCTTGTTTTGGTCCAGTCTCTGAAGCCTCCTCGTAATTGAATCTCCCTCTTAACTTCAGTTAATCAGTTAATTTTGTCAAAACATGTCTAGTAACAGTGTCAACAGTTAAAGCAGCATTAACCTCTTGCTTGTTCCTGCATAGCTCCCTGCCACCTCACTTACAGCCACCTGTTACCTCCCTTACTATTCCACTAATCCTTACATCTGATGCTAACTAGAAAACTCTCCATATAATACTGTATTCATGCTTTGTTGATTTACACTGAATTTATGAAGCTCATCTAGAAAACAATTATCCAAGACAGCACCACGTTAGCATAGCATAATAGATTTTGACCCATCACCCACTTCTATTTAGTCTTTTCCCTCAAAATTACTATGCAACAGCAGATGCAGGAGGGACCTAAAAACTATTGTTTGTATAACTTGCACTTGATACTATTAAGGAAAAAAACAAGCAAGAATGGCTCTTTCCAGTACATGAAGCATGGAAATACAGCTTATGGAAAAAATTATGTAATAATTTCTACTATTATCTCATTTTGTTCAAAAAGAAGATTGCAGCCCTCTAGTGCAAGTTCAGAGCAATATCATAATGTAAGAAATAAAAGAAATATAAGAAATCTATCATAATGGAATATAAATTGATCTAAGGCATTACATACACAAATACATTCTGCTTTGAGACGCCATGCATAATAAAGCAATTCAAGAAAAGAACTAGTAATCTATCTTTCAAACTTCAAACCAAAGGCTGCACCACCCTGTCTTCTTGTATGGTGTATGTCCAAAATCAGGTTTCTGCTCATCTTACCCTGCATTCAAACTCCTTTTACAGTAAATAATTCTGAAACCTTGTACACTTGGGCATTATACAAGCTGATTCATTGTAGAAATATCTCAAGCACATACTTTGACAGGTATGTTGCTCTAAAAACACTTCACTGGGTTAACAAGTCCCACGGTTAGAAAGCTCTCACAAATTACTGAAAACATTCATTATAAGTATCTCCTAAGTCTAATCGCCTTTTTGTGTTGAACAGCAGCAGTTCTGAAGCAAAGCCTCCAAAACTTTTTATAAGAAACAATTCACCAGCCAATAACAATGCTGACATATCTTTGATCATGGGAGGGACAGGCAAATCCTTCTGTCATTTCTTCCCGTAGCTGACCACAGCTGTTGACCAGAAGCACTAGAAGCACACCAACACAGTTTTTCCCAAATGTCCTTGACAAGTGAGGTTATTGTGGCAATGACTGAGTGTACACAAAAAAAATAATGGGATGAATCACAGTGAGCTGAAATAACTATGAAACTAGCCTGAGGAAATGCACCTGTGAGAGACCTGTCTTTCTTGACCATCCCAATCTATGTATTCAAGTGCTATCTGTTTCAAAAGCCCCAGGCTTCAACAACATTGCCTTTCCTCTCTATTCTGAGGCTTTGGCAAATAATAAACCCAGTACAACATCTTACAAATAATTCAGCTTGCTAGGAAAGGATTGGGCAGAAGA
>VRYO01002772.1:28058076-28074104 GCA_009812075.1 Sialia sialis
CTCTCTTAGCAGTGATTACATAAAGGCATTTCTAGAAGATATAATGCCCTCATTGTAACCTTTGTCTGTAATTCATCATAGGGCTTCCTATAAAATGAAAGTATTTTGAATAATGATAGCATTCCCTACTCAAGTCTCTCTCAAGTCCTGCAACAAAGCCATAGGAGCAGTAAGATGTGACTTCAAGAGGAACCTGGGCCAGGTCCCAACAGCCAAAACCTGACATCGTTCTGTTATATCCAAAATGCTGCTGCCATTGTCACCAATTCAGAAACTCTCATGCACAAAGCTCAGAAACACCAGAGAAAAAGAATCACGGCAAGGGAGGTGAACCAAGCAAGGACTTCACACAGTGCTGGATGTGAACAGCAGGGAGCACACCAAAATCCACATGGAGGCACCTGGATCTCATAGCAGTAGCTCTAGCACCAGCTGTAAAGAAGGAAGGAGTCTCATGAACACTTGAACGTTCAAGTGCACCATCAATCCCATCCAGTGATATTAAAATAAAAAAAAAACAACCTTACACAAAACAGAGTGCCAAGCAAGCAGGCAGACAGACTGAAAGGCAGGATTTTTTTCACACAAAGCATACTAAGCAGTCGACCCATGCTTAATAAGATGTTTCCCCATTTAATTCATGCTGCTGTAACTAAATGCCGATGCACTTTGCATAACAGGAAAATGCCAAAGTTTTGCATGGGTTGCATGGGTTTCTCAGGGTGCTATACCCATCAGTTGTACTTAGAGAGAGTACTTAAGTTGTACTTAGTTGTACTCAGAGAAAGTGACACCTTTTTAACAGTTTTCATTTACATAGTAGGTTTTTTTGGTATTTCCTGGGAAGTGATTAAAAAACAAAGGTTCATAGGAGACACCATCAGGAGAAATTAAGTTTTTTTAATGACTTAAAAAAAAAGTCACGTGACAGCTTTACTACTCAGCTGTTTAACAGTTTCCACCCATTTTTCAGTTTTCTGGACAATGAACAATGCAGTTCAGTGTTTTTTCCAGATACCTGAGTACACATGCCTAGGAGCAGTGCAAGCTCCGCTCTTCAGCCATGGGGCAAAAAAAACAGATTCTGACCAGTTTCCACTTCAGAAACTTTGGTCAAGTTGAGACCCAAAAATGAACCATAAGTCACAGAAAAACACTCTGTCACGTTGAGGTTACTAGAACAAGGGTCAGAGATCCAAGCTGCCTCAGGTCTTCAGCAGCTCCACAAAATCAGTTATCATGTGTCATAAGAAGCAGCATAGTGACTACACCACATTCGCGTTTTAGGGAAACTTTTTCTGCAAATGCAGGTAAATGCAGGGCTGTTGTTCCCAGGGAGCATCAACCTACTGCTTTGGAAAGAATTAACAAGTGCTACATCACATTGAAACTGTTTTCAATCAAAGTTTGAAAATTACCTCCCTCATTAAAAACTGTGCACCAGTGTTCCTTACAGATCTTTGGGGTGACAAAATGATCTCCATCTCCCTCTTACCCAGAGACCTCCTTCATCCATACCCCACCAAATTATTTCCCTTCCAAAACAGAGGCAGCTTTAGAGCTGCCTGCACTGATCAATTCTTGTTTGCATTCAGGAAGCATAAACACACAACCTTTTGAAGGTAATTGCATTGGATGATTTAATTATTGCAATCCAATTACTTTCACCTCCTTCCCACATTCAAATGTTTCAGTAATGGAAGTTATTAGAAAGATCCTCATTAGATTAAAATACAGACCTGCTATGCAATAAGTGACTCAGTGGAGCCATGCTAAAAATACCCAGTGGATCCAGAATCTGCAAGAAAGAAACTCTCCTACACCCCTCTAAAATACCCATGCAGCAAAGGTGAAGAACTAGAACCCTCCAGGTCACTGTCGTGCTTCCAGCTGCCTGGTTGGAACACCTGTCCAGCAAAACACACTTTTTTTTTTTCTCTAAAACTCCTATTAGCTATCAACTTAGTGATAATTTTTAAGTCATGCATGTTTCATTCTGCATAAAAATGAATGCATTATTCAATTAATAAAAAAGTGGATCTGTGAAGTGAAAGCTGAACATACTCATTTTCAATATACATACCACCAGTATGGCATTTTCTAATAAATTACAGTCATTTAAAGGTTAATTTACAGAAAAGATTGGTATTTGATCCCAAGCACTAAATTAAACCATACCTTAGACCTCAACTTATTTTTCATATAAATGTTTGGTCAACTATCCAGTGCAACATCTTGTAAATTATGCCTTTACTGCACAGGAAGGAAGCCACATTTCCACATGTATAGAGTGATGCCCTCTCCCAGTATTTTAATTTCTGGACCTAAGTCATCTGCATCATTCACTGCAAGAGACTAAATTAAATCATTAACTACTTCACTGCTTCTTGCAAGATATGTGACAGAGTATAACCATTCATTGAAGATATTTCAGAATCCTGGTGTAAGGAAAATAGGCTCCCAGATGCAAAGATGGAAGACCATGCACAAGCTCTAAAAGTGTTATTTTGTCTTGACAGTGTATTTACCATATTCTGTCAGAAAGCCCTCAACATTTAACTGATGTAGTTTAAGTTGTAAGGGAAATCCCACATTGTATCCCAATGCAAATAAACCCTTTTTGAAGCAAGCACCTATTAAGTCTCAAAATCCACAGATTTCCCATAAAGTCATTAACTCTCAATGTCCATATCTATTTCTATATGAATGATCATTTTAATTGATTGTTTCTCTGATTTTGTTCTTGGAAAAAAATGAGCCCAAATCAAAACAACTGTGCTGGGTTTTGCTGGATAGCACTAATTTTCTTCACAGTAGCTGGCATGGGATTGTGATTTGATTTGTATTGAAAATAGTGCTGGTAATATTGAGATGTTTTTGTTAATGCTGAGCAGGGCTTACACTGAGCCAAGGCCTTTCCTGCTTCTCATCCCACCCTACTGGCCAGTGGGCTGTGAGTCAACAAGAAGATGGGCGAGGACACAGCTGGGACAGCTGACCCCACCTTAACAAAGGGATATTCCATATTATATGGTCTCATGCTCAGCATTAAAAGCTGGGGAAAGAAGAAGGAAGTGGGGGATGTTTGGAGTGATGACATTTTGTCCTTCACAAGTACTGGCTACATACAATGGAGCCCTACCTTCAGACAGCTGAACACCTGCCTGCTGATGTGAAGTAGTGACTGAATTCCTTGTTTATCTTTGCTTGTGTGCCTGTCTTTTGCTTTGCCTATTAAACTGTCTTTATCTCTCTCATGAGCTTTTTCACTTTTACTTTCCCAATTCTCTCCTTCATTCCACCATGGGGACACTAAGTGAGCAGCTGTCTGGTGCCTAGCTGCTGCCTGAAGGTAAACCATGACAAAAATCCAAACCAAAACCAAACCTTCATACCAATGCTGTACAGTTAAATTCCTTAGCCAATACATAGGAAAATCAACTTGTTACATGCAGCTGAAGATGCTGAAAGGTTATTGAAACATCCTCTGTAAGAAGAGATGGACTTCTGGTTTTTAAATACTGCCGAACATTACAGCAGAATTACAGCATTGTTTTCTCAGAGACAGCAAGTATTTTTACTTGGAATGTATTTGTGTGCTATGTGCCACACCAAGGTGTCTCTGCAAATGCTCTCTTTGAGGCATCAAGGACCTTCTGCAGAGGAATTTCTAATTCCTCCAGCTGAACTTGAACAATGATTCATGGGCGATAAAATATTCCCTCAGCTTTTCTGCTCATTGCTGTTTTCCTCTCCGGGCAGCCAGACTCAAGAGATATTTTCACTGTCCTCACACAAACAGAACTCCTACAGGCTTTGCTCTTCTAGAGAAGGCAAGAAGCCATTCTGCTGCTCTGACCCAGCAGGACATCTTTGGTTGGGGAGTCTCAGTACTCTGGGAAGGAAACCAGCAAGTTCAACAGAATTAGCACCAGCAAAAAAGGATGAAGAAAGCAGGACAAAGCTATGCAAACCAAGCCCTGCCCTGAAAGGTTTGTACAATAGCTGCAAAGGAACTGTAGCCCTGAAGTACTTTACCAAGGGTTCTCAGATTTCTTCTTATCATGCATACCGCAGTGTGTTGTGAGGTGCCAGGAATGCCCAGCAAAACCCAAAATCCTGACTCTCTAATTTAGAGGTGGTTTGGCATTTCAAGGGCTTAAAAGCCAGTCAAGTTCAATCAACATCTTCAAACCTGTATTGTGAGACTGAATATTCCATCCTAAACTTTTGAGTTTTATTCTTTAAAAAAAAAAATCTCTTTCAAACACGCAGGGCCTCTTTACATCCAGCTACTTCTTTCATATGCAGCCTTTCCATTCTTCAGCATTCAAGTTCATACTGTAGCAATTTTATTCTATCATGTTTAAAATAGTGAATTTCAAATTTTAAACACCAAATTTCAGTGAACATCCTCTTGCTCTCCTCCTCTGAGACTAGAAGTTCTGTTGTCTCTACCTTCCCCACAGGTCAGTTGCTATGTATACTCATACCATTTCTTACATGCCTCCTCTTTAAGGTAATCAATCTTTCCAGTCTCTTGGAAAAGCTGTTCTTGTGTTCTGTTCCCCTTACCTGCTTTCCAATCCCTCTAATGAGACAATATCCTGTCTGAACTGTCATCTTCTGTACTGAATGCAGCAATCCAGACACAGACAAACCTGCTAAGTTATAAGAGCATTATCATTCTTTTCTTTATGCTTCTTCTTCCCGTACGTACCCTAGCAGTGTTCATTTGCAGCAGTTATACACAGTTTTTATTCATGCTGGCAGGTTTTAGAAACTTAAAGACTATGGATGAAAGAGAAAAAATACATTTACTAATATTAGATTCTCTCTGCAACACACTGCTATGTACTTAGTAAGTTCTCCAGCACTTCACCAGACCCAATCAGCTTATCTGCTAATTTGGGTTAGACAATTAGTCCACACTGTTAGAGAAAGGAACAGAGGACTCATCAGCCACAGCTCTCAGGCGCAATCCCAGAACCACATGTCTCTGGCAAGAGAGGTAGAAAGAAAAATACAAAGAAGAGCAGCAGCCAGAGACTATGAAATACCAAGAAAAACCTTGATCCTTTGCATTAAACTTTCTCCTTGTGAAAACAGGACAGGAAATCCATGTCTATTGCAGCAGCATAAGGAAGACACAAGACCATCTCTCCACAGGTACAAAACAATACATTCTTTAAATATGTGAAATGGTGCAACATATTGCAGTGCAGTCATGTAAAGATGCCTGGTGGAACTGTGTCCTGATAGGAGACCATTGCTTAGGTGACTGACCAAACCAATAAAGCCTGTAGCAACTTCAGTTCAATTACCTGGTCACTGTCTCAGAGGTAACTTCCTCTTTGCAATAAGGGACAAATTCTGGTTCATGGCAAAAGCATCAAACATAGAAACCTATTTTCTGGCACTTTATTACTACCTTACTTTACTGGCATTTTTCTTTAGAGGGTTACAAGAAGAGTCCTCTGCAATTCCTGTCCAGATGCTGTTTCAGTTTGCATCCTCCAGATTTTTACTGCTGCCATTCATAGGGGAAATATCAGTATTATCTTGAAAGAAATAGATTTGAGGTTGTGAGATAAAGTCATCTCTAAAGATCTGCTTCTTTGCTTGGTAGCATCTCACTTTTTAATCTTATTTCAAGCTAATAGAAAACGTAACATCCTCAGGTTCAAAAGTAGTAAGTACTTACTAGGGCATGCTACTGGACATAGTAATTACAATAAAGGTGTCAGTATTTATATATTTACAGGACTCGGGGATTCAAGACAGAATAATTTCAAAGCAAAGATTTTCAAAGTCATTGGTGATTTAAACAGTGGGCAACTCTACAGGATCACTGGAAACACCTGACCGATTTTCCCCATCCTGAATAAAGATGAAGTTCCTTACTAGAGAGCTACAAACCACCTACTTCCAACTGTCCTGCCATGGGCAGGGACACTTTCCACTAGATCAGGCTGCCTAGGGTCCATCCGGTCTGGTCTAGAACACTTTCAGGGACAAGGCATTTGCATCTATGGATGTTGCTCTCCAGTGGAAGGCTACTACTTAGCATAGACATGGGCAGTGCAAAGAAAGGTGTCTGAAGTAATGACTTGGCCTATTCAAGGGCCATTGGAAGCAGAGTATGGTAACAGAGTGAAGCAGACCAGATCGACTGCTGACCTTGGCAGAGGACATCAGATTTTAGATGGAAGATAGAAGACAAGATAGAAGACAGCTAGAGACAAACCACTGGGCTAGTAAATCCTTGTGCTATTAGGTAAAGCATAAAATCAGCTCACAGCATCTGCTGGGGAAAAAGATGAGCTGAGATGGGGTAAAGGCAGTAAATAAGAGAAGAGTCCTTTTCGACCCTGTGACCTTGCAGGCTCAGCACTGTCTGAAAAACTAAATCACGTTTGTAATTCTGGCTCGACTTTTTTGCAGGTCAGACAGGATTGCTTCTTATACAGAGGGGCAGGGAAGGGAGGAACAGCTTTCCTTACAGACAGTGAAATGACTATTCAAA
This sequence comes from Sialia sialis, assembly GCA_009812075.1. Classification (NCBI taxonomy): domain Eukaryota; kingdom Metazoa; phylum Chordata; class Aves; order Passeriformes; family Turdidae; genus Sialia; species Sialia sialis. The sequence goes on from VRYO01002772.1 coordinate 28,064,603, forward strand.
GAGACAACATGTCCAGTTACCTCAAGCCACAAGATACATGCCCCACAAACTAAAAGCCACTCTGTTGGTTTCAAAATCCATGCATGTTCTGCTGTGTCAAGCAGTTCCTCCTCCCACTCTCCTGTCCTGGTATCTGAGACAAGCTGAAAACACCCAGGTGATCACCTGACAGACCAGTAAGTCCCTTCCACGTGTCATGTCTAATAGAAGTAAATTGTGTCTTCTTATCAGGCACACATGGTGAGCTTTGGAGTGATGTATGTGATTTGTGAGCAGTTATCAAGAAATGTAAATTATTTACAATCTGCAGCAGGTTAAGCAGTTTACTTAACTGAGATGTCCCAACTACTGAGGGAGGCATCAGAGGGAGGCAGTGCACATGGAGGCCAGTATTTAGAATCAAATTTTATTCCAGTTGGAGGAGAGGAGGCAGAAAATACTAGACAGAGCTGTTTTATGGACAGGATCTGGCCCCTAAAACAGATCAGATGGATAGTTTGCTCTAAACAGCACCAATAGACAGGAACAGCAAGTTTACAATAAAGACTGAGAGCAGTTACGACCTCAAACACTGCAGTGAATGAATGGGTTGCTTTGGAAGTGCACACATACTCCTCATGTACACTACACAGTGGAAATAAATACAAACTAACAAAGGCTGTTAGAATGCACAACCACATCACTCCACAAATGCATCTTTGCCCCCTTGCACTGCACCTTTAAAGTACTTGCTTCACATTCTTAAGTCTGAAACATCAAGATTAATCTTTTCTTTTCCTACTCACTTTTTCTTTCTTTCAGAGCATTTAATGGTTTTGTTTGATCAATTTTTGAAAGGAAAATATTTCTGTAGAAGGAAACAAAGGTTCATGGCATGGCAGCTACATTCTAACTAAAAAGCCAGTGAATGCTGAGGATCTGTGTCATACCTTTCCCAGTGATCAACCATTAACTCTATTTAGAACATAGGAACCAAAGAAGACAGTCCAGTAGCCTACTTCCAAGCCATGCACATGAAAGCCTAGAGATGTTTTTCGGTACTGCCATCAGTTCACCCACACTGTCTCTTCCTCTGGCACCCTTCATTTTTACACACATTTCAACCATGCTATTTTTCTCCCCAGAGAGTTTTGCCTCTAGCATCTGGTTCAATTGCTGACAGCAATTCACAAGTCCTGCTAGACTTAGGCTTTTAACATTACTCATACTATTGGCAAGAATTTAAGCTTTAGATGGGCAGGTGTTTGTGGGAAAGTGCAGATATTCCCTTTGCACCCCTGTTTTTCTGTTTTCAGGAACACCTGCTAACCAGCAGGTACAAGGCTACCAAGGTCACCTCTCCATGGCAGTAGTGAGCCTTCAGCATTTGCACCCCCACAAACAACTGCAGAGGTAGCCCACATTCCTACTCAAGCAGCTGATGTTCCCTTCCTCACCAAGTCAGCTTTGAAGCAGCAAGGCAAAGGCAAATATTGCCATTCCCCCCACCCACTGCAAATGAAAGAAACTCTTCCCATTTGATTTCCATTTCTCTACTGCTTGTAGCATCCCATCCCACTCCCTCATATGCCTGGAAGGCATCACACATCCACTGTCTCTCAATTACTCATAACAATTCAATGCATTTTAATAATATTTAAACAGGTTTTAAAAACCTAGTAATAAACTGGGAATTACTGTGAACTGCTGCTGGACCACAAAAGCATAGAGGAGGTACTTCAGGTTTTCAGAAGGCAACACTTGGCAGACAAAACCAGCTAAACACACTAAATGCCTTTTCACATCACCAATGCACAAGGTGTTTTTTACCAATTCCTGGTGTCAACAATTTTCCTTATCCAAGCTGCCCCACTTAACTTTCATATCAGCTGACTTGGATATTGATGTTTAACAGCATTAGCAAGGATGTGCAGCTGCTCCACATTCATGCAGGAAGGAGACAGCCTGACTTTTTTGAATTCCAAATTGATAACAAGAGGGTCACTGGGAGAATTAATAAACAGGAAGGTGAGGAAATGGAAAAATGAGTTAAGAGGAGTTAGAGAAAAAATACAAATGGGAGGAATAGCAGTAGGGAACAGGATATAAAGTAGAAACACTACAAAGCCTGCAGTAAGGATGGCGTCTGGTTCAGTAACACTCAGGCAAGGAAAATGAAAGAGCACAGTACTTTAGTAAGAACAGGTCTATCCAAATGAAGGTAACAGGCTGAAGACAAACCCTTTGAACCCCAAGACTCTCCCATCACCCTAATTACCGTGCTATCGAGGCAGCTTTGTGAATGTCAATTGTGTCTCACCAGAAGAAAGGGGAGAAGTCCAGCTCCACATTGTGCATTTACAAAGCAGACTGGTGATGGACAAATACAATGTTTTGCTCTGTTACTTGGGACACAAAATCCTTTAGGGTCTATTTACTTTTAACAGACAGGAATTGGTTTTTGCATTTAAGACAAACAAAGGTTCATTATCTATCGCTGTGAAATAAGCGTAGAGAAAAATAAACAACAGTTTGAAAAAGGAAGATCCGACCATTGCAGGCTATCTGAATTTAATGACAAGTGGTTTTTTTTCCCACATCTGCATGATGCAAAATGTGTACATATTTTAAGGAAGAGAAAAAGCTCCAGTTCTGTTGTCTTCCTCAGCAATGTACATGGAAAGTTTCAAGTCTCAGCCCTAGCTCTTGAATTCTTACACTCTTTCCTTCCCCAGCTTGGTCAAGTTATTACTGGGTCTCAAGAACTAAATGCTTTTCTTTTCAAAGCAGCTTAGCTTTTGACAACAAACACACAGAATCAAACTTCATCCTGTTTAGGAAATATTTACAAAAATAACTATTAATGAAAGATAAAAACCACATGTTTGAAATGTTTCTAAATCAGTCCTGGACACATAAAGAAAGCAGCACCATAATCCAGTTCCACAAGAGAACTTAAGGCAATGATAGCAAACACCAACAGGTTTAAGGTGTGGGAGTTCTGCTTCCGCTAGAGAGGTAAGTAATGAAAAATGGGATTCTCATGAAACATAACAGTGCAAGCCAATCCACACTATACAAGTTTAACAAAGTTACATTTTTTCATAGCAGTTATATTTTTTCACAGCATCAAGACTGAATATGCACTGACTGAAAAAGAAGTATACTTCTCTGCAAAGCAGGATGGATAATCACACAAGCATCCCATTCTTTCACTCTACAAGGAAGTCTTTCCATTTCAACTTTCAGCTTTAGCAGATGATTTTTCCTTATTTTTAGATAATATGTAACCGTATCATGTTGCCAAATAGGAACAACAGTGTCACTCTGATTTGATTTCAGAAAAGAGCATCAATTTAGTTTCACAGGAAGGAGAGAGCTAAGTTAGATATCTTGTTCTACTTATTTTTGTTACTTCTACATAATTCATAGCTATTTGTAATTTAATTTTATTTGACTCAAAATACACTTCTCTCTCTTAGTCTATGACTAAAATTGCTGTTTCTACAAGATTTTTATGCAATGAAGGCCAAGTAAAATTTCTATGTGTGTCCAAAGTAAGAGAGTGCAATGTTGTGGTACAGTAAAAGCAGCAGAGTTTGTAGAAAAATACAATAAAGTTTATTGCAAACTCTTACGCCCTGGGTATTCCAAGCATACATGATTTAAAGGAAATTTTGTTGCTTTCTTAATCTTCTGATGCCTTAAGAAAAGCAATCATAATCTTATAACAACTCAGGACTAGGTTAAAATACTCTGACACCATTTCTTCAGCATCAGAGGACCTGTACCAGAGGTACAACTAATAAAAAAGAAGCTTCATAGAAAACAAAAAAGGCTCCTACAAGACTACACTCCACACTAAGAAGTTTTCTTTCCTGCACAAGAAAAAAACTAGAATATATAACTTCCTTCACAGTCCCAGAGAGATCAACAACATACTGTGGAGGTCAAGGCAAGTTCAACAATCCTTGCCACTGGAAAGCCTGGCTCCAAGACACAAAACACAGCTTAGCAACTTGGGCCAAGCTCAGGAAGAGGAACACAAGTGCCACAGGGCAGCACCATGCCAAAGAGTATCAGAACAATGGTGCTACACCCAACACGTATTTTCTGACTGTGTTGCTGCCCCATTCCAATTACTGTGGAGTGACAGCTAAGGGAAATCTATCATCCTTGTGCAGCTGTACAGGTACAGCTCACTCCTCTGGTAATCCAAGTATCACCTGTCCTTTTGAAATACTCAACTGATCCCACCCACAAGGTCAGCAGCAAAACTCACAAGTGACACTGGAGCAGGATGAAACCAGCCATGACAATTTTGGTGTTTGTTTGCATAGTGAAGCAAAAGGAAACTACTATTTCTTCCCAATAGGAGACACATCAATGTCCCCATAACAGTGGGTAAAGGAGAAGAAAAAAGAGAAGGACTGAAATACCGTGTGAATCATCCACCAGATACTCAAATGGAAACAGTTTGTACAAAAACTGTAAGATTATGGAAGAGACTCCACACGACTTTGCCCCAGCACCACCTTTAACTTCTGTTAAATTATCAGTGTCAGGTAAATTGGGCAAGGCAGAAAGACCTATGTGAAAGTTATAGAACAAGCATCTCTAGCTATAACATACTTTCGATTGAAAATGGCTTTGAAGACTAATTTAATTATTGTGCCTGCAGTTTCCTTGCTTTTCTTAGGTAGAGGAGCTCACAAGCTATTGAAGCAGCCCATAGCTGCCTCAGGCAGAAACTCTTCATACTTTCTTTGTGCCATCACCAGTTTCTTCTCTGGAAGTTTCTTCTTTTCTGTCCTCCTTGAAGATGTAATACAACCTACAAAACCTATTAGAGTTTTCTACAATCATTTGGCTGCAATACCAAATGTATGGGTAGAAAACTGTGACCACTGTACATCCATCTGATTTAAAGTATTTTAAGAATTGAAAGGAGCACAAATGTCATTTTTATGACTTCTTGAAGATTTAACGCTTAGGTAAAACTTCACAGCAGAGGGTCTCTGGACTGCCTTGATCTTCTTCAAGCTATGCTCTAGATTTGGATGTCCCTGGAGGAGAATTCTCTCTTGAGCATCTAACGTCCAACTGTCTGTGTTTCAGATACAGATGACTGGTGACCTGTATTTCAAAGCTGGTCATTACCACAGCTTAGCACTGTTCTATGGTTCACTGTTCAAAGCTTTCATATGGCCTGAAACAGTGAAAGGACTGTCAGACTTATTAGAGCAAACCTGGGTACTTTTACTGGCAGGCACAGTGCAGCTGCAATGACACCAAGCCCACTGGAAGAATGCTACCCCGGAATGGTGTAAGCAGGGAAGGACCTGGCATATAAGGAAGCACTCATGTCCCAGCTCCCAGACCTACAGGACATGCAATGCTGTGCTCAAAGTGGCCAAAGATACACCTCTGGGTGTCAGAAACAAAGGCTCATGGAGAAAACACACCTAGACAGCTATTGAGGAATGCCAGAAGATGTATTCACATCAGTTACAGGTCCAGTGCTTGTGCCTCCCATGGTGCAGGAAGTGAGCACAAACATCTGACTGGAGAACTTGGCCACAGAGGCCATGAATGTGACTGCAGTGCTCCAGCTGGGTTCCAGCCCTGGCTGCAACCCTACAGGTCACTGGCCAATGTCACACACAGGAATTTGGCAAGCACATGCACTTCTGCTCAGCACAGGGGCCCTGGGAGATCTGTCCTCCTCTGGATGTCTGGTTGAAGTTATCTTAAGAATCTCAAACTACTTTGGTCTCAAATTTAGATTCTTTAAACTTACTGTTACAGATCTCCAACCACCAGAAATGACAGTTTCAAAGGGTATCTTGTTTAAACCAGTGGTTTAAAACAGTTGGGGTTTTTTTGTTGGTTTTTTTTTTTTTTTAATCACAGAACCAATTTGCTGTAGGCACTCCTCCCACCAGGAGGAACAGCCACATGAGCTGGGTGCTCCAGAGATGTGAAACACACCTACATTAAAAAGTGACACAGGCCTGAGACCAGCATCTGGCAGTGAGGCCACCTGTCAGGGAAACCAGCAGTTGCATCCAAGCTATGTACTGGGAATGGTCCCTGGCACAAGCTGACTTCCAAACCCTGTATTATGGGCACTGTCTGATGCTGTGCACATTGGCTCATAGCAAGAACAGGGCTTGATACCAACAGCTAGACACCACAGCCAGCCAGATCAAGCCATGCTCAAAAGATACTATTGCACTACTTAATTTATTGGAAATACAGTCATTATAGCTACTGGCCATGGGTTCAGCTGCCCATTTCTCACAGCTGGTTCATGGAAGCCTTAAAAAAAGGAAACAGTATTGATCCCTGTATACACCCAACCATCTTGTGCAATACCGGGCTTGTCTAAAAGAACAGGAAAATGAGAACAAAGGGTTTGCAGCTTACCCTCGCAACAGCTTTTCTTTCTTGTTACACTGTACAACACAATAATATCTCTAGGTGGTCCATATTTTTCCACTTTCCGTCCTTCATTTTTATTAGTCTGAGGTCCATATAATGGCATTGGTCAATAATTGAACGAACACCATTTTTTGGCTTGAAGTTAACATACACAGCAATAAAGGGAAATGAAACTCAAAACAAAAAATGACCATTGCCAGAAAAATGCTTCAGAATATCACAACTACCAGCTTGCAATTTAGGAGCTTGCCTTCAAACACAGGGAATATAATTTATTTCTGAAAAAATACCATTGAGTCTGAGGTGCCAATACATGCACAAATACCACTTTTTGAAACCACTGTTTGCACTTCTTAATCCACATGGTAAACACCAACACAGATCACTAAGCAATTACCCACATCATTTGCTTTTCCTATCTCCATAATTTGTATCAAAGTGGTTGTTTACCTACTTCTCCTGTATAATTTTGTATACAAAATACTTGCCCACACATTTAATACAAGTTTTGTGCTTAGCAGCTGTATAACAGTTACACTTGCTTCTAAAAGAATTTGACTCTAAAAAACATGCAAAAATGTCTGTTTGTGTTAAAAAGGGCATGTGAACACAAGTTCAGTTTTAGAGCACAGGAATGACCACGGGAAACAATGACTGAGGCAGACCAAGCTGTTGACTAGGTTTAGCCATGCTTCTCTCTGGTGATCTCAGTGATTGCAATCCTTGGGCCATCCATTTAGGTGTGTTCACACTTCAATGTTCATGCCTGCTTCCTTGCAGAAGTCTTTCAGTCATCAGGTTTTTAGAACAACTAATATAAGCTGTGATCAAAAGGGTGCTGTGGATTAAACTAGTTGGGGATGACAACTTCTTGCCTTGGTTTCCTGGTCACAAAAACTTAAGGAAATCCTCACCAGGCTTCTCTCTCATCTGCTAAAGAATGAAGGAAGGAGGGAAAGAAGGAGCAAGAATCACAATTCTGAGGAATTGTACACAGAGGAGCTTTCAGAATACAGATGAAAATCATGCATTTTTCAGCCACTAGAGCATGTATTTTTTTCTTAAACAATAAGTACATTCATAGCTCCCTTGCACTACTGCTTTCTCTGGTATATAATACAGTTATGAGTATTTGTGGTAGAGCTTATTGCTGGATGCCAAAGGACCATGATCAATAGCATTTACAGCATTTCTTGTTTAACAAAAACCTTCCTAGCCTTACTTTTCATCTTCCACTCCAAAATCAACACTTTGGAACCTGAATTAGTAGCACAACCTACTGAGGGATTTCTTCCCTTCCCCAAGTCTTGTGCTCCCCAACTACATTAGCAACCATAGGGTGCAGGGGAAGATGAAATGCCAAACAACAGAGGTCTCAAATATTCCCCCAGAGCAAAGCCTACAGCTGGGCAGCCTATAGAAATCCTGCCTGCAGAACAGCTGAGAGAAGATCTCTGCAACAGCTCCTCATCTGCTGGTGCTTCATAGCTCAGACTGCCATGGTACTACAAGCACCACAGCAAGCTCTAAGTTTATGTGCTTTGGCCATTTGGCTACAAATAAACTTGGCAACAACAGGGATCAGAGTGTAAATCTGGAATTTCAGTGTTTGTATGGGTCTGTCCCTGCTGGAAACCTGGCAGGATCATTTATCAGTTGATATTTTCAAAGCATGATGATGGATTAATTTATTCCCACTAATTTACTGGCAGTTACAGAAGTTACCAAGAAGAGATTAGTTTATGAATTCATTGCCTGAAGGGAAGAGACTGAATTCTTCTTTGGAAATGGATTAGTGCCTATACATTGTGTAACCAACTCCTGTATGTAATACGCTGTGCTAAGTGTAGTGGTCCACCACCCACTGCAGCTGATATCTTACACGAGCTGCTTTCCCTGCTTGCTCCTGCCTGAGGGAATCCAGCAGAGGTCCATTCTCAGCTGCCAACGCCAGCTCATGCAGTCTCAAAAATTTCAGATGTAACAGAACTTAAAAAACCTGAGGTAATATCAGACAGCACTAAAAGTCTCAGCTGCAAAGACAGCACACACAAGGCTTTGGCAGACCCAAAAACCTCTTTTTGGGCTGAATTATAGTTGGTCTGACTGAATGGGACGTAAGTGTGAGTGGAACGGAATAAAACACATCACTCGACTGCCACAAAAACTATTAGATTCTTAATCTCAGTAATTAAATAACATCAGGAAAATAAAGTCAGAGGTGTCAATTTTTATTTGACAGATACAATATCCCTCTGCCTTCAGCACAATTAACACTGAGACTGCTTTAGTCCTCTTTTCCCCATGTTAGTACTACCACATTGCCCTACTTAGATCTCTAGTTTTTATCGGTATTTACTTCTGCCTATGCTAAAGTAAATTGCTCCCATGGCAGATTAAAAGCACAGAGAACATTTATCTCTTCAAGACAAACACAGGACTATTCAGCAGAGTCCCTTTCACCTCCCATTAAGGTGGCCATTCTTGCCAGGAGAAAGCAGGCTATTCTGAGGCCTGATCAAGGATTCCTGTGCCACAGGAGTCTGAAGCAACAGGACCAGCATGACAAGAACAGGCACAAGGGCTATATGCCTGATGTTGGAGAACAGCACAGGCATGACCTTTCCTGCTAGACCTGCAGTAACTGCAGAAGGGCAATCATCCTTTGACAACTGCTTATTATTGGTGGAGCTGCTGAAAGAGCAAGAGAAGTCAAGGCATAATTCCTAAATCCAGGTAAGATGCGTAGAGGACCTCCACTGCTATCAAAATGCTGCAGCTGCCTTTAGCCAACCCTGCATGCATCAAAAGCTTGACTGGACAACAGGCTATACCCTTGTCATCAAAGCACATGGTGCTGCAAAACATGAGGCTTTGAAATGTCATTTTGAACCACTCATTGGATGACTCCACAGCCCACATTTGCTCTAGCAAAACACAGAGCTGAGAGCAGGGGCCAGGTTTCTCTGTATCTCATGGGAAAAAGGAATGAGGTATGGGAATGAGAAGATATAGCCTAATAACATTTAAGATTAAGAAGAAAAATTTAAAGTAAGATACAGTAATTTCACGAATATAA
>VRYO01002772.1:28075104-28156018 GCA_009812075.1 Sialia sialis
CAAAATAGGCCACTTCACATTAGAGCAGCCTTTACTCAGATTTCTCTCCATAGGACTCAACTCCTAAGGAAACCATGATTACAGACCTGTAAAAGGTCAAAAGCATTGCTTTCTGAGGCTGATCGATCACTACTGTTATTGCAAAAACCTGCTAAGTACACTGATCTTTCACCTCACAGTAAGAGGGAATGGTACAGGAATTGAAGAATAAAAGAAAGCATTAGACAAAACTTTGCAGTAAACTTGGCGGCAGAACAGCAGTGCTTTCTAGCCAGAACTGTGCTTTGGCATCGCCTTCGATTCAGTACTCAAAGCCTTAAGAGTTCCCTGAAAAACTTAAATTAAGTGGTGAATACACATGATGTGACAAGCAAAGCCCATATGTTCAAAGTCTGGCCAAGGTTAGTTACACAACATTATTTCCTGCAGCCTGACTAAGGAAAAATTGAAACACCACATTTTTTAGCCCAGCCTCCGCAACTGTTCTCCCTCTCACGAGGACGGAGGCAGTATGTTGTCCATCCCAAATTATGGCACAGTCTGATTTGTAATGTTTATTATTTGTTTTCTGATAGCCTAATTTAAATTTTGGCAATTATTTATGTGCAGTTTCAAGCAATCAAGCATGCAGGCCGTGACATATGAAGAACCCCAAGAGATGCATATGTCTTTGTGATTATGCAAAGGTCCCTGCCTGGAGGGTTGCCTGGTAAACTTGCCTTCTCCTGCTGCTTCTTTCACAAAACTGTCCCATTCCTTCTCCAGGCTTGCTCCTGCCACCCACCCAAACTGCATGCAAGTGTACCTTCAATTCCTGTGTGGATATTTGTTTAACAGTTTTTCCATTTACATAATTTCTTTACCTCATGAAAGTATAGATAAGGAAGCTTCATTTTCCCCTTCCTAAAATGCTCCATGCAGGACAAAGCTCTGGTGAACAGGATGTGCCCCACTGTGTGTGGCTATTCTCAATACTCCATGGCTGCTGCTCCTATTCCCTCCCATGGTGCCCCATCCCATCTTGCCACATCCAGCATGGTTGCATCCATCACTCCTCACACTGTATGTAAAAGAGAAACAGCTGTGTTTTTTCTTGCTTCTGGTCTTGCAACAGACTGCATTATGGACTACTGCAATTCTTATCAAATCCCTGGGCAAATAAATGAAGATACCAGAAGTTTTGTACAAACCCACTCATATTTGGGCAGTGTGTGATGAAGCAAAAAGAGTAAAGCAGTGTTTTTATGTGAATAAGCTTTCACAGCATGAGAGGTTACCATGCACAGAACACAGTGATGCACAGAAGACACTTGTACAAAAGCCAGTTGCTCCCCTTAGGGCATTGCTCATCATTTAAGAAGCTTTTAGAGATCCTGACCACAGAAGCACCAACACAGTGTCTGCATTATGCCCTCCTAGTCTTCTTTTCATTGATCTCTGAGCTGCTAAGTATTTTCTGACTTCTCTCAGAGCTGTTACAAACAGCACTTTACAAAACTTGTGCCACTTCTGAGCAATTCTCTTCCATGTAGTATCACACAGCTAAAAGATGTTGCTGGGAAACCTATGCACAGATCAGTGTTGGCAGATACCATGCAGGCACCAGCACAGCTGGAGAAAGGGAAAGAAAAGAGTCTGTTTCAGTAAACAAAATACTATAAAGTAGCTCAAACAAGCTACTGACATATTTCTATTGTGCTACAACAGTCACATGCTATTTCAGACGTTCAGTCTGCTAAGTGACCCACAATAAAAGGTCAGCCTTATTTAAATAGCTCAGTAGCTTCAAAACTGTTGCAATTCCTTCAGATTAAGGTATTGCAGCATCATTGCCTCTAGACATCTTTATCTTGATGAGAAAAAACAGCAAAGTTTCCTGCAACAGTGCATTTTTAGTTATATGCCATCTCTGTACTGCATGGACTTCATCACTGGCATTTGTTTTTCTTCCAGGGTCCACAGGCCACACACAGAGGTGGCATTGTGCAGTCCCCTCTTGGCGAGAAGCACTGTTCAGCTGCAGAACTGGAGAGACTGCAGGGGAAGGTCACCAAGCCTGACAGACATGAGACACACTGATGAGAGATCCAGTCTCTGTGTAAGCAGATGCCAGGGAAATTAAGATGGGGTCAGGGAAGACAAGCAGAAAAATGAGAACTGGTTAGTATGGGAAGTAGATGCATCATCCTGAAACTTGCTGTAACTCAAGAACACTGTTCAGCAACAGGCAGAAAAAGAGGCTACTAGAAGTCAAACAGAAGGTATATTAAGTAGCTCTTCTTATTCCAAATAAAGCTTGTAAGATAAGATATTATTCCTTTTATAAAATATGTGGGTGAATATCTCTAAAACAGAGAGGGGAGTGAAAGCCATTGCACCTCTAACTCAAAAGGCTCAAGCACCTAAGGGTCCACTCTATTACACTGCCCAACTGTGATGCTGAAGCTGGGTCTGTACAAAGTGTGGTTGCACATCCAAGTGACATCACAGCACATTTTTGCAGCAGATGTCTTGCAGTTAACACATGAACTTAATGCAATTGCAGGAGTTTGCTCAATCTGTGCATCGACCTACATGAGCTAGTAGTTTAAGGATAGTTCAAATCAGAGAAATGAGACTAAATGCTTGAGCTTTAAATCTTCAACTGACACACAGGAGGAGAGCATCTTAAGGCAAAGGATCCACAAGTTCAGACAAACTTCAACAAGTGGCAGAAAGTGGCTCATGAGAGTTTAAAAAGTATTACATTGCAAGGTCTCCCACAAGTTACTAAGTGGAGTTTATCACTCCCAACAAGCGCTCAGCAAGACGTTTTATGTGCTTGGCCTCAGATTTTGGCATCTCAACAGGATACATGTTAGTCAAATCAGGAACAATTACTTTTCAACTCTGCAACAATGTCTGATTCCAAGTAATTTTGTATCTTCTGTCCTCTCTCTTAAGCCTCCTGCCAGCATCCGCTTCTTCCTCGCAAACAGCCAGCACTAATCTCCACCCTGACCTTTATTCCAAACACACACTCATCTAATTACAACATAACCAAAAAATTTAGTTTTTTAAAAAAAGAGCAACCAAATTGCATCTGCAGCACTAGGTCTTCAATTCCTATGAACAATTTTATCGGTGACTGATGTTTTTATCAAAATTTAAAAACCCTCCAGCAGGAACAAATCCTTTTACACTTGTAAAGAGCATCCACACCTTCTGCACTGCTTAAGCTACTGCTCATGCTGCAATCACTGAGGTGTGAAACCTAGAGGCTTAGACTGATAAATATACACAAACAGCATCAAAATCAGTTCTCACAGCACCTGCACTTCTGCTGCAACCAACAGCCACATGCAAGGCAGAGCAGACATCAGTGATGTAACCCTGTGCTTAGATGAGAATTACAGACCTGTACTGCAACCTCACTGCTGGGCAAAGCAATCACTTTCTACCACTCCACCACAGAGGAAAGGAAACTCAGTTTACCAAGGGTCTGGAGTTCCTTGCACCCTGCCTGAACACAGCGCTGTGTGAAGAATCCTACCTTTCCATTAGAGCTTCTTCACAGGCATGAACTGTGATGCTGTATGCTTAGTGTTCCGGACAGGAAAACCACATGAAGACTGCTTTTTATATACTTAAGAGTGGAAAGATCACAGTTCTCCATGTTAGAAGTCATGTCAGCACAAAGCCAAAGACAACTCCCACATTTCTTGTCACATATGCATATTCCCATTCCTAGTCCAGTGTTAGTTCAGCAAAGAGATTTTCCTTTACACAAGATGCACATTAACTTGTCTTGCCCCCAAAACATCTGCTACTTAGCACACCCAGAACACAAGCCTTGGACAACAGATGAAGTGCACATCTGTATTTAAAACCCTCAAACTATAAACCAAACCTAGCAATACTGCACAGTTTTCTCTATGCGACATGAAGACACTAATAAGATCAGCTGTCTATTTATACAGTGATCCCTATGAAGAACCTGAGACATCTGAGTTCAAAAAGAACTTAAGATAATACAAGGTAATGGAGAAGATGAAGTTCTCTACTTCCTTAATATAAAAAATTAAATTCTAAAAGCTATGGGATATAAGGATAAATATTTTTTCCTACATCTTGTCACATTCTAAAAGACCAGAATGCCCATTTTTTAAAATAAAAGGATTTAGACAATTTTGAGTTGACTGTGAAAACTTGTACTTCTTGTGAATACTCCAAGAAGAATAGTTCTTGACTGCAACACCTACACTTAGTCTGTAGCAATGAAGTGAGCACAGAACTCCCACCCACAAGAGGACACAGACCAAAGTTCATAATTACCAGGAAAGCTGTTTACACCATCCTCTGTGAAAGTACATCAGCTCAAGCGAAAGTTTTCCTCACTTACAATCCAGCTAGTGGTAAAAAGAGGGCTATTGGCAAAGTGCAGGTTTACAAGGATGACACCCAGCCCCTCCTGCCAGTCTCCTGCGGTGACACACGATCGGAGGCCCAGCTGAGTTAGCACTCACAGCACTGGCAGGCTCTTGAGAAACACACAGGTGTGCCAGCACTGAGCAGAACTGCTTGAACTGAAAGCTGGGTGAGTCAGTGCACTTGTCCCACCGTATCCCATGCTCAGGTAAGATTAATGACACTAAATCTTCTCTGGAGCATGGAGCTAGATATGTCTGAACTTGACATGTCAGTGACCTACTTCTCAGACATGCCCAACATCCACGTCTGCCTCTGAAGGCAAGAAAAGAATTTTGAAACGGTAGCACATTTTTAATACTGAGGAAGATGATGACAACTTAGGATCAGCTGTGCACATTAAGAAAATCCCACTCTAGCTTCACGTGAGCATACAAGGCTATTGAAGACTCAAGTCTCTACGTGTTTGGCTATATATGTCTGCTGATTCCATGTGTTTGCTGGCAGGAAAAGAGCATGGATGAAAGCTAGTAACTTCTTAGAGTCATCCTGCATTAGATTTATACATTCCTGGATATCAAATTTTGACAGTACTTTAACCCTCACCTGTCTAGACAGGTGCATCCTTTTCCTCAGGAGAAAAGCACAAAATATCTTATCCCTCGAATGCATACCAGCTGTACTGTAGATACAGACTCAGTCTATTTTGGCCAGATATACAATCAGAAAACCCACTAAGATTAGGACACAATGAACATCACTCAATTACCATGAGTGACTAGGATTCAGAAGAGAAAATCTGTGTGCATCATCTGTAGAAATGACAAACACTAAAAAGGAACTCCAAATTTGCTGGGTATACAAAGTTCTGAGAATTTAGTTAAATATATAAACCCATTTCCCCCTGCCCCCTAGATTCCTTCTTTCCCCCACTTTGTCTTTCTTTATGAGGAATAACCACACTCCCTCTTATTACATAGTTTTCATTTTATTTTTTTAAATATATGCACGTATGTGCTAAACATGCAGGGCTATATAATTCATGACTATGTCTGTAAGCTGTAGTTAAAACCACTTTTGTGTCTTTTAAAACCAGATAACACCACTGGTGCCATACAAAATTGAGACCAGAGACCAAGCTGCCTCCCGCTTTTAAAGATTTAGGTGTATAAAGCCACAACATGCAGCAAAGGAAACCTTTAAAGTGGTACCTAGCTGTTGTGTATGCAGACTACCAGCAACTTCAATAATTATAAGTTCAGCCATTCACCAGCAAAACAATTCCTCCTTCATCTACAGATGCCCCAGCCTGAAGCAAATGCTGGAGATGGTAAGTCATTCCAGCTGAAGTTCTCTTCAAGGTTTCAGAACATTTTCCTCTCAGGAGCAGTGCATACACAGGCTGGGAAATGTGGATAAAACTCACTCATTTGGTTAACAAGCGACAGATAACATCTCAGTAACCATCCTTAACAGTTTCCAGCTCTAAAAGCCCTCCACATTCCAAGGCCATTAAACAACCATGTCAACACTGACAGGAGAAGGCAGGTCCAAACAGGAAAAAGTGCCATAAGGATCTGCACAGGCCTAATCATAATACACAGGTATTGAAAGTCTGGCAAATTATGTTTTCACCCCAGGAACCCTAAAACCTGCTATTCCTTCCAAATCAGTGTTAGACTCTTAACCTTTTAATTACAATAAAAATGCTAATGCAAGCTGAAAATGAAAGAAAGACCCATCAACCAACATCTTCATGCCTAAAGAAATAAAAGGCAGGATCATAGCTTGCAGCACATCAAGGATGCTGCAAACAAGTCCCTCAAGCAGGCACATGACCTGGTTAATTCCTTGAAACAGAAAATAGCCTGGGAACCTCCGGACCTTACTAGTGTGAAACTCCTGGCTCTGTCTTCACTGCTTGTTTCTTGAAGCTGAAATCTCAGTTACTAGTGAAAATAAAGATGTCTCATCCACCCTTTCCCTACACAGAAATATCAGCCTGGAGCATCAACCTGTTATCAGCAACTAAAGCTACTTATTTTTGCTGAGGTGAGGAAAGATGCAGAAATTGAGAGAGACATCTATATGAGAGGAAATAAATTTCAGGAATACTGTCTTACAGGTAAAACCAACTAGCTAAGTAAGCCTAACAAGCTACAATGAATCAAAACAAGCTCAAGCTTTATTCAGTGTCACTTTAAATACATAAAAAATGTGAAGAAAATAAAATGGTGAACACATAACAATGTAAAACTCTACTTAAAGTTCCTTTGACAGTATACTTGTTTTAAGTAGCTCAGTTCCTCTTGCTGCCAGGAATATGAGATTTCACTTGGAGACCTCAGCTTAGGTGAACTTAAATAATCTTAAATTTGCACGTATTTGATAGCTGAAAACTAAGTCACAGTGAGAACAAAGATGAAAGAGAATACTGACAGTTTTTCAGAAAGCTTGCAGAGACATAAAAGTAGACACTTAACGGAACAGGTATCCATGAGAAACAGTCCATCCAAATACCCGTGTGTATCAAGACATACTGACATGCTGATCAACAACATGTGTCTTCAATCTTAGGATGCAGGTTACACAGTACACCTCAGCTGCAAAGAAACTCTGCTTAAAATAATTATTTATGGACATTGCAAGCAAAATAAGCACTTATTTTGAAATAAAAGATTTTCAAGACAGAATTTTGAAGCTCCAGCTGCAGACTGAATCAAGTTTGAGCTCTTTCAGAAGAGACAGTTGCCTTTAGGCAGCCTCAGTCCCTGCTAAAGGGCCTGAAAGCATTCTCCTCCTTGGCAGCTTTACAACACGGGATTTAACTCCGAGATCTTATCACTGATACGTGGTATTTTTAAACAATTACCAAGAAATGTTTGGAGAGGGGAACCGAGAACCAAAACTACTGTTTCAGCCAATGCCACCACAATCTTTAGACAAGGTCAAAGATCTCCACAGACTCCCCGGCAATCCTCGTGATGAAGGGGATCTCAAATCCCATTTTACCCACGCTAAGAAAAGTCACTCAAGTCCCGCAAGTTTCAGCGGCGCCCCAGCCCGGTCACTGTCCTGACGCACAGCAGTGGAGGAGGAAGAGATGGAGTGGGACACTATGCTGGAGAGCGCTGCTCCAGGCTCCTTCCTCTCCAGGACGTGATGTGTCTGCCCAAAGCCATGTCCCCATGCTGGACCACGGCCACCTCGCACGCTTGCCCGGGCTCCGGAGTCTGCAGTGGCGCAGGGATGCTGGTGGTCTGCCTCCACCATCCCTCGCCGGCGGGACCCACACGTCCGGCCAGTGACCTGGCGATGGGAGACCAGCAGCCGGGACCTCGCGCCGCGGGCCCAGCACCGCCTCCATCACCGGCAGCAGCGGTGGGAGGGGGCAGACCACCGCCGCGGCCCCGCGGAACACCCACTCCCTGGTACCTGTCTTCAGAGACGCTGATGACCCCGTCCTCCTTGGGCACTATCGCTGCCATGTTCACCACCTCCTGCGAGCCCTCCACTTTATTGAGCAGGAGCGGCTTGCGAGTCAGCGCCTTGGGCTGGGGCTCCGCCGCCATGGGGCCGGCGAGCACCGCCGCTGCCGCCGGAGGAGGCTACGGCCGGGGGAGGGAGGGAGGCGGCCCGCACTGCCGAGGCGGAGGAGGGACTTGCCGGAGCCGGGCTCTGCCGGGGAAGCAGGAACAGCGCGGCCGTGGCGGCACCGCCCCCGAGCGGGGCGGGCAGGGCCGGGCCGGGCCGGGCGGGGCGCGGTGCTCCGAGGGGCGGGAAATGGCGGCTGCCCGCCGCCATCTCGCTGAGCGGGGCTGTGGAGCCGTGCCTTCGCCGAGGGAAACCTGCGGTCTCGGGGAGCTGCGAGCGCACCTCTCCTGCCGGGGCCGCAGTCCCAGCGCCGCCGGCTCGCCCTAGGGCCAGCCCCGGCAGCGTGTCCCTCTCTGAACCGTGCCCGGTTATGGATGGACTGGCGGCACTCTGCGCTCCGTCCCGCGCCGCTGTGGCCGCCGGGCGACAGAAAAACCCCACGCGAGTAAAGATTAAACAGAATGTTGCTGCGAAAGTAGCTGCATCCCTCTGTTTGTGTTGTCCTATCTTAGTTTTTCCTGGGACTGAAGGTAAACATGGGATTTGTGCTGCTGCGTTAGACGGGGACGGGGGTAGGCAGGGCTGCACAGCGGCCCCAGCAGAAAATCTCTTTCAGAGAGCTTATTCCTAAGGGAAACACAGCAGACTTCCAGCAGCTCCTTTTCATCAAACGGCTTCTTTTCACTCGCTTTTCCTGACAGATTCATTGAGCTCCAAGAAAGTCTGATCACTTGCCCAAAACTCTGTGCTGAAACCAGTGAAAAGGCAGCTTCCTCCCGAGGCATATGCCAAACTTTCATAATCTGTCTCGAAAGATTCTGGAAAATCATGCTCAGTGTCTGAACTGCTGTCCTACACTGCAGAAGTTGTCAGCAGATTGGAAAGCGCTATTTCAGCTGCAACTTTAAATTTACCCACACTAAGCCCAATGAGCAGCAGTTCTCGTAAAAAAACCAAAAAAACAAAACAACAACAACAACAACAAAAAATAACCACAAAGAAAACAAAACAGGTATGAAAAAATCCAAGATCAGAAGATTAAATTTTTCTCTAGGAGTAGAACACAGCAGCATCTGCAACAGAACAAATCCTGATTGCCCACTCACACTTCTGTTGCCTATGTAGTAGACAGAGGCAACAGAGGGAAAAAAAAAAAAAAGTCAAATCCTTGTGACAGAAATTAAATTTCACCATGTTTAGTAATCTCTGTTCTGGTAAACAAGCAGTGTCTGCAGGAGTACAGCAAGGCGTTAAAACTTTCTCAACTAAACATGACAGGTCCACAGTGTGCTGTAGAGGGAAAGGTCTGGTCAGCAACAGCTGGATTACATGAAATGAATCTGCAGTCTCAAACTATTTCCCTGAGGATGCGTGATTGGACTAGATAATATCTCTTCCTCAGAATTGTTGAAAAGGAGCTACTACTGAAGAGTCAAAGACCCACCTTCTTACTTCTATGGATGATCCTGCAGTCCTAGGCCAGACCTAGAGATGGAAATGCAGGTCTCACTACTTGGTGAGGTATGAGGTATTCCTTGAAGATTGATAGACTTGTTAGTTTTCAGAATATATCTAAACATGTCTTTTAAACTGGTCTGGTAAGGTCTACTGACCTTGCAGTAGTTTGCTCTCAAGATTAGGCATTGTGGATCCCTGACAAATCAACAGGGGCTGAGCATATGTTGGAGACAGCAGGCTGCAGGCTCGTGGGAGACCCAGAATACATTTCCCAAAAAGGCTTTTGAGGAAGAAAGTAGTTGAGGAAATGAGTGTCTTGACAGGCAAAGGTGTGGGTCACAGGACTGGAAATCCCCCAAATCAGCTAGATTATCCTCAGTTGCCTACTAAAACATCACTCTTCCCTATTTATCTTGGCCGGGTCCAACTACTGCTTGAAGGTTTAAGACACTGTTTGAAGGAAAACACTGAAAGGCAGGCATACGTTTTGGACTGAATTGAAGTAATAATACGATAAAATCAAATACATGCTTTACATAAATGGTTGGTCTTTGGAAATAAGTCAGCCATTGGTGAGAAGGGAAGGAGAAAAAAAAAACCAACAAGACAACACAATGCCAGAGAGATTCCAGAATTCCAGTGGCTATTCAAGATAAAATTCTTGAGGACTTTAAAATTCTTTTAAAGCTTATCTGTAATGGTGATTTCCTCTGCAAGACCAGGAAACTACTTGAATAATAGAAAGGTGTCCTGAGGTCTAGTACATCATTTTACCAGGTGTGCAAACTTGAGGTCAGTGCTCTACTCTCCCTGATGAGATGGGGAAATAGGGTTGGGAAATTATGGCACACAAAAGCAATTTTGCTATGACTGATGGAAGAAAAAGTAATGTATGAAAACCTGGGTAGAGGAGTAAGGGGGACAGAAGAGATACAAAGATTTCAAAGTAAGAACATGGAGCTTCCTCTTGCATTCTCCCCGACAGGCTTAAAGAGTATTGTGATGGTGGAAAAGGCATGGGAATTCCCAACAAGACCTGCGTGTTCTACCAGGTCTACCACTGTCACTCAAAACAATCAAAAACTTCTTAAAAACAGTTTTCCTATAATGACAGAAAGTTGGTAATCATATCTTGTGTTACAGTTCAGACAAAGCTAGAATTGCTGTGGACATCAAGTTTAATGAGAACTTACAGAAGAAAAACTGGGGTACTTTAGAAAAGTGTTTCTCCATATAACTGAAAAGAAAAATCAGGCAAATCAATCTTATAAATACTTCCTAGAATATATTTTTTCATTTTCTGTCATAGGTTTCAGGTCAGATTGCATAGAATAAATATATTGCTAGGACTGCAAGCAGAACAACTTAGTATCTGAATTTGAAGCCAAGAAAGGCAAGCTTATTCAGTTATTTTTCTGCATTAAAAATGTTATAGGATTAAGAATTATAAGATGCTCCTCTGGTATTTCCTTTTTTTGCAGGAAATTGCAAAAATTACATGGTAACATCGTGTAAAGGTTCTATTTCTTGTCTAGTAGGTATGCTTGGATTATGTGAACTTTCTTGGAAGAGTCTATCCACTAATAAGATGGAATGAAAATAAAGCTGAAAAATGCAGCTTACTTTATATGGAATAAATATTACCTCGTCTTTGGTTCCTAGCTTCATTTCTCTTACTCTGTGTCCTGGCAGGACACCACAGTAAATGAAACATACATCCCTCTGTTAGTTTTGTCCTTTCTTTTCTTGGGGCAGGCTGACCTTCCCTCTTTTGATTGGGGTAGAGCAGACTTAGGCTCCCTGCCTCTAAGCAGCAGTTGTGGCTCATGTTATTCATGTGCAGAGTGAGGACAGAAGACACCGGGGCAGCAGCTGTGCTGGTTGGGACTGATTTGTTCACACACAGTGGAACCTCTTTCCATGCCCTCGTACTGCACCAGAGTCTTGCAGGATCTCCTCCAATTCCTTATCTGCAGTCTTGTTTGAGTTCATGAGTCGGAGCAAATTGAATTCCCCATCTTCTCTGGCAATTTGCTTTAAAAGCTGCTCTCTGGCTCCATCTTCTGTTTGGTTGGTTGGGATTGGGATTGGTTTTTTATGTCTTTATTTAAAATATTTTGACATACAGGGGTGAGATTCTTCTAAGTTTTACATACTGAAGTTGTTTTAAAAAGTAGGTAAATCACATCTTGTGTGACAGTTTAGAGAAAGCAGAGAGAACCCCAACCTGCAGATGGAAATAGTGGCCCAGAGAGGAATGCCAGCTCTGCTGTCAGCCTTGTGTTTACAGATTCTCCTGTTCTGCAAAGTTGTTACTCCTGTTACAAAACGAGGTGAAATCCTTTGACCAAAAAGCACAGCAACATGTTCTGTTTTGGTGTAACTGTACTTCCCCGGATAATTAGGACCATTACATGATCTGGCATGGTAAGTGACATCTCTCATACATTTCAGCTAAAACTGTCAAGCACAGGGGCCACTGAGTAGGCATAGGACAATTTAATAAACAGATTGGTCCTTTTGCGGATGCTATAAAAAACAGCCCTTTTACAAAGTGCTCAACAATAATAAGAGTAATAAAAGTCACGAGAAGAGGCCTCTAATAAAAAAACCCCCCTGGTTTCTGGTAATTAATTTTTTGGCCCAAACTACCAAACTATTCATGTCCTTTTGAGCCATTAAGTAATCTGATTCCAGTTGCTCTCACCCTGCAAGAAGGGAACTAGTGTGGGAGCAAAACAGCACTTTGACTGATTCAGTGCTTAAATTTAAAATTGCTCTGTTGACAGCAAGCCAGATTTTGGCTTCTGAGGCCTCTTCCTTAATCACCCATGCAAAATCAAAGAACTTACATACACAAAAGATAACCACATAAAAAAGGTAAAAAACCACTTGGCAGCAAGTTGTTGTTATTGCCTCTCAATAGTAATTGAATACAGTGTCTTTCTCTCATGCTTTTCTTCTCTTCTTGTTTGTAAACGGAATGTTTTCCAGCTTTACAATAGATAGGATTTAATTTCTTCTATACCTGCAATTCTATGCAACTGCAAAAATGCAGTTCTCCTTCTCCTATTTTGTCATCAGTGACAGCCTTCATAAGACAGTTACTGAAAAGTATTTTTAATTTCAGATGCTACATCATTTTTGGAAGACTGTGGGAAACAAATATAGATGAGCTCTTTATATAGGAATGCAAACTTCATGAAGTATCAAAATGTTCTGTGGAAAATTTGCTTGTCAGTCTTGCTTACATATATGAAACTTGTTACAAAAATGCACCCTCAAATTTAATCACTACTTCTTATTTTGTACTTGATATTTATCAGTCATACAATTAGTAGTGTACCTCCTATCACATTTCTATTAATGAGCCCTACATGTGCACAGTGACAGTTTTCTTCTATATTTTATTAGTTTTGATTTATGTGGCCATTGAGAAAATGAGGACCTATGAGAAACAGAGCTTGAATCTGCTCTGGGTCAAAGTAATGGAGAGAAAGATTAGCATTAAAAGATAAACATGGCAGTGCCACTGCGTAGCACTTTCTCGCGAAAATATATACTCATTTTTAGCTGCCATGCAAGTGCTGTTGGCTTTGTAACTGACTGTGAACATGTGAGAACAAAAAAATGATGCTGTGTCAGTGTGTGGGCTGCAAATGAGAACTCCTGGCTCATACATTTTGCCCCATAAGCAATTCTGGCATTGTATGCAGTCTTATTGCTGTTTCCTTTGTCCTCATTGATCCTGCTATAGTATTACTCACATTTTGGGCTCCCAACTTTCTGTAAAAAAAACCTCTGTAGTTCAATTCACTGCCTTTTTGGTAGAACTTTCTGACCACTAATTCTTCTAAGCTCATTATTCACATATTTTTCTAGGCTTCAGAACTTAAGACTTTTTTTTTCTTCCATAAATCTTCCCTCTATGATATAGAAGAATCATAAAGTACCATCAGCAAACACAATTTTGTATCTGGAAAATGCATTAAAATCACCTTCATGAAAGGTAAATAAATTTGTCTTAGATGATGCATGAACTATATGAAAGCTTTGAAGTATTTCCTTTTTCTTAATCTAAAGTGTGCAATTAAGAACATATCCAGGGAATATCAAGGAACAACTTCTTACAATAACTTTTGTACATTTGGCTTTTTCTTATTTTTAATTTTTCTCACTTTTGTTACACATGGGTCTACAGTATATGTTGTTAGATTAAAAAAATTCTTTCAACCATCTGAAACCTCACAAAGTTCAACAAAGCCAAGTGCAAGGTCCTGAACTCAGATCAGTGTATTACCAATACAAGCCAGGAGGATGAATGGACTGAGAGCAGCTCTGCAGAGATCTTGGGAACACTGGTGAGTGAAAAACTGGATATGACCCAGCAATGTGCACTCACAGCCCAGAAAACCCTGGGCTGTAACAAGAGCAGAGTGGCCAGCAGGGCCAGGGAGGTGATTCTGCCACTCTACTCTGCCTTTGTGAGACTCCACCTGGAGTGCTGCATCCAGCTTTGCCATCCCCAGCACAGGAAGGACATGGACCTCTTAAAGCTGGTCCAGAGGAGACCCACAAAAATGGCCAGAGGACTTGAACACCTCTCCTATGAGGAAAGGCAGAGAGAGTTGGAGGTTGTTTATCCTGGAGAAGAGAAGGTGCCAGGGAAACCTTTTTGCAACTTTTCAATATATAAAGGGAGCCTGTAAGAAAGACAGACTTTTTGTCAATGCTTGTGGGGGCAGGACAGGGGGCAAGGGTTTTAAAATGAAGGGAAGTAGGTTTAGATTAGGCATAAGAAGAAAATTTTTGCAAGGAAAGTGGTGAGACACTAATATGTTGTTCAGAGAAGCTGGGGATGCTCCATGCCTGGAAGTGTTCAAGGACAGGTTGGACGGGGCTCTGAGAAACCTGATGTAGTGGAAGGTGTCTCTGCCCATGGCAGGGGAGTTGGAACTCAGTAATCTTTAAGGTCCCTTCAAACCCCAAATTCTGTTATTCTATGATCTGAGTGTACAAAGAGAAAAACAAGAAAACTACTATTAAAATATAAACTATTATTAAAAATATGAAAATGTTCATTGCTTGTTAATATTGAAAGTACCTTTGAACAAGGAATGAAGAAATAATTTAAAAAATACAAAAAGTCTGATAAACTTACAGCCAAAAGATCTTAGCAATGCTAGTGCTAACAAAACTCTGGCATCATTTTAATACATACTTTTCAGTAGAAAGCTTTTGGACCTGCACAGTTTTCTTGCAGTAAAGCCATTTTTACACCTTACTGCAATTACATGGAAAGCTCCATATTGTACAAACAAAGCATAAGTCCTGAAAAAATAGGTGGAACCCTTGCTAAGCTGCCAGTTTTGTCAACTCAAACCTGAATGGCAAAAGATTGCTTTAACATTAGTGGTTCCTAAAGCAGGGCAGCTAAACACACCCCTCCTGTAAAAAATTATTTCTGCAAAGAAGTCCCAAGAAGCAGCTTGAGAGCAAAATTGCAGGAGTTTCAGTATATACAGAGACTTATGACTCACTGCTGCAGGGCTGTTTGGAGTGAGAAAAGAATCCCAGATTGTCTAATCAAACTTTCACATGTCTTATTCTGGGCCAACGTTATGTGCCATCTTCTCTTTGGCAGGCAAGTCACCATTTCTGGCCATCACTGTGGTAAGAGGTTCCTCAGCCTGCGAGCACATACACACATCCCAGTAATGCCACATTTAGATGGGCATATCATGGATGGTGCTGTAGAGCCTTTGGTTCTGATTACCTCCTGGCCACTCCTGTTAATTTTTATTCTAGATAGGTTGCAGCTAGCATGTCTGATTGCTTTGAACATCTTGCACTGTAGTAGGCCCATATGTTTATTGTCACAATCTACAGAATGCCCTTTGATTTTGAAGAGAGAACCATAGCTGAGTCAAGTTTAGCTGCTGTAGGGAGACTTCCTTTGGGACAAGTGTGGGTGTAAAAGCACTGGCCCACCATAGGATATCTACCAAATGTGAAAAATCATGAAAGTGGGAGAAATACTTTTTATTGTTAAATAGCAAATGCTCTAGAGACAAGAGCCCACTTGTGTTTGGAGGGCAAAACAAACTATTCAGTCATGTCCTCATCTGTTAACTCAGTGACCTCCTTGTATAAAAATATCATCTGACAAGATAGTAGAAATACTTCTGTGATGACTGAGGAACTGACGAGTGTACAGCTTGTGCCTGTGAAAGTGCACAAGGAAACTCCAAATGGGAAAACAAAGAAAACCTGTGAGTCAGCCCAGCTGGGAGAGAGGAGAAAAAAAAGTTACATTATCAGTAGTTTTCATTAGCCCCTGAAATTCAGGCTAACTAGCTCTGGAATAGCCTCTGTATTGTATGCTTAATATGAGCACCGGACAATTTTCAGTCAGAGGGTCTAAACCAGGTATCAGTATCAAGAGATAAAGATGCTCAAAACACTCCACAGAACGCCAAGAGATGCTCTTGAAATAAAAATAACTTGTCTGGTGTGTTAGATCAGTTCCCAGTAACAGCAGGGGACTAGGAAATACTTATTTGCCAGTGAACCATGAGGATCAACAATAAGAATAGGCCATGTCTCCCAAAGTGTTAAGTGAGAAGACACTGGTGAAGGGGACAGGTAGTAATTAAGAACATGTAAAAACCTTTTAAACTGAACTGAATGAGTGCTGGAAACAGGTTTCTCCATCTGAAGAAAATCAAAAGTAGATATGCATGTAGGCCCATACGTAAATTAAACAAACAAGCATCCTCAAACTTCTCCCACCAAAAAAAAAAATATAAAAAAACCAACCAAACAAAAAAACCCTCCCCAAACTGAAAAAGAAACCTTTTGCCAGAGCTAGAGAGACCAAGACCAAAACTGTAGCAAGAAATTCAGGTACCTGTTCCAGCTCTCTAGCTCATAAAACAGACCAGCTTTGGGTTCTGAGGCCAAACTGTGTGTCCCAGCTTGAATTGCAGGATACATTTTCTTCTTTGCCCGAAAGTGATGATGTAAAAATGCTTTTGAGGAAATGATTCCTGCTCCATGCTGTCCTCCAAGCCAGATCCAGGTACCGAGAGGCTGCCAGGAGCTTCGTGCCCAAATTGCCAAGTAATCTGCCTGTACATCAATTGCAAGAGCTTTGCATAGAATGCAAGAGCATTGGCTTCTGAATCTTACCAGTGTAGATCCAGCCAATGAACCTTTTTCCAGGGTTTTGGTACCTTCCAATCCAGCAGTTTGGCCACCAAGACCCTTCCACTGCAGAAGCAGGTACCAGTGAGGCATCTAGCAAACATCCTGGCACTTCACGAGCTATGTGGTGAGAGTCCCAGGCAGCTGCCCGGTCCCTGACTGCCAGAGGAGCACTTGTATGCAGGCAGTGTAATTTCTCCCCTTCACAGGGGCACACACTGAAGTACAAACCATCCGCTCAAGCACTTCACTGTGCAGATTTATGTTCTAGGAACTTCAGCACCTGCCTTGCAGAGTATCTCCACAGAGATGTCTGACTGGACTTGTATCAATCAGCATTCAATTCCTTGACTCCCTCCTCAGGGAGATGAGTGCCAGATGTTAGGGACTCTCTTACCTCCTCTTTGATACAATCCTGCCTGACAATTTTCCTCTCAAAAGTGCCAATAACTGAACAGAAACCAGAAGAGAAACTAGGACAACTTTCGTGTGCAGGGATGGGCTCGAACCCGATCTGAATGGGGAAGAGCAAAGAAGGAATGGTTGTGCAGCTGCAACATCATTTCATACTGTGAACACATCACTCCAGTGCCTTCCAATCCTCTTGTAAGACTACATTTGCTATATATGTAAGTGACATATGTATGTGACAATCAAAAATGCTTTGCTACCATAAACCTTTTTAGATATCTGCCCTTTCTCCAGCTTCAAGGTGTGCAAGTCAGGTGAATTCTGACTCGTATTTATGGGAATACTTCTTCTCTGAAATTATATTTTGATTAATTTCAGGGGTTTTCATTAATGTCCTTCAATTTTGGCCAAGGAAAAACATGGAGCTATGTACCTATGTGAATTGCATGTACACATACATGAACAAAGACTCAGAAGAAAGGCAAAGGGGGAAAAATACCTCTTCTGACTAGGTATAATAATTCTGAAAAGAAAATTTATCCACATTTTACACTTTTGTTTTACAATAAGAGATGACATTCTGCTCAAGTACTGACTTGTAGCAGAAGAGATTAAAAATTCTTGGACCATCAGTAGCAAGAAATCACAGGGCTGTACTTACAGAGGTCATTAACTGTCCAGACATCTGTTGGGTTACAAATTCTGCCAAACATAGATCATGAAGCGGTTCTTGAATTATGCAGAGGATAATTTCACAATCCAGAAAACAGAGAACTCAAGCAGAGAAAGAGCTGTGTAAGACTTTCTTATTGCCAGTTGGGAAGGAATTTACTACAGTGTCAGAATTACAGGAAAGTTTGATGCTAGTGGCAGTGGTCTGCTACATTGCTAGCAGTGCAATAAGGAACAGATTTAGATGATGGTCACAGTTATATACTCCACAAAGTAATTGACATTATAGTAAAATTGGCTGTATTGATTAGAGGGACACTGTGACAAAAGTAAAAACTCCCAATGTCTCAGTGAAAACTACTGTAAAGCATAATAGCACAAAAGTAATAGATTTCAGTCTAATAAAAGGGAATTAGAAAACAATGAGCAGATGCAGAAAGGGAAAAATTGGTGCTTAGGTAGAAACAGTCTGGAGCATTCTAAACAATGGATAAATTAAAGCATAATAGACTCTAATTCCCCTTGAAAAATAAATACTGTCACATTTTTCATAAATAACTGCAGTAGCCAGTTGGTAAAGGATCACAAATGAGTCCAGTTATGCCACACTGGACTATAATTGGGTTAAAGGGCTGTCATTTACCTCTGAAATGAGAGCTTGAATGATATCTGTCAACCTTTGTAATCAGGAGGTATTCTGGCATCAGGAGTTACTTATTAGCTGCTGCAGAAGTCCAGGACACAGCACAATCAGTCATTGAAAAAACAAAAAGTGAAAACACTCATCAGGGCAAATTAGTAGTTTTGGCTTTTTTGTCCCTTGGCCAGCTGAGAAGAGCTGTATCTAAGCAGATAATCCATATCTAAGCAGAAGTGTCAAGAAGAGCATATTGTAACTTTTTCTGAAAGAGAAGATAAAAAGGGACCTGAAATGGAAGGCATTAAGCCAAATAAGAATTGTGCAAACCCTGAAAGGTGATGGAATGGATATAATAGTTAAAAGGTTGTTTTTTGTTGTCTTTGCATTGCTAAGTTTCATTCTTTGAGACCCCAGTTATATAAATCACTGCTAGCTTTATTCACAAGTCACCAAACCAGAAAACAAAAATGCATGTATCAGTGTCAAGTTCGTAAGAAAACAAACTAACAGAACTTTAAAAGAGGGAAAGACCAGGAGAAACTCAGAGAAAATGACTGTCTGTCTGACTGGTGTACACACACAGACTTTGCCAAACCTGGAGAAGCACACACTTACTGTCAACATGAATTATGAGATGGGCTTTCTTGGACTTTTTATTTTGGCCCCATGTTTGGAAAATAACCATAAATGGTATTTTGTCTTAAAAATGGCTTGCCAACAGGAAAATATTAGAACTGATCCTGAAATGTTCAAGGCTTTCCGATTGCAACATCATGAAATTGAAAGCCATCTCCAACGACAAAAGAACTCACCACTGACAAAAATAGCACTGCTTGGTGAAGATTGTTGTTATGAAAAAGGTTACACTTGTAATCCAGGGTTTTCTATAAGTTGGTCTCAAGTCAATTCTAAAATTTTCCTAATGAGAAATGCTTTGTAGTCTCTAACTCAATAAAAACTATCCTTTTGCAATTTTCAAAGCCATGTTTTCAGTGTCCTTCCTTATAATTTGAAATATTTAAAAAAACAAGACATAATTTTTCGACAAATTGATGGGGGAGAGATTTGCCCAATGTGGCACCCAGTAAAGTTTGCTATGACAAATAGGCCTCATATCAGGGCTTCAGTGGGAGCATAAAAGCAGAAAAGAAAAAAAATTCTCTCAATTTTAGTTGCCTCTTTTGAATTACAGTAATTTCACAATTATAAGCCACATCTTTTTCATTCAAGAATCCAGCCTACCCCAGTAGTGCGGCTTATATTCAGGTGTGGCTTATCTATGGACAAATCCCAGTGAAATGCCAACCCAGAAGTGAGAGCCAGCCAGGGAGGGCACCTGGGGCTGCCTCTAAAGGCTTCCCTGGTCTATGAAAACTGTTGCAACTTGAGCACCTGACACCAAACCCAGCTGGCAGCGATTCTGTTACTA
This sequence comes from Sialia sialis, assembly GCA_009812075.1. Classification (NCBI taxonomy): domain Eukaryota; kingdom Metazoa; phylum Chordata; class Aves; order Passeriformes; family Turdidae; genus Sialia; species Sialia sialis. Next base: position 28,094,922 of record VRYO01002772.1, read on the forward strand.
ATTTATTACTTTGTTACACATGGATCCTCGCTTTAAAAAAAAAAAAAAAAGTGCGGCTTATATTCAGGTGTGGCTAATATGTGGACAAATCCCGTGGTGTACCCGGCTACCAGGAGGTGTGGCTTATAATCAGGTGTGGCTTATAATCGTGAAATTACTGTACATGCTCAGCAACAGTCCGAAACACTTTGACATAAGTCCTTGAAGGCCTGAAATACAGATGACAGATTTCCTCTCTGGATGAAAGACTTTATAGGGTTAATTGTTTTCTGGAAGACCTATGTCTGTGCTTTGTAGATGGCTTTTGTAGAGATTTCCGATTAGCTACTAGTTGAGATTTGATTAAGTTTTCATTAACTGCTAAGTGGAAAAAGATCAACTGGTCCATACTCCATTCAACATCAGTCATCAGCCAGGTGCTTTGTAGGAGCAACAGAGTGCATCTTTATTTTACAGTGTATTTTGATTTTGAGCAAAAAATGGCAATGCATAATAAATACATCCAGAGTAAAAGTTGGGCAAAAAACCTCTACAGTGAGGCAATATTTTAAAGAAAGAACTCCCAGCTTGCAAATACCACATGCAGGTATGTTACCTCAGTGGGAAACAGCTTATGGATGAATAAATAATTCTGTCTATTTACCAAGACTACACATTACATTTGCCATTAAAAAACCCCAAACCAAACAAACCACAAACAAAAACCCCCCCAACTCATTGCTTTGCCTCCCTGGGAAGTGCTTGTAGGCTACATTTTAGCTGTAAGTGCTTTATAATCCAAGCTGGCTGTAGCTGAAATTGGTGTCCCTTAGCTGCTTGATTAGTTAGATAAATTCGGCAGCCTTGTGTCTGGGATCCATGGTAATGGAGTTACGTTGCTATGCTATGAAATGTGCAGGAAGGTCCAGCACTTCAGGAAGGATATGATTTCCAGGGCTAATGAAACTTGGTAGTGCAGGCAAGAAGGAATGCTTGGAGGAATGAACAAAAGCAATCCCTGGAACAGTGACAGGGCATTGCTCAAGTCAGCGGGAACAGGCAAAGGCACAGATGCCCTAAGAAGGTTTCCCTGGGAGGGGTGTAACAACCACCTCAAAGATCATTTAGAAGTGGTGTTGTGAGGGAAAAGTATCACAGTTTTCTTCCTGTCATCCTGAGGAAAGCCTGCATGGCAACATTTTTACAGGTATTTGTGTGGAGGATGCATTAACCCCCAAAATCAGAGCAGATTGCTACAAATTATTTTTCTCAGACTTTCAATAGACCTAACTATTATCTCAGGCCATTCTGGGAAGAGATTTTTTTTTTTGCCCTAGCAAAACAAGCGAGTCTCCTCAAACCTGTTGGTTTAGTGAATGCAGAAGACTCTTCCTGTGCTCATGACCTGGGGGGACTGGTAAGTCTGTACTGATGTTTTCCTGGACATGCTGGTTGTATCAGTAATTGAATGGGCTGCTGCCACCAGCATCTCAAGGATGGAAAATAATAAGGGAGAGAAAGAATAGGAAGGAAGGAAGGAAGGAAGGAAGGAAGGAAGGAAGGAAGGAAGGAAGGAAGGAAGGAAGGAAGGAAGGAAGGAAGGAAGGGAGGGAGACCGTACTGTGTGCTAGACAGTGTTTATGCTAGAGGGTGTTTTCTGTCCCCTTTGGATCTTGATGCACCAGCTCAGATACTCAGGACACAGAATAAATTTAAAGACCCAGGGCTGAGACAGGGTTTTGTTCTTGACCAGAACCCTAATTTAAATGAAAGGAGTAATGTAACACATCAGAAATGATAAATAAGAACTGTAAATCTATTTGAATTCTCATGTGTGCTACCTTATTGCAACTGTGATTTTGAAAAGTGTTAAGCAGCTTTTGCCATATTATATTAAATATTCCTCCATGATACCAAGTAGGAGAGGTCTTGCTCTATTAAACACTGTTAAATACATATGAAGACAGTGCATAGTCTAGACCTTTCAATAGAGGACCAGTAATAGTAAAGAAAAAGCATATATCAAACACAGTTTATTTAATGACAGAAGCTTCTTTATCTTATTAGGTGCCTTGCAAGCTCTCCATCATTAACTGACTGAATTCTGTTGTCACGGCCAGATGACATCAAAGAGGTCAGTTTTTTTCTCTGAAAATAATCTTGCTGTGCACTTCCATCATCATTTATTTGGAAGTACCTAAGTACTTCACAAATACTCATGAACCTAAGACTCCCAGTACCTACATTCAGTCTGCACAGCTCGAAAACAAGCTCTGTCAAACTCCCGGTGTACCCATTTCCTTGCATTTCCACATTATCTGTTCTTCACTGCGGTTCCAACTCCCAAGCTGGGAAACAGCAAGGAATTTGGATGACTGGAGGGGTGGTGGGGAATACAGAAAATCCCTAGGAAGCTTCAAAGGCTATCCTCTGGGTTTCCTAATGGATGGACAATGAAAAAGAGGCTGTCTTTGAAGATGGGCCAAGAGAAGCCAGAATGGCACTTCTTTTAGAGGTCATTGTTCTGCAGAGAGATGTAGTTTCACTGTGTTCTGGTGCTAGGGAACCCGAAGTACAGGCTTCTAAAAGGTGCTAGTTTCAAAGGAAGGCAGCTGCCGCTGCAAATCTTGGAAAAACAGGCATCCTAATTCAAGTCCTAGAATATAGATTAAAAAAAGTTTTCTGTTTACCTAGGCTGACTGAATTACAAGATTAAATCAGTTTATCTTTGGAAAGAATTTCAGGAAGAGGAAACAAATTACGGTCAAACACCACTGCATTGACACTGGTAAAAAAGCCCAACAGGACAAAACAAAACCCCCCAACAATATATGCTGTCATGTATGCAAGACAAGTAAACAACATTTTTTAAAAATTTAAATAAAATTTGCAGCAAAAAAGCAAGTGAGTTGAATGCACAGACGTGGCTAAAGGAAGACTTAAAATAAGAGGACACAAGTATTAAAAGATAAATTGAAACTCAGAATGCTGTATAAAGAGGTATGTTTTAATGATATGCAGTAGAATTAAATTAGGGAATAGAAAACATTACTGTTAAATGTGGGGGGAAGTATTTAATAATGGCAATCTGAAAGGCTACAGAACTGCACTCTGAAGGAAGCTTGGAAAAATTTCCCTGTATCATTAGGACCTGAAATAACTAAGATCTGGAAATTTTCTTTGTGAAAATAATTCCATATTGAGGAGAAAGTAAATTAAAAAAAAAAAAGTTATATAATCAGTTTTAGTTCTCAGACCTTCCTGAAGGTAATTAACATAGCATCCATTCAAGCCTGAAGTTTAGGACAAAATAAAGCCAACACTATGTGATAATACAACAAAAATCTTAAAAACATTAACTTGGAGAATAAGCTATTAAAGGAAAAACACAGTAACAGCAAATGCTAGAAAAATGCTCTTCAGCTTTTTTCATATGATGGGGGTTTTTAGTATATTTTTAGACTTTGATTTTTTTTTTTTTGGTTTATTGACTTAGCATGCAAATGTAAAGTAAATATGCACCTTCAATGCTACGTTGTTTGTCCCCAAATGGACAACAACTATTCTCTGAAGATGAGAAAACAAATATTCTTAGGCTTATGTATACATTCATGTTCAAGAAATACAAACCTGTATGGAAGCAGGTGGAATGTTTTGCATCATGAGGACAGCTGGAGGAGAGTATTCCTGCAGCCAGAACTTGCTGAAATCATTCATCTTGACTCAGGAGAAAAGGTAGAATTGGCTCATTTGGACTGTGCAAGGTGTGTCACTTTGCCCACAATATTAAAGAAAGATGCATCTGTTTTCAGTGGCAGCCTCACTCTCTCTCCCTGCTCAGCTGTGTCAGCTGTGCCATTAATGAACATAAGCACTAATATCACTGGGGTTTGTTCCTTTGCAGCCAGTCTCCCACACAGATTTATAAATGTGACTCTGATGGCAGTACCAGCCATTATGACTGGCACATCAAGAGGCTGATGCACACTTAAGGCTTGGGCTGATTACCTGTCTTCGAAAGAATCTTTCTCAATATTAGTCAAATTGGCCTGCTCCCAGCAGCAAAGTACCCATGGCTACCACAGACAACACACATCCAGCCATGATTCTGCCCTACAGCAGATCAAATATGGATCTAATATAAGACGCATAGGAGTGAGAAGGACTAAATGCTCCAAATAGCCTCAAAGATAACAGCAAAAAGCATACAGAAAAGTGAGTAGGTTTCCTTGTATAAATCTCATTGGAACAGTGTATAAGTTTTGTCTGTGTATTCTTCCATCAGTGATAATTACCAGTAGTGAGGGAACTAGGGGTAGAGTAGGGCCAGCTGCTTCAGTCACCTTCCTCTTGCATTGGCAAGACAGTTACAACATGCCTGCAGCTTGCAATTTTCAAAGTTGATTCAGAATCCATGCTGGTTTATAACTGATTCTACCACCATGAAGGAACATAAGATTTTTTTCTGATCTTTTTTCATTTACTAGCAACAAAACATAAAAATTCCAAATAGCTTTCAGGATTTATGCAGTCTTCATGGCCCAGGCTGCCTTTCACCATGACATTTTCTTGGTGTGGCAAGGATTCTAAAATGCCTCTTTTCCAGCACTTTGAAGAAGGAACCACTCCAGCAATTTCCCATTTTTCCATCTTCCCCAAGAAGACGCATACGTTTTACACATAAAAATGATGACGGTTTTATTAGGATAGTTAATGAAATAGCAGCAACACACAAACAGATAAAATATGGCATGTCTGAACAATGTGCCTATCTCTGAAATTTAAAAGGAAGCCAATTAAAGGCCATCATCATACACTGTCAAGGTTACTCCCAAATGAAATTACTAATCCCAAGGCATGATTTGCTAAAGCAGTACCGCTGCCTACACCTTGAATCCCACCACCTTAGGGGGACAATTACTGTTCTTCCAGCAGCCAGTCTCACTGACCTTAGGAGCTGCAGAAGATACCTTTAGCTTTCTTTGGGGACCTGAGGAAACAGAAGGTGTCCCAAAATACCTCTGTGGAGAGAAAATTACTGTGAACCAAGCCTCTCTGCTAGTCCAAATGTTTTACAGTGTAACAGGGACTGGCAGGCAGCTGGATTCCAGGGTAACTCAGCAATGTGGCCTCTGTGGCACCTGCTGGTTTTCTCCCACTGACAGGAGGGGATTCAGATGAAACACTACAACCTGTACTAGAACAGCCCTGCTGCAGGTCATGAGACCAAGCACCATCGCTAATACTTAACTGGAAAGATACAAGCAGCTCAAAAGCCACTGGGTGCACATGAGCTTGGCCACTGTCACCACCAGAAGCATGATGCAGAGTGAGAAATAATCATAGTAAAAGAAGCTATTTCCAAAGTTGCTGTATTTTGGCTTGCACCAACTCCAAAGATTCCTTCCCAATTCTCCCAGAGTCCCTAAGATTGGAGATACTTTAATGGTCTTGAATGGTAAACTGGGCTGAAAGGAAGTGTCCTTGATTTCACCCCAAAGCCTAAGAAAGGGTGGCATAGCTCACAGGTACAGTACTAACGGGAAGGCCAAAATAAGCTGCTCAGAGGCATAAGAATGCATACCAATTTGCAATGGAAATGTGATTCTACCCCTCTCTCTTCCTAGAAATGCTAATCTCCCATTAGTCTTAAAAAAAGAAAAAAAGGAAAGAAATGGATAATGGATAATAAAAAAGTCCCATCAAGCTCTTGCTGAACAAGACAGAAATCTTGCCTGGAAGACCAAGATGAATCAAGCCAGAACACTGCCAGCTTTATCTTGGGAGAAGGAAGGAGCACAGTGGCTTTAAACCTTCTACAGCAGTAGCTGTGGGAGCACATCAGCAGGATCAGGGAGAAAAAAAAATGAAAAATCAGTCAGATAGAAAGCAGAGCATTCTCCTAAACAGATTGTGCTAAGACATGGCTCTGGAGCTACTGCTCCAAGGCTATGAGCAGAAACAGCAGACTCAACTGCGAGGGGGGAAAAAAACCTCAAACCCTGTCAAATTGCCAGAAAACTGAGAACAGAGATCTTCGTCATTAATTGGTTAGGAACACTCCATAATTAGAAGACTTATAAGACGTAAATTTGGAGTGTCTTAGCATAGATGAAAGAAACCTTAGTGTTAATCACTGCCCGTATGGAAGGAAAAAGGTCACAGCTAAGGCTAACCAATTTTTCTTTTTTTTTCCCCTAAGGATCAGGTGAAAGGCCAGACTGTGTCTCTGGGAATTCATCATCCGAATGGTACCGGACCGTCTTCTCCATCCTAAACCCAGCGGACACGACAGGCGACCCCTGTGCTGCCTGCCAGGAGCCGAAGTTCCCTTGAGGAGCGCTCCTCGCTGCTTCCTCGGCACCGGGGCTGGCGGGGCGGCGCTGGCATCTGGCTGCAGCACAAGTCACCCAGAGCCCCAGAGCACTGCCCTGCTCCCGGCCAGGGGACAGCACCCACTGCCGGGGATCTCCCCGCAGCCTCAAGGAGAGCGGCGGCGCCCGGAGACGGGGCGGGGGCAACACCGCCCTCTCCCCGCCCTCCTTCCTTCCTCCCCGCCCCCGTGACTCACCCGCCTCTCCCGGCGGCGACGAGCCGCCAGCGCCGGAGTCACCGCCCGGACCCGGCCCAGGCGGCGCTCCCCAGGGGCCACCCCCCTCCCTCCCCGAGCGGGCGGGTCGGGCAGGGCGCTGCCCCCGAGGGACGCGTCACCCCATAGCCCTCGAATTAGCTCAGCGAGAGGGGCGGCGGCAACAGATTCCTGTCCCCGTCCGTCCCTCCCGCGCTGCCCCTCCGCATCCCCGGCGCCTGGAGCGCATCCATGGGGCGCGTCCACGCGACCACCGGCGCTCCCCGCCCTGCCCCGTGTCCCCCGGCCGGCCGCCCCCCCGCCCCCGGCTGCGCCTGCGCGCCCCCGCCGCTCGCGCCCCCGCTGGCTGCGCCCGCCCCGCCTCGGCGATTTGAATATGCTAATGAGCGCTTACCGGGGCCCTATGGTGGAGCCAGGGGACAGTCACGTGCGACGGGGACGTGTCCTTGAGGGGCGGGGCCGACCTACCCAGGCTGCCTTAAAAGCGGGCGGCGAGCGAGGAAGCGCCTCAGTCAGAGCGAGAAAGTGCCGGGGTGGTGGGGCAGCGGCTGCTCCGCCTGAAACTTCTGAGTAACATCAACAGGGGGAGGGGAGGGCGGGCGGCGGTGGAGGAGGAAGGTGGTGGTGGGGGGAAGGTTAGCCAGCAGCGCAGCCCTCTCCGCCTCTCCCTCATAAACCAGCCTGTGTTGGGCTGAGCAGGCCCCTCACACAAAGGAGGGCAGGGCAGGCAGGGCTGCCCCCCCCTTCCCCCCCGCCTCGGCAGAGGGGCAGCGGGGAGGCGCCCTTCCCCGTGCACAGCACTCACAGCCACTTATTCCTCTCCCGTCCCCCGTCTTCTGTCTCTCCCCCCTTCCCCTCACCTCCCCTACGACGGTTCTCCCCTCAGCCCCCGCCCGCTGTCCATGTAGCCGTCCGGCCGCCGGCCCCTCCGCACTATGCCCATCTTACTCTTCCTGATAGACACGTCCGCCTCCATGAACCAGCGCACCCATCTGGGCACCACCTATCTGGACATAGCCAAAGGCGCTGTAGAGACTTTCATGAAGGTACCGGGCTCTGCCTTGCGAGAGGAGGCGAGGGAAAACGAGCGAGAGTGACTGCGCGGGGAGGGGAGGGGGCGGCAGGGAGCGGGGGGCTGCCTGGGCCGGGGGCGCGGGGCGAGGGCGGGAGCGAGCGAGAGAGAGAGTGCGTGTGTGTGCGGGGAGGGAGGGGAGGGGAGGGCCGAGCTGAGCCGGGGGGCTCCGGCGGCGGCGCCGCCTTTCGGCTCACACTCTGCTTTGTCCCCCGTGCCGCAGCTCCGAGCCCGGGACCCGGCCAGCAGGGGAGACAGGTACATGCTGGTCACTTTCGAGGAGCCTCCCTACGCTATCAAGGTAACCCTCGCTCCCCCCTCCCTCCTCCCCGGCCTCCTTCCGGCCCGTCCGCCCTCCGGTCGCGTCGCCCCGGCTGCCGGCGGTCCGGGGGAGCGCGGCACACACGGGCTCCGGCGGCGGCGGCGGCGCTGACATCAACATGGCTGACGCTTTTTCCCCTGTGCGGTGTGTGCGAGCAGCAATGAACTGTGGGGGATATTTATTCAAGTTGGGAGAAGTGACAGCAACTCCAAGGAGAGTTCGGCTTGGAAGGGGCGAGCCGGGGGAAGGACTGACTTCAGCCCGAAGAGCCCCGCACTCGGAAGGGGATGGCACTTCCCTGGCCCCGCCGCGGCGGGGAAGGGGTGGGGGGGGGCACGGCGCGGGGGAAGGGGGCGGTGGGTCCACATGACGGGACCGTGAACCTGTTGGAGGTCGCTTCACAGCACAGTTGGCTTCCAGCTGAGCTGGGCTCTGGGAGGGTGATGCAAATAGCTCCAAGGTTTGGGCACCGGTGTCCTTAAAGAAATTTGACCCGTGGAACAAAGCAAAAATACTCTTTTGGTAAACGAGGAATTCTAAGGAATAAGTGCATAATTTCAGGCTTTTTGGAGCAATATCAAATACTACTAACTTTTGAGGTGTTGTGTTAGCATCTGTAGTGAGCTGCATGCAGCAGGGAAGGCTCTTTGTAGCTTAACGGGAAAGCAAAACTCATATCTGCAGAATAAATCTTCTCACCTTTTTCTTTGCAGGCTGGCTGGAAAGAAAACCATGCTACGTTTATGAATGAGCTGAAGAATCTTCAAGCTGAAGGACTTACGACTCTTGGCCAGTCCCTAAGGACAGCTTTTGATTTATTAAACTTAAATAGATTAGTAACTGGCATAGACAACTATGGGCAGGTAGGTTGACTGGTGCTAGGTGGGAAAACATGTTAAAACACAAACTTCCCAGAGACAGCAATTAACTAGTTGTTCAAAGTGACATCTTCATGAAATATTCAATAGGAAGGCTTCAAAAGTAAGCAGAGCTCCGCTAGCTTGAATACAGTCAGTGAGTGTAGTTTGGTACCCAACTTATTTTTTCGTTTTTTAATTTCAGTAATTTCTCAGTCTTTAAGTTGTGATGTAGCCTCCAAGTTGACCTTTTCAGTTCAAATTTTTCTATTTTTGGTCAAGTCTGTTTTCAGTACCTTAGCTGGTGAGCCTGATAGGGTTAGGAAAACTGCACTTTCTCTGTACAATGCTGAACAGTTTGGGAGATGAGCCATTTTTCTAACAACACTGCATGTTCAAAAGTATTGAAAGGAGCGCACCACTCCTTCAAAACACTTCCATTGAGTTTGCCACAACATTTCTCAGCATACGTGTATTTTTATAAGCCTGCCTATTGTATCAGAGCCTTGAGAAGCTGTGCTTTTTTTAATCTCTCTATTGCAACTATCCCTTTAAAACAAGAGTTTTTTGGTGTGGGCCAGCACTTTCATGCTCATTAGTATGGGCTGCTAAAATACAGATGTTGTAGGTTAAATGTGTGCATTAGAACTCATACAGAGTTCTTTCTGGTGCTGGCTCAAAGCCTGGATTTGTTTCACTTGAAGTATGCTACTAGTGTTGGGCAAAGTATACCATGCACTTTTCATGGAGGGCATACTAACTTGAATCTCCCCTTTTTCTTTGTTATTTTCGTGTAATTCTGTGTCCACGCTCTGAGGATTAGTACTTAGTACTGCTCTTGGTATTTCACGTAGGAACATAGTTGTGAATGCAAGTCCCCCTTCTTCCCTCTCTCTTTCCAATCTAAGCAGAGTTTGTGATAACATGCCATATTTTTGAAAGAAATTTGTCATGCTGCATTGTATGGCTTCCCCACAAGATGATAAAACGAGCCTAAATATTTTTAAAATGCCTGTTTAGTGGTGACACTTCAAAAAAGTGTTAGTTCCACACATAGGGCTTTTTCCTATGGACATCTGCTGTCCTCATACATCTGTGTGTAATTTTCCAATTTTTCTGGTGTTTTTGTGTAGTTACAGGAGCTATATGAATCTTGAACACTTAATCCTTGTAGGCCCATACACAAAGTATTTGCTGTTTCCCATTGCTACTGATAATTATTCTACTTAAACCCATGCCAAATAATTTGCTCTCAGTGAACCAGCTGTGCTCAACTACTCAAGTGGGCAGTTGAGTTGTCATGGCTGTTTTGACTCACTGGTAGTGTTCATTACTGCAATAGCTGCTATTTTGCCTGTGAAGCAATGACTTTTTTTTTGGTCCGATCTGTTCTGGTTGTAAGTCTCTCTGGGATTGAACCCACCCTTGCTTATGCATGTTTTTGCTCCATTCCACATGTGGAGCTGGTTGTTGAAGATGTATTCACATATGCAGTCAGTGACTAAATAGAAATTCTAACTCTTTTTAGTGTCTGCAAAAATGGATGGACATACTGCAAGTGGCAGGTCATCTGCTGCTGAAGTCAAAGGTTCCTATTTCGCCTATTCCAACCAAAATAGTAATGTTTAGAAAAAGAATTCAAATTCCACAACACTTAACTGATCCTTCAGTATTTGCAGGATGAGATCTAGGGCAGCTAATTGTCCTCAATTTCACATTGATCTTTAAAACTCTCTTGTTAGCCTGTCATCTTCCTGTTACTTTTGACTACCTACCACCTAAAATTTAGTCCAGACAGATGGATGTTTAACCATACATGGTATGAGGAACTTGGAAGTCCGGAAAAATAAAAATTAGAGTGCTCAATTTGAAATAATTTTCACTCAGAACATGAATTGCTGATTAAATTTTTTTTAAAGCAGCTACAAATAGGACTATAAAACCATAATTAACTGAAATTTAGCAGGCAGGTATTTGAAGACTGAGTATGTCAGAATAAGAAGATTATTTTACAAAGAAGAGCAAGATATAGACAATCTTAAGAGTGGTATTATGTGATGTAATAAAATCCAAACTTTTATTAATCTTTTGTGGGAAATTTCCCTGGCTAAAAGTCTTTTGACTATCATGCTTATATTTTGGTGTATTGACAAACTTCTAAGATATTGCCAAGATCCACTTGTTACACAAAAATGAATTGTAAGCCTGACTTTTCTTACACATGCAAATGACAAGACATGATATGTGCCTGATTGTCTGGTTATACCTCCACCAGTGTGATACCTTTTACTCCTGCTGAGTGTGAACCGTTTGTTTAAATGGCAGAGTGACTCACTGTACTCCATGTCATTTAAAGTTGACCAGAAGTCTCCATCAGCTGACCTTCTGAACAAGAATGATGGCTGAATGGTCATTCTGGAGTTGGGGAAAATCTGCTTTGTATTTTCTTGCAACTTTAATGTTTGGATTTTTATTATGAGTTTATCATACTGCTCTTTAAGCAAATAAGTACTGGCTTAGTTACTCATAAAGATTGAGTTACCATGTCATTAGCTGATCACAGGATCTCATGATTAGATAGCTCTTAATGGACACTGTCCTCACACTTAAATTGTCAAGAGCCTGGAAGATTTTTTTCATAAGCTATTTTTGATATGCTATGATATGGATTTATAAATATTTTGTCTTACTGAGGAGTTGCTAGATCCAATTATTTTGGAGTCTTTTGTAAAGAAAAAATGGTTTTGAGAAGTACACATTTCCTGTTACACTGTTCCCTTTAACTTTGGCAGCATTTTCAGATTGGTAATTTCAGTATTATGCTGCTTGGATCCAATAATAGTTTTTTTCCACTCTTAGTATGCTTTGTGATGATTATGATAGCAGAAGAATAAACCTTCAAATAGGGTGTCAGCATTCACTAAAAATAGCAATCCTTTTCACCTTCTGCATTTTTATGGAGAGCTTAGGAAGAAATACAACATTTGGATGTCTCCAGGAAGAAACCACTTAAAACACACCAAGTTCAGTAAGGGTTTACTGTCACATAGCACAAAATGTTGTACTTCGTTAGCCCAGCTTACACTTAGATAATTGACTTATTTTCTCCATTTCAGCTTTTCCATTATTTCAGGTAGTCTGAAATACCAAGCCTTTTACTGGCAGGTTTTTTGAAAAACAGTCTTAGGTCTTTTAACTATGGCTTGTTCAGCAGGACATGAATAGTCCCAATAGCTTTGAGTGTAGCAAATGTGCGGCTTGTTTTAGTTGATAGAAGGGTTAAATACTGATAGATGTTTCTGTGGAAACAGAAAATATTCAGAATGTAGCAGCTGTTATGATGGATGAAATTGTAAACAAATGGTTGAAATGAACTATCAACTTCAGTTGCAGTTTGTAGTGAGGTTTCTAAGACAGAACATTGAATCAGAGGTAGGTAAAACATGTATCAATGCTGTTTTGATACTCACGTGCAGAGGACCAACATAGCTGTACCAAAACTGTGATGAATATTTGAAATTGCTAAGACTGATTTACTGATACCTGTGTGTTTCACATTACCTGTTATTTGTGAAATGATGCAAGTCCCTTACTGTTTTTTCAGCAGTGTTGCATAAAACAAGGTTTAAGAGGATAAAATACACTTAACTGAATGGATTTCAAAGTACTTTTACAATTTTTTTCAGGTGCAATTGCTTTAATACTCCATATAGAAAGTGCTTTTCAACAATGCAAGCTTTTTATCAGTTTTTAAAAATCTCACTAGGGTATCTTGCACATTTTTAGTAGCATTACTGCTGCTATGAGATGACTTTGACTTTTAAATGAATCTAATGTAACAAAAGCGCATGTTAACTTTGTTGCTCTGAAACAGAAAAGTCAACTATAATGTATCTAATACAAGTGGATTTAGAGCAGGTATTTCTCATTTCAAAATGATGAATAAGATGCTGCCTGGATTTAGATTAGCACAAGAAACACTGGGTGATTTACCAGGCTGTGTGCAGTTTTGGTGAAAGCCTTTTATTCTATAGTGTTTCATATATGAACAGAAGCATAACTAAATTTTTTTGAGGAAAAATAAAATCAAAATGGAATTCAACTGCTAAAGAATATTTTGGAAACTTAATGTGCTCAGAGCTGAAAGTTGGAAGGGATCCTGCACATGATGACATTGTTTTAAAATAATTTAAGTTTTTTCCAAGTGGCTTGGTCATGCCATGTATGACCATCAAACAACACAATCTTAGGTTAACTGCTGCTTTATAGTTCTGAGTATATGTTTAGACCAGTTTATAGCTACAATAGCAGAATTGCTGATGTGTTCCCACCGTAGGACTTGGCATTAGTCTGTAGAGTTCAGGGTGCTTTGCTATAATGGCTTAAATGCCTTAAATACTGTAGTATTCCAACTACAGGTAAACAGCATGCCTAGGAGATCATACCTACAAGACAGTTTTAAGTCACGCATTTTAGGCTGACTGCTTATTTATATATTTGTCTGGGATCTCCTGAGCTTGTAAAACCACAACAATCACATGTGAAAGAAATACTGTCCCCTAACATGGACTACATTATGCTTTTGCAGTGATATGTTCTGTTTTTTTTTAAATTATTGAGCAGTTTTATTCTCCCAAGAGGCATTTGAGAATTGTTACTGGATTCTGTTGCTCTCAAAAGTCAAAATCCTTTGAAGTATGGCTTTTGTCTTGGTATTTTGGAATCATAACACACTGCACTGAAATGGCCTGTGCTGCATGTGCCTCCAAATTTGGAACCAAAGTTTAGGTTAGCATTTCCTGCTTTGTCATACTGGCACAGTTACACATGCAGTTTGCTTCTCATGTTGGTGGAGGCAAAGATTTGCACTTCTAGAGTGGCTCTCTTGGTCACATTTTTTTTGCCCCCTTTTCCCAAGAAAAACAAATGGGAGAATTTCAGACAGTAGTAAACATCACAAGTATAATAATGGCAGAAAGAGGCTTTCTCGTAGTCTCCTATTTTCTGGGGAATAGCAATGGATTTAACATGAACCTGTATGCCTACTGATGTAAAAGATGTGTATGTGAAGTGCTGGTAAAAATCAATCATTCTCCTCTGCTATGTGATGAAATTAAGCATATTGGTTTGAACCTACACCTTTTAGACCATAACCTTTAAACATTGAAAACCTTTAAACTTTGAAAATTTTGGTTAGTTTTGTTTTAGAATATCCTCTAGTGAGAGCTACAGCAGGCATCGTTTAAGTGTTTTCTCACATAGTGAGGTGGAACTGCATGCCCTTTAGCCCTCCTAGCGCAATGAAGTTCAGCAGAAGTCTTAAATGTTTTTAAAATCACTTGTCTAGTTCCAACCCAGTATGTTTGTAAAGAATTTGAAACAACCTTATGTGAAGTACTTTATTTTTTCCAATGATCTCATCAATCTGAGTAACAGAAGGAAGATACTTCAAACAAATTTGATTTGGAAGAGGCAGTGCCATAACATGTTCATTCACAAGTTATCTGCATTTTGTCCATTGACAAACATAGAATATGTCATTAGACTCATGCAGGGCACTGGGAGTTTTCTGATACTCAGTGTACAGAATGAGTGAAAGATGGCCATTTCTCTTGCAACAGTTCTGCCCTCCCAGCTTTGAGTCCCACAATGCCATTTTGATTGTATGCATCTGTCTGCAAGGCATACTCAGCCTGGATCTCTGCTCTGGAACTTGTGCCCTCTCCTGGATTAAAAGTTGCATTAAGCTTACTTCAGGTTGTGTGACTTCATGTAGTAAAATAAATCAGTGAATGATCAGTGAGATTAATCAACTGGACTGAACTGTAGTGGTTCAAAATTGGTTTAGAACACTTAAGTTGCTCCTGCTGTTGTGATAATAAACTCCAGGAAGGAATTGTGGAGGAGTCATCAGGAAGTTATTCTGAAGAATTGCTGTGTTCCCAGGTCAAGCTACTTTTAGTCTGCTTATCAGTTCTCTGGATTATTAACCCCCTGAAATGTGTGGAGATTTTTGTGTACAAATCCGTCTTTTTTCCTTGGTGGTGTGGTTTTTGATTAGGTTTTTTTTTTTTCCTGTTAGTGTGCTGGCAACTGTAGGACTTGTTACCCTTCTCAGCATATGGAGAACAGAGGCCTGGCTTAGCACTGTGAATTGCACTGACTGAGCCAGAACCAGCTATGTAAAGTTACTGCTGTAAAGCAGAAAGGCTGCTGTAATTAGGGACTTGATCCAGGGCTTGGCAAGGTCAGTTATTTTCGGAATAAAACATTCAGAGATATTTTTAGGAAATATAACCAAAATCATCTTAAACTCAGAGTCTTTGGAGCTGACTTTAAAGCTATGTTTGGTATGGATTGTGTTATTTTATCTTTCTTAGAATAAGTTTATAAAGGCTCAAATAGAAGCTATTTTTAGCAGCTCGCATTTACTATGTTCACTCAAATATCTTTGAAAACTCCTATAATTTACTGGCTAATTGTCCAATTTCAGATTATTCCAGTAGTGATGTATTTATTAATCTGTAACTGATAAGGTACATATTTTGATACAAGTTGCGATTGAAGTTGATTTTGCTGCTTAGGTGTAGTTCATTTAATTTAATTTAAGAAAAAGTTAAAGTTCTTCCCCTTCTGGGATTTTATATCTGTCACATCAGTACTTAAGTGTTTCAAATGTTAGTGGCCTTTTGTTCTTCATTTCAATGTGATTTGTCACTGTTTAGTTACTTACACACCTTGCTCATTATGTATAAAATTCCTGTTCTGTGCATGTTTTACTTTAACTGTCACATAATTTTGAAAGATTAAATTGTTTTTGAAACTTACCAAGGACCTCATCTAAATTGGAACACTTGCAAGTTAATCAAGAAATTATCACTTATATAATGTGATATTTAAAACCCAATTAAATCTGTTCTTAAATGAAAGAAACAGGACAAACCTATATATTAACCTGTGATTTTTGAAACTCTGTGGCATACTAATGTTGGGACCTTTCTGATTTAGGTGCATGAAGGTGTGAAAGAATCTTGAGATTTTAAGTCTGATGTCTTTAAGTTTGATGAATACTATGTATTCATTATTCCTTTATTGTTCAACATGCACAAAGTCTTAAAATGCTTCCTTAACACATGCCTTGTCACATGTTTATTATTCAATATGGAGGTTTTGTATTCCAAAATAATCTGTTCTTGCATTGAAACTCATTTTCAGGCTGCTTTGAGTTGCCTTTTTTGTTTACGTGCTCTTAGTTTTGGTTTTGTTCTTGGCACAAACTCTTTGAGAGAGTTCCAAAATTACTGAAGTTGCGCAATTAAATAATTAAGCAGTTCATTCAGTGCCAGACTTGGAAACTGAGTGTGTAAAATTATGAGCATCTATAAAAATGACACTAAGCACAGTGAATTTTCTTGTGGCATGTTTCAGGATGGATGTGCAATGAAATCATTGCCTATAGAACATAAGCTTGCAAGCTTTAGCAAAGCAAGCAGCTGATATGCTTAGAGATATTTCCGTGACTTTGTTTTTGAAAATGGGTTTGATATCTCTTGTGCAATTCAGATAGCTTATTTGTCTCTAGCTTGTCTAATTATAGAAGTGATATCTGACTGGATCTTTGATTTTTGCTGTACAGCTTTGACTGGACATGGCTAGCTTAAGGTGACATATTTGGAGGTTCAGAAGTCAATTGAAATCATAAATGGCTATTTTGCAAAAGATTTTTGGAGATAATGCTTAGGCCCAAAATACCAAGGAGCAAATGTCTTGCTTTCATCCTGTTTATTTTCCTCAATACCTTAAATTTCCTTTTCTGAAATGGAACTTACGTAGTCTGTGTTATGACATAATAGTTGTTTCAAGAGTTCTCCCTTAGTTCTGTAACTGCTGTGCTGAGGACTTTGATCTCTGGCTCAGCTTTAGGAAGAATCTGCCATTACAATTGTGTTCTTTGAAAGCCTTTTGCTAACTGATTTTTCTTTAAAATTCTTTATATTTGAGTCTGTGACCTTATTTGTTCCCAGTTGCCTGAAGTGCAGAAAGCTTCATACCACCAAACATATGTGTATGTACATACACTGTGTGTGGAACAATTATTTCATCTACTGCTAATCTGTAGTGCCAGTAAAGAATGAAACGGAAACCACGTAGCTGCTTTGTGATCCTACATAGGTGTTGCAGTTAAGAAACTGTGACTAGCACGTGTCTTGGGCATTGTAGTAACTCCTAGGTATTTGTTATGTAGTTAACTAAAGAATTGTCTAGAATGTGGGAAATTAATTTGCCTACAATAACCTTGCTGTAGTCTATGGAGGAGAATCACTTGCCTCGTGGAGGAAAGAGTTTTTGATAGCCATCCTTGCTGTAAAATTGTTGCAATTTTTTTGACTTTCAGATTATGAATGAGTGCAGGAGGAATCATTACTTCTTGAAAACTGTTTTCTTTTTTTTTTTTTTTTTTTTTTTGCGGGGGGAAGAGGGAGATGTGTTAATGGAAGCATGGGTTCAGACCTTGATAAATGCTAGTCGGCCTTCTTAAAACTCCGTTTGTCCAAAAGACAAAAAAATTTAGTGATGGAATACTGGGGGAAGGAGGAGGAGGTTAGTTTCAAAAGCAAAGGGAATGTGTCTGTAATAAAGTTTAATGTTTGTGGCTGAGGTTTCTGAAGATGGGCAGTCTGCAGCAAAAAAAGAAAGAAGTGGAATTGACAGTGTGTGCTTACATGGTATCTGGAAATCAGCTGTTTTATTAAACATATGTTAAGAAATTGGAGTTCAGTGATGGATTACTTCTTATTTGTACTTATACAAGAACATTTAGGGGTTTTAGATGTATTGTTTTAGAAAGGAGGTATTAACCTGTGCCTGTGTGTATTGAGGTACTATGAGAATAGAGCATGCCTCAGGTTTATCTCGGTACTCAAATCCCCTCATATGAAGAGAGATTTTATTAACTTGTGCCCCCTCTGCTGGCTAGTGTTCCAATTACAAAGTAAAGTACAAGTTTATGTAGATGAGGTGCTCTCTGGCAGGTCAAATATCAGTTTATAAATGTTGCTTTTATGTAACTGAAACTACAGCAAAACCTGTGCGAGTTTTAATTTGGGAGAATCAGTGGTGGTGAGAGTTGGTGTTTTCATAGTAAGGATACTGTATTGGGCTCAGTTACGACTCCTTAAGCATTTGTCAAACATGTTTGTTTCCCTCATCCCTTAGTTGAAGAGATGTGATCTTTTTACTCACTCTGGGTGTGTATATTGTTACATATACAGAGGAACTAGATCTTTACAGTTCTTGGGATGACACTTGGGTCTTCTAAAACTGTTACTGTCAGTTACTGTTACTGTTACTTTTCTGATAGTAGTTGTTTTCTCCTTAAGATTTAGAGTTCTCTTCTTTTGGTTGTAGTGAGGTGATTTCTCAAATTTTCCTGTGTTCTTTCTAAAACCTGTCTATTGGTGAGGTAGTATTCCCAACTGCCTAGCATGGATGAAAGGCAGAGCACAAGTCCTTCCATCTTGGGTAGTGCGGGGAGAGCTAAAAGATTTCTGTATTTTGGCAGAGGATGCTTGTCCATACTGCAGGTGTGTGTGAACCAGCTCTAAGAGTAAGAGTCATCCTGTTGTCCTGCAGTCCTTTCAGAAAAACCCTGGGCATTTTTTCTTGGAGATAGTGTAGTTGGGGCTTTCATTAGGTTGTTTCATAAGATTCCTCTTTGTGACTGGTGGTGTTGCCTTTGTTATTAATCAGGCATCAAAGGAAATTTCTGGCTTGTATTAAAATTTCTTTTATGACTTAATCTTAACATATTTCAAAACACTCATGTAAAACTCTTAACTGGTTGGAGTAACTCTCTCTTCTGTGACTTCTGAAAATGATTTTGAAATACATCTGCTGTACAAATATCTGGTCTTCTACTAATATAGAACTGCCACCACTGCAAAGCTGTATAATATATTGAATAATCAACAGCATCAAGGGAACATATTGAAATCTTTATGGACAGCAAGTCAGATGAGTTAGTAACTTTCTTTGTGCATGAAGTCCATCTTATCCGATCTTAAGCCTGTACAGAATTCGTATGTTCTTCAGCTCTTAGTCATTCAGGCTGAAAGCACAGACATTTCTCTGACACTGAGGTGCTTCCACTTTGAGGAATCAATTTCAGTTCTAAAACAGACATAGTAAATAAATACAATTTCAAAGTTATTTTTATTGTGTAGGCTCAGTCACTTAGATAACATTGTGATGGAATTTAGGAGTGCTGTATTTTTCAGTCTGGCCACAGAATTATGATGCTCTTGTGGCATATCCTGTGAGAAGTCAGATTTATCAAAGCAAATGTTGTAGTAGAATTGGAATGCCCTTTTTACACTCCCCATCCCCAGAATATTTTTCCTTGTGTTCTTCCAGATCAAAGTTTTACAGTGTGTTTGTGCTAAATATTCATTAGGTGATAGAGTAGCTTCATCTGGGAAAACTTCCATTTAAAGATATTTTGCTTCCTATTGAGTAATAGGAAAGAATTTACTGATCTACCCAAGTTGAAAGCATGTACATTCTCTAGTACTGTAGTGCATTACGTGTACATGCATGGTTATGGTGTGTGTCTACACACCAAAAAAAACTACAAATTGCTTGAAGGTGAAGTAAATTTTGTAGTGTTTAATTGCCAGGTATAAATTGGCTAAATAACGTGTATTCAGCCGTGTTTGTGATTTGGGAAACAATTGTGCAAAAGCATAAAATACAGTTGGTCCTATAGGACTTGCCAACTACATTAATTGTGTGGGGAGAAGAGAAAATGGCCAAAGGTGCTGAAAATTGGGAAAAATAAAAGGCTGCACAAAATGCTGCAGTTCTTCTGTAATTGATGATCAGAACAGTTGTTAAATACCTCTGTGTACTTGACTGATAGTGTTCTGCCATGAGCAAATTAAGGGGAATGTCTCTAATAAATGCCATGTGTTAGACATTTCATGATTTTGCTGAAGCATAACTGAAGTTTCTGAGAAGCAAAAAGTGAAAATCATTATGGATTTGGACCATCTGTTTTAGTTTGAACTTCAAGCTCTGTGTTTCGATATTTTTTAAGCTGTTTATCAGTTTAAAAATATCTTTAAAGCTAATAATTTTGTCATTCTGACTTTTAGATTTAATTTTAAGTTGTTTTTGAACAGTGGCTGCTCACAGATTCTCACGAGCATTTGTGAGACTCTTGACCTTTTAAATTATAAAAAGACCTAAGACTGAATTCAAAAATTGATACTGCAGTTTTGTATTTCCTGGTCAGATGTCTAAATTTACTGAGAGCTAGGGCTTATACTTCTGAAAATGAAAAGGCTCTGCTGAGATAATATAACGGGAGATAGATGTGCAATACAGCTTGCAGAGTTTTGTGATTTACTGAAATGGAAGTATAGCTTTTAGATATTTGTTGTGATCTCAAAATGCGTGTTTTCTAGTTCCTAGAGATATGTTCTATTAAAAAATCTGCACTTCAGTTCATGTCTATTTTCAACTTCCAACCTTTCTTGAGCATGAAGTTTCTGTACTACTAAAAACGTGTTTTAGTAGTAGTTGTGTGTTGTGTCATTTTTTTAGTCTCTGATTTGGTGTGTTTTGTTTGCATTTCTTCCTCATCAATTTCTTCAGTTTTGCAGCTCTTCAAACTCTGAAATGAATATTTGTGTGCCTTGAGATAAGTCTTCGACTTATCTTCTCTTTCTGGATTTTTATTATTGTATATTTGGATATGTGAAGATCACAGTAGCTCTCAAACTGCTTTACCTGTACACTTGGAAGAAGGAAAAACAAATCGTGTGTATTAATTGGTCATACTGAAATTTGATGTAAAGCTTACTTGCCAGTGGGAGTGAATTCTTAGTTGTGAGAGCCATAACCAGGCAATATTGTCTTGATAATTTGATACACTCCTGGCTTGATGTGAGGCTCTCTCTGAGAGCATCACACAAGCTGGGATGGCATAAGATCTTCCTACTGTGACCCCTTGTGAGTGGTGTGGAGCTCAGTGGTGCTCTGTATTTGTGTTATCTGAGCACAGAACAGCTTCAGCTGGACACCAAGGAAAAGGCAACCAACTCAGCTCAGTTGCTTTGTGTTTTGGAGCAATCATGATACTGTCAAATTGTTCAAATGGAAGTATTGTGTAGTATAAGCTTGTGTTAAGGCTTTGCATCTTTTGCTTGTTCCTTTTTAGCCAAGCAAACTTTTCCTGATATTGATGCTGAGTTTTAAGTAACTTTGTTTGCAAAATAGGTCTGTGGGGTTTTTTTGTTGTCATGGTGAACATCTGTCCTTGAAAATACAGATTATAGGTGAATGAAAAAATCCTCCTCATACAATGTTGCAGGGTGGTCAGCCATTAAAACCGTAGGTGCTTCCTTTTTTCACCACTGATACAAACTTTTAGAAGGAAAAGCCATGTGTTGAAAAGAATTTGCTTCTGAAATAAATGAAACCTCATGCTGGTTAGCTAGTTATCCAAGTAAGTTGTAAGCAGGCTTACTATTTATACCTTGTTATCCTGAGATGCTTTCCCCAGTGCATTGCAGCATAAATGTTTTTAAAGATGATGAGGACATCCAGATAAAAGGTGTTAGAAATGAAAATTTTAGTACTTATATTCCGAATTGCACCAGAATATTAACTTAGATTTGCTTCTGATATTCTAAGTATGTTATTATTACCAGTTGTCAGTTTATTTTTTACAATAATTTACAACAGTAGAGTTCAAGTATTTTTATGGTCAGTATTCATGAGAAAAATATCTATTAACAAACCCTGCTTTCTGTATTATTTCAGTGCAATGTAATTAGCTTCCTGCTGATGTTTTGCAGTGGTGGTAAACTATTAGTTGGCAGAAAAACATATTGTAACTATTAAGAATTAAATAAGGCTAAATATTCTTAGCAAATGATTTTAATTAAAATTGAGTGTTTTGAGAGTTCTTAAATTCTTTTGAATAATTGTTTAAATTAAATTATGAAGTAGTTTGGCTTTCAGGGAGAGATTGATTTTTCTTTTAGTCTGGTATTTGCTTATTTTTTGTAGTTGTGATAGGCTATTTGAAAATAAATCTTTAATATTTTTCACTGAGGTTTGAGAAAATACTGACCACTACAGATGTAGTGCTGCCACAGTATTCAAAGTGGATACCCTTCACCAAATATACTTCAGATTGTTAAGTAGTAGTTCTGTTTGAAGCACAAAGTCAGTAGATGTTCTTTTATATTTAGTGGATTCTGAAAATGGATTTAAAAGGACCTTTAAAACCTATCCCTTCTCTCTCCATGTTTTTAGAGTAAATCAAAAGCATTCATGAGATAGTTTGTCTTTCTAAGCAGAACTAGGCTGCGGGTTTAGTTACGTTTTTCTTTGTTTCCTGAGGAAGAAAAACAAGGCCTTGAGATTAACAAGAGGAGAATAGGACCTACTAAACGAAATCTTATGGTGACTTTTATTGTTATTAACCCTAGGTAGAGCAAAATATGTTACCTAAGCTTGGAGTTGATGTGTCTGTGGAATACTTTGGAATTCTTTTTCAGAAGGCACAGAAAGCTCCTAGAATACTGGTAGTGGATAAAGGAAGACCAATAACTGACCAAGTTTCTGCTACAGCTAGGCTAGCTGCCTGTCTTGCTGGGATGCTAGAATATCTTGTCTTGTATATGTTTGTCTTAAATTTTCTAGATGTATAATTTATCTATTTTTCAAGTAATTACTTCTGAAGTAGCTTTTGCATACACGTTGAACTTTGGTCAGAATGGAACGGGTGCTATTTATATCAGTCTTAATACACAGAGTATTAGTTCTTAACCCAGAGGTCATGATCACAAGATACTATGCAAATGCTTTACTTGGACACACAGTAATTAAATCACATGAGATCAGCCCTGGTATAGAGGGAATTGGAAGTACCTTTTGAGGAGATGGCTGCATGTCTAAACAGCTGCTAGTTTGTCAGAGTACAAGCATTATTCTTGAAGTCCTATGCTTACCGTTTTTGCTGTTTCTGTATGCATTCATTGAATACAGACATGCTAAGTGTCTAGCTTTCCATGGTTTGAGTGGCTCAGAAACCCATTGTGCTATACTATGCAGAACAAGAGAATAAATACCTCAAGCTTTGTTTTGTTAGTGGATATCAATGGCTATTTAATGACTGAACAGAGTTTGTTACATAATTTTAAGTAAAATTGGTTGGTTTTTGTTTGTTTTTTTTTCCCTTAGGGACGAAACCCTTTTTTTCTGGAGCCCGCAATAATTATAACAGTTACTGATGGAAGTAAATTAACGACTACCAGTGGGATACAGGAAGAGGTAAGATCTAACTTCTGGTTACAGCAATGTGTATTAAATATTGTTTAAACATTGATACTGTTTACAGTAGAAGTGGCTCCTCAGAAGAAAGCTTGTTCATAGCTTAAACTTGCTTGTGTCTTGATTTTAATTTCAATTAATTTTATGCAGTAGCACTACAAAAAACCTAGTAAGTTTTTCCTTCATGTAACAGAAACTTGGGGTACAATTGGTCTGAGTAGAATGAGTTTGTTCTTTTTGTGTACAGAGTTAATGGCTTTTCAAATATTTAGCAGAAGAAATTGATTTCCATAAAGCATGTGTGTCTTTAATTGGTCTTGATATGAATTTTTGTACAGACCCCAGTTAATGTGTGATTTCCCAAAGGATGTGGCCACTAGGGAGTATGTGAAACATTTACTACTCTCATGCTGAGTTCTTAAAAATTATAATCGAATCGGTAGTTTTTATAATTTGAGATAAGAACTGAAGAAAAATATTCCAAGTTTAATCTGTAGAGCAGTTTAAAATTGAGATCCCTATATGCTGGAGTACCCATTCAGATGTCCAGCAAACTCTGAGGTATAGTGAATGCTGAGGCACTGAACTATTTTATCTTACTGGCTCTTTTGAATTCTTCCCTTAAAAAGATGGAAGTGGTTGCAAGAGGTAGGATTGGTCTGGCCAGCTCAGTGCCCATTCCATCCAAAAGAAAAACCAATCCAACAACCAAACCAAACTACCACAAATCCCAAAGCTCATTTCCTTTTCAGGGAAAAGGTTAATATCCAAAGGTCCATTTTAAAACTTAAAGAGAAAAATTCAGACTTTTGCCCGTGCTGCACCACATTTGACTGTATTAATGTGTACTTTGCTGTTTATTAGTTACTCAGGTTTCTCCTAATTATGTTTTATATTGCATTCTTACAGCACTTACAGATTTTGTCAGTATGGAAAGTGGTATTTGAGTGTTTTTTGTAATATATCTGACTCTGAAGAGAGTTGAATGATCACATAATTCTGTGTGGACTCCTAACAGGCATAGCTAGTAACTGAAAGGGAATTCCTGGATCCATGATAACAAGTAGGTTATCTATATGAAACCTCACTTCCATCATACTTTTTTTTATCTGATAAGCTATTTTTAGATTAATTCTGTGATTGAATATGTGCAGTCTAAGATACTGAGTAGACTAGAGCAGTGTGACACTTGAAGAGTATTCTGCAACATACAGTGCTGTTGGCAGCAGAATACTGTTTTGTGTGATCTCTTAGCTGTGGAAGTCCTTCCTTGAGGAGGAGAATCTCTGTTGTCAGATGACTGGCACTGACACACTGGACTGAGGAACACCAAGGTGCTCAGGGGGTGAAACTAATAACCTCTGGGTAGAGTCTGAGAACTGGGTTTGTTTAGTCTTCAGAAGCGAAGACTGGGGAGTGCTTTACCACCCTTTGCAACAGCTGAATAGGACAGGGAGCTTGTCTTTTCCCGGAGGTACCCCGGGCTGAGATGAGAGGCAACAGCTGCCAGGTGTCCCATGGGAAATCATGTTGGATGTCAGGGAAGTCTCTGTGTGGGTTGTGGAGGTGGTAAAAGCTGCATGGGACAAGGCCTTGAGCAGTCAGAAGCCTCTGTACTGCATAGCTGTCACATGTTCCTTCTAGGGTATGGAGTGCTATGGTTCTATGTTACATTCCTTTTCATCTTTGATACTCAAAATTATTTAGGTAAGAAAGCTGCATTAGCAGTTAAGCTCTTTCTCTTACAACAAGAATCGGACTTTTGTAGCCAGCCAATTCTTTTTCTTTCTAATGTGGATACAACTTCTTCATCTTAGTCTTAACAAAAAGACATTTTCCTAGAGTCAGGCAACCATTGGTCATACATTCACATCTTGTTACATGTTGTAACTTTGGCTGAGAAAAAAGGGTTTTCTGGTGGCTGCATTAATCTACTAAATTTGGACTTGGCTCATGAGCAGTGCTGACTGGTAAGTGTATGTCGTGATTATGTCAAATCAGGCGCAATGTTACAATTTTATGATCATTACATTCTAGAAATGCAGAACTTGTTCTAATAATAGTGAATTAATGTGGGTTTTTTATTATAAATAAGCCACTGTAAAGGTGTTCCATTCCTCCAGAAGGTGAAGTGACCACTGTTTTTCCTGTAAGACAAAATGCAAGTTTGAATGCTTTTCCATATGTGTGTACTGGGTATATGTTTCATACCCAGCAAAGGATGTGACTTTTTTTTTTTTTCCCTATTTTTTGCCATAGGTGTTCTGATAGGAACATTCTTAACACTATCAAAGAAGAAAGACAAAGCATCAAAGGGTGTTACTGTCTTTCAGGGATGATCTTTTGTTGCTGTGTGTGTCCTATTCATCAGAATT
Source organism: Sialia sialis (assembly GCA_009812075.1). Classification (NCBI taxonomy): domain Eukaryota; kingdom Metazoa; phylum Chordata; class Aves; order Passeriformes; family Turdidae; genus Sialia; species Sialia sialis. The sequence goes on from VRYO01002772.1 coordinate 28,120,459, forward strand.
TTTCTTGGTGTACCTTGAGTGTCTTTTACAGTTGCCTCTCAGGTTGGACATGCAGAAATGAACTAGAATTAGTACAGAAACACCACCCTGGAGATATGGAAGTTCATTGCTCCTCTTTGGTTCACTAACAAAGCTTTTTCATTCACTTTCAAATGTCTGTTCTGTTCTTTGGGTTTGACTTTGAGGAGGCTATTTAGAGTTGGTGTTGGAAGTGATCATATCCCACTGGCTGTGACAATGTTTTTACTTAGCATCGACTGAGGCAGAGTATTTTTAGCTCTTTTAAGACATATGTACAAGAGAACCAACAATGTTGGGCTTTGGTGTTGGGTTTTTTTGGAAAGCCTGTGAAGCCGGCATGGAACCTGGAGGCAAGTTTTCTCTAAGCTTTATCATTCAGATGAATATTTGCTTTCTTACCAATGAAATCAGTTTATCACTATGGGAACACTGTCATTTGCCTTAGTGTGAAGCAGTCAAGAGCCTGTTTCAGAGCTGTTGCTGAATTCTTCCTGTTGCTTTGTGGACTATAAAATGGGTGTTGTGGATAGAGCCTTGCCCTTCAGTGAGTGCTGCTTTGTCTCATGGGTGTGGTTAGTCAGATGGAAAACAGAAAGTATTTTGTCTATGCAGTTTTCTCTACCTGCACAAGTCACTAACACTTTCAGTTCTGTTCCTTCTGGCATGTTATTTTAATAAATTAGTGGCAATGCACTGAAAATTCTATGGCTTGCTGACCAGACTCTTCCCTGGACTCACTAGTTCCTGTCAGAGCTTAAGGAGGAATGGGCTCATGCTATTGGTAAACCATTATTAATTAGTTGGTCTCATGTTACGTGTTCCTTACGGAGTGGCTTTCACTTCTGGCCTGAACCCTCAAATTCAGTCTTAGCCCTTTCTTCATCTTTTGTTAAAGAAATGTTTAAATGCTTGAAGGTATTTCTTATTCCTCTTCATATTATGAAATGGCATATTTTTCCAGCTTTACAGCTGCTGAGCTATGTTCCCTTGTCATTCCTCTACAAACCCTCTAAGTAGCATTAAACTTGTCTGCAAGAATGAAATGGAGTTATTAGCATATTGATACATTCTGATGAATGATCATACGAGCAAAAAGCATGAGCAATGCTGCTTGGTATAAGAGACTCTTACAGGAGGAATCTGTGATTTTCATGAGACTTCATCCCACAGCTGTTTGGCATCGTCAGATTGATCCTTCCCAGAGCTCATCACCTATTATGTTTTTCATCATAGTTACAGTTAAAATTTTTGATTTCTGAACAAATTCTGCAAGAAATATGTGGCAAATATCATTAAATGTTCCTGCTCTTTCTTATCTTTATTGTTCCTGTTAGCAGCAGTTTTTGGGTTTACTTGACACTGAGCTACAGAGCTCTTGATGTGTAACTGTCAGCTCAGTGAATACTTGGTGGTGATTAATGCTTGCTTTGGAACGGCAAGTATATCATGACATTGACATGGTGTGTCAGTTGACCTTGATGTCTTTGAGATCTCCTTGAGTTATCTCCCATGGGAGAACAATTTGTGTCTTTCCATGTGTTACAACTGCATAGGATAGGATGGGAAAGCATAATATTGTTGATAACTGTAAGTAGAGTTCCTCAGTCTGTCAAGAGCTGATATTCCCAGCTGGACTGGAATGGTTACCTGTCCTTAGTCCTTTAAGGATGAAAGACTGCATTTGCTTGGAATGAGAGGTGTCTTGTCTGTTTTTTGAATACCAGAAGAGCATGCAAGGAAGGTTACTTGCTGATAGATTTGGCGTGGGTTTTTTTTTTTGTTTTTGTTTTTTTTAGTACAACAAATTGTCTGTAGGCATATATTTTAGTGCCTACTCTTCTAACACCCTTTTATGAGATTTCCCAAGATGGAGCTGGGTTTTATTACCTGGGTACTCAAGCTTAAGCAGTGCTATTGGTGCCCCTTCTAATGGATGAGCCCCCATGTGTGGCCATTGCTAGAAGATCATGACTGTTTCTCAAACTGCCCTGGCAGCATAGAGTGTTCTAATGCTCATCTACCATTTTTCATCCTAGCGTCTCTAGGATCCTCTTCCCCCCCAGGATTTTAGACTGCGCTGCTTGTCATGATTGCATAAATGCAGGTAGTAAGAAGGACTGATAAAAAACAAACCTGCTCACCAATAGCCTTGCACTGAAGAGATCTTCTAGAACATCCTTATCTTCTACCTCTTTGGAGTTCTGGAGTATTTTAGTTGTTTTAAAGGCAGGAAGAGTGGCATAAGGCAAACACTGATTGTGTACTAACATCATCCTTGTGACGTTTAGGAATGGTAGGACTTCTTTGTGCTCCTACAAACAAGTAGGATGAGACTAAACACCTGGTTTCTAGTATTAAAATGGGAGGACACTTGTTGTCTGTGTACAGTCATTTGTTGAAGACCAGACAGCTGGTAAATAACTTCCCTTAATTAGTTCAGTCTACCTTTATCTTTGATACTAGTTCTTGAGAAAGAGGAAAATGTATTAGCCTTCATATTGAAATACATGTGGGGAAAGAATTGAAATGCAAGATGTAGAATTCTAGGCTTATCTTAGTTTCTGCTAGGTATGCAGTTGCTATGGTAATACCAGATGAAAAATGGTAACTGGAGGTGACAAGACCAAGTTACTAATGTCTGTGAATGAGGTGGTTTGAATCTATAACTTCACCAGTATAAAGGATGTTAAACTTAACTAGGAAGGAAGGAAAGTGAGAACATTTGACTTGATGATTGCTGTGCGTTTTGTCTTACAGTTTGAAAATATTTTTGATAGTAGTATGTGCATATTGCAATGGCCAGTTTCTGACTACTGTTTCGTTTTGGGCTTCTCTCCATATAACCAGCTGAGCAAACAAAATATTTTGTAGCTTGAGGTAAACTGAACTCAGGATACTGTTGATGCAGGATCCAATGAGATACTTCATATATATATATAAATATACATAGTAAAAAATATGCATATATACTACCCGAAGGAAAACAATGCTGTTGTATAGGTGTGTTTTGCAGATCAAAGATACTCTTTGGAGATAGTGTATCTTCAGTCAGATGTAAGTAGGAAAGCTTGAATGGCATTAATAGCCCCAAGTGAGGATAGCGGAGTGCTTGCAATTCAGTCTTCTTACAGTCAGGGTTCCAGGCTGTTAACTAAGAATGTGGCTATTCTTTTAACTTCTTATAACTGAGTTTCCATTGTCAGGCAGTCTTTGTGGCTCTATGGGTACAGGGGAAAGACATGCATGTCAAGCAGTTATAAACCACTGAGTTCTCTTTGACCAGTTTCATGTAAAACATGAAACATTTGGAGAAAATAGTTTTGTTCTTACATATGCTCTGTGCTTGCGCAAGCAAGAAGAGACATTGTAGAGGAATCATCAGGTGTGCTGAAAAGTCCAAAATATTCTGATTCTTGGCCACACTTTATGAGTAGTTTTGTCATGATGGTAGTTTTGAGATTATATCAATAAATTGATTGCTTTTCAAACATCAAGGTGTGTATTTTTCCCACTCTGAGATTATGTAAATAGAAGTAGCTGCGGTATCTGGTTTCGGAAATCAGATTTTAATGCTTTCTAGCTATCTCTTAAAAATAAGCAAACAAGAAACCTTTTTTAATGGCTTTCTGTAAATTCTCCAACCACTATGAACTAGAAATTAAGGCAATATATAGTAAGCGTTTGTGTGGATTTGCATCAAATTTTGAAACAGACTAGCACTTTCTTGTTGCATTGATCTGAGGTTTGAGAATTGGCATTTTTTTGAATGCTCCATGGGACAAAATGAGAACATGTTGAGTTTGCTTCAGCATGTGGGCTTAACCCCCTTCTGTTTGATGTGCTAATGGAACTGTTTGCACCACTTGAGTCATTGCTTTGGGGATTTTTTTTTTCCTTTTTTTGTTGCTGCAAAACAAAAATGTTGCAGGTGAAATGAGAATTTTGCTTTTGCTGACAGTGGTATTATCAGCCAGGGTGTATCAAATTTTCTGAAACTTGTTGCAAATCTTTATCTGTTCAGGGCTTCTGTAGTTAAGTGTTTGGATAAGCTTTCTTTTTCCCACTAATCTGTGTATCCGGATGCAAAAAGAACATCTAGAATATTCTGAATGCCTTGTGCTGTCCTTTAGAAACTTCTAATTTTTGATAATACGATATTAAATGGATGGAGAGAGAGAGAGAGAAGTGTGCATATATAGAGTGAATTGCCATTGCTATGGAATTTGACTTTTTCTTTCTTTTAAAAGCTGTGTATTCACAGATTTAAATCCTTTTCCAGCTCCATTTACCTCTCAATTCCCCTTTACCTGGAAGTGAGTTGACTAAGGAACCCTTTCGATGGGATCAGAGGTTATTTGCTTTGGTTCTTCGTATGCCTGGTATTACAGCAGCAGAGTCAGAGCAGATGACAGGGGTACCTGTGGATGACTCTGCTATCACACCAATGTGTGAAGTCACAGGAGGTGAGTGCTCTTGTTTCCTTTGACAAGTCATTGCTTTTCAAAGTGTAAATTAATTCACTTTAGTTCAATTACTTGTATGATATCATGTCATGGAATAAGTACAGTACTTGTAAAAACTCTCAAGACTATTATAGTAAAACTAAAGACACAGTGTTGAAAGTACAGAAAAAAAAACTGTCTTGGAAGAGTAAATCTACTTTCTTCAGAAATGCTTTGTAAGAGAACTTACTTTTTTCTCTACTACACCTTGGTATTGCCATTAGAAATTGTAATTGAGTCTGTTCTGCAGTACAGTTTCATACAGAGTCATACTTTTGTCTAAAAGAGCCGAAGTGAAGGAAATGGGTTGTTTCAGGCTTTTTGCCTCCAGACCACGCAGAATGCATAATAATTCTGCAGAATTGATGCTTCCCTTAGTTATGGATTATATTGTTAATATCTTAGAAATTATATTCCTGAACAAACTCAGGGATTGAGTTTATCACATTAGAAGTATGGTGATGATTCTAATGCATCAGAGAGGATGTGACTGAAGGAAAACAGAGGACTTTGAAAAGTATTCCAAAAGGATATGATTCCACTGCTTTCTGACTGCATGTAGACTGTACTGGCAGGTGCTTTGACTGAAATTTGTGGACAGTTTAAGTATTGATGTCTGTCACAAGGGGGAGCCCATTTTCCATGTATGCAACCAAGAATTTGAGTGAGTCATTAAGGGTCTAAAATAGAAACATTTCCAATAGGCATTTCTCATTGCTTCACTAGGGCTGCCTTGCTGCTTAAAAAGAGAGGGAGTGTTCAGGAGAAGCATTAAATCAGTGATTTTTATACATAAATCAATGTGTGTGGTGGTCGAACAGTTATCAATGATCCAAGTTAATATAGGGGCAGACACACTGAAGAGCTTTAACCCTGACTGTTTTGTTTTAGGTCGATCATATTGTGTGTGCTCTCCAAGAATGCTGAATCAATGTCTTGAGTCATTGGTGCAAAAAGTGCAAAGTGGAGTGGTAATAAATTTTGAAAAAGCTGGACCGGATCCCTCACCAATTGATGGTACCTGAAATTTTTTACACTACCTGTTAATTCTGAAACTTTGTAGTGTTTCAAAATATCAGCTGTAGCTGCCGGACATCTCTGCATTTGGTCAAATTGCTCAGGTAGTCTTAGATGTGTTTGTTCATGTCAGGCATAGTTGAAGGGATTTATGGGTTTTAAGCAGTTTTCAACCAGCTGGAAATGTAAATAACATGATATGGAAAGACATGGCTTATCCTTTTTTCTTCAGTGTGGATAAAGTGGCTGTGTTAAGAGTAAAAATAGCAAATACACCTGTGTGGCTTTAATTTCTGAATCTAAATGGCTAAGCTAGGTCCCTCTTTTTTGTGAGTTTGTTTTTAAAAATTTTTTTTTGCTACAATAAAAAGTCACAGCAGTATTAATCATCTCTATTGCTTCTTAATGCTTGGATTTGAAGGTTATCTCTTTATGGCAATGGAGGAAAAAGAAACATTATTATGAAGGGCTCCATATAATTGCCTTTGAGCTCCCACCCTGTAAACATTCAGTGCCTTTTTGGTTCCTCAGTTTGTGTTTTTGCAGACATGCTTACTGACAACTATCTGCAATAATATTGACTACGGGAAGGGCTTCCCTGGGAGTATAGGTCTTTAACTCTTCACAGAAATTACTGAATACTGTTCTTGAGTTTTAACGCTATTTTGACTCAAAGCCTTTCTCTTCTGTAGATGGGCAGGTGGAGATATCCAGGCCCTTTGGACCCCAACCTTGGCACAGCTGTCACAAACTTATCTATGTCAGACCAAACCCTAAAACTGGGGTTCCTATAGGTCATTGGCCTGTTCCTGAATCCTTTTGGCCAGATCAAAATTCTCCAACGCTGGTATGTACTGAAGATAAAGCAAAGGGTTTGTTCATGCAGGAATATTTCAGGATTTCCTATTCAAGGATTTTTTGTCAAGTCTTGAGATGTATTACGTTGTAGCAGATGTGGGAGCAGTGTGAGGCAGGGAGTGACGGGTGCCTATAAATTGCTGATGAGCAAATAACATGGGATTTTCTTTTTAGTAACTTTGAAGCATTAGGAAACTGCCTGTAACAGATTTTTGACCCAGTGCATGCATGTAAGTGTTTGTTTGAACTCTGTTAAATATCAAATGGTGGCACTTGGTAAAAGCCTATTGAATTCTATTGCCTCATAGAAGGTACTACTAAAAGATATAGTATGATCTTGACAATTTGAATCCCTGTGATAGTTCTACTTTCATCCTAGCAAGTGAATATAATTTCATCTGCTGTTGTGCTGTAGGCAGACCTTCAATTTGTCACAATTGAGAAAAACATTTTTTATTAATTTAGAATTAATTTTTTCTTTTTCACAGAAGAATGTATGCCACTGCCTTTTGTTCTGAGAACTAATCATTAGTATAGTAGAATGCATTTTTGTTTATGTATGAAATCATAAAGTAGAAATCCTACAGTTGTGTAATGGTTACCTACATTTCATGATGACTTTTATTGTTTTTTTTGTGGGTTTTTTGATATGAAACAGATGTGCTCACTAACACTCACCAAACTTCTTGTAAATTTTATCTCTTGATTAGAAAACAGATGAAGTCCTTTGAAATACAGGTTCTTGAGTGATTTGAGTATAAAATTTTAGTCATATTTACAGGTTAGATTTTTTTGGGGGGAGCATCTGTGGCTGCAGTCATTAAATGATGTCGGGATGTCCTTCTGAACTACAAGCAAGCTAGTATATATGAATAAAAGTAAATTTTCTGTAGTCATTAAAAAACCAAAATGTCATTATGAAGTGGATTTTTAAAGGCTGTTCTGTTGGAGAGCTGATCCTCTGTATTCCTTGTAATCACTGTTGGTAGTGTATCTGCCTCTGTTTGCTGTGTGGAGTCTGTACAGTTTGCTACTCCAGATCATAATCAAGATTGATAAAATAGATCTTGCCACGTGAAGAGTTTTTGAATTAAATCTTCAAAAGCCTGAAGTTGACTTAAATGGCAAAAAGATGAGAATTTTTTTTTGTTGTAGTGTGTCTAGCACTTATAACTATAAACCACTGTCATGTACAGCTAAATTCTCATCACCAGTTGAAATTCTGCATTATACCTTCCTCCTGCAGTGCTGGGGAGCTAAGTTGCTAATAGCGTTTCTAGACCTGTGTTTCAGTACTGTTCTAACAGTAGTGTTGAAACACAATGTATGTTGTAATCAGTTTGTGCGCATGTAGCATAGCTTGTCTACTTAAGAGTTGATAGTTAAGTACTTGGCTTTTCTGCCTGATACCTCATCCACAGTGGAGTTGTCTCAAACAGTTTTGTCACAGGAACTTAAGTCTACTGTGCTAATGACACCGTCAAGGCTTTCTGAAATGCATATGAAAGTCTGCTAATAATTATGTTGGCAGATCAACATGTAAATGGCTGCTTCAGCTGCTCAGAGGTAAAAATAGTTCTGCTGTCCAGCAAAAATTTATTGGACTTCTCAAGTCTGAGTAGTCCATTTCTTTTGCAGCCTTTTTATTCCTAGTATAATTTTGGTGGCTTGGTCAAAAACTCCACCACAACTATTTATTAGTCATATTCTTTGAAGAGTTGTTCTTCCTCCACTGGCCTCCTGTTTGGTGTCCAGTTGGAGAGCCCACCTTCCTCATGGAGGAGACACTCAAGGCAAGACCAGCTCTCTTGACAGAGAAGTTGTTGGGATGGCTTATCCTATTATCCTAAAATGAAGAGCCTAGAGCTTAGACATAAAAATTGTTTTCAAGATGAAGATGGTCCAAGAAACCTTGTGTTTTTCTACTTCATCTTGTGTATTTGTGAGTTACCGTTTTGTAAATAGAGTAAATGGAAGGAGGCTTGGGGGAAAGGCTCAGAGTAAGTAAAAGAACTTACATGCCTCCCTTCAGTGGAAGATGTGCAACTCCAGTTTTATCACACTGAAAATCAGTGGCGAAAGAAATTTCAAGTTGTTAACTTACCGTTGAAACTTGAGACACAGTTTCCTGTGATTAATAAAAAGACTCAAAAAACTAAACACTGAAATTCCTTGAATTGAAATAACTTTTTTCCCCAAGCCTAGTTAAAATGTGAATTTTTAAAATTTCTTTTTTTCTGAATTCATGCTGTTCTTGATATTTGTAATTGTTTGACTTTTGTAACTGTTAAATTTGTCAAGAAGGAAAAGCTCCTGGCAAAGTCAGCAAATGCAGAAGTACAGCACCTGTTTCTGTAGGGAATGAAAATGGAATGCCCCAGAGTAGCATTGATGATGTTTTTTTGTCCCCACTAGGACTTACTCGTATTTGTACAGCTTTTGGGTAAATGCAAGAAGTTTTAGTTGCATGTTGCTGTAGACTTACTATAAGAAGTAATTGGCATTTATTTAGATGACAGGATTCTTTCAGAATAAGACAGTGCTAACATAATAACTTGCTTAGGACTCCATTAACGATAAATTAATCCTGTATTACATAGGTTACTTAAATACATGTGTTTTCGAAGAGGCTGTATTACTGTAGTTGTCATAGCACAAATGCATTTTAATTGTTGTGCAGCCTTATTAACAGTGGAATACTTTGTTTAGCCACCTCGTACATCTCATCCTGTGGTGAAATTTTCCTGTACTGACTGTGAACCGATGGTCATTGACAAACTGCCTTTTGATAAATATGAATTAGAGCCTTCACCACTGACTCAGTTTATCCTGGAAAGAAAATCCCCTCAGACCTGCTGGCAGGCAAGTAGAATGCATGCTGAATTGAAGCCTGTGGAATGCTGTTTTTCTTGTATCTTATTCTATAATCAAAATAGGATGCAAAATTTCAGAGCACAATAATTGGCATGTAAATCCAATGTAATGTGTTTTATTGCAGGTGTATGTGAGCAATAGTGCAAAATACAGTGAACTTGGTCATCCTTTTGGTTACTTGAAAGCTAGTACAGCGCTGAATTGTGTGAATTTATTTGTAATGCCTTACAATTACCCAGTCCTGCTTCCACTGCTAGGTAAATACCACTTCATACAAATTTTCTTATGTGGCAGGTAATTGAAACATTGATGTCATCTAAATAATTACTGCAATTAGTGCCAGTATTAATAACAGCTGGAGAAAGGTAGGTTTCGCTTGTCTCCAGTTGTCTGGCCCTCTTGACTCAGTGTGTAAGATGATTTACTCAGTCATCATTTTCAGATATGTTTTGGTCTCATTCATTGTTTTAAGAGCCATTTTTCTTAATCTGTTTTCTCAATGCCAATTCAGTTTGATATTTTATCGAGTTCCATTTTTGGCTGCAATGTTAATCTTGTGTGTGCTTGGTTTAGTTGTATATATGTTGAATTGTAGATACTAATTTAATCATTGAGGAGGAATTTGCATTTCTTCAAGAATTTCTTTTTTACTAGAATTTTCTTTTAGAAAAAAGATCCAATGCTATCTAGACATGGCTTTCATTTGTTGCTTTGCTTTTTTATAGATGACTTGTTTAAAGTACACAAGGCAAAGCCTACCTTGAAATGGCGTCAGTCATTTGAAAGCTATTTGAAGACAATGCCTCCTTATTATCTTGGGGTAAGATGCCTGTATTAAAAATTCTGGTATATAGTTGTTTTTCCACTATGAATGTAGCCTCTATTTTAAGTAGAATATGTAATAATTTGAGAGAATAGTTAAACTTCATACATATAGTGTTTCCACTGGAGTCCTGTGGAAGGCTTGAGACCTATAATTTCTAAATTTTCTTAATTTCATAATACACTGGGATTTGTGTATAAATGATATTTTTAACTGATTATGTATAAATGGAACTACTTTAAAACAACAAAAAATGCTGCCCAGATAGTCTTTTTTGTTGTTGTTCTATTTGAACTTTCAGAACCTCAGGTTCTATTTAAAATGGATGCAGTTGGTTGAAGAATGTATAAAATTAAATATGACCATGAATATATTCCATGTTTCAGCCTTTGAAGAAAGCTGTGAGAATGATGGGAGCACCGAACCTTATAGCTGACAATGTGGAATATGGACTTAGTTACAGTGTCATTTCATATCTCAAAAAGTTGAGTCAGCAGGTAATGTTGAAGCAAAAGAGCAGTAGAAACTTATTCTAATAGCAGGATAATCTTAAAGTACTCAAATTCAGTGACTTTGTAGGAAAAAAAGAGCAGAAAGATCAAGTTAATGCTTTCCCATAAGTGATTAGTAAAAAAATAGTTTTTTGAATTGAAGAAAAATATACCATTTAAATACAGACTTTATAAACTGAGCTATAGAGACAGATACAAGTTGAGGTTTTTTCCTATTTAAGGAGCATTTTCACCTGTTCAGAGAGTAAAGTACTTTTATCCAAAAAAACCCTTGTTGTCTTTAAAGATGTTTTAGTATATTTTCAGGAAATAGGAAATTGTGCTCCATGCATCAGAATCAAAGTATTCTTTTTGTGGCTTGTGGCACTTGTGAAGTGGGAAGTGTTCAGTAAATAAGATAACTGACATAACAGAATATCAAGTAACAATACAGATGTAGAAATGACAAGTGACCGTTTGAAATTGCTGAATTGTTTGAAGTTGTTCAGAATAGTGCCTAAATCTTTGACTAGGCTCCTGCACCAGCTAAAGCATTTCTGCCCTGCTACCTCCACTTTTGAACTGTGCATGTTAAGCTTTGTGTTGTAGATTAAAAAAGTAAACTCGAAACTTCAAGTAACAGTAGTGACAAGTACTTGTAACTTAGCTTATGAATTTTTATGGACCAGCTTTTTCTTAAAACAGGAATAGAAATTATTATTTGAGGAAGAAAATATCTTAAAGTCTAGAGCATATCCTGTTAAATCATAGTCATATTGTTCACTAGTCTGTGATCTGATGTCTCAATCTAGACATCTTGGACTCATCTAAGATGTAATGACACATACTGAAAATTGTACCTAAAGATTTTTAAATTTCTGAAAGGCCCTGCCAGTAAAGACTCAGCATTGTTGATGCATATTTAGATTTTTGAGTAGTCTATAAATTTGTGAAATTACGAAACCAGAATTGGCAGTTGTTGCTAAATTCCTTTTGGCTCTTTTCACTGTATTGTCAAAAAGCTTGCATTTATGAACACATTTGATTTTGCTACAAATCTAACATAATATTGGAGGCTAGGTCTGTCTGGTCAACCAGTTGGGTTTTTTCATATATTTCACATTTGTTAATGTTCTGACTACTTATTGAGCTTTAAAAAAGTTCATACCTTTGGGTGACTGATTGCAACTACAGTTGTGGGATAATCAGTCTTGTGAGAGTTTTCACTCTTCTCTACAGGAATAGCTGAACATTATATGAGTACAGATAGATCTGCAAAGAATTACTAGTCAAATTATGGCATTCTATGAAAATAAAAGCATTGCATGCATATTGGTGCTTAGATACTGTAATGGGCAGCAGAGGAGAAATATGCAGAAGACCTGGGCAGAAAACTGTTCAATATATTGAAAACTGTAGTAGGCATTAATGGTTATGTTATATTAAACACTCCTTGAAGCGCTCAGTCTAGTTATGGTCGTCATAGTAGTAGTACATTGTTGAATCTTGTAGGTAGGAATTTAAAATGAATAAGTCTGACTAATCCTTTTAAGAGCATATTGTCAATTTTATTTATTTATTTATTTCAAATTAAGGCCAAAATAGAGTCCGATAGAGTCATTGGCTCTGTAGGCAAAAAGGTAGCGCAAGAGACTGGAATTAAGGTCAGAAGCAGATCACACAACCTGTCTATGGCACATAGGAACGATTTTCAACATCTGCTACAGGGGATTACTGGGGAAATTCCTCATAGACCTCTAGACCTCAATATGAAGGAGTATGCTGGGTTCCAAATAGCTTTGCTGAATAAGGTAAGCACCACTGTGTGTAATGTTGTTATTTTCAATATACTTCCATTGAAATGCTAGATATTATTTCTTATGTGGCATTAATTGGAATTTCATTTACTGGAACCATAGGATTTGAAACCTCAGACATTTAGAAATGCTTATGACATACCCAGAAGAAATCTTTTGGATCAGTTAACACGAATGAGATCTAATTTACTGAAGAGTACTCGCAAGTTCCTTAAAGGACAAGATGAAGGTTAGAGAACAGTTTATATTTTGTCTTCCTATGATATAATAATTGCTAAAAAGCAATGTAACAAATAATGTAGTTCTTTAAAACTTGGTGGATGTCTGATACTGTCATTAAACTGCATGGATGTTTTTAGATGCTTTTTCCTTACCTTATTGGAGGAAAAAATGGTGAGGACAGAAGATTGTTGATTTGCTGCTCTGTCTTCATTTGGATTTAAGGAGATGTGGTTTTTCAGAAGATTCTTTGCTCACTCTTTCCCATTGATCTCTCTTTAGAAGTGGATTGTGAGCAGTGGAAAAGTAGGCTATCTCACTGGGTGCTGCCACTGTGATTGTTTTGCCTGTTGAGCCAACGGCAAATGATTCAGTCGTCTGCTAATTTATTCCCTTACCTTTTTTCCTGTGTCCTCTGGCACTGCTTTATGGCATTTAACTGATGATGTTGAAATAAATTGAGAGAGAAGGACTTGTGAAAGCTTGTGCTACATTAGTGCTGCCACTACATAGGTCACATTAACATCTCTACATTTCACATTACATTATCACTTTGTCAGAGTAGTTGTTCTTCAGAGAGGAGGATTAACTCATGTTAGGAATTTTTTCTGCAGTTTGTTCTAGTTCATTTTTTTCTGGATCAAAGGCTTGGCAACTCTAAAACTGGAACAAGTTTAAAACCAGGCCCTATGTTTTTTTAAGCATTTGTTGATTTGCAGTGGTCAAAAGTCACCCTTGCTCTGGGGAAGAGCTAGTCTTGACAATTAAGTTTTGGATAAAGTTATGTCAAAGCTGTGTGCAGCATGACATTGCTACTTTGCTTTAATGTATCCTGTTTGTAGTAATGTTTTAGTTCTGATTTGTTCCTAGTCTGTTTTTCTGTCCATCTCTCTGTTGTAAAGTTGGGAAACATTGGAAAACTAATACCTGTGCATGACACCTATTGCTTATTTCCTGTCAAAATGATAAATCCCCAAGACATGTACCAATTCATTTGAGCAAGTCTCCTGAAGTCAAAAGTGTTATAAGTATCAGTTGGGCCAGAAAGATGGTGAGCTTTGTAAAGCTGTTTGGTTAATGCATGTGATAAAATCTGACCACTGATCATTATGAAATGGATATAGACTAAATTGTCATAATGTGAGCAGTACTGTGTATTTATTTGCTCCTCTGTTACAACAGATCAAGTTCACAGTGTACCTATAGCACAAATGGGAAACTACCAGGAGTATCTAAAACAAATACCTTCTCCACTCCGAGAACTTGATCCTGATCAACCTCGAAGGCTTCATACATTTGGCAATCCATTCAAATTGGACAAAAAGGTGACTTTTCTGTAACACTTTTTAGAAAATGTGCTGCTACCTATGTTGTTCTTTGAGTAGTCTATTGGAGAAACCTTTTCAAATACTTGTAAAAGAAATGGTTACAAGAAAGTGTCTCAGATGTTCTTCCATCAGTAATACCTTATGGAGGGCAGTCTTTATTGGAAAACCAGTATTATGTCTTTAAGTTGTATTATAACTGAAATACTTGTCTTAACTTTTATCCAAATCTCTTAGAATTGACCAAACTGCCAATGTCATTTAGAGCTCTTGTATTAAATAGGAGTCTCCTTGCTGAAAAGAAAGCTTGATGGCCCACTCCTTTACCTTACTTGGCAGACTGCTGGATAAGGGCCTTAAGCACATTTATCTGGTCTTGGTTGACAGTTTGGAGTTCCAAACATAATGGTGTGTTCTAAGTCTCATACATGCTAAGCATTATTGTAATATCAGAGTATTAATTGTACCTTAGATTATGTGGTTTTGGTATGAAGTTTAAGAATTCTTACTGTTAAATTAATTACAGGGAATGATGATAGATGAAGCCGATGAATTTGTATCAGGACCTCAAAATAAACATAAAAGACCTGGAGAGCCAAATATGCAAGGGATTCCAAAAAGGCGACGTTGTATGTCCCCCCTGCTCAGAGGGCGACCACAAACTCCTCCAGTGGTCAATAACCACATAGGAGGAAAAGGGCCACCAACGCCAATTGCTCAAGCACAGCCTGACCTTGTTAAACCTATTGCTATTCACAAAAGTAAGTGAATCTTCAAAATCTTGAAAGTCTTTTAATTTATCTGAAAAAACTTTGTAGTGTTAAAAGTGCTCCTGGCTGATTTGTGAAATATGGCAATTTTGTCCCTCCCTCTTGAAAATGAAGTACTTAAGTGTTCTTCTGGGGTTACTTACAGAGTTCATATAGTCCTTCAGATTCCAGGTATAAACAATTCTTGTCTCCTGAGGAGACAGTGTAGACAATGAATAGAGTTTTCTTTCTTTGCCTGGAAATTTAGATACTCTAGAAGTATCACAGCATGAAGTTAGTTTGAATTTTGCTCTAGTGCAGTGAAATCACTTTCCTGGATGTGAAGCTGAGGGGCTGTATAACACTTTTATTGTTCAGTACTAGATTAAACTTTATTTAGTACTTGATTTAAAGAGGGAAAGACACCATGTTATCAAATCACTCTTTAAAGGTGGTTTTTCTTTTGTTGGTAGTCCATACAGTAATTTCCTTTTTCATGCTGAGACTATACCAGTGGGTTTTTTTTGAAAGTCATTAATTGCCAGGAGATAGTGATGGGCTCAGTATTATAATCCACAAACAATTTTTCTTGTGTCTGGCATGTACAGTAGACTCTGTGAGCTGGAGCGTAGTTTTTAGAGTCTAATAATGATTTGATTCATGGATTTGTACCAGATGATAAGGAATCTGAATGTGGCAAATGCAGTGTTTATTTTTTTTCAGCATCAGAAACAAACAATGAAATTGGAGCTGATGTCATTGAGAATCACATTGCAGACACCCTTTCATCAGATGTTTTCCCAAATGCTGTGGATTCAGAGTTTTCACTGTCCTCTTCACCATTCAATTCATTGGATCGACCAACAGCTCATACAGAGGATGTAGGCCATGAACATTTAGGGAATAATTTGAACGTTGATGGGTTTTTGGAGAATCACGAGGAGTCAGGTAGTAGAGAGCAAAGTCCTGAAGAGAACTTGACGATGTCTTCTCCTAGCAAAGGGAAAAAACCAGTGCACTGCAGAAGTGCCAGAGAGATTAATACAGAGCTAAGAGCACAAATAATGAAAGAGATCCGAAAACCAGGAAGGAGTAAGTATACTAAATTTCTTTCAGATAACTGGCATGGGAGTTAAACAAAGAATTCATGTTAAATCACTGTTTTAGAAGCGCACTAGACCATGAGACTGAAGCAAAATTAAATTTAGAGCTGTAAAGATTTTAAAATATCTGCTAAAAACTTACTGTAGGAGTGATTAAAACATTGCTGTACCTGTCAGTGTTCATGAAAGTGATCTTTTTTATATCCATACTAGAATTAACTTGATAGGTGTTAGTAATATCCTAAGCTGCAATATCTTGTAGTTTTTAAGTGTTGGCTCTCATTAAATAAGATATTCTTGCTCCAGCTGATAGGAGATACATCTTAAACGTTTACAAAAATTGAATGTTGCATTTCACTCAAATCTATTAAAACAGGTATCTTGTGTAGGCATCTTTGAAGTAATGGATGTTTCTTTTCTCTTGACCTTTAAGAATATGAAAGAATCTTCTTTTTACTGAAGCATGTACAAGGAAGCTTACAAACCAGACTGATATTTTTACAGAATGTTATAAAAGAAGCTTCAAGGTAGGTAACAGAATTGTCTTATTCTTACAAAACTGCACCATGTCATGCGACGTATAACTGCTGGACAATCACATGGTTGTTTGAAAACAATGCTTTGTACTGCAAGTAAATAGTTGCCTGTGAATGAGCAGAAATGCATAAGCTTTGTGAGGTGCTGTTTGTAAAAGCTTACCTTTTCCCCTTGGATTTTGACTTAAAGATATTAGCAACTGTAACTGATAAATCCCTGTAAATGTAGATGGACCATGGTATAGAAAGAGAAGGTAACGTTAAGTCATTCAAATGAAGAAGTTCAGGTGTGGGTGTACTGCTAATTTGAGAATGTAACAGAGCTGCCAGTTACTGGAAATTAGACTTTGAGAAACAGCATTGAGATCTTGTCCTAAAAATAGATTTTAAATTCAGATATGCTTATAAAGATACGTTTCTACTCTAAGGCATATTTCATTCAGAGATAATGTAGTCCTGTCTGAGACTTTAGAAATGGAGGTGGGCTTTTCTCTGGAGAAGAGTGACTTGATAAGGATTTAAACTTTTTCATCCAGGTAGAGACTGTTCCTTACAGTATCATTAAGATTTGGTCCATGCTTAGCCTTCTACATGCTTACTGAGAGGGAAAAAGGAGAAATGTATTAGAACCAATAGTGTTTGAGTTGCAGGAAACTTGTCATTCCAGCATCTTGCATGGATTGTAAATATAACCAGAACTTTGAGGCTTACTTCAGAAACCTCAAAGAATAGTTGCTTCTTATTCTCTAATCTGTTCTGTAGTAGTCAGCTCTTTTCCTGTGGCCTTAAGCAAATTTCATGATTAAAAAACAAAATAATTTTAGGAGAAAACCGTTCTGAGAGTTTAAGGTGTGCTGAGTGTTGGACATTGCTACAGATCCTCTAGCCTTCTATTGCCAGCTTGGTGGGACATGTACATTTATGTAGATTGTGCTCTTCCTATAGCAACATTTGCTTTATTGTACTTTTGCATGTTATACTGTCCGTCAGAGTATCTGGTAAATTATATGTTCTTCGTTACTGTCGCAGCACGCCAAAACATACTTTTGCTCTTGGAGTTTGTGGCAGCCCATAGTGGGCTTGGAATTTTTGTGCCTGTAAAATGAGGCTTTTAAGATCACCTGTAACTCTCATTTCTCTTGTACAATCTCTTCATTCCAGCTATCCTTAGTTGAGACTTTTACAAAATTTGGCAGTGGTTGAGTGTTGCTCTTGGATGCATCAGGGATTATGGGAAGGTTTGTGATCTGGAAATTAGGGTGGGTACCATGTCTCTGTGAGCTAAGGATCTAGAGGCTTCTGCTGGGGTTTAGTGAAGGCATAGGCCTGAACTTGGGATGTAGTTCAAAATACCTTCACTGCTGCCTGTCTTTAGCACACATGTGGCTTCCAAAGCATTGGTCAGAAGTGTTGCAAGAGGGAGGATGTAGCTGGAAAACAGCAAGGAGTTGTACTTCCTGAGGTAGGGCTATAAGCAGAGGTCTACTGCTGAATGGCCTACTGATCAAATTTATATAACTGATACAGAATAGAGCTGCAGGGACTTCAGAGGTACGGATTTTAGATACCTGTATTTTCCTTTAATTTCTTTCTTGAAGTTATAATTTGTGGTGCTTGTCAGGAAATCTGCTTTGCGCTGTGTAATGGTTGTTCCTCTACCAGTACCAGCTTCGTTAAGGTTGGTGAATGCATCATGAAGGCATGCAAATAATCCCTAAAAGCTGCTTGTCAGCTTTAGGACTATAATTCTTTTGATGTGTATTTTATTCCTGTACTTCAGAACTTTACTTCTGGAAGCAACAAACTCTTAACTCTTTTTCCTGGGTTTCTCAGGGCTGAGTGATGTTCAGCTATAATAATGTGCTATAATAAACTGTTGTAAATGTAGTTTTGTATTCAGCAAATGGAAAAGCAAGTTAATGGTTTACTAGAACATTAGGAAACAGCGTATGTATACATATGAGGTATGTGTAGCCTCATCGTGCACTGCTCCTGAAGTAATAACTGAAGTTTTCAGAGTTCAGCAGAAGGTTTTTCAATGATGTTTCATGTGTTACTCTGTGCATCCAGTGTAACGGTTTCTTTTAAATCCAGGTTTAAAAAACGAATGCTGATAGAACAGCTTGAGAGTTTTCTGGAAGAAATCCATCGCAGATCCAATCAGGTCAACCATATCAACAGCAGCTAAGAAACTGCACATAAGAGAGCCACAGCAGGGCACTGCTGTTCTTACTTGCATTCATTTTTGACATGCACTCTTATCTCAAGTTCCTGTACCTGAAAGAATGAGAAGCTGCTCAATAAAATGTTGAGAAGTATCAGTCATCCTTTTTTTTCTTCACTTCTGTTATTTTTGTAATGTGAAAAATACTACAAAAACATTTTTATTTAATTAAATTGAGAACTTCTTGCTTGTCATGGACATAAGTGTCACTTTCCCTCAGGTTCTATTTTTCTTAATCTAATCTTCAAAACTATCACCTCTTAAGGTTGAACTTTGCCAAAAAGTTGCTTTGTAATTTTCAAAAAAAAAGCACATACATTAAACAAGGTAATGTTTTGTATATACAGTTATTTTGGATATATTATTGTAAGTTGTATAAATGTATTTTGAAAAATATTTAAGAAAAGCACTTTTGTTATTCCATCAATAAAATCTCTATTTTAACCTTTGTGTAGGTTTGAGTACAGTTTTTATTGGAATGTTTTGTTTTGCCTTCCCTTTCCAGAGCTTCTGTGTTCTCATATCATGTTAAAGAATGAAGAGTAGTTTTCTATCACTGGGTATTTTGCTCTTAATTGGAGAGTGAGTGAAAGAGAGCTAATGATGAATTGTAGCTACAGTAGGTTATCTTGTGTGCTTTGCAATTTGGTGACCGAGCATAACAAAGTGATGTTTTGTATGCACATGCACAGCCATGACAGACCTTGCAGTTTTATTGAGGAATACAGTGCAATAGAGCAGAGGTCAATAGCCTTTGAGGAAGGCTGCACAGAGATTTTCTGTGTCAGAAGATTTTACATGTTTACAAGTACAGGAACAGCCCCAGGGTGCTTCTTCCTGGACACAAAATATCACTGACTGCTTTACTGGCCATGTCTTTCAGCTGTGCCAGATGCGCTGAGTTATCTGGAAGGCTTTGATTCAGTGGGAACTGAATAAAACAGTCCTCTCTGCTTTTCTTGGAAGTCAGTTATTTTCAGTCTTCACCCAAAATCTTTATGGGCCTGTGTCTCTGATGCTTGTGCCATGAGTTGCTGAACAGTTGCCATATCCTAGCTGTTGTGATGATACTGAAAAACCCCCATTTTTCTTGATGCCAGGAGTCACAATCAGTGTTCTTCTGGAATGTCCGTTCTATGTTCTGTGCGCTTCAAAGGCAGTAGAGGTAGTACTTCTACCTTTTTTGGCAATATTTATTTGGTCACTGAGTGGGTCTTTCTGATTCTTACCTGCTCTGTCTGGACGGGCTGCTCTGGCAAGTGGTAGAATTGCCATCCTTGGAAATGTTCAAGAAGTGTGTAGGTGTGGTGTTTAGGGACTAGGTTTAGTGGTGGACTTGGCAGTGCTGGGTTAATGGTTGGACTCTGCTTTGGGAGGTGTTTTCCAACCTTAATGAGTCTATGATTCAGTTTTGAAACAGCCTTTCAGCTTTTTCTTTTCACTGCATTTAACAGCTTGCTTGTTACCTTCTATATCAGATGGATTATAACTGTCTGAAGTCAGAATGGATTTCAGTTTTATTCTTAAGCTTTTGACTTCAGGACAGGGAAATAAAATTGTGCTTGAAAAATACTATCACAAAGTTTTTTTTGGTGGCTTGCTTTGATTCTGATGACCTACATACTCAGAAACACTCAAACTGACTTTAGCCATGATAAATTTGAAGAGAAGCTGTTGGCTCACATTGTTAAACATTTAAGACACTAAACCTGTTCTATTTTTTTGCAAATGTTTGTTTGGATACTGTCTTTGCTGTAGTTGTGCTGAGGATTCCTAGACAGCTCTATGTTTCAGCACTGTCTACAATGTAATAAGGTAGTGGAGAGCTTTTGCTCCTTTGCTGCTGGAAAAGTGATAGGCTTAAATTTGTTTTTTAATAAATGCATACAATGTAGCCTTTCATTGGAGGAAATCTCGTCATAGGAGGAACAGAAGTCAGGGTATGCATTTAGTGCTTATTATGAAGGATTTGTAACTCTTCCTATAAAAAGTATGGAACCTGTAAATTAAAACAATATTGACATTATTTCAGTTTGGGGCCACATCTCCAAGGTGTAGTACAGTTTAAATATCTAAGTTAGCAGATCATAGAATTGTTCATTGCATGTATGGAAAAACTGACTGCAAATTGCATGTTTGTCTTAAACTCTAAACGTTTCTGTATTAAAATACAGTAATGTCACAACTATAAGGCGCACCCTTTTGACTAAAATTTTGATCAAAACCCGGAAGTGCGCCTTATAATCCTGTGTGCCTTACATATGGACAAAGTTCAGAAATTTGCCAACCCGGAAGTGCGAGCCGCAGGCACCGGCAGCCGTGCCACGGGCGCCACGCCAGCTGGCGCTGGGGATGGGCGGGAGTTCCAGGGCCCCTGGCACAGGGCTGCGTTTAAAGGCTACACCGATCCATGAAAACCGTTTGCAAATTGAGCACCTGCCAGTAAACCCCGCGATTGCACGGTTTCATTACTAATTAATTACTTTGTTGCACATGGATCCTTACTGCCAAAAAAAAGTGCTCCTTATAGTCGTGAAATTACAGTAACTTCATCCCTATTAGGTGCACTTCCGGGTTGTTGGCAAATTTCCGAACTTTTTCCGTATATAAGGCGCACCGGTCTATAAGGCGCACTTGCGGCTTTCGATCAAAATTTCAGTCAAAAGGGTGCGCCTTATACACGTGAAATTACTGCACTGTAATTGGTAGCCCAAACCAGGAACCAAAATCTGAAACTTACACTGAGCAAAACAGAACCTAGTTCATTGCTTTGTGTTCATTTTTTAGTTACAGAAGAGAATGAAATGACTACCTCAGATTCACTGGACTTGTTTGATTATTTGTATTGCTCTTACCTTTTGCCTGTCTTTCAAAGAGAATATGCTCAAACCTGAAATTCAGATTAAAAAACTAAATTTTTTTTTTTTTTGAGCAGAACTATGCTATTTTAAGTATCGAAAAATGTAATTCTGCAATTACTAGAAAACTGATGCAGTAAATACTTTTGGTCTACATAAAGGTCATTATGAACTTTATGGGCATAGAAGTTTTAAGCACTTCTAGACAGGTGGGTGAAAAATAGCTCTTGTTTACCTGTTCAAGTTTTCCATACCATAAAAACTTGAATCACTAAGTCTTAGAAAACAAAATGATTGTTTTCACTTTTTGCATTAAAAAGCCTGAATTACAGAAATATGTTTTTGATTGAGTTGATTGGAAAGTATGTATTTTATGCTTCACATAAAAATCCTATTTTACAATCTGATTTCCTTCCCCTTTGTATAATTTATATGTATGTTGTAAACTGACATTTTATTCACCAAAGTAAGTTTGTTCTTAAACCTGAAGAATCTGTGGCTCGTGTCTCATAGGTGAGTTTTTTAATGCCTTTTTCTTTTAAAATTATGCATTTGCCAAGTAAAATATTTTTGTTCATTGGTAATAATTGCCAAAGTATATTTAAAACAAAATTCCAACCAAGTCAGTCATTTTCGGGTGCTTGCGCTGCAGTCAAAATTTAAGATAGGAGCTTTTAAACAAAATGTTACATACACAGGTATTCACTAAGAGAACAGTGTGTGTTGCTTGGAAGCAGATAAGGGAAATGATTCCCGTCTTTGTGCTAGGCCCCAGTGTTTTACTGAGCCCTATAAATGTCTGTATGTTCCTTGAAAATCTAAATAGCTGTGACCCCAGTTATGTGAGAGATGTGATGGTTCAAACGATTTTTAGGAAAATACTTCAGATGCAAAATTACTGCATTGTTAAGAATGATAAGAGTTGTTAAAGACTGGCCTGATGCTTCAGAGTAGCAAATACCTGCTAAATAGTGCATAATGCAGTTCTTCATTATTGCCAACAAGCCATAGGGTGTTTTCTTTTGGCAGACATTCTGGAGTAACGTAATGTGACTGGATGTGTGAAATGAGACTTATAATCCACTAGTGAAGCTAAAGGAGCGCTGTGATGCTTCCAAGACAGGCTCTGTGGTTCTGTTTGGGTTTTTTGTGTAGCTTTTGTTTGGGGGCTGGGGGAGGTCATTTGTGAGAAAAGAGTTAAAAGTTGCAAAGAAACATTTTTTGGCAGACGTGTGTTTGCTGTCAGTATAGGCATAGATAAATTTCCTTTCTAGGGAAAGGCTTCTATTTTAAGTACTTCAGATATTAATCCAGCTGGTCCAGCCCATTTGTAATTTGAATTGCCCTGGAGAGCTCAGTTCCTGATGCTGAAGCATTCAGCATCTCTGAGATCTCTCTAGTGCCTATAGTTTTGATAGAAATTTTATGAGTACATACTGCATGTCCAAAGAAGAGGCTGATCTGGTTTCCTAGACTTCTATGATTATTATACATTACTTTTTAGGAAATTAAACTCTGTGCTTTAAAACCCCAAACCCCACTGTTTCCACAGTTATTTGAAGTTTCCTTGACTGAAGAATGGTGTTTTACTTGTATTGATTCCAGGGCTACTTGTGAGGGATTCTGCTCCTGAAAGGCAGAGCATGCATACCTGTATTAGCTTGTCTCAGGAAAAATGTGAAAGGTCGATCTGCTTTGAAAATAGGTGTTCGAGATCTTTTTAGTAAGACCATTGCTGTAATGCAATAAAGCAAACATCAGTTTAGCATCTGCTTCCATACAGTGCAGTCAAACTCTGTATATCTTGGTACCTTGACTTTTGAGTGTAAGACTAGAACAACAATTTTATCCAACAGTGAAATCAGTCTGGCAGTATTAACAAGTGAGGGGTTGTGAGACTATCTGATTATAAGCCGCACATCAGGGTAGCCGGGTAGAGCAGGGGATTTGTCCATATATAAACCACACCCGAATATAAGCCACATTTTTTTCTTTTTTTTTTAAAAGCAAGGATCAATTTGCAACAAAGTAACAAATTAGTAACAGAATTGCGCCAGCACGGGGTTTGGTGTCAGGTGCTCAAGTTGCAACAGTTTTCATAGACCAGCGAAGCCTTTAAAGGCAGCCCCAGGCGCCCTCCCCGGCTGGTTCTCACTTTCGGGTTGGCATTTCGCTGGGATTTTTCCATAGATAAGCCGCACCTGATGATTAGCCACACTACTGGGGTAGGCTGGATTCTTTAATGAAAAAGGTGCGGCTTATAATCGTGAAATTACTGTAACTTTTGTTATCATCACATCCCTAACTCTGCTGAAGTCACACTGTGCTATTGCCTCACCTGTTAGCCAATTCCTAGCCATGCTGTTGTAGTGAAAAAGATCAGCAAGGCACAAATGTAGCTCCTTATCCACTTAGGAGGGAAACAACAGAGAAATACCTACGTGATCATGGAATTTGTCTTGTCAGCTCTCAACAAAATCTTAAGTATCCTCAACTCAGTTTATGACTGTCTTTCCTCTCTAGTTGTGGGTTAACTATCAAATTAAATAAAGAGTTTTTAAGAATTATGATGACTCAGCTATTATTAAAATCTTGTTTAAATAAATTCTTCCTTTTAGCTGTATAGTATTAAGAATACATTGTCAACATCCTCCCCCCCCCAAAAAAAAAAACCCCTAAAAAAATCCCCCAAAACCCACCAGATCTGGATTAGTTTTTTAACAGTTAAACAATGGAATTAGTTTGAAAATTCAAGTAAGACAATAAAATTCGTTTGAGAAGACACTATTTTAGTACTTGTAAAACAGAATGTGCCTGGTTTCAAGTCATCATGTGACAAGATCCAGATCTCTTAAAGTAGACAATGAATGTTGCACTGTTAAAAATCTGCTTGTCAGCTTTGTCTGACTGGAGTTAAGGGATGTTTTTGCATTAGTTTCAAGGGGATAAAGGTCTATTCCCCTTAGTCTTTAGTGTGTAATTGAAGTCACCTAAAAGCTTTTCTTTTGTATAGGGCTTACGACAAAGTTTTTTAAAATATTACTCCAATAGAGATTGATTGTTACAGAACTTAAAACTGTACAGTTCTGCCGAAAGGTTAACTTAGTTGTGACAGATGTTCTCTGTATACTCCCATATGTACACGTGTCTTATTCAGGGTTGTTTCTAGAGGAATACTGAATACATCCGTTCAGGTGTGCTCAGGTTCTTTTTAGCATTGCAACTATGGGATGTTGGAGTGAGGTGATGTGCAACAGATTTGGCACCACAGTGAGATTCATTGCCATGCTCTTTACATGCCTCTTGAATTCCTTCCTGGGAGCAGGGAGAAGTGGTAGCTCAAGAAATGACAAGTTTGTGTGAATATTTGATTTACCTGTAGCTCCTGATGCCTTTGTACCATCTTCTGTTACTTCAATCTCTGCTTTATGAATAACTTCAGAAATATGAAGACTATCTTGCTCTGCAAAACCCCAAAAATTAGTAAGTTATTTCCTGCATTTCAATATGAATATCCTTAAAAAATAATCAGAATGGTTTTACGTTTTTTTTTTCCTGGTAGAATCTAAGGATCACATAACGATCAGCTATTTCAGCCTTTGACTGTTTTCCCACTACATGGATAACAGTGGATTGAATGCTGAATGAGAGTTACTAGTTTGAGAGGTGTTCAGGTTGTGGTAGAAGGCAAGGTTACATGGTAGAAATAGAAACTTTAACAGAGTGAGGACAATGAAAGAACTGAAGAACCTTTGGAAGGGAAAATGTAGCAAAAGTGCTTTTGAGGAAGAAACAGTGGAACTGTGACATAAAATGAATCTTGGAAAATAAATAATTTCAGAAGGACACTGGAGAGTGTTACGAGTCTGCTTTTTTCCAGTTGCCTGCTAAAGGCAGAAAGCAGGAAAGATTGAGAAGTTTTGAAGTTGTTTCTCTCTTGTCTGAATTCAAGGATCAAGTCCAACATATAGGTGAAGTCAAAGAAATGCTAAAAGAGCATGTTATCTATGTCTGTCCTAATTTTGTCCAGTCAGAAAAGCTGGGATGGAAGCAAGCAGGATAAAACTAGGGAAAGGAAGAATTTTAAAAATAAATGAGTCTTACATATTTTTCAGGGGGAAAAAAATTACAAGCTTTCAGGTATAAAAAAGCTATTTCAGGTCTGAAATGAAGTTACACATTTGTTTACTAAGCGTGATCTGCAAGTAAATATTCTGAATGTTATCCTTCTGCTTCATATAGAGGAGGAAATTAAAACTTACCTATTTTTTTCCCCCAACTATCTATTGGTTAAATGAAAGACACATTTTCCTTGTAAACTCTGCCTTACATAACTCTCAGACCACATAGAACCCTACTGCTATGACCCAGTGGTGTAAGAGTAGAACTAAAACATATTCTTTGTTCCATAACCCTGCCACGGCAGGATCAACTAATTCTAAAGCCTTATCCTGTATGCCAAAAGGAAGCTGCTAAATGGCGTTGTTTATGGATTCATTTCCCCAAAGTATTTATCATATTTAAATAGGTATTAACTTTATAAAAATACATCCTTGTGTAGTTTATCCGTGTATTAACATTTATTTGCAATAAGCAAAGCGGCAGTGAGCAATAATAAATTATTTTAATGTGCATCTATGTGCAGTCTGAGATCTATATTGCAATAGAACATTGCTATGTTCAATTTTAAAAGCAGCATAAAAAACTCCATGAGTAATGTGCCTTCTGAGGTTCATCTTAGGAAAGTAACTTTTCTGTAAAAGCAGATTTGTCTGAATTGGAGCAATTTCATTTATTCACTCACATGCACGAGAGTGTGAGCTTCTTGCTGGGCAGCTACCATTCCCAAGTCTTTATTGTGAGCAGAAATGACTAAGTTGAAATACTTTGTTGCTGGAAGGAGTCAAAAGAAAAAGAATAGGTAATTTGGATTTTTTTTTTTTTAATTAATATTTAATGGAGACAAATTTTCCTAGGAGCAGAAGAATTTCAATGTTCCAAACTCAATAATTTAATCATAACAACAGTATTTTAGCAAAAGGAAAGTCTAACTCTGTTTACTGATTACTGGATTAGCAAGACAATATACCCTGGGCACAAACCAATATTGTTTGCAGTGTCAGGAACTGGAATATGG
Source organism: Sialia sialis (assembly GCA_009812075.1). NCBI lineage: Eukaryota > Metazoa > Chordata > Aves > Passeriformes > Turdidae > Sialia > Sialia sialis. The sequence goes on from VRYO01002772.1 coordinate 28,147,013, forward strand.
ACTTGTTGGACCAGCATCCCTCACTGTTAATATCTGTCACAGTATAAGCTGGCCTTTACTGTGCCCAGGGTGGGATGAAAGCCCACCTGAGGAAAATTTCCAGAAGATTCAGGGTTTGTCTGGTGGATTCCTACCCTGGCTGCAGGAAGCCAAAAAAAGTCAGAGGGGCTGGACAGCCAGACCTCGGACCAATCACAGGAGCACAAAGAGACACATTTAGAAAGTTATAAAAGATCTGTTCTAAACAATAAAAGGGCTTTTTGTCTCAAGTACTCACGCTGGTGCCCGTGCCCGTGTCTCTCTCTCACCAGGGGCACGGGTACAGAGAAAAAATATACAATGTTACAAATATCTATTTAAAAACACAGATAGTAATGCAAGTTTTACTAATGCATCCTAAATTTCTGAATAAATAAGCAGTTTTCCAGGCCTACACTGTCTTGACAGTTTTAATCTCAAAGACAAGAAAAAAGTAAGTTCAAGGCTAAAACCAAACCTGTCCGTTTCAGGTTCCTCTTTCCTAAAAAAAAGCTCAAAATACAATTGCAGTTGAGTGTGAATTGTGCTTCAGAATTTCACAGATCAAGAAGTACAATGGATTTTTAAGACCCAGGTCTAACAAATCATTCAAATGTAAGAGTCTACAACTATTGGGTCAAGGATCATTTTGTATTCAGTCAGTATTCTTACCTGAAATGCCTTTAAAATTAGCAGTGATGGGATCAAATGCATCTCTAATTCCCAAGGCAGAAAGAACTGTCTTTAGGTCAAAAAAGCTTTGAATACTGAACCTGAAATTAATATGATAGACTTTATTTAAATGCGGGATTTGTAGAGTTCTGTAGAATTAAAAGGCATTAACAGATACAATTTATTTCAAGCCTTTGCATTTCATCCATCTCTTCCTGTATGAGCCCAGTGCATTGTCTGATTGTGTTTGCAGAAATGTAGCTCACCTTCACCTGATGACATTACCAGAAGGAATTCCTTACCACCCTCTGTTGCAATCATATTGCTGCTAAGTCTTCTTGACACTTAAATTCTGCATTTTCCCAAAGTGTACTCTTTCTAATATTATTTTTGGCTATAGCTAATGTCCCTTGGAAACATTTCCCAAAAATTAGCCTAAAGAAAAATATTACTGTGCACAGTGGCTTTCAATGCTTTGTTAATGCGATGAATATGTTGTAGGAGGTGTGTAATGAAGCCCTTCCATGCTAATCCATACAATAGATAGAGCCACATAAAGCCTTCTCCACCTAAGTCCTCCTGGTATGCAATTTCATTGGAGTAGATGATAGAAAATACCTCCAGCATAGGTGTTTGCTAAAACAACTGACTGAAGTGAAAAATGGATGAGTGAAACCTACTCTGTGCATGGAAAGATGGTTATGACTGCTGGTGGGGGACCAAGCTCTTTGTCCAGTGCTTTTTTAGTTTAAAAAATACAAATTAGTGTGTCTTTAGGAGGTTATCTGTTTATTCTTCCTTAAATGAAGGGAAAAATGAGTCTGGGAATGGTCCAGCAACATTTCCCTGGTTTAGATCCTTAAACGACTTATACCTCAAACAAATAGTAAGTAAAAGCTGTAGGATCAACTGAAATACTTAGGATTTTTAACCTTAGGTTTTTTAGTACAGGGTGTAACTGGAAAGCCTTGTCATTCCTGGCTCACCTCTCTGAAAGGGTTAGAGCATCTCTGATAATGTGATGAATAATGAAACCAAAAGCATGTAATTTGATTTTACTCACACAGTGCTTGTGTCAGCACTGTTACATGGAATTCTGACAGCTCAAGTAGTGAATCCATTGTGCTAACATTGCTTACCTAGGCAGAAAAATGTCCATCTTTGTTCTCTTCAAGCTGTTTGCCCAGAGGGTTATGGTTTTGGCAGAAAGGTGAGACTCAATCTGGGACAAAGGTATTCTTTTGTGGCTGGGAAGGACTAGGAACATGCTGAGTTTCTCTCCCAGGAAGGGTAACTCAACCACGCTGAAAGCCTCCAGAGCTGCAGTCTGGAACTGGCCTGTGGGTGGGCAAAGAGAGATCTTATTTCATCATTCAGGTGGGAAGAAAACCCCCAACCCACAACCCTTGCTGGAGTCAGCAGACAGTTCAGAGCAGCTGTGGTGGCATGTAAGGAGTGGTCTCCAGCACTTGGGCTCCTGTAGCCAGGGCAGGTTGCTGTTAACTCACAGCAATCTCACGTGAACAGAGCTGAGTGTTTCAGAGACACAGATATTTTGGCAGAGTAATGCCACTGATAATACCTGAAGAACCATCTCAACAGAGCATTTTATTACTTAGCCATATAACAGCTCTCCTCCTTGCTCAGTTTGGGGACAAAACCCACAAAACTACCAAGGCAATCACAGCAGTCATGACTCTTCCCACAATGTATGTTCTTTGAATAAACTTACAATTTTATCACATTTTCACTAAAATTTTACTACAACAGATAGGAATTACAAAAACAAAAAGCAGAGTGTCCTACTTGATTAATTGAAACTTACTTTGGCTCATGTTTCCATCTTTGCTACCTTTAAAAATCAATTTTAACTTTATTTCAAGAAAAAAACTAGTTGTATTAAATAAGAGATAGCATATGCTTATTTAAACATTAACTATTTATTTATATTTTGTTTAAGCACCAACTTTATAATTTTTTAAATTCTAGGCACAGAGACCTATCACAATCAGATGAAGGTCATAAAAAGTAGTCTAAAAAGTAAATGCTGGAGAGCTTCCAAACTTGCAATTAGTTTTACAGTCATTTGCAACAGCCATTTAAAGGTACCATTTTCATCCCATATTCCAAAAAAACAATTAATCCAGGCCTTTCTAATGGACTCTGTTACACAGTAGAACAGATTTGGCTGTCACAATTTTGCTGCCTTATTTTTTCATCTGAGAATCCAGTAAGTAGCGTTTCAGGAACACTCAGCAATAGTTAGTGTGCCAGGAGTTAAATGCAACTTAGCTACGAGGCATAAGTGAAAGTCTTCCTGCCTTTACTGCAGACCATGCAAAATATTGAATCTACATCTCCTTCACCCACCTGTAGCAGTTTTCTCTTCAAGGGTAGATACTCACACTGTTTGAGTCAGTTGTAAATAATTGTATATAGATAGATAGCTCATGTTCATAATACCTAAATGTTTGGCAATAGCTATAGGATATCTCAAGTATTTAGTGTACAGTGTTTGTCAGCTTTGCAGATGTGGACTAGATAGGATTCATTAAGCATGGAATGTTCTGCTAGATTAAATTTTAGGCTCTTAGATCAGCCCTCCTGCCTTGCAATCTGGAGAGAATCGCTCCGTTCAAAACAACTCCCAGCATGTGGATCATTTGCTGGGAAAAGATGTTCTGGTTTCTAATGGGCAGGCAAGGAAGATTTATATTTGCAGCACACGGGACATTATTGGTATAATTTGTGAGCATGCTGATACTTTGAAGTCAGCAGATTCTCCACAAAGGTTTTACAGTCCTTATTTATTAATTAGAAAGAAAATCAAAGGCTTTAGATTATTGTGTCAAAACTCCTAGTATTCCTTGCTTGAACTAATTTTCAGTATCCCATAAGGATTACACATATGCTAAATTAGAATTCTAATGTTGTTAGCAAATTGCTTGGAAAAATGAATGTGTAAAATAGTTGTGGTGTTTAAGAAGTGTGTGTGAGCAGTAATGTTGGCATTTTCTTAGAGCAGTCTTACTTGTCTCCAGGCTATTTTGTTCTTGGTGGCAGTGTTTAAAGGATAAACAGTGTTGTAAATGATGCAATTGGTAACAGGCCACAGCTTATCTTTCTCATTCTGTGTTTGGAATCCCGGTGGGACACAGCTGCTGTCATTTAATAATGAAGGAAAGTAATCTCAGGCCTCTGTTTAGTTGCATTGAGCCAGTCTTTTGCATTAATTTTAAACTGATTTTTTAGAAATGTCTTTGGATTTTTTAGTGACAAAGATTGAATCTGCCTACACAAATCCGACAACCAGCAAATTTTAAATGGTCCCTTCTATTTTGGCTTTTCTCAAAAGTCTCTCCAGCTGCAGAGAGCTCACACATTTCAGGCTGGATGGAAGGTAATCCAGGTATTTTGTCTTTCCTTCTCTGTGCAAAAATTTAGTGCTTTAGCTACCTACTTAAGGATGATAGGATGGAGTTCCTTGTGTTTAGGCAAGTGGTCAGTAAAGCACAACAAATTATTTCACATCAACTTTGCAAGGACTCTGGGGCAAATATATCGTCCGAAAATGCAGCTCAGCTGTGGAATTCCTGGTAATTGGCTTTACCTGAGCTCTCTACTTGTACAAGCACCAGCAGCCCCCCTGCCTTTTGTTATTTAATAATATGGGGCCTGGATGATCACCATCCCAGAATTTGAGAACTTGGATGTGGAATTGCAAATGAGTCAGCAAAGGTTTCTAGTAGCACAAGGATTCAGTTGTTTACCATGACTATGAAACAGGAGTTCATTTGTAAGAAAAAGAAGGCAATCTGGGAAACTTTTGGTCTCTCTTTGAGGAGCTTTAGGACATACTCTGGAGAAAAGGAAGATCAGGTCACAGAAAGAAAGTGAGATAAATTGCAATATTGTGTATATTGCCAAACAAAACGATAAACTTTTTTGACTATATTTAACTTGAGGTAACTAATTTGACAAGAAGTATAGATCCAGCCATCTAGTTTTAGGTAAAATGTTAAACATTGTTTCATTGTGCCACAGGTAGAAATGGTGGCACCTAGAACCAGAAAGGAAAGGCAGCAAACAGCCACTTGAAGGAGAAACTACAATGAGCAAAGGTACAAGAGGTTGAAAAGGGTCACTAGTAGATTTCCGAAGTATTGTCAACACTCAAGACTTTTATCAAAGACAAACAGTGAGACTGCCATGAAGACTGGAGTGGTGGAAACAAAATGGTGGGTCAAAACCACATGGAAGTTATATACCTCGGGAGATTTCCCTCCCCTTGATTTACCTAAGAAAAAAGTGCCAAAAGGAAAAAGGCCCAGGTGGGGCCAACCTTGAGTAACCACCCTGAGCTGGTTCTGCAATACACTATGCAAGGTATTTTTATCACGACAGAAATTGTGAAAGCATTTTATCAGGCATGTGTATGCCCTCATTGAAAGTTTTGTGTACATTTCTGTAATTTATTTTCAAGAAAAATTAATTTAAATTGGAAAAGTGCAAAAAAGAGCCAGTAGAGATTCTGGAGCATTTGGGTTTTGAATAGTTTAGAAGAGCCTGGCATCTTCATCTTAACTATCAGGAAATTGAGAGAAAACTTGGTGACTTGTGATTACATTTGGGAGTAAATATCAAAGCTGAAGAGAAACTATTTAACTTAAAGGATAATGCAAGGCTGGATGTTAAGAGATATAAATCTGTCTTGAAAAAATTTAGATTTGGAATTTGAAAGGTTTTTTTACACAAACGCAGTTCTGAAATTTAGAGTAGGAGGGAAAAGAGTTTTTTTATATTTTGAAAGAGATTGTATAGCTAACTGGCATAATTCCTGGTGGCAGAAAATTAAGCCTGCAGCATAAGTCCTTCTCTCAGCAACCCACATACATCAAGCCTTTGAAAGTAGCCTACACTGTATTCATATATTATACAAATAAAAGTTTGACCTATATTTATACTGTTTTAAGCCCACACTGAGATCATCCACTGATTTGGTATAAATGACATAAGAATTTCTCTTGTTTTTGTAGAATTTGTTCCTGAAGACTTGCAGTTTTTCCCTAAAGCCTTGGAGACAGGCTCTGACAGGTCTGCAGTGCTGGTGCTCCTGGCTATGCTCTGCTCCCTCTGGCGCTCACACATTCTAGGGACAGTGATTTGGCTGAGGGGCCAGGAAATTTCTTACCCAACAAATCAAATTGGTAGAGGCTTGATATAATTTTAGTTTTAATTTCCCCTCTGTCATGGGGTCAGATGTGCCTCCTACTGTAGTCCCTTCCTAGCCAGCTTTGTTTAATCAGCTCCATGCTATTGTAAAGGATATTGCAGTACCCTCTGTCTCTCATTTCTTTCTCCTGCCATGATATATTGATGCCTTTTGGTTGTTTCCTACAGCTGACAAGTTTGTTATGGAATACGAGAGATGTTGGTCTTTGAGGGATGGGACAGGGACAGTAGACACTTTAGGAACTATTTTGAACCCAGGATGTGTTTCATAATTGCCTGGAATTATGAGGAATCAGTTTGGTCACCTGGATGGTCTCTTCATTTGATGAGACTTCTGAGACTTCTCCAAGCTGGGAAAACCACAGATCTTAGTGGTATCTTTGGAAATTAAATAAACCTGTTCTATACTGCACAGTAGATAAAATATGGATCAAGGATAGTTACCGTAGTTAACTTCAGCTGTGTGGTGCATGGTAGGCACTTTCAGGGTTGAGCCCTCTGGCGTGGTAAAAGGCAACATCTGTGAATCCATAAAGGAAAACTTTTTTTGCCACATGCTTCTGAAGTACAGGGTGCTCACCAGGGTGACCTGGCTGAGCGACGACCCAGTGCTCTCCAATGTTGTTCCACGCGCATTCCCATCTGTGTGGAAAAGAGACAAGTGAAGGGGATATATGCAGTCCTACATGCCCAGACCTAAAGGTCAGGTCCATGTGAGTGCAAAAAGCAAGCTGAGACCACTGTCCCTCCCTAAGGCTGAGGCACAACATAGAAAGCATGGCTCTATCTTCCCCTCCCCACCTACACATGGACCTCACTGGGGCTGCCTGTTGGCCCATGCTCTTTTTTATTCCCCATTTTGACTTTTTAAATTCAGAGTCTGACTGCTGAGCTTTTGCCCCTGTGTGTCACCCATAACACCATGAAAGCATTCAATGTCATGAATACAGTCTGAAGGGAATTTGGCTGTTCCTAATTAAAGCTGAGAACACTGCAAAAGATTGCCTTTTTAAAAATTAAGGGAACAAGGCCAAGTGGTTACTAGTTTGACACTGCTTACAGAATCAAACCTTTTTCAGCTCTTTCTTCCCATTACAAGTGGGTGTTAACACAAGAGTTAAGTTTCCTGGCTTTCAGCCTTGATTTGGACAACATGGAGTGTGGGGAAAAAACTTTATGCTTGGTTAAATGCTATTTCTCCCATTACTCTTATTTTACATTTCATTAATGTGCAACCATTCCTGTGGCTGCCTGTGGTACCTGCAAGGTCAGTGGTGACCCATTCCTGTGCGTGGGTGGTGTTGGGGTCACTGAGGTTGGTTTGTAGCAGGCTGCTGTTGGCCCAGCGCGAGGCGTGCTCGGTGAAGTCGGGCGAGAGCCGCACGCCCGCGTCCACAAAGAGGGAACATCCCAGCTGGACCACTGTGCCCTGGCTGGAGTCAGTCACTGCTTCATCCACCATCTGCAGGAAATCCTGCACGCTTTGGTCTGCCAGGCAAGAGAGAGAAGCTGTACTTGCTGTGCTGGGGCTAAGGATAGCAGAGATTGCCCCGGGGCTCTGCAGCTGAGCTCCACTGCTGACACTGGTGTCCTCTGATTGCTAAAGCCCTACAACCACTGGAGCACCCTTGACTTTATCCTGTCAGCACTGCTGCCACGGGCAGTGATGCACTGAGTGTCTCTTCATGTGTCTGTAGAAATCACTCTAGTGCAGATGTGTCAAGTGGCTGATCTCATGTCAGGCCTGCAGCTCTGTGCAGACACAGCTCTTAAGAGTTCATAAGGTAGTTACTCTTTCTTGGCACTCTCTGAGTGCCCACCAGTGAGGTCTACTGCCCCTGGCTGTGACTGGCTATGCTGCCAATGCCACAACACCATCTCCTTTTCCTGATTTTATCCACTTATCCTAGGAAAGGCATTTCCTTGATGGCCCCTCTGACACCATTGGCCATTAGGTGGTGTTTGATTTCTTGAAGGATGGTGTCCCAAATTGGCCCAGTATTGCTGATGAACCCTGGCAATCCTAAACTAAGCTGAAAGGTTTCTTCATGTGTTACAAGTGACTCCTTGTCACAACAATGGGCTTTTATCTTTTTTTAAATAAAACTGACATGGTCTGAGGTGTAAAGTGTTATTCTTGTGTGTTTTGCATTAGTATGGAAGCACTTGGTGAGCTCTCTGGCAGATGTGAGAAGTCAAAGATGGTAAATCAGAACCAGAGATGAATGTGAGGAGTGGTATCCCAAGCTTGTGACTTCACCAAAGTGCTTAGCTAACCAAAGTCCTGAATTCTTACTTGGACAACAGCACTAAATTGCTTTAATAAAACAGCAAGGAGAAATAATTTTAAAGCATGACATTTTGTCTGTGCTGTCTAGAGATACATCCCATTATACATTGTTTTTGTTAGTACTAGAATAAAGGTGAACAAATTTTCCATACATTGAGAGAAGTTTACAAGTGCATGTAAGAGCAGATTCTCTGTGAGCAGTGAATGAACCATTAATGTTTTCATAGTTTTCAGCCTAATAAGGTTGTAACCATATCCTTCATTTTTGTTTAGGGCAGACCAACAGAAACATTAATGCAAACATCTACTGGAAGAAAGAAATTTTATCATATATGCATACATATACTATTTGGGTTTATTATCTTTTAGGAAATTTCATCTAAGTATTTATTTATTTGATGTAGACCATTTGAGAAAGTGGTTTCCTTCCTCATTACTGGAAATACACTGTATACCAATAACAATGGATCCCATCCTACTTTATTTTCACATACATGCTTTAATATTACTAAAAGCCAACGCTCATGTGGTTTATGCCACAGACATCTAAAATGGAGATGTCTGCTTGCCATGATGTGCCACATGAGAAGGAGAGAGTGTAAAAGACCTAGCAGGTCATGAACAACACCTGCATTTTTCTGTTATATTTTCTGTGGAGATCTGTTATTGAATTTCAATTTGAAATGTTATTCCTTAAGGTCTTTATATAATAATTGAGCCCCTAATGACCGGAAGTGTCAAGCATGGCATAATCCTTGTATGAATTAATGTTGTTTAGGAATTGAATTTACAGA